>CAVLJG010000003.1:104090444-104721820 GCA_963669975.1 Acanthoscelides obtectus | reverse complement strand
TAAGGGTCCACTTTTCATTTTTCTATTTCCTGAAATGGACGTGACTAAGAGTCCACTTTTTTAATGTTTTTCTCTCGTCTGAAATCTTGAAGTCGTAATTTGGATTTTAAAACTTTTATTGTCAAGCAGCACAGTGTCATTGCTCTGGCTACTGAACAAGACCAAAACTTCGAACATGGTGACTGCTACCGAGAGTTTTTTCTTCCCAAATTGCCTTAAAGACCCCATAAATTTCGAGTCACTTCATTTCTCACAAATAATTTCCATAGATAGTGTGTCTGTAAACTCATTCAACCTTTTTTCGGTCACGTTGGCGTGTTAACAGGGGTCTTACACTTTGGATTCATTATTCAAATTAATGCAGTATATAAAAGATATTTATAGAGGTGAAGATATATACTTTTTATATTGGTGAAGATGAATATACGAGTGTGACTCGAACATATCTTTAAAAATACTAATGTCGGAGCTTGAATGAACCTCATAAATGACTGAAATAATGAATGAAAGGAAATTGATGAGGATTTGATGCGAGTTTCCACTTAACGGACCCTCTTGCATCTCGGATTTCATCAAACTTGTATCGCGATTTCTGTTTGACATTTTTAAAAAATAATATATTTGTATAAATTTTGTTACAAAAATAGGCTCACTAATACAAGATTAATATCCTATATATCCTATATATTTGCGTATTATGAGCAATAAGCTTATTAATTTTTTTGACGAATTATGTCAATGTCAGCTAATGTCTAAACAAAAATTTCGTCAATAACAATCTAAACATCAGAGAGAAGATCTGAAATCAAAGCTGTAACAGACACATTGCAGGAATACGCAAAACATCTACCACGTGTTAGGCTCATATGATATATTTGGTCGGTGTTTGGTACGGTGCGGTGATACGATGTAGTTGTAAAACAGCTGAAAATCGTAGTTTCCACAAATTATTGAATCGTAGTAGGTAGTACGACGTCATCACAGTCAACAAAGCCATCTGGTTTCCAGAAAAACTCGTGCAAATACTATTTTTAATAATGAAACTCATGATACTAGGAGATAACAGAAAAAGTAATATTTCTATATTTAGCATAGCAGTCACTATACGTAATATCTTGTACTACATCTGTTCATACAATTAATTGCACGTAACATCTCACTTCCGTTTTGTAATACTATGCATGAACGACTTTGATTGCTATCATCAAAGCTCACATCCATTTTATTTACATGTAGGATCTTCATTAATGAGATTTGAAAAATGTAGTTAATAAAAGCTGTAGGTATAAATAGCTAATTTAGCGATGATCCAGTTTTTGGATAGATGCTTCTTTTAACTTTCCACGCGTACTGGCGAGGTGGTATTGTATCGCGAAAAGTTTCGAAAATGTGATATCACGTTTTTGGATGTTGAATGGCATGTGCATCACGAAAAACCATGTCACTCATTTCCGTCTCTCTCTGTCTGCCGGCTATCCTTAGCCCGTCTATAATTTGGAAACTAGCGCTTCGATTTTGATGAAATTTGTACATTATTGAAGTTTTTGAATATCGGTAGAGTAGCGGCAAAGCTAAGAGCAAAACACGAAATACAATGGTTCAAACTTGTTTTTGACATTTCAGAAGCTCCTGATCCACTGTCCAAACAAGCTGTAATTATTCAAATTCCCAAAAAAATGAGACCCCACAGGGTATAATGATCTCAGACCTAACAATTTATTACCAATTTTATCCAGAATCTTAGAAAAAATAATAAATTCCCAATTGAACCGCTTACGTAGATAAATTCTTTATACTTCCCGATACTCAATCCGGTTTTAGAAAAAATTATGGTACAACATCTGCCCTACTCAATCTACAAGACAATATTTTAAGTGTCTTAGATAAGAAAATGGCACTAGCGCTAAGCACTATAGACTATTTGAAAGCCTTTGACAGCATCACTCATAAATTATTACTTGCTAAATTAAATTAGATAGGTCTTAATAGTCATTTTTCGACAGTTAACTTCATAAAAGAACTCAGTGTGTTTTCTCAACCAAGAAATGTCTCCAGTGACAATAGTTCCCTCAGGCGTACTTCAGGGCTCTGTATTGGGGGCGCTGCTGTTCCTCATATATACACATACGTTCGGCTTAAACAAGACTATTGATAATTCTCATGTCCAGTCATTGGCAGACGATACGCAGTTGCTCCGTTATTTTAACCCAGATAATGTCAATAATACTACTAAAATTTTACAAAACGATGTTAGTAAATCAATTAAATACTCTTCATATCACAATCTACTTATTAATTCACAAAAATCCAAATGTTATTTTGCGCACAAAAAGTTAAAATAATATTACTCTACCCTCCAAACCTACGTAAGCATTCATTTCCTTTTTATTCCGTATTTAATTCAGGTTAATAGTTTTTGGTCTACTGGGTTTGGAAAGTATGTCTTTTTCTTTTTAATTTTTACTTTCGATGTAATGAACCAAATCTGTTTGTGGATAGTGTATACTTTTGAACATCTGCTAGCGTCTATATGGTTAAGTGTAAGAGTAGCAGCATGCTAAACTTCGCCATGTAAGTCTGACATTTGGCTATACTACAATGTGATTGTTGATAAATAAAGACGCCTACTATTATTATTATTTTATTATTATTATTTTTGTGAGGATTAAGAACTGCGCATTTTAAGGGGTGCGGTATATCTTGATTATTCCCGGAAATTCTCCGCACCTATTGGACAAATTTCACCGTAATTTGCCTTAAATTTTACTTTAAACGATAAATAAACCTTTTCGATATGCCTCTCTGCTTCTGCTCCCTGGGTTTACCGCCAGACGTGCCGATCTCTACGTTTCCTTCTGTTTACTGCCTCTGTGCCGCACTACTGCGTCATGTGAACCGGCATGCGAGATGGACCACGTTGCCAGATGTACGGTACTAACGGTAGGCAGGGGAATAATGTGTATGGACTAATAATTGTATGTGTCTGTTCGACTAACTTGATTCGCTTAATTTGTACATGCATGTAACTAACTGTTTTCCCAGAGGGCCTAACCTATGCTGAACATAATCCTTTACGAAACTGATGAAGACTCTCTTGCATGGGAATTGCAGAGTCAACCTACTTGGCGCCATTTTTTATACAGGAACAGATCCTGTATAGCGAACTAACGCAACTGCTATAACATCCTTTGATTTGATTTCAAATTAAAACAAAAATTTTCACTTTTATTTTTTTATTTTTTTTGTGTCGTACTTCTCCCATAGCTACCAGAAAATGTCTTGTATTTGTAATTATTACTGAATTCAGTAGGCATTTACAGAAAGTATATAGTAAACTGAATGGACAGCCCTAAAATCAGTTGGCGTGAAAATGTGATATATAGCCAATTAACGACCAGCTTAAAGACAAAGCTTAATTTTAGGGCGATACCGAAAAGATACCTAGACCTATAAAAATAACTCCTAAAAGGAAGGGTGTGTTCTAACCGATAAACGGTGGGTAGGTCACCGGGTAGAAAGATATTAATAAATCATTGTGTATCTGTCTAGTGCAATTTCTATTTTTTGACCGCTGTATAGGTGGGTTGACTGGTCGTAAGGAGGCCAAGTTCATTATTCTAGAGTGCCGGGTAGTGCTCTTAAATCTTTGCATCCCACTTGCAAAAAATCGGTCATTCATTACCAAGTCAATTAGGGAGGGTAAATACCATACTTTTTAGCAGTAGCGTAGTCTGCTCTTGAGGGCACCATATAAAGATACAGGGTGTCCCATAATGGATTTATGGTTTCAAAGGAATAAAACGAACATTCAAATCATTGTAGAACAATTTTAATAAACTTGCTGGATAAGTTAAGCATGCGGATTTATTGTTTAAACAAACATCGTTTAAATGCTGGACGTCTTCTTCGTAGCAGGCTGTTGTCTACAGCGCAGCTGTGGAAAACTCGCTGGCACATCTGTACGGGTATGTTACGTATAGCATTGGTAATGCGATATTTCAGTTGCTGGTTGGTTTCTGGTACTGTATCGGTGTAGACGACACTCTTCAGGTATTCCCATAAAGAAAATCTAGGGGGGTCAGGTCTGGGGATCGTGGAGGAAACGGAATATCTCCATTAATGGAAATAAGCGTGCCAGGATAGTTCTGTAAGTGCGTTGATCGACATTGCTGCAGTATGTGCCATGGCAGCATCTTGTTGAAACCACGCACCGTTGTCATCATAGCCAGGAAACTGTAGTAAAGATTGGCGTACAAAATTATGAATCATGTTGGTGTAGCGAGCGCTGCTCACGGTAACCGTACGTCCTGCAGCATCTTAAAAAAGTACGGTCCTATTATGCCCAAGGCGCACATGGCACACCATATGATCACTTTTTTTTAGTGTAATTGTCTTTGATGTTTTTCCCGCGGATTATCTTCGGCCCAATATCGGCAATTGTGTTTGTTCAGATATCCATTAACCCGTAACCACAGACGGCCAATAAATTGAACATTACCACAGACGTGGCGTCAAAATGACTCCTATAATGAAGGCCATGGAAAACATATTTGGAAAATAAAAACAAGTTTACCTCTATGTTATATCACTTAAATAGTGTCTGTTTTAATATCGTTTTAATAAAAAAAAATCATCAGTAAAAAGCAACCAGATTTTAAAGAAATGTATTTATTGCACACCATTTTCGTGAATATTTACAATAACATTTTTGGTAACTTTTTAACATAAAAAAATGAACTTGCTAGGTAGTTTTCATACAAAACTCGTTAAAAACATGAAAAGAATACTTATAACGATTAGAAATTAACATGAAGGTAATATTCTGGAAACGTGCAGTAGGTTTTCCAAAGTAATTTTTTCATTTTGCACAGCCCACGCAAACCATTTGAAATGGTTTTTTCATAGAAATAGTTTCTTGTAGAAACGCGTTTCGATGTCTCATCTTCTTCAGTAGAAAGTCTTTCGCAATCTCTGTCCATTCTTGTTCCGAACGCTCTCATTATCACTGTAAATGAATTCGGCATCTGAATCAATACCACTGCCGTTTTCATTTTCCTCATCCACCTCAGCAGCCCATTTCAGCAAAGTTTCTTCGTAGTCCGAATCGCCATATCTAACTATTTTTGCTATCAAAATCCATCCTAAAAACCTAAACTAAGCCGAGCCTGTTCATGAAATACAGAAATAAGAATATAACATTATCACAGACCTGTAGTCCTTTTGACTCCGTCGGAAATTCAAGTCGCAATGAAATGTAAATAACGTACACAATCAACGCAATTGTTTCAGTGCTAGTTCAATACTACTCGATGAAAAGGTACCTCTAGGCATGGACAGATAGACTGAGGAGAAAACGGGAAATCCCCCTCCACATACTAACAAGGAGTCAAATTGACTCCACGTCTGTGGCTACGGGTTAAGATGGAAATGTGCTTCATCACTAAAAATAATGTTTTCAATACCACCTTCATTCAAAAAATTGTTCATCATTGTCTCGGCAAAAGTTTTTCATTTTAATGGTCTCCCGGCTCCAGGGACAACGTTGAATTTTATAGGGATGATACTTCCTTCCGCAATATTCGTTGAACAGTAGCGCGCGTCAATTGCAATGCATGTGCATGTTTACGAACCGACCGCCTGGAATGGCGATTTACAGTACGCCGTACCCTGTCAATATTGTCGTCGACGTGCCACGGTATAAGAATCGTTCCATCTAAAGAACGATTCAATCATAAACGCTCGTTGCTCTGCTGCCTATCTTCACCATCACCGCCTTAATACTTGGAGCAGGGTTGACACCAGAATAATTTCAAATCTTGAATCCATTATTATCCAATTTGTCGGCAGGCCACGCTGTGGAAAATCCCAAATGAGAGGTAAGATTCGAGGTAAACATTTTTCATAAATGAATGAATTGGTCTTGCGTTGAAAAATATGAATAAATTGGTACACACTGAGTAAGTATTGATTTTTACAATAATTAGCGCTACAATATGAGCAAATATTTGCTTCCTTGCACTTTGCTTCCTAACACATAAAGGAGGAAGATACTGCGACCGCAGAAATTTTATAAGAAGTTACAAATCTTGTATAGTTTAGGACGATTGACAATTTGCTTTCTATTACTTTCTACTTACATCAGGTTAGAGCATAGTCATGGGTATTCCAACAATTTTGATTCTTTAGCATAGCTAATTTTCGCTTCTCGTACTCGTATATAAAAATTATGATACTCAGAGAGCATTTGTCTGACAACGATTTCCAGTTTGTACGTATGGATTTGAAAATAGGTATACTGTGAATGCATGGGAAGTATCGAGTGAAGCTACTTGACACTAGTTTCTTGAGAAGACTTTTCTATCGATCATCCATAGCTAAACACGATTTCAGTATTTCGTCTCTGAAGGCAGTATTAAGTCTGATAGTCATATTTCTCTCATAGATGCAGTTGTGATCTGGAGGGTCGAAAATAAAAAAAAGATCTAAGGATTTAACGTTTGAGAATTTATAGTTTTGTATACAAGCTGAAAACTTGCTCAAAATTATGGATAATCTCAATGCACTTTTTCATACGTCGGGGTCTATTAGGCAAAACAACAATAGAATCGTCTTTTTAGCCGAAAATATAGGTTACTCGCATTACTCATTAACATGCAGCCATATATCTTTAATCGTACTACATACATATGTATATCAAAATATTGTACGCGAATATCTAGAGAATATACAAGTGAAACTATATTTATTGATGAGAGCATCCGTTTTTCATAGTTCCACCCCACGATAGGCGATGTGATTTTATTTCTGTGACGATACATTCAGAGCTAGTAAGACAATATACATAAATATCTGTTTTGTAAACACCACCGAATAAACTTTACCCTAAAAAGAGGAAATCATCTCCCTCTTTTGAAAGATTTACTATCATGAGTCTGTGTCTATAATCTGTTTTGTTAACAACGTATTTTTAGCAAGAAGCTTCCTACGATTCACTTTTTAAGTAAGGACGGTTTTACTAATCTTAAGGTAATAACAAGCAATACCTTAGATACCGTAGACCATTGGTTAGTGTATTCTACGTAAAGATAGTCAATCACATACTGTAAATTTTGTCATCCAAGAAGGAACCTGATAAATACTAGCGCCATGTATGAGGTAGTAGCAGAAGACAAAAATGAGTTTAGAAAAACTTCGTTTGGTTCTGCTACTATTTCATAGATGGCGCTAGGGTCTCCAAGAGACAAGAATAGAGAATCTTACGTTCAAACACAATTAAAGCCCAAGGTCAGGACGACTACTAAAGGTCAAATCAACATCAAATGTTTGCTGCAAGGAAAACTCACAGGATGAGTGATGAAAATGACTATCAAGGTTAGGTCTTTGGTAAATTTTAATGGCGAACTGAACGTTGACCTTGTATTTGACCTTAATATTCATCTTCAAGGCTATTTTAAAGTCAACTTTTATTTTATGACAATCCCTACTTTTGCAGAAAATGTAACGTTCAAGTACGAATCGAAGTTCAAGGTCATGGTCCCATCTAAAGGTTAAATAAAACAACTATCAAGATTAGGTCTTTGGTGAATTATAACAAGTGAGTGAACGGTGATCTTGGATTTGACCTTGATCCTCATCTATAAGGTCATTTCAAGGTCAACTTATTTGTTTAATAGAAGTTCCCATTTTTGATCCCGGCAACCAAAAAAGCGGAAAATTTTACGTTCGAGTACTGATTGAACACCTAGATCATGGTGAGCACTAAAGGCCAAATGGAGGTCAAATGTGTAGAGCCAGAAAAACCACTATGAATCTTACAGGATTAGTGATGAAAATAACTATCAGGGTCAGTTCTTTAGTGAAATCAAATGATCTTGGATCTGTCCTTGAAGATCACCTTCAAGGTCATTTTTAATAAAATATAAACCCCCAGGAACAGTATTGGTTGAAAATCATTCATAATGAGTGCCGTAGTTCCCTCTCTGAGACTTACCCAAAATCAACTTAGTATTTTTGCTGCCAGCAATCGAGATCAAGTAGATCGCTGGAGATGAAATAGGTTAAATAAACGTCAAATATATGAGATTTATAGAGGTCTTCCTAGCAGCACCAATTTGAGCGTCGTTTGACCTTTAGCAGTCATCCTGACCTTAGACTTGTTGTGTTTAAACCAAACATTTTCTGTACTTTCAATTTCTGGCATCAAAAATAGGGATTTCTATTTGAAAAAAAAATAAGTTGACCATAAATTAATCTTGAAGTTAGAGGTCAAGGTCAAATTCAAGGTGGCCGTCGAGTTCCTTGCTGAAAGCTACTGAAGACCTGTGCTTGATCTTTTCCAAAAATATGTTACCCGAGAAAATACAGAGCCGTTCCGGGGCTTTTGTGTCAGGCGGTATATTGTTAGCATAAGAGACATCTGCTACATCTCCAACAGTTTGGTTTACTAAAGAATATTTTGTAAGGGTAGATAATTCAATTACGTTTGTGAACTTCATCATGCAGACAGCTTTGTTACGTGATGATAGAGAAAATTCGGATTCGGACAAGATACACCAGGTGCATACGTTTAGGATATCACTGAAATATCAGTGGGTTATTTTTTTGTAGAAACGAGGAATCTGAACATTCCAGAATGGCGCCAACAGCATCTAATATTTCAAACACGCGAACAACATGGGTGCAGTGCGACATCGGCGGCTAGACTTAAAGGGCGGTAACTTTAAAGTTTATTTTTTTTTTGGATAATTAAGATGTGAAAACACTGCACCTGACACATTCTGAAATTGGATACTCCAAATTAGGGAAATTAATATAGTGTCCCTATTTTGTAAACATAGATATCAAGAATGTAAACATACTACGAGTATACGCATTTGTGGAATATCAGATTTTAAGTGTAGGACTAACGATAATTTGCGTAATCGAATTTGCTGTACAAGTTCTATAATAGAACATTGAGCACGTATCGTCAGACGCACTTTATAGTTTGTGTTAATTTCAGCCCAGCCCTGATCCTGTCTTCTGATTCCCAAAATTAATTTATGAATGCTCGTTCCATACCTCTTACGCATACTTAAAGCGTCGCTTTCAAGAAAAAAAGTGACTTAGAGCTTTGCAGTGCACACAGACGAGGTTGGTCAAACCTTTCAAACAATGTGCTAAATAAAGACTAGCAGTAAACGGCTTGGCCTAGTTTGGCATGCATCTACCGAAGTGAAGCGTCCCGAATCACGAACACTCCGGGAATTTGCCGTCATTTTAATTTATTTTATGCATTTTTACACGCCCCAGGAGCAAACGATTTTATGTAGTTCTGCAGGAAGGCGGCCATAAAGTGTTACGTCACCAAATCGGATATATACAAGACGAGGATAGACGATCACGCCATGCTTTCACACTATATGCTATATGTCCCTGTAACCCGTCATGCTAAGCGTATTTTAGTAAATCATAGAAAAAACTACAAAGCTTAGGGAAAAAATAATTTAACTTTTAATAGGGTAGATACATGGGAACTATATTTTTTTTTGAATAACATCATTGAGATGTGAGCCATCGAGACGTACACACTCCTTGAACCTCGACTTCAAATTGAAAACTCACTGGGAGCGAGGGGGAGGCGTGGTCGAATAGATTTTTTCATTGTATTTCCATATTATCTCGTTAATTTTTTAAGCAATCTTAAAAATTCCTTTACTCATCGACAGGATATCATGATTTACATGTCATGAGCCACCCAAGACGTGAAAATTTAATGTGGACACGAAATTTGAACACAGTCGCATTGATATTTTTGAGGAGAAAGTAGGGAAATGAGATTCAAAAAATTAGACCAAGAAAAATTGGTACATCTTTGGACAAAGTGTATAAAACCTAATATTAAAATTATTAAAGCAGGTACCACTTCAAACCATCACAATATACAATCAATCCATCAATAATAATAATAATAATAGACGTTTAGCTTAAGCTATTCCTTCACTCAACCCATACAAAAATAAATACAAACCTGAATAAAATAGATAAATGACAATAAGACACATAATTTAACAAAAGTATTATACATATTTAGTATACTCATAACTGAATAAATACTATTTTTATAAGCAGAAGTGAAAGATAAGTATTTTTAATTTTGGCACTATAAAACTAGATTCTTGATATGTCTTTTAAAGTTATCAAATGTTCAAGATTTAATTTCAGGGGAAAATGAAGTTCTGTGGATAGGCATGCTGAGTGTATCTGGGAAACAAATATCCCTAGAATGAACACACATATGAGTTAGTAGTTTTTACTTTAAAAGCGGAGGTAATGAGGTAATTTGGAGTTTATGAACATAACATAGTAAGTGATATTTATATAATTTTGTGATATTTTACAAACCTAGTTGTTGGTCGTACTTTTCAAGTTTTCTACTAATCTACAGCAAGAATTTTGATTTTGATAGATTTTGAATCTAAAAATGGATGGTAAACAATATCACGATATGTAATTTTTGAAATGATCAGTGATTCGCATAGAATTTTCTAGTTTTGAAGTCTAAAATTTGTTTATTTAGGTATAATTGGCGAAGTACTGAAAAACAACTTTTAGTAATATGATTCACATGAGGAATGAAATTTAGACAGTCAAGAAAAATACCTAAGTTTTGAACTGATTCAAGCACTTGGATAATTTCACCATTCAGAGATATACTTGTATGTATTTCCTTAATTTTTTCGAGAAAATATGATAACTTATGATTCTGTAGGATTTAAGCGGAGGTTTGCGTAATTATCAATAGCCTTTAAATCCTCATTTAATTGAGATTCTACAACTATAATTTTGTCATTATTGAAATTGTTGTATAATTGAGAATCATCGGAGAAGAATTGAGGTATATTTCACCACTTTGTGCAGATCAGCTATGTAAAGAACAAAAAGGAGTGGTCGAAGCACTGTTCCTTGGGGCACTCCCGGGGATATTCGTTTCTGGTGATGAGTTCATATCAATAACTACTTTTAGAGATGTTTTTTATGAAGTTATTTTGTCCAATAAGCTCGATAGCCAGTCAAAGTACGTTATATGAGTTGCAATGAGAAACAGAAGCATGATTAGTCTGTCTTCCTACTCTAGAATGAGCATCCTGAAGGAGACCTCAAAGGAGCAACGTCCTCTGGCATGCCGGTACAAGAGCATGTCGTTGTGAAAAAGCTTGAGACTGCCTGTAATGTCATCGATCGGCTCGGGTATCATGTAAAAAACCTATAAAACGTCAAAAAACCTATAAGATGCCATCTTGCAAATTAGGTAGTTTTTAGGGCGCAAACAGTCATTCCACGTTTACTCACTAGGATCGTTGTGAACGTCCATCTATGAAGGAATCACTCAACTAAACTACACGCATTATTGGTTGCACATGTTTTGTGAGGTCGAGTGCTCCTTGTCTGTAGTTTTTATCTCTGAGAACACAGTTGAATCTCTATTAAGTGCATTTGAGACAAGAACCCAATGTAATTATCATCAACACATACAACTTACAGCTTAGACCTCCAGTAATGCCTTGTCAGAAGCAGATTTTACATCACATCAGAGCCAAAGATTGATAACAAGCCTCATGACGTTTAAGCAACACGTATAACTAAGTGCTTAGTTAATATCTTGTAGAAAAACCTATATAATGTCAAAAAACAGCATAATATCAAAAAAATCGGCATAATGTCACTTTTCAAGATACGTGATACCCGTGCGGGTAGGAGTCCCTTGATCAGAACAAAAACAAGTTAATTGACTGTTTCGTAGCTCTAAATGGATATCAAATTATGACCTCACAACTTTCACAATTTTAATTTGCTGCACGCTTCTGCAGCATATCACTTTTGCTAAACAGCGTGTCAGATATAGATTGAATTTATTGACCGCTGTTTATTTGTCTCAGTTGGAAGTCGACGTCGCGGTAGGTCTCCAATGAAAAAGAACTAAAGGAACCATTGTCTTGTGGCATCTAATATTGTATTTTCTTAATTAGTATTAGAAAAAGCGACGGGTGTTTAACTTTGTCTAAGACGTTTTTGTGGGCTGATCCTACTCTTCATACGCTGAGATATCAGCTTATAAAAGAAAATACCTATTGAATAAGCTAGTAGTATAGCTTTTGTTTGTCTGATCACAGGCGTCCAAACATGGATAGCTGTTTCGTGCTACTTTTCAACTCATCAGCATGGTCCAGGATTGATGTCAGATAGAATAACGAACGAAAGCTGAGCAACTATCCTATTTTCAAGATATAAGGTCTGTCGAAATAAGACATCACATCAGTGGTAATAGATCGCACTTTGTGCTGTCTTATTTCGATAAGTTCCATTAGGTTTTTGAACATTTGGGACCTGTTGTAGAAAGTTTTGGTAATATTTGATATTGTAGTATTTTTAGTTACCCCATTATTTTAAAAATACAAAGATTGCTTAGTGAATACACATCATTTACTAACAAGAACCTTCTGTTTTTAAATTCCCCTGATGATGAATTAAACATGCCGTCTATACCGGAAAACCAAGATTTTTGTCATAAAAATGTAAGTAATGTGATCTGCGATGGGAAGCATAGCACTTGTACCTCGGTTTGTGTTCTTAAGCTTAGTTAGGAAACAAAACGATTAGGAAAAATGGAAAGAGTATGCGGATAAGCAGAATTAATTCACCTGTCAGTATATTCTTTTCTCACAGAGGATATTGACGATGAAGACGTTGGAATTGAAGGCTATCAAATTCTAAGAGCAAACAATTTCCAGGCATACAGGTGGTATAGTAGGAGTATTATATATTTTATGTGAAATATAAACTAGAGTACATGGAAGTGTAGGTGTTGAGTACCAATGGTGGCATATCAATGTTGAATTGAATGTTGAGCACAACTATAGTTTACATATTTACTACAGAACTCCAACTAGAAATATGAACAGATTGATATATTTTTTCGAAAATATCTGTAACGGCATCACGGTACATTTGGGTGATTTTGATATAAATTTTGATAATCAACACAAGACGCAAATAAATTCAAACAGGTACTCAGTTTTTATGGATTATGGCAAAGTCTATGGTCCACCAGAATTACAAATCAATCAAGAACAATAAATTGTTATAGATTTTATAATAACAGGCGAACAAAATTTAACTGCAAAACTTATGGATAAAATCCGTGATGATTCATGGATATGTTTTGAAGTTGAAAGTATATTTGATGCTAACAAAGTGGAAGAAGTTACCAGGGTCAAGTGGTGCAAAAATGAGACAGCCGAAATTTCGGTGAAAAACAAGACATTCAATTTTTCCCAATGCAAAAAAACAATAACATTGTAAAAAATACGTTACATATTACTTCCACATATATACAATTGAAATATGTAATGAATAATAAATAAACGTAAACACAAACATCGAGAATAAAACTATCGCATCTGATTGTGCATTTTGCTTAAAAAATCTTTTAAATTGTATTTACAAACTTTTTCTGTTGCGCCGCTGTACGTGATCGTAGAGACTCGGCAAGTATCGCGTTTTCAAAATAACAAATGCGGCTATGATATTCTATTTAGTCTATTTTTATTTGTTGGCAAGCAGGCACGTCGTGAATAACAGGTGCAAAAACGAGACACCACAAAGTTTGAAAACAAGACACCTGCCAGGTAAAAAACAAGACAGCTTTTATACCTTTGATAATAATGCCGAAGGTTTACGTTCCCACAAAGCGCCCCTACGTCAAAAAGAACATGGAAACAGCCCTAAAACTAATAGATAATGCCACTTTATCTCCTAGAAATGCAGCTAAACAGTTTAAAATTGACAAATCTGCTCTTTCGAGAAGACGTACTCGTTCACTTGGTAAACAGGGAAGAAAAACCTCTCTAACCAAAGAAATGGAAGTAGACTTAAGTGATAAGATAAAAATTATGGCAAAATGGGGGTTTGCTCTCGCTAAACCAGAGATACAAGCAATAGTTCAAACCTATGTACAAGAAAACCACCTTACTACCTAGTTTAAGGAAGGAAAGCCCGGGAAAGATTGGTTTAAAAATTTTTGTAAGCGCAATAAACTAAGTCAAAAAAATGTAAAAAACGCAAGTTTCCTACGTGGCACGAATTATTAAAGTTTTTGAGAGCGATGTAGAAGTAAAATATCGGAGGCGCAAAGGATTTACATTTATTTCTCCGGCCATTGAGGAAAAGTACTTCATCGACAAAAGTGACCTAGAAATGAAACTTCCCCAGCCAGAAATAGAAAGTAAGACCTGTCGTATCTCTCAGCAATATTGGTTTCCTATCGACTTTGAGAAATGCGTCGTTCAATAATATGTAGTACAAAATACGTTAGAATAGTAAGTTTTCTACTTTAGCTCTTAAAATCCTATTGAAAATCTTGTTTTACCCCTTTTTTGAATTAGATATGGTTTATTTAACTTGTTTTTGGATTTGTTTTCTTTTTAGTTTAATAAACATAGTTTTGTATTTAATTATGTGAGTTTTCTTTAAGAACGTTGTCACAATTTAAAACCTAACTATGTTATTTGACTTACTAAACGCTTTAAAACCCTTGCAGTGTGTCTCGTTTTTATTCCCCGGGGTCTCATATTTCTCATATCCCAACGAATGTCTCATTATACGAGATTATAATAATTTAAATCATCCAGTGAGTTTAGAACAATGAACATTTATCGTCTCAAGAAGAGTATATCAAAATTGAAATCAAATCAAAATAAGAGTGAGATTTTGTCTAACAGGGAACCTAATTTCTTAATGGATGTTTTGATATTATTGCAGCAAGAATATTAATCCTGATAAATTACTGTTTAAAATATGGCGAATTTCCAACAAAACTGAAGTGTTCTAGCATAACCCCTGTTTCGAAAGCTAAGAATCCTGAGTTATAGGTACACCAATTTGCGGCCAATGCATGTTCTGCCAGATGCTGAAAAAGTCTTTGAAGAAATTATTTATGATCATCTAATTTATCGAGAGAAATAAAATTTGAACCAAATTCCAAGCTGGATTCAGGAAGAAACACTCAAGTGAAACGGCAATGCAAATGGTTTTAGAGGACTGGACGAGACGTATGGACAATAGGAAACAAACAGTGACGTGTTTTTGAACTTCAAAAGGGCGTTTGAAACTATTGACAGGGATAAATTACTTACTTAATGGCAACACTATGGATTTATGGGATCTGTATTCAAAATTCTACAAAACTTCTTAATTGACAGAAGTCAAAAAACCAAAATTGGACCTACATTTCACGCTCAAAAAGTATTTCTGTTGGTGTACCTAAGGTATGGAGCTAGGTACACTACTATCTATTTTATACATTAATGAAATTTTATTTTGGGTTAGTGTAAAATTCAGATATTTGCAGCTGATACATTGATATTCAGATGAAAATATAGACACTGCTTTAAAAATGCTAAATTCTGACTTGGCAAAAATAAATTGGTTAAATGTGAATAAACTAAAATTAAATGCTTCTAAAACAAAATGTAAGAGAAATACCTAAATAAAAATACTATCACAGTCAGGATAATTGGTCACTATGAATACATTATTTCAAAACAAATTACTTTTATAAGGCTTCTCATATTCTTAGTACATATTCCAAAAAAATAGTTTATAATACAATTGTTTTACCGCATTGACTATATTGTTCAACTATCTTGTTCACTGCCAATGAAGTTGTATTCTCAAAATTGCAAAACAAAATAGAGCTATGAGAATAATATTGAATACAAATAAGTACACCAAAATAAAGTCTGTCTTACAAGAATTGCAGTGGTTGAATATACAAAATTTCATGTCACATTTGGATCTTTTTTTATATTATAATAAAAGATCTTTTGTCGCAACATTTAGAACACTACATAGAATTGAATAATCATTACCACAATTATTAGACAAGAGGAAGTACAGATTTACATTTATAAACTTGCAATAGTAATATAACTAGCAGACCAATATTTCAGACAGAGAGAGAGACTGAGTATGCGCCTTCGTTTCGCCCCAAAATATATGACCTTATTCTATACTTAAACTCTAAGGGATAAGTTTAATAAACTAAGCAATGATATAAAGTCTACTTGTAATTCAAATATGTTTAAAAGAAGATTAAGGGAATATTTCATGGGCAGTGAATACTTAGAGATGCAAATTTTGTCTTTCTAAATATCTGTATGTTATGTAGTTGTTGTTGTTTTTTTAAAAGGATGTATTTGTAGCAATTATGCTAAATAAATCTTAAACAAAACTTAGGTTTTTTATTTGATTAAACTAACACAACCATCTCTATTACACTTCATACTACAAAGCTAAATAACTTAAACATTACCGAATCCTCCTTTTGTGTTCATCTTCGTCGGTACTCTATCATAAATATACAAACCCTCCACCCCCTTCTGATCTACAGTGCTTTCCTCAACTACCCCTGGATCTTTCTTCTCCTCTCCGTTACCCTCACCGACCCTCTTTTGAGCCTCCTTCAACTTAGCCTCAGCCTCCCTTGCAGCGTTTATGGTGGCTTGCATCACAACCATCTGCGGAGTCATGTTGTCCATTTGTTCTTGCAGACATTGCTGCAGAATGTGGAGGAAGAATAGGAAGGCTAGTAGAGTTAAGGCTGATAGGGCGATGCTTCTGTTCGATTTCTTCGACCCTTTGCCTCTACCATACCTGGAAGGGTAGTGGGACTTTCAGTTTTCGAAAATTAGAATCTTATGTTAATATGAAGGACGATTCCTTGGGTGGTTTTGACCCGTTTTTTCAAAAAAATAGTATTTATTTATTTTTTATAATTTTTCCCGAAAAAAGTGTGCAATATTCTACCAGCAGTTTCTAGAGCTTAAAATAGGAAGAAAAGCTTATATAAACATAGGTCGACAAACGTCCCCTAAGGGCGCTACGGTCTTTTAAAGGGGCTCCCCTGAAGATGGTTTTTCCTCAATATTTCCGAAACGTGTTGAGATAAAGACATAAAATTTGGTATTCTAGCCTAGTTTTTTATGCTGGATTTAAAAATAATAACAATTTTAGGCAGTTTTGTTTGGAAGCATATGGAACAGGGACGGACTCAGGTTATTTTAGCCCCAAAATTTTTGTGTGATTCTATTTTTCAAATTCAATTTTAGAATTTGAAAATTTAGGGTTTTCTATATAAAAAAGGAACTCTTACCGAATATCGATAAATTGTGCCATTTCTGAAAAAAATCAAACTAAAAAATTTGTCACATGATAAGAAATGTACTGCGAATTTAAATGAATTGTTGATTATACATAGTTAGCCATGACTGCAAACAAAAGTTGTTTTGATATGTTATGACTTATTTTGACGATATGCTGACATTGTTAGCAGAGTAAAATTACTAGGTTAAAATCAAAAGTTTTATTAAATCGATTTAAAATGCCAAGATTTACAGACAGAGAACTGACTGACATGCATTTTGTGTACGGGTTTTGCAATGGGAGTTCATTGGCAGCCGTAAGAGAATATCAACCGCATAGTACCTGGACGTCGAATATTTACTGATATTCACCGGAATTTGTCAAACCATGGAATTTTTCAGCGCATGGAGGGCTCAGGAAGGCCACTGGGAAATCATCGTATGGATATTGCTTTAAATATGTTTGAAAATAATCTGCAAATAAGCATACGAAATATTTCAGTAATTATGGATATACCTCGATCAATAGTAAGAAAAATGTATGAATACCTATTTGATAGTTATCCTAAAAATAATAATTTTAGATAGGAAGAATGACAAGAATGCAAGAATTATATCCTTATCATTTTAAACGGCTGCAGCATTTAACAGAGGCAGATTTTTTACCACGAATCGAGTTTTGCCAGTGGATATTAGCAAATGAAAACACTATTCCTAGAATATTATGGTCGGATGAGTCAATATTTACTAGGAACGGTGCTTTTAATTTCCATAACATTCATCACTGGTCAGATGAAAATCCAAAAGTTGTTCGCCGTACAAATTTCCAACAGAGAATTTCATTGAACTTATGGGCAGGAGTAATTGGGGATCAAGTAATTGGGCCTATTGTACTTCCCAATCGTCTTAATTAGGAGGTGTATCTGAACATGGATATAATACAATTGGATGTGCGCCAGCAGTTTCAAGAAAATATGTTTTTTCAACATGCTGGTGCCCCTGCACATTTTGGACGCAATGTTCTAAATTGGTTGAATGTCAGTTTTCCAGACAGTTGGTTAGGCCGAGGAGGTCCTATAGCGTGGCCGCCACATTCACCTGACCTAATTCCATTGGATTTCTATTTTTGGGGGTCATTAAAAGAGCTAGTTTACTCGACTGAAGTAAATACTCAAGAAGATTTACTTCAAAGAATCCATCAGGTTGCAAATGAAATACGAAGAAAAAGGTTTTCCACTTTTCGGGCTACGCAATCATTAGTTCGTCGAGCGAGACTCTGTATCCAACAAAATGGGAATTTATTTGAACACTTATTGTAAAGCTAGTTTTAAGTATATCCAACTGTATGTCTTCTTTTTTAAACAAATTTCAATTTCTTTTGTTTTTGCCTAAATGTTAGCTATGTTGCAATAAAAACATGTATTTATGTAATATTTACCAATTGTTAAATTAGTTTTTTCATTGCCATGGCTAATTATTCAACAATTCATTTAAATTCGCAGTACATTTCCTATCATGTGACAAATTCTTTAGTTTGATTTTATTCAAAAATGGCACAATTTATCGATATTCAATAAGAGTACCTTTTTTATGTAGAAAACCCTAAATTTTCAAATTCTAAAATTGAATTTCAAAAATAGAATCACACAAAATTTTTGGGGCTAAAAGAACCTGAGCCCGTCCCTGTTACATACGCTTACAAACAAAACTGTTTCAAATCGTTAATATTTTTGAATCCAGCATAAAAAACTAGGCTAGAGTACCAAATTCGTCATTATCTCAACACGTTTCGGAAATATTAAGGAAAAACCATCTTCAGGCCAGCCCCTTTAAAAGACCGTAGCGCCCTTAGGGGACGTTTGTCGACCTATCTTTATATAAACTTTTCTTCCTATTTTAAGCTCTAGAAACCGCCGGTAGAATATTGCACACTTTTTTCGGGATATAATAATCCATTCACTGCCTGAACAGAGTGATCCAATTAACAGGCAGGGAAAAAACAAAAAATGATACAAAAACAAAACTCTACACAGTACATGATAAAAAACTCATAAATATAAATTATTCAATTGTTAAAAAACACCTCTTGAGATCGATTTTGGTGGAACTAGGAATATCAAGTTCACTTACACTGTCATATAACATAAAGAGGCAAAAATAACAATAAATTTTTCCGCGGAACAGGTAAACAAAATGAATAGTTACCACCATAACGAGTACGCAAATCGGGAACGCGTGGAGAGATCCTATCTAGAAGAAAAGAGCAATCAATTGTTCCATTCAATAAATTACATAAAAATTTAGCAGCTAACAGATTCATACGTTTGACTAAATTAGGTAAATTATATCTACTTAACAGAATGTCACTGCGTATACCCCTTTCAGGGTACGCGCTATCATCTTTAAACCATAAGTATTTCACAAAACGACGTTGGATTCTCTCGATGTTTTTACAGTGTATATCATAGACCGGGTACCAGATAATCGAAGTATGTCTGACAAAAGCATTAAAAAGTAAAGTATTAGTATTATTGATTATCTACTGTTTCTTATAAGAAAACCAATATTTTTAAAAACTTTTGCTATTATTGCATTAATGTGATCAGTAAAAGGAAGCTTTAGATCGAATAATACGCCCAAATCCTTGACGATATTAACACGACAAAGAACATTGCTACCGATTTCAAAATTAAAACATGTCGATTCCACCCTGCGTGTAAACGTCATAGTAGTACATTTCTTGACATTCAAGTGCATGTTATTTACTTCACACCAGTGATCAATGACATTCAAATCAGCTTGTAACCTTAAACTGTCTTCTAAGCAACACACGCTATTAAAAATGTTGAGGTCATCGGTATATAGCAGGTACTCACAAAGCAAGTCTGTTATAACATCATTGATAAGAATTAAAAATAATAGAGGACCCAGAACAGAACCTTGGGGCACCCCTGATGTAGCTAAAACCGCACCAGATTATTACTCTTATCCGGCCAAAACTAACTGTCGTTGGATATGAGACCTCAGGGTGAGGTTCCTTGTACCTTCGTTTTTGAATTCAAAGGCTAAGAAATTTATTGCGTATTATCCCCTGGCTAAATGGTTACCAATAAAACTAAAATAAAAAAAAAACCTTGGCTATACCCTAACAGCAACCCAGATGTTACTGTATACCCGCAGGTAGAACCCAAGGTGGAGCCGGATGGTAAAACTGGAGGGTAGAACCCTCCAACAATGAGGGTTCTCCAAAAATGGGAAACTGCTCCTCCCAGGCGTGAGACCCACTCAAACTCGCCTTGGACTAACCCTGCAAGCGGTTCCCCTCAGCTCGACCGCTGGGTGTAGTTATCTATACGGTTAAGTCCCCAGGAGGGTGAAAAAAAGGCTCCGTCAAGAAAAACCACCAAGCGGGCCGATTTCTAATAAAAACCACCCAACACCCTACAAATCCGCAACTCAGCGTGTGAACTATTTCACAGAATTGGGCGGTGGGCCGCAGAAAATTCCTACACCAGAGCACCGGCAATAGCACCAAGTAATATTCAGCTCTCGTATCCACAATCCACGGAAATTATAAAAAATGACCTACAACGAGATGGAGAGTAGAATGCGATTTTCTATCTTAAAATTATTAGACTGAGAGCAATGGTTTTTATAAAAATGAAATTCGATGTTTTTAAGAACTGCTAGAAAATTGTTTTTTAGATAAGAAAAACGCTGCAATAATTTACTTTATCACGTTGGAGTTAATTTTTAGTCGATCATAAAAAAACTGCAACATTACCCTTTAGTAGATTTCTTTAGAATTTGCTCAAATTTAGCACGTTCAGATACATCTCCGAATGTTCAGACAAAATAATATGAAAATTACTTTTTACCAAAATACAAATTGCCGTGACCGTCGAGATGGCCAGATTGAAATCCATTGAATTTTTTCCTTGGGATATGATGCGAAATACGAGGGCGGTCCGCAAAGTTCTTATCATCACCGCCCGATGGCGCAACTCTCGCTAGAAAAAAATACTATCTTATAGTACATACTCGTAGATGGCTACTGGCAAAATTTCAGCCGAATAGGACTCGTAGTTTTGTTTTCACCACGTGTGTATCCGGGCGTGTTCGCGGATCTAAGAAAAATGGAAAAAGCAATATCGGTCGGTGACTCGATTCTCGCGCGAAATAAAAAGCTCTTGGATGCTGTGTAAGGTGACACTTTTCCTTCCATGGCGACCGTCAAAGATTGGATTAACAAGTTTCGATGTAGTCGCACGAACGTTTTTGATGAAAATCCCGTGTGAGTGAAACATTGGGTATGAGAAAGCTGTCTGCGCGCAACACGTCGAATCATGAGGAGTTTCTGCATCGTTTTGTGACCGTCGACGAAACATGGATCTACTAGTACACACCAGATACCAAGGAATAGGCTTCACCTGGCAAACCTGCTCCGAAGAAAGCGAATACTGTCCTATCGGCTGGCAAAGGGATGGCCACCGTTTTCTGGGATTCACAAGATGTGATCTACAGCGACTACCTGAAGAAGGGCAAAACGATCATAGGGCTCTACTATACCAAATTATTGGGCCGATTCGACTTTTTTTTGTTTCCAAACTTGAAAAAGTTACCCACTGGGCAGAAATTTGAGTCAAATGAGGAGGTTATCGTCGGCCACCGAGGCGAACTTTGCAGTCCTCCAGAAAACGTATTTTTCAGACGGTTAAAGAAAATGGAGCATTGCTGGGTCAAGTGTGTCGAGTTAAAAGGAAACTATATTGGGAAACATGTCGCCATTTTTCCAAAAATTTTCTGTTTCTTTTGTAGGATCAGTACTTATCAGACCGCCCTCGTACTTCTCTTTACAGTTTTTGTCAGTTACTCTACAATCTCATACAAAATAAGTTCACAGAATGACTAGCTGTACCATGTGCAGGACTTGACTTCCCACAGGACTTGACACAGTAGA
The DNA here is from genome assembly GCA_963669975.1 of Acanthoscelides obtectus. NCBI lineage: Eukaryota > Metazoa > Arthropoda > Insecta > Coleoptera > Chrysomelidae > Acanthoscelides > Acanthoscelides obtectus. The sequence continues at coordinate 104,699,680 of CAVLJG010000003.1, read as the reverse complement.
GGCCTATCCCTAATATAGCTACTACTAGCTTTTGCACACATGAATTGGGTAATTGAAATCCTCTGTTTCCACTCACTTCTGTCGAAATTGTAGCTGTATCTGCAGGCGTCAATGTTTTATATACTGAGTGACAAAAAAGGTAAACGCCTTCATGGATCAACATCACATCAACCGTTTACCTTGGCCACCACGATCGTCTGACCTATCTCCAATTGAACATGTCTGGGTCATGATAGATCGCGGGCTCTTAAATTTGCAACACCCTTCACATACTAGAAGCTCTTACTCACTAACTTGAATGAGAACTCCGACATGATATCGACCACCTTATCAGCACGATGCCCAGGCATGTCAAAGAGAGTATATATATATACGTGAATCCTCAACACATTTTTGAATCAGCTTCTGCAGTCAGTTGACGAATCAAGCTGGAAATTTAATCATCTTACAAGTATGAGGCACTGAACAGATATGCCAAAAATTATTAAAATCGGATAAACATTCGAAGGTGTTTACCGTTTTTTGTCACTCACAGTATATTTAAGTTGTCACACCGATAGTGAAAAGCATAAATGTGATAGACTCATACGATGGCGAGAAACTTTTCAAGGTGATGAGATAGAACTTAAAAACCTCCGCTACAACTTGTCTAGTTTCTAGGCCACCAGACCTGACAGACTGACGACAGACACTGACATTACAGTGACTATGACCTAAAGGATAAGGTTCCCCGGACCGCCTTGAGAAGCAACGACGAGTAGTAGTAACTTAAAAACATTATGTCGGTGAGTTTCTACAAACAAAACTTCCCACCCCCATTTTTATTGAATTACGGAGACAACAGAAAATGACGTTAATTATAATGAAAATTACATTTATTTCCAAAAAGCTAGAGACTCCTGTACGACGTTTTTGGACATCCATTTTCCAAATCAGTGGATCGGGTGGCCGCCGAGATCTCCGGACATGTCTTGTAGATTACTTTCTTTGGGGGCATTTGGAAAGTAAAGTTTTTAGTTCGAAGTCAGATTCAGCACTTTTTACCAAATTGACCTATCTCTTTATAGGAAATAAATTTTTATTTTAACTGTAATGTGGGTGTAAACTGTAATTTGTTTTTTGTTTTTTAATACTCGGAGGCTTATTTTCAATTTTCTTGTCACTATGGGAATTATATTGATAATTATTTTTACAATCATTATCACAGTTTCTAGAACTTTATTATAAACTCAAATAGCTTCACAACGATTGAGGAAAGGTGTAAACTTTATTATACAAAAGTTACCAAAAACTCAATGGAAAAACTAGAAATTAAAAAAATGGTGGTGTCTATGTTTGAATTACCCCATATTTCACGACTATATATGAAAGGACGTCCCCTAGGAATCAAAATTGTCATGCCTAAGAGTTTTCCCCAAAATATACAAGGAGAGTCACAAATAGGGGTGCGACCTTTTCGTTGGACCACCCTGTAGATGCCTATTGCATACGTATGTATGAGCGAAATGGATGCATGAAAGTAATTCTTGTAGTTTTCCTGTGACCTGCCAAAACCCGCGACAATGCCTATACTTACTAAATTTCATCATGGTGTTTAAAGTTTAAACTAAGTTGAAAATAAAGTATTAATGAGCCATGAATCCAAGGGTGATCCAACGAGCGCCATCTGAACCTTAGCCAGGTACACCCTGTATAGAGCGCGGTGGTCCAAGGAACAAAAGCATCAGTTTTCAAGTGCATAGCAGATACAGTAAAAGCAAAATATTTTTTTTCGTCAATCACATGGTTTGTTGATTGTTGATAAATGATTTGTGAGACACTTTATCATTGTCGACGTGTACAGATGCAGTAGATTATTCATACAACTCTAGACATCCGAATAAGGTGACAGATACGCCTCGACTTGGTATAAAAATACTTCTACTGATACTTATTAAGAAACAGATAGAATCTCTAGATTTATGCTAAAAATGAGCAATGACCAGCTTGAACCAACGCGTCTCGAGGCATTTATACCTCAAATTCAGTAGAATTGTCTGAAGCAAGTTTCCCCACACCATTTTGTATAGTTACTCTCTGTACACATACAGGGTGGCGCATCGAAAACGAAGCAGACGCATTTACTGGAAGCTCAGTTTTTTTTTTCGAAAAACGCTTAGACCCGTCGATTTTGTTTTCGAGGTGGACACAAGTTTGGCAAAAAATCACAATAACACGTGCAGCCTCCTGGGCGGGGGTGGCACCAACCCTAAAATCTTAAATGGAAAGGGGGGTCGAGTGATACCTTATTTTAAAAGTCTTTCAATTACCTTTATAATGATATAAAATTAATGTACTTCAGTTCAGTAGTTTTGAAGATTTATTGATTTAAAGCTTAAAGTAGACTTTAATAGGTACAACAGATTAGTTTGTACTACTTTCAGAAGAAATTTGACTAAAAGAATTTGCTTAATAAGTAAATGCTTTTCTTCACTACGCTCATGGTTTGTTTATCATTTTGTTGTTGAAAATAGCTATTGGAGCGTTTTTTTGTGGCAAAAAAGTTATTTAAAAGTTATTTCTTGAAGAAAGATAAGGAAATATCTCGTACTTATTTTAAATAGGAATTTAGTACATAGTTTGCGATTGATTTGACCAAACTTTGTTGCTAAAATAACTTGTAACGCTTTATTACATAAATTAACCATGTTATATTCCACAGCAGAAAGAGTTGCAATTATCGAAATATTTTTCGGAAATAATCAGTGCGCCGATAGAACAGCAGAAATATTTAATGAGCGACATGAGAACAGTAACGTGCATCGAAAATATGTTCTAGAACTTGTAGCTAAATTTCGGGAAACTGGGTCAGTCGGCAGTAAAAAGCGCAACATTGAACATCCCATAAGTAACGAAGCAATAGAAGTGGGGGTTTTAGGTCAAGTTTATGAAGATCCTACGTTAACTACCCGAAAATTGGAGACTATGTGTGGTGTTAGTCGACGTACTGTCCAACGGATTCTAAAGGCCCATAGTTTTCATCCGTATAAAATTCACCTGGTACAAGAACTTAATGAAGACGATTTTTATCGGCGATTACAATTTTGTGAAGATATGAGTGAACGAATTATAAACGATGAACATTTTCTATTCAACACTTGCTTTTCCGACGAATGATCCTTTTTCTTAAATGGCGTAGTAAATCGTCATAACTGCCGATATTGGTCCGATTCTAATCCCAGAATTTATCATGAGGTTCATACACAGCCGCCACAAAAATTAAATGTTTGGACTGGTATTTTTGGCGATCATTTAGTTGGTCCTTTTCTCTTACCTAGAAATTTGACCAGTGAAATGTATTTGGAATTACTGGAAGACGCCATAGACCCTGCATTAATAGCCATAAATGAAAATCAGAATGATAGGCGGTACATTGCGAATAGGTTGATGTTCCAACAGGATGGTGCCCCACCACACTACGCATTACATCTTCGACAATATTCAGATCAGACGTTTCCAGATCGATGGATTGGTAGAAGAAGTGCCATTGAATGGCCCCCAAGATCGCCAGATTTAACACCTTTGGATTTCTATATGTGGCGTCATTTAAAAAGCAAAATCTATGCTACTCAGCTAACATCATTAGAAGACCTGCGACATAGAATTGTGAATGAGTGCCTTCAAATTACTCCTCAAATATTGCAAAATGTGCGGCAACGTTTTGACCAAAATCTTTATTATTGGATGGAGAGTCACGGTGGCCATTTTCAACATTTACTTGCCTAACGCGTCAGTTCATTCTTCATTTTTAAATTACTTTGCTGCCAAATGTATTGATCTCCACTAATGATGATGTATTAGTTTTATTTAAGCTTTAAATCAATAAATCTTCAAAACTACTGAACTGAAGTACATTAATTTTATATCATTCTAAAGGGAATTGAAAGACCTTTAAAATAAGGTATCACTCGACCCCCTTTCCATTTAAGATCTTGGGGGTGGTGTCACCCCCGCTTAGGGTGCTAACGTGATTTTTTGCCAAACTTGTGTCCCCCTCGAAAACAAAATCTACGGGTCTGAGCGTTTTTCAAAAAAAAAAACTGAGCTGCCAGTAAATCCGTCTGTTTTGTTTTCGATGCGCCACCCTGTACGTTTGGATCCAATGTTAAATCGCATATTTTCAAGATTTGATGGTTAAAGATGTACCGCAGTATTTTGAACTAACTTCTAGGTGTCATTGAATCTATAATCAAATGTTTAAAGTTTCATCTGTAAATTACAGAAGTAAGGGGTTGGCTTGCCAGCTTTAACGTCATTGCGATCCAAGTGGATCTATTATGATCCCCCTATATAATTTCTAGGGCACTATGTCCAGCCTTGATCCTTTGATCCGACTCCGTAGCCTTGATACAGGGTCTTGCATGTAGCTTTCCGCTGTTGGACCTGTGGTTCCTACTATCTGAAACTGTAGCTTTGCCAGGCCTACACAGTAACAAAGGAGATGCACTGGAATTTTCTCATGCTCTCTGCAGAATCGGCATGTCGCCCCTTCTGTCAGATCCAAGGGTCTCATATGTCGATTTAGACGACAGGGTACTGTATGGAGACCCACTATTTCATCTGTGACTCATTTTGTGATCCCTGTCCGTGATTTGAAAAAGGAGTTGACTAATACCGAAAAGATTTTGAGCGATATGCGTATATTAAGACAACATTCCTGACTAGATTTGCTTCAATTTCCAGTCGATGTATATAATTTTTCAACCAATCAATAGGTGCCAATCACCCGATTTTTCATAGAAAATTGCTAAAACCGAATGTGAACAATTTTAGACATTTTAGTCAAACTTCAAAATTACACGCCACATTTTAACGTTTTAGGACCAGGACAAGCACTCTATTTATCTTCAATGTTAATGCTAATCAATATTTTTTACGTTACTTCTGATCAGTAGCATTTCCTAAGTCACTGAGCAATAAAAATAATATGAATCATTGAGCCTCCTATTTATAATAAATCACCCATCATCACGTACTGTGCGTGCTATGTAATAATCGCAGTATTAATTCGTGACAATTTAGAGTTATTGCTGCAAGAATGTCTTTTGTTTTTGTTTGTACACTGATGCGTTTAATGAAATAATAACTGGTGGCAAAAGGACGTTTGATAGAATGATGTAATACTGATTTCTTCCAATAGAAACATATTAATGGTACTATGAATCACTGATGTAGTTCTTCCGCATTGAAGCCTTGGAGTCCATTTTACATCTGGCAATGATAAAGATGGGGTCAAGTAGGTTGACTCTGCACGCAAAGCAGTCACCAATTCATGAAGGATTTTGTTGGGAACAAGTTGGCTTGACATAAAGTTAGCTACGAACATGTTTAGCAAAAAAAATAAACGGATCACGTAAATCAAACAGGTCCATACACCTATTCCATAAATAATTATTTCTATGAATTTCGTATGTTTAATTGGATTTGGGGTCCAACGAAAAGGAGATTCATGTTACAATGTTTCCGACGGAAAAATATAACTCCTTATTTTTCGCTATACCGGATAACTCAGATTTTTACTTTTAAAAATATTTTCTCCTTTCCGGCAGTCTGTGTTTAGTTATATCTCTATAACAGTCTTTCATTGTCTTGTTAATACGATGCGGTCGAAATGTCAATACCTTTAGATGAGCATAAAGTTGATATTATCTGATCACCACAGTTTTTAGCTAAAAGTGTGAGTTCGTTACAATTTCCTTTTTTTTTCTGGTAATAAAGCAAAAATGAATGGATTCGTTTGAATATTCATCTAAATCACGAATTATTTTATATTAGAATTTGTTTTTTGTTATGTGTATATATGTTGGGAATTCTTAATGTTTTTTGTTGTATACTAAGTGACATATAAATCCGAACACCCAGTTTAAATGGTTTTATTTTATTAAAATTTTGTATAAGTACTTAATGACGCATAATAACTAAATGATAAAAATTTCAAAATGATTGCACTGCTCTAAAGCCCTTTGACCTTTAATAATGTGTGGATGCACCCTGATGTGCTACGCATTCTCCAACGCGCCTAGGCATGCTTCTGATCAGGTGGTCAATGTCCTCCTGTGGTGTCTCATTCCAGGCAACCTCCAACTCCTCTCGAAGTGCTTCTAGAGTCTGAGGAGGACGTTGCAAATTGAACAATCTCCTACCCATCATGTCCCACACGTGCTCAATTGGGGATAAGTCGGGAGATCTTGGTGGCCATGGTAACAATGTGACATCATTATGTTGAAAGAAGTCTATTGTGACTCTTGCAACATGTGGTCGGGCATTATCTTGTTGGAAAGTTGGATCTGCCAGGGTGTCAAGATAGGGTAAAAGATGGGGTTCTAGAACTTCGGGGATATAACGCTGCGCGTTCATGTTACCTCTGATGAAGATTAAAGGTGACCTGGAACCATAAGCTATAGCACCCCAAACCATAACTCCAACAGTGTGATGAACATGTCTTTCAACAGAAAACTGTGGATTCCTCCTTTCACCACGTCGCCTTCTAACCCTGGCACGACCATCGTGCATGCCTAAACAAAATCGAGACTCGTCACTAAAGACAATACTGTTCCATTCCTGATCCCAGAGTGACCGTTGTCTGCACCACTCAAGGCGATTACGTCGATGTTCTCGAGTTAAAGAGAGGACCCAGTGTGGCCGGTATGAAAACAAGCCAAAACTTCTCATTCGTCGGTAAACACTTCGCATGCCAATAGGTCTTCCGTGTTCTGCAAACCATTCATTTGCAGTGGACCTGGTAGTGGAGAAACGGTCCCTTAAGGCCAATAATCTTAGGCGGCGATCTTCACGGTCTGTTGTTCTACGGCGGCGTCCAGTGCCCCTTGCTCTTTGCGTACGGCCTTCTCGAAGCCATGCCTGACAACACCTAACCACAGTGTCTACACTTCTTTGCACTCTAACTGCAATTGCCCGAAAAGAAAGTCCAGCTTCCCGAAGTCCCACTATACGGCCCCTATCAAACTCACTAAGTTTACGAAATCGTACAGGTCTCCGTACTCTAGGCATCGTAACCGATCGTAAAGGATGTCAAGAATAAAAATCCGCCAACGATTGTTTACTGCGGCTGAAATATTCATTTTTAGAGCGTTAGTGAATTAAAAAAGCAGTATAAAAACCGGAATGTCCAACTGATAAGGCTGAACATTTTTTCACTTGTTATTTACAGTAAGATAAACTTACCAACTTTTATTAAAATAAAACCATTTAAACTGGGTGTTCGGATTTATATGTCACTTAGTATATTATAAAATTTTGAGATGCATTTTAATTGTTCATTTTCTATGCCTTAACTAAAATAAGCGGAAGCGCCCATGTACGGTAATTTGGTAATTATTCATTCTTTATAGATCTGCAGATTCATATTCTGATTCTAACAGAGGCACTAGTAGATCGAAGTGACCGACACCAAGATATCTTCCACTTTACTTTAATCTGATGAAAGGCTATAGGCGAAGCTACATATAAAAAATTGCCTAGAAGGCTATCTAAATTTCAATCCAACTTAAGGTATTATGGGTGAAATCACAATAGCCATTACTCAAATGCGTGTTCTTTTAGAAAATATGGTTGCGGGCGCAATTTTGCTAAAAAAATTAAAAAGATGACTAAAGCTGCATTGTTGCAATTCTTGACAGATTTGTGGAATTAATAGGTTTGAAAAAAACATTTGAATCTATTTTCGAATTTTAGGTTAGGTAATGGACATTTCACGAACTCAAAAATACACTTTATATCAGTGCCTTCTTGTATTCTTTTCAGATCCACTAAGAGAAACATTACTTTTGCACGGAAAATCGCCAAAAATGGGAAAATCCGCACACAAAAAGAGTGATCTTGGTTCAAGAACAACTATCTTCAATTGAGGAACGGTGATTTCGATATGTTTTAAGACATATATCTTAGAATTAAGGTCAATTTCTCAATTGTAAGTGCTAAGTTTCTTAAAAACAACGAAATTACCTCTTTTGAAGTATCTGTGATCTCGAATCGATATCATAATTTCATAGAAACTCTCTTGAATCAATAGCACTCTTTTTTGTGTGCGCGTTTTCACCGTTTATCCTCAATTTTTGACATTTTAAAAGTAGGATATCATAAGTTGGCTATATCAAAAACTCAACTTACTTATGTATTTCCAGGTTCCATAGTCACTGTGATCTGCTTTCCGGAAAATTTAGAAAATGAGAAGAACCGGATATTCGAATTCATTCTTGAATTTTTTACCCTTATTTGTTAGAGAAAACACTTGGCTAACAGAGTAACTCATTGTATATATGAGTATTTAAACGTGTTTGTTAGTTCCGTTGTCAGAATCGTGACTACTTGACCGAAAAATCGCCAAAGATAGGAAAAACCGAATTTATACCAATTTTGAACATGCTCAGAATATCATGACTTGGTTAAGTCAAAATCTCAAAACACATGTATTTTAGTACATAATTTCAGGTTTTTGAGGTGAAGGACATGTAGTGGTGATATATCGATCTGAAAAATAGGGTATGGTGATTTCACCCAATGTACTTAATGTTGGATTTAACCAGATTTAGATATCTTTGTGGGCAAATTTCATAAGTAGTTTCGCCTAAACTCTTTCTCCAGGAGTTCTGACAAGGTTTTTCCTAATAAAATAACATGATATCACTACATTAATTATTTTAAGATGTAGGTACTGTGCATAATTACCAGGCACTTAGCATATTTATTTTTTATAATAATGCTTTACTTGATTTTAAACAGAAAAAGGCCGAAGTAGTCATTTCGGGAACGCGTTCTTATACCATCTTTCATAGTTCAGACAAGTCAAAAACGATTACAATTACGAACTAAAACTGTCATATTTTTATATTAGCTTTGAAAATATGGCTATTCAAATGCTGTCTGACATTTATCAAATCATTCCATGAACGCGGTTGGCGTTGGTCGATGTAATTAAAACAACAAACAATAGGTGGCGTTCATTATACAAAAAAACGGCGCGTGTCGTATTTACGGAAAAAGAATTAATTTTGTTGGTAAATACTATTTAATTTGATATGATATTTGTGGCGTACTTTAATTCCCTGTCACTACGGGAACGCTGTTTGATGATTGGGTTTTCGGAAGTTTGCATATTTCTTTCAAAATAATGATAAATATTACAGCTCCCTTGTTCATAACCCCCAAAACCAATATCTAAAGTGGCGGAATTAGGGATGCTCGATACGATCCGATATTTAGAAGTATCGATACTTTTGTCTCCGATACCCGATATTTTTATATACGATACTTGGGTGTATCGATACATTTCGCGGGTATCGTTATCTTTTGATCCGAACTGTATCAGAAAGAGTGGCTAACTTCAATTTACTTTCCTTCTCTAGGCAATTTTTTTATCAAAGGTTCTGGTTGACCTTGAGTGACAGAAATCACACAAATGATAGAGATCAATTCATACAGAGTTGCCAGAGCGTAACGACGGATTTTCATACATAGTGGAAATTGGCCATTACGATTTTCCAGAATGAGCAATCCGAAAGAAAAACTGCTCTCAAATGAAAACTGAAAGACAAAAAAATCCCTATTTCACCATTTGTGTCAAAATTATCTATTTTCCATGGTCTGGCAAATCAGTTTCTTCTTCGAATTTCGATGAGTTCCTGTTTCCTGTTAGTGTCATATGTCTGTTACATATTTCAAACAGAGTGTTGCAGCATCAGATCAGTTAAGAAAAGCGCAACAGCATCAAAACGCCCTTAGACTAATTCAATCAGTGCCAACCAGATGGAATTCAAAATATTTTATGTTAGAGGATTTGTTAAACTCCATGAATATGTGGCTGCTATTTTAATAAGAAATCCCAAGTCTCCAGAAATGTTAAGTGCTTTAGAATTGGAAACAGAAAAAGAGGTTTTAAAGTATTTTAGCCCCAGTAGGGGCAGTTTCTAGAGAGATGTGTGAGGAGAAATATTTAACCTGCAGTAAAGTTATACCCATTGTAGCTCTTAAAACACTAACACTCGAGGAACTTTTAAAACGTTTTGGGAGCATCGAGCAAATGAAACTTTTAGCTGTCCCAAATATCCTAGACCCTCGTTTTAAACGATTACACTTCAACAGTCCAATTTCTTGTGATAATGCAGTCACCTTCCTGAATCAATCATTTCATTTGCGACAGAAAAGGCAGGGCAAAATCAAATTATTGTTCTTGACAAATCTGACAGTGTTTGGGTCTACCATGAAAAACTCACCCAAAATCATACAGATAAATATGATGATACCAAACCAGATATTGACCTTGAGCTAAAACTGTATTTCATTAGTCCTACTATGCCCCTAAACTCGGATCCCTTTTTGTACTGGAATAACTCAAGTTCTTCTTCAGAGGTATTTAAAGAACTGGCTGATAAATATCTCTCTGTTGTTGGCACATCAGTTCCCTCAGAGACACTCTTTTCTGAAGCCGGAAATATACTCTACCAAACCCGAAACAGATTATCTGGTGATCGAATGTCAAATTATTCTTACATTCGCTGAGTGCTGAAGAATGGTATTTTTAAGATATCGAACTTCGAGTTATTCGCAGTATTGTTTTTAATACCCTATGTTTATATATTTTATGTTAATAATAAATAAATAATCGTTTTGTAATGAATTTCTTAGTATTTATTTTTTTACCTTTTTTTGTGAACTTATTTGACAATCGACATGCAGTTGAAAAAAGTGACGTTACTTAGAGGGTTGTAAAGAAGCAACTTCGTTTTTCGGCAGTGTATAGTGTATGCCCCGTATCGAAAGGTATCGATACTCATGGGATCGATATTTTTATTCCGATATTTTAATGGATCGATACTCCATTAAACGATACGAATCGATACATGGTATCGATATTTTACGTTGATCGGAACATCCCTAGCCCGGCATCAAGCGTGACATTAAATTCTTCATCGAATAGTCATTTTGGGAACAGTCATTTCGTGAACGTCCTCGTCTATTACGGGCGTTCCCGACATGACTGCCTGTAAAACAAAATGATACTTGTTTAACTTGTTTAAACAGCATACCTACACTAAATTTTGGTTTTAGGTATCTATTAAGTACAGTACAAGTAACATGGAACACAGTAAAAATTAGGAGAAAGATATACTAAGTGACATATAAATCCGAACACCCAGTTTAAATGGTTTTATTTTAATGAAAGTTGGTGAATGTATTTATCTTACTGTAAATAACAAGTTAAAAAATTGTCAGCCTTATCAGTTGGACATTCCGGTTTTTATACTGCTTTTTTTTAATTCACTAACGCTCTAAAAATGAATATTTCAGCCGCAGTAAAGAATCAACGTTGGCGGATTTTGGTTCTTGACATCCTTTACGATCGGTTACGATGCCTAGAGTACGGAGACCTGTACGATTTCGTCAACTTAGTGAGTTTGATAGGGACCGTATAGTGGGACTTCGGGAAGCTGGACTTTCTTTTCGGGCAATTGCAGTTACAGTGCAAAGAAGTGTAGACACTGTGGTTAGGTGTTGTCAGGCATGGCTTCGAGAAGGCCGTACGCAAAGAGCAAGGTGCACTGGACGCCGCCGTAGAACAACAGACCGTGAAGATCGCCGCCTAAGATTATTGGCCTTAAGGGACCGTTTCTCCACTACCAGGTCCATTGCAAATGAATGGTTTGCAGAACACGGAAGACCTATTGGCATGCGAAGTGTTTACCGACGAATGAGAAGTTTTGGCTTGTTTTCATACCGGCCACACTGGGTCCTCCCTTTAACTCGAGAACACCGACGTAATCGCCTTGAGTGGTGCAGACAACGGTCACTCTGGGATCAGGAATGGAACAGTATTGTCTTTAGTGACGAGTCTTGATTTTGTTTAGGCATGCACGATGGTCGTGCCAGGGTTAGAAAGCGACGTGGTGAAAGGAGGAATCCACAGTTTTTTGTTGAAAGACATGTTCATCACACTGTTGGAGTTATGGTTTGGGGTGCTATAGCTTATGGTTCCAGGTCATCTTTAATCTTCATCAGAGGTAACATGAACGCGCAGCGTTATATCCACGAAGTTCTAGAACCCCATCTTTTACCCTATCTTGACACCCTGGCAGATCCAACTTTCCAACAAGATAATGCCCGACCACATGTTGCAAGAGTCACAATAGACTTCTTTCAACATAATGATGTCACATTGTTACCATGGCCACCAAGATCTCCCGACTTATCCCCAATTGAGCACGTGTGGGATATGATTGGTAGGAGATTGCTCAATTTGCAACGTCCTCCTCAGACTCTAGAAGCACTTCGAGAGGAGTTGGTGGTTGCCTGGAATGAGATACCACAGGAGGACATTGACCACCTGATCAGAAGCATGCCTAGGAGCGTTGGAGAATGCGTAGCACATCAGGGTGCATCCACACATTATTAAAGGTCAAGGGGCTTTAGGCAGTGCAATTATTTTGAAATTTTTATCATTTACTTATTATGCTTCATTAAGTACTTATACAAAATTTTATTAAAATAAAACCATTTAAACTGGGTGTTCGGATTTATATGTCACTTAGTATATTTCGAAAATACGATTAAAACAGGCTAGTATAGCTTATAAAAGGCATCGTGAAAATGCTAATGTAAGGAAACGCAAGTTTTAGATAACATGACACCTGAACAAAAAGAAATGAAGAGACTGAAAGATAGGGAATTTTACTAAAAAAGAAAGCTGACGAGAAAGTTAAGACTGGTAGTGAAGAAGAACTTGAAGGCAAAAAGAGAACTGAAAGATAATTTAAAAGAAACTGACATAATGATTCAAATTGATTTCGCTGAAAATTACATGACAAAAGATGGAAAAGAGATTCAATCAATTAGATGAGGAGCTTCAAAAACGATACGTCTCTACAAACTGTTTCATTTGCCACTGTGAGTAGTAATTTAGACCATCAAGCTCATGCTGTATGGGGTCACTTGAAATCAGCGTTACAGAAAATATTAGGTACCAGGCCTCACGTAAATACCTTTCACGTGTTTTCAGATGGACCCAAATTCCAGTATAGAGACCGCAGTAATATTTACTTGTGGATTAAAACCCATAATCCGCAAATAACTGCTTCAACATGGACATTCAGTGAATCAGGTCATGATAAGGGGCCAATGAATCCAATGAATGGCATAGGAGGAGTGCTAAAAAACTGCTTATGCCCAAGTATTACGAGGAAACGATGCCAATACATCTGCAGATTTTGTGCGTTTACTAACAAATTCAACTATTTTACTCCATGAAATCACGGACGATGAAATCGTTGCATTAAAAGACATAATACCTGAAAACATAGATGCTATCCCCGAAACCATGAATGTAACTAAGATTGTTTGGCAGAATGCTTCTGATGTGCCCACTGTATCAATTTTCAAAACTATTGCGAGAAATTAAACTGCTGTCACTTAAAGTTGAAGGAATCTTTTCAAGTCAAGCGCCGTCAGAAATGATAGATTTAAAAATACATCGAGAGTTTCTGAGTCCTATTCATATCAATAGAGAAAGCATTTACGTTGCCGTATACGGACCAGACACTTCAGATGATGATAATCTCCAAACGGTTTCAGATCGGCTTCATGAAAAGAATGACGATATTGATGCTGGTACATCGTACGGAGAAGGCAAGGAGAAATTGCATCCAAACTTGATACATCCAAAGACGTATTCGAAAAGTAATGTGGTTACAGTTAATAATCCTGATTCTTTTTATATTAATTTTACGTCTTTTTGTTTTTTCTTTGCAATTACCATATTCGTTATTTTGTTAGACTTAAGTTCAAACGTTGAGACCCAAGTTACTTTGTGATATTATGCAATTATGCATGCAGTAGGTAATAATGTTTATAATGCCTAACATCTATTTATTTTAAAACTACAAAGTTTATTATTACATTTTAGGTTTGAATGTTGATACGTTCCTCATCCCTCCGTACAAATAAAGGTATAATACTAACACGTTTATTTTATTTTAATGCATAAAGTATGTCAAAAACCAGGTGTTGCGTTCATTCAAAGAACGTCAACGTCATTTAGAGAACTTCATGATCATTTCGGGAACATTCCCATAATTTTCGAGAACGTCACAAAAACGGCAAACAAATCACTAATACGTAATGTTGAATTTTACATATACCAGATGAAATGACCTTTGGGCTTTGGTATTTATATTATTACTATACCACGTAGTGCAAGAATGTATAAAATAAATCGAAGTTTTGGAGCAGAATTTACCCCAATTGAAGATTTATGGACAGTAATTTGAAAAATAAGTGTTTTGATTATGAAAAATTACAAAATAACAACATTTTCCGATTTAGGGGCAGGTTTATTGCGATTGACTGAAGGTGATTCTTAAATAAGTTAGTTATATTATTATTTAGGCTACGTTTAAAAGTGTTCCCGAAACGACTCACGACTCTGGGATAATTCTTATTAACAGAATTTCCAAAATATATATTTTTGTGTGTGCATCGCCATGGAAAATATTCCTGATAAATGACACAACAGACTCCTCTTGTTAGTTTTCTTCAAAAGGAAACTTAATTTCTCAGATATTTGAAAACCTGAAATGCTGACCTCTCTGATTTTGACCCATAAACATTAGGTACTATAAAACTGAATACTGTAAAAATGGCTTAAGCTTTTTTAAGTCTATGGTTCTGGTGCAGTTTAGACAGTAGTAATCAATAAAAAAATATAATACTTACGAATGGTGGTGGTGTCCATATGACCCGTGATGATCTGTGTACGAATGATCATCATAATACTTTTTAACAATCTTGGTGCTTTCCATCATTTTTTCTGTCACTGGATTCATCGCATCATTTACACTTCCACTATTCATCAATGAATTGACCAATGGCGCTATTGCAGATGTCATATTGTTTTGTAGACGAAACTCTGACTACTTGATGCCATTTACCAGAAACAACAGAAGAGGTATTAAGGTCTTTGCTTGAAATAAGTACTCGAGATACAGTTTTGTCTTAATTGTTACGTATGTAGCACGCAACTGTCACATCGCAGTGTAATTATTTATAAGCCGACACGGATATAAACTTGATATCAAGAAGGTGGAAAATGCATTTTTCGTTGGGTTTTTGTGGTTTCTTGTCGAATCTCAAATAAAGATTCTGGTTGTCAACGTAGAATTACACTCACAGTCACACATAAGGCAGGCAGGAGTTCCCACGCTGGCAGGAGTACCATGTTGTTTGATGTCTCCTGATAAACTGGAGAGATTAAGACGACTCCCGCTCTCACGAGAGTTATCACTGCTTGGAGACGCAACAGTCTGGTACAAATGAATGTTTCTAAAACACAGTACTTCAACTTGACTACAGAAAGCATCCTAGCGTTCATCTGGTTTCGGTATATGGCCGAGTTATACCAAACAGCTGTTCACTTCGGCTGGTTGGAGTCCAGATTACCGAGAACTAGATCGGATACGAACAATTTTCGCGAATCGTGGCCGCTTCTGGGAAAAGGACTAAGAAGGACTCTTCTCCACAACATCCTCACTTTGTTAAAGACCCAGATAAGACCTAGCCTCGAGTACTACTCACATGTTTGGGATGTTGCCGGTCTGACTATGCTTGTAGAACTCCATGCTGTTCAGAGAAGGGTTATCCGGCTAATCGATGACATTTCTCTAACGGACAGTCTCGGTACTTTTCGAGTTTCTGGTAATTTTTAAGCATAGTCAAAAAATGTTGGGTGGGTCAAGAGTTTTTTAATTTTCAGACTTTGTTGTCAGTTTACGAATTGGTTAGAAAATTTTTAGGGAG
The DNA here is from genome assembly GCA_963669975.1 of Acanthoscelides obtectus. NCBI lineage: Eukaryota > Metazoa > Arthropoda > Insecta > Coleoptera > Chrysomelidae > Acanthoscelides > Acanthoscelides obtectus. The sequence goes on along the minus strand of CAVLJG010000003.1, from coordinate 104,683,837 downwards.
ACAAATTTTGAAATTGGGTAAACCTCATATTTAAGGCCATATGTGCCTTTTCTTTAACGCCGCTCCTGAGGAGTATTGGAGAAAGTATTGACGGTTTGCTGTAATTGAGTGCACAAAACAAAAGTTTTTTAAAATAAAATGATCATGTGTAAGCCGTATAATCGTAGTTCAGTTGTGCACTACTAAATAGCACCATATGTTTATTTGGCACGCAGAGTTTTTCGTTTCTGTTATACTCGTAGAAAGGTAAGTATTGAAAGTACTCGTATGTAATTGAAATTTGGCATGAATGTTGAATATTTTTAGAATGAGCCCAAGTATTTGAATCGAACACTCCTGTCAAAGTTGGCAGAAACGAACCAGTAGGTACCTTGTCTTGCGAGATCTCCTGATTTGAACCCCCTGGATTTCTTTTTGTGGGGCGCTTTTAAACAACTAGTGTATGCTGGACAAATTAATACTGTTGATCAGTTACAAGAAAGAATAAATAATGTGATTCATCATATTCAAGCCACGACAAATTTTGCGGAATTACGTTTTTCTTTATTAAACAGATGCCGCACTTGTAATCCGTCAGAATGGCGGACTTTTTGAAAATTTATTGAAATAAAGCTATGATTATCTAATTTTTTTTTATCTTCACGAAAGCAAGGGAAAACACAAGAGTAATAATAATTTGTAGCAAATTGAAGCAAAAAAAAACGGTGGCGCACTATTTACAATTTGGAAAAACAATGCCACTAATCCCGTGTATCTCCGCCACTGGTGCACGTTAATTTTAAGTAAAGACTGTTGAATGTGGACAATACTTGGGTAATGCCACATACCAAATTTTAGTTCATTCCAGTTGATGGTTTTGAAGATAAAGAAATGTTTTTTTTATACTTCAACACCTCGAGGAAAAAATGTTACATAGAAGACCCCCTTTAGAATGCGGTCCTGTGTATGATGTTTCATTTTTGGTCACGACTTGTGAATCACCCTATATATGTGGCGATTTCTCATTGTTTTCATCTGCGAGCCCCTTCCGACTTCAGTTGGCCCACTTCAAGATTTGTAAGAAAATATGCCTTTATAAACTAAACATGACGAAACTATTTACTTCTAAAACAATTTATTTTCTCAAAAACATTTTAGATACACTCCAGTCGTAAAAAGTACATCTGAACAAATAAACAATGTGCGAATAAATTCGCGAAGTTAACAAAGCAACAATTGAAAGATTGCCATTGGGTAACATCACCTTTATTTTTTATAACGGGTGAAATTCTTTGGGGCATAGTGTTAACCACATTTCCATCAATAAAATGAAGTTTTCCTACTCCTTTTGATGACATACCTCCCCAGACCATAATGGATGCTGGAAATTTCACTTTTCTCTTCAGACAGTCAACATGGAATGCTTCATTTTTTTGCGAAAAACTCTACTGCGACTGTCACCAACACAAACTTCGAATCGGGCCTCATCACTCCATTGTATTGCACACCATTGTTGAGGTGTCCATTGTCTATGTTCTTTAGCCCATTTAAGCCGATTTTTCGTTTGCAGTGGAGTTAATAGTGGCTTTTCTTTGGCCTATAAACAGGTTGTGCAACTTTAGGGTTTTTACTTCACCTTTTTTTATAAGAAAACTTACCATGCAAGTGCTAAATCCCAGTAAGTGGACCTCTCTATGAGTTGTGGACCTCGAAATTCTCGTTCCAACAGCGTCACCCCACAGAGCACTCAATTGTAAATAATTGGCACGCCTGTTTTTCACGATTATTCTTCTTAATGCTCTTCGGTCGACATTTGTGATATTACTTTTTTTCACATGTCGTGGCGTAATATTAACTGAACCAGTTACGTTATATCTTCTAACAATATTTCTCACACTGTACCGCGATAAGTCTAACAAAGTTGCAATTTCTGAGTTTGATTTCTCAGAAAAAAAAATCAGTAACCGAATTTTCTCACTAATAACCTTTCCTCTACCCATTTTGAAAACCTTAACTACCCAAAACTATTCTAAACGTATTCTGACAGCTGTGATTAATACAAACAATTGTCATGGCTTTTATTTTTCACAGCCACCTATGCGTTATAGACTTATTTTGCATTGAAATGAAAATAGGTTATGCTGTAATTGCAACATGTGTTATTTTTATGCTGCAAATTTGATTAGGGAGTGATAAAGTTGGTGTTTTCTACTATATATTATCAAAATATTCATTGTTAATATTTTAAACCTATAACACCCTGCTACATTTTTATTATTTGTGTTTGATAAGAAAAAAACTAAGATTTCAATTTAATACTGTTATTTCCTCATTTATTTATTTATGTATTTTATATCGTTAGAATCTTTTTATTACGAACATTACTGATTTTTCCAGTTTGTCTTTTTATTTAAAAGTGTTAATTGTATTACTGCCCATTTATTGCAATAATTGTTACACTACCAGACACATTGTATATGAAATTAGTAATGTTTTCTGCTTTAAAAGAATAGCTGTCGGCTAAACTTCGTCCTAATAAAGACCAGTTATTATTTATGATTATTATTATTATTAAGATTATTTTTATTATTATCATTATTATTATTATGTGCCTGCCAGACAAACCCGCCTGACTTCAGCCTCCTATGCTAACCGGGTCGAACTTCGTACATGCAGAACTGGTCAATACGACCGCTTCTTTGTCCGTAGAGTATCGAGATTGTGGAACAAACTGCCCGAGGAAGCCTTCCCAGTTCAACTAACCTTAGGCGGTTCAAAAATTGAATTAACTTCGTGTCTTTAAGTTTCTAGCGGCAGCCGCGGTGCCCCAGTATTTAGAATTCTTCCTACGCGGCTACTTCGGTATAAAAAACTGTACATATATGAACGACAAAATAAAACGTAGCCTTAGGCGTCTTCTAATCAATGGTAAAATAAATGTTTATTTGGAAATGATCCATTCCATGCTAATTAGGACAGGGCAGATATACAGTAATGGACAAAAGTATATAGACAAATTAATATTGTGCTGAATTTCTTTTTTAACTTGTTTTATTAATACACCAACCTGTATACATAATTCCTTGTAGCATAATACTCACTTATATATTAATAAATACATTGAAAAAAACTGGAACTATGAAGGACAAAAATATCTAGACAAGGCAAAACAAATATAGAAAAAAGAAGCAAAGTTCATTGAATTATAGAAAACCAACCATGTTTGTGTTAATATTTTGGAGCATAACCATTATTATCAATCATCGCCTCGGCATAGATTGTAGAAGTTTCTTGATATAAGATTCGTCAATCTGTCTCCACTTTTGCTCTAAAGCGGCAAAAAGTTCATCCCTGTTTAAATAATTTTTATCCCGTATTTGCTTATCTAAGTATTCCCATAGATTTTCAATAGGGTTTATATCGGGCGACTGTGAAGGTCATTTGAGAACTGGAATTTTTTCATCCAGAAAGAATTTCTTTGCGAGATTTGAAGTGTGCTTCGGGTCATTATCTTACTGGAAGATTGATATTAAGGGCATATTGTCTTCCATATAGGGGAACATGACTGTTTCAGAATCGATGGATCGGTAGAGGCGGACCAATCCCATGGCCAACACGCAGTCCCGATCTCACACCTATGGACTTTTTTGTGTGGGGTCGCATGAAAACTTTAGTATACTCTGATCAAAATCCTGTACCCACAATAGAAGACCTCAGAAGCAGGATAATACATGCAGCACAAGAAATTCAAGCCTCTCTTAGGAATTCGGCGGTAGTAAAATCAGCTGTGATGAGAAGAGCACGTGTGTGCATTAGAAATAGAGTATCGAAAATGTATTATAAAAATAAAAAAATGTAGTTTCAAACAAATTATCCTGTATTAAAGTATGATTTTGTAAGGGTAGTATCTTTATTGCTTTTTCCTTCCTCCTCTTATAATAGTCATATTTTTGCCAATTCTTAATCGATTTGTGATTTTTATACCTAATTTGAAAGGTAATGAAACGTAGATATGTTCTAATTATTTTGTACGAAAAATTTGTATGCGACTTTTTCTAGTAAACTGAAGCTTTTGAGATGAACGAACATTTTTTAACAAAAATCGAATTATTTTGAAGCTTACTGCATGAGATAACGTCAATAACACTGATCAACAGCCAAAAAATATCCTAAATAAAATCAACAAAATATTACTATTTTTAATGTGCTAAAACCGGAATGAAACTTATTTTTTCAATATTAGTTCAAGTTTTAGAGATACGGTAATTATATGTGTTCCTGCTGTGACAGTGTTAATATACTGTAATTCACAAGAATGTACGTGCTACATTTTTATATTCGGCAAGGAAAGATGATGTAATAGGCATGATTGTGTTACGTTATACATACGTGTACATTATATTGTTTTATATTAGCCATTTTTCCTCAGTTGGCTGACAGCGTTCATGCAAGATGTCTCGAAAGTGTGTAAACAATCCAGATCAGTTTTGTTACGTGTGTGGTGATGTGACTTTTGCGTCTCAGAGTCGGTCTATTACTCCACTAATAACAAAGGCATATCAGCTTTATTTCGGTTGTAAACTAGGTGATCACCCCACATCTGCTGTAATACATGTGCTTCAAGTCTGAGGAGCTGGTTAAAAACAAATCATATTAATGATTGTTACTTTTGCATGGTACCTTGTGTTGGACAAGCCACAGGTATGTCCAAGAAAAAAAAAATCAGTTTTATTAACTACCCAAACATACCATCTGCGATGAGACCTGTGCCTCACAGTGACGAAAATCCTATTCCAAAAACCCCCAGAATCCTACACTTGCGAATCAGAAAACGAATCAGATCATGGCGATCGAGTGATTCGTCAGGAAGAAGATATGCCATCAACGTCAAGAGATCCTGATTTTATACCGAGCACGTCATGCCACCAACCGCACAAAATAACACAGCCAGAATTAAATGATCTTGTAAGAGATTTAGAACTTCCAAAATGTAAGGCAGAGTTACTTGGATCAAGACTGCAGCAGTGGAACTTGTTAGAAGACGATGTTTCGGTATGTGTTTTTCGTAAACGCCACAAAGACTTAGAACCATTTTTCAATATGGAGAATAACTTGGTTTTCTGCAGTAACATTAACGGCTTACTGGCGGCTTTAAATATAAACTACATGTATAACCCAGAAGAATGGAGATTGTTTATAGACAGTTCAACATTGAGTTTAAAGGCAGTGTTATTGCATATTGGAAATATTTTACCATCTCTTCCTGTAGGGTATGCAGTTCACTTCAAGGAATCATATGACAATATGAAGTACCTATTGACATGCATAAAATATGATGAGCACCAATGGCATATTTGTGGCGATTTGAAAGTTGTTGCACTTTTACTTGGGCTGCAGCTAGGCGCTGTTTTTTGTGTTATGGGACTGTCGGGCAAAGGCGCTTCATTACACCAGACAAAACTGGCCTGTTCGTCAATTCCTAGAGCCAGGTCAAAAAAATGTACAGCATATGCCATTAGTAGATTCGAAAAAAAAATTATTACCACCACTGCATATCAAGTTGGGCCTAATGAAAAACTTTGTCAAGGCATTAGATAGAGATGGGTTCAATACCTGCGTCAGAAATTTCCAAGACTAAGTGAGGCAAAGGTTAAAGAAGGTATTTTTGTTGGGCCACAGATTCGAAATATTTTGAAAGATACACAGTTTGAAAACACTAACAGGTATTGAAAAAACTGCTTGGAATGATTTCCGTCTGGTGGTCACTAATTTCTTGAGAAATAGAAAAGCTGACAACTATAAAACCTTTGTCAAAAATATGCTGTCATCGTATCAAAAGAAGGGCTGTAATATGTCTCTTAAGATACATTTCCTACACTCACACCTGGACTTTTTTCCTGACAATTGCGGAGCCAAAAGTGATGAGCACGGCGAACGTTGTCATCAGGATATTTCAACAATGGAAAAAAGGTACCAGGGAAAGTGGAATCCTTCCATGCTTGCAGACTACTGTTGGACTCTTGGTAGAGATGCTCCAGAAATGATCCATAAAATAACAGCAAAAAGACAGCGCATATAGTGATTCTTATAAGTATATGAATCTTGTTACTTTTTTTAATATATCCTTAAAAATAAAAAGTTTTTTTTCTAAACCGCAACTAATTTTTTTATTTCATTGACATTTTTGGATTCAGCGCCCCAAAATTAACAAAGAAGTGCACTTTTCCCACAAGATACAATTAAAAAACTAAAATTTGTTGTCCAGTGTAATGTACACTTGAGTATCAATTTTCGTATTTTAGATTATTTTTATTGTAAAACCAAAAAAAAATCAAATGAAGCACCCAAATCTTCAAGTTTTATGACTTGGTTAACGTATAAAGGACGTTAATTTTAAAAATCTTAAAAATTAGCATAATTCGGAAACGGTGAATTTTCGGACAGTAGTTCCTATAGTAAAATCGTCTCAGATTGGCTTGTACTATCTCCCCCCACCGGCTCCGCATCTATTTTCCCGTCACCCTGTGTACTTTTGTCCATTCCTGTACATAACTCTTCTTTTTTTGTGGCAAAAACGTGTAGGATATTGCTTACGATTTCTGACTATATTACATAGTAGATGTGCCAATTCAAATTACTGAACCACCGCAACAAGTTTAAGTTTCACCCGAACGTATTAAGTGCCATGATTCCCACTTAAAATCAAAGTTGCTCGACCGTACTAAACCCATCTGGTTGCACCCCTCAGCCAATTAACACGAACGTATTTTTAATCCCACCCACACCCGAACAGGAGACATTCCCATTGGCTTGTCACACGAAATCGTCGGATGTAAATGAGACAAGATCTCATCGGCTCTCAACTAATTGCTTTAGCAAGTTAGTCCGTTGAAAATCCCAATCTCGACGTGCGATGTCGCGATATCCAGAAATGTTCGTTTTTCCCGACAACATCAAATCAGAGGAAGCCATGACCAACGACTGCTATGACTCCCTTCAGTTGGGCTACCAAAATCCGTGCTATTACGCAGGACAAGAACCATCACACATTCAAGGCGTCACCGAGATTTATCCTTCTTACTTCAACGTTCACCAGGAGTACCTTTACTATGATCCGAGGAACTGTGAATACCTCCAGCGAAGTTTGGCTGATAGGAGTTTTAAAGGTGAACAGTTCGCGTGTGGAGTTGTGATGGACGGGTTAGATGCCTCAAGAGAGTGTGAAGAGCCCTGCCAGGGTAGTTCGCAAGGAGCGACTTTGAAGGGCAAAGGTTTTGCTCGTGAAGATGCCGGTGCCGGGTCAAGATCTAAAGTGATGCTGTGCGATGGACTCGAGACAGGAGAGGGTCTTATTAAAAATTCAAGATATAGTCAAGGTAAAGCATTATTATAACGTATCATATTGACAAAAAAAAAAAGAAATATACGTATAGCATTTGACTTACAGCTAGACGAACATTTATGAAAAGTTATTGTTACAAATTCTTGTACACGTACTACGAAAAGGATAAACAAAGTATAAAAATCTTACATGGAAAATAGACAAATCTTATGAATTCTTGAATGATCTGACACCAATGACCCAATTTGGTCCTACATTGAAACTATAATTTGGAAGACGAATCTAAGATGCTTCCAAAAAGTTACATTATTCAAGAAAATTAGCAATAATTAAGAAAAAATGTCCAGTAGTTTTTATCAAACACAATATCCTTATTTACAGGACTGGGTGTTTGTAGCAGTTCGAGGAATAGCGAAGGTAGGACAAGAATTGTTTTTAACATTATATCGTATCACATTGACAAAAAAACGAAATGTAGGTACGTGTATAGCTAAGAGAGCATTTATAAAAAGTTATTCTTCCAAATTCTCACACGTGCCAGGCGAAACGGATCAACATGGTATTAAAATGGAAAATCGACAAACCTTATTAACTTTCGCAATGATCTGACAATGTCTCAATTTCTTCTCATATTTGGAAGACCAATCAAAGATGCATTAACTTACAACTGTTTTATAAGACGAATTGGCGAAGGTACGACAGAAAATAAGAGGTTACCATAAAAATTGCAAAAAAAGAGTCAATATTCAAAAAAATTAGCATTAATTACGAAAGAATTTGAGCTAGTTTATATCAAACTCAATATCTTTAATTTTATACTATTTTTTTATCTTAAACCTCCTGGGTCATAGAATCATATTTCACTTAATTCTAATTGCTTCCCAACAAAGTGATATATGCGAGACCGGTCTCATTTTATAGGTATCAGAAAACTGAACAAAATATGTCTTCATATCAGCGCTAATAAACGCGAAGGTAAGAAGAGAAAAATACAGTCACAAAAAGTCATTCCCAAGATATTAAAACTGTGCATTGATCCTTTCATTACGTTTTTATTTTCATTCACGGTATACATTAACACGTGGTGCTGTAATTTTTTGAACATTTTCTGTTTGATATCACTGAAATTCATTCTGTCTGACTGGCTACCTGTTAGCATTTTTATCAAGGCGTAATCTCTATAAGCGCAGTTTTTTACTTCGCATCTCTCTTTTTTTCAACAACTTGTCTGGAGGAAAATTCTTAATACTTTTCGTCTAATTGTTTAATGGTGTGTATAGAGATGACTGAAAAGCAATGCCATCAGTTTATTTTTGTCAAAAATTTAATTTTTTGTGCATTCGTTATGCATTTTTCTTCAATCGTAAATTGTTAAATAATAGTACAGCTGTAAAATAGTAGATTTGTGAATATTCCATTTTGTTTTAAAAAAAAACCCTAAATTTCTTGAAAATTGAATTTGCTGCAACATGAAGTTTCCAGTAAATGAAAGATTTTTCGAAGAGATAAGAATAAAACTAATTACCCGCTCAATCCTGCTGTAAAAGTGGAATTTTGATATATACTAAGTGACATATAAATCTGAACACCCAGTTTAAATGGTTTTATTTTAATAAAATTTTGTATAACTACTTAATGAAGCATAATAAGTAAATGATAAAAATTTCAAAATGATTGCACTGCTTTAAAGCGCTTTGACTTTTAATAATGTGTGGATGCACCCTGTTGTGCTACGCATTCTCCAACGCGCCTAGGCATGCTTCTGATCAGATGGTCAATGTCCTCCTGTGGTATCTCATTCCAGGCAACCACCAACTCCTCTCGAAGTGCTTCTAGAGTCTGAGGAGGACGTTGCAAATTGAGCAATCTCCTACCCATCATATCCCACACATGCTCAATTGGTGATAAGTCGGGAGATCTTGGTGGCCATGGTAACAATGTGACATAATTATGTTGAAAGAAGTCTATTGTGACTCTTGCAACATGTGGTCGGGCATTATCTTGTTGGAAAGTTGGATCTGCCAGGGTGTCAAGATAGGGTAAAAGATGGGGTTCTAAAAATTCGTGGATATAACGCTGCGCGTTCATGTTACCTCTGATGAAGATTAAAGGTGACCTGAAACCATAAGCTATAGCACCCCAAACCACAACTCCAACAGTGTGATGAACATGTCTTTCAACAAGAAACTGTGGATTCCTCCTTTCACCACGTCGCCTTCTAACCCTGGCACGACCATCGTGCATGCCTAAACAAAATCGAGACTCGTCACTAAAGACAATACTGTTCCATTCCTGATCCCAGAGTGACCGTTGTCTGCACCACTCAAGGCGATTACGACGGTGTTCTCCAGTTAAAGTGAGGACACAGTGTGGCCGGTATGAAAACAAGCCAAAACTTCTCATTCGTCGGTAAACACTTCGCATGCCAATAGGTCTTCCGTGTTCTGCAAACCATTCATTTGCAATGGACCTGGTAGTGGAGAAACGGTCCCTTAAGGCCAATAATCTTAGGCGGCGATTTTCACGGTCTCTTGTTCTACGGCGGCGTCCAGTGCCCCTTGCTCTTTGCGTACGGCCTTCTCGAAGCCATGCCTGACAACACCTAAGCACAGTGTCTACACTTCTTTGCACTCTAACTGCAATTGCCCGAAAAGAAAGTCCAGCTTCCCGAAGTCCCACTATACGGCCCGTATCAAACTCACTAAGTTGACAAAATCGTACAGGTCTCTGTACTCTAGGCATCGTAACCGATCGTAAAGGATGTCAAGAACCAAAATCCGCCAACGTTGATTCTTTACTGCGGCTGAAATATTCATTTTTAGAGCATTAGTGAATTAAAAAAAAGCAGTATAAAAACCTGAATGTCCAACTGATAAGGCTGAAAATTTTTTCACTTGTTATTTACAGTAAGATAAATACATTCACCAACTTTTATTAAAATAAAACCATTTAAACTGGGTGTTCCGATTTATATGTCACTTAGTATATAATTTCAGAGCTGTGCTAATATTTGTCCACAAGTTACGACTAAAGAAAAAATGCACAATAATGCATTTTTTTATCCAAAAAATTTATAACAGCATTTTTACTCATCTATCCATACACATTAGTCTAATCATATCGAAAATACCCCTGGTTAGCGAAATAACTGTAAAGTCTAGTTTTATTTCTGCAAGTTGTTCACGGGGGTATTCAAAACATGGACGCATAAAATCGGTACACCAACTTTTGTGGGAAAACTTTTTATGCGACAACAAAGAATGAGAAAACGTGTTTTTTGGGATTCAATCGAAAGTGTTGACAAAAACTCTCAATATAAGATTCTTAGGTATCTATGAGACCTACAAAATGAGACCACACGTAAAAAGATCCGACTAATAGCAAAAATGTTATGGCCGAAAACCGAGGAAACTTGCATGTTTTGGCACTTGTTGGTAATGCGACGATGATTTCTCGCAGATATTTGAAATTCCTCAAATTCGGAGGATTGGTACTTCTGAATAACCACAACAAAATTGGAATATATTGGTCAAGTCGTTTTTGAGAATTCCTAATTATTTATCTCAAAACACCTACTTTCCGGCCATCACTACTAGTTTATTTATATAATATTAAGATTGTTAGTTCGAAGGATATTTTATTGCAAAATACACTAGCTTATCTTGTCGATATGAATCGCAAACCATTCCATAAGAAAAATGTTATTTTTATGCAAAAAGGATGGGTTACTTTTTTCTTCTAAACCAGAGTTCCCCAAACTTTTTTGTGTCGTAGACCCCTTGCCATGTTTTTCCGTGTTGATATTGATTTCCTGTAAATTTCTAACTGTAGTGAAGTTCAGTGTTAAAAACTTAAAGTAAAAACACATGTTAATTTATACATTTATTAACTGAATTTAAATTAAAACTACTCAAAATAAAATTTTGTATCTGTTATGTAAAATATACGTAACATTAAATAAACAGGTGTCTGACCAATAAGTGCCCGCATTGGGAATAAGTGCCCGCATTGAAAAAAAAATAAGAGGGATAAAATAAAAAAAGTGAAAAATAATAAAAAAAAAGTTTTTTACTTAAAATAGTACAATAAGCGAGTTCGTTTATTAATTATAACACAAACGTATGTTCTACAATAATTTCACTGTTAGTTTGATTAAATTCCGCTCCTTATACGTTTAAGTTATCTAAAAATAGGCAAAAAATTAACGAATTTTAGTGTGTACCTATCCTTGAATTTTCAGAATAATTTAAAAAAAATATTTTCTATAAAGGGGGCAGCTTTAAAAAAATCAATGCGGGCACTTATTCCCAATGCGGGCATTCATTGGTCAGACACCAATAAACATAAAATAAACTATAAATAAAATAACATAAGCAATAAGTCAATATTTTTAGTGAGACGGATGAACCTGATGCTTTAATAATAAATTATCAACATTTGGCGTCAATTTTGTAAGGGTTAATCTTAAATCTCCTCGGCTAATGATGTCCAGTCTGTTTCTTTTTTTCGTTAGGAGATTGGTAACAGCGCTGAACCCTCTTTCCACTAGGTATGACGATGGAAAGGAAATTAAAAATTTCTTGTTTTGCAGCCAGAATTGCTGATATCCGTTTTTAAACTGAACCTTAGGTTCTTCGTTTGTACTTAGTTCAGTCAGTTCCTCTTGTATTATGACATTCGTTTCTTCTATGTCACCATATGGATTAATTATCCACGGTGGTATTACCATAGTCAAAATATCCTCAAACCTAGATTCAAAATCTGAATAGAGGGCATTTAAATGTTGAACGTTAGTTGAAACGTCGTCTTCCTGGCAGCTTGTCTGTGACAAATTGGGGAACTGAGAAAATTCTCCCCGTCCAATATTTTGCTTCATTAGTTTAACTCTGGCAAGAAACGCTGATAAGATGGACTTTGTTTTAATCAAATTTAAACTGTCGCCTTGTAATTGCAAATTAACCATATTAAATTTTGTAAACAAATCTGTTAAATAAACGATGTCTGTTTTCCTCTTCATTAAATTTTCTTTTAAAATTGTATCTTTAGTATCCAGAAATTCTAAAATTGTCTCAAAAAGTGCAAAAAACCTTGTCAAACATAAGCCTTTCGACAGCCAGCGTATACTTTATCTGAAGTCACTTGAAACACTGTGAAATACCGGGTGCGTTTTATATATCTATATTTAACACGCTCTGTTGCTGCAAAAATCGCCAAATTTCGCAGCAAATATCCCCCGTATAGGAGATAAAAGGCAGTTTCACCGGTCCACGTGGAGTAAAGCACGCCTATGCGTGGACAGCCAATGAGAAAGCGTGTATTTCAGAGCTCGGAACAAGTGTAGGTGGCTACTGAAAATTGAAACAGTTTAGCCAGTGCCTTGTAGCGGTGAATAAACGTGTTTTCTTTAGTCTGTCCGTGTTTTTTCATAGATTTTATTAGTTTGTGTGTTTTTGACTTTTGAATACTCAGTTTACTTGTTGATTTAATTGTTGTGTTGATTGTTCTTGTGTGTCCTAAATATGGCTCTTTGGAGACCCTGGGAAAATGCTCCATGCCACGAGGAAATGGTTGATGAACCTGTGCAGGCAGAATTCTTTCATAAAGATTTAGAGGAACAGACCCAAAGAGTAATCCTAAATATGTATGATTGTCTGAAAAACGAAAATCCAGATTCCTCGCAAAATCAAATTTTAAACAGAATTTGTATCCTGACAAAAATCAGTCGGTCTACCATTTATCGGGTTATAAAAAGGGGAGATGTAGTCAACCATTCCTTCCACAGAAAGCGTATAGGGCAAAAATTAAAAAGAATAGACGTGGGTTTTCAGGAAGATATTCGTCGTATAATATAAGGATTTTATAAAGAAAATTTGGTGCCCACGTTGGAAATGATACGGGATAAATTAAAAGATTATCCTGAATTATCACTGCACTGTATTGTAAAACTGTGTGGTTTTCAATACAAAAAATTAGATAAAAGAATGGTGATTATGGAGTCGTCTCGAATCGTTGAATTGCGCCAAGAATTTTTGCACAAAGTTAAAATCTATAGAGAGCAGAAAAGAAATCTGATTTACCTGGATGAAACGTGGTATGATACCCATGATGTTGTGCAGTACGGCTGGGTTGACGACAGCTACAAGTGCATTTTAAATGCACCATGCAACCGTGGAAAACGAATCATTATTCTCCATGCTGGCAGTGAAAATGGATTTATACCTAATGCCTTGCTGTTATCTGCCAAAAATATCAAAGAATGATGTGCCGACTATCATGAGGACATGACCTCCGACTTATTTGAAAAGTGAATAGAGCAGCAGTTAATACCAAACATTTCCCCAAATTCAGTGATTATTATGGACAATGCGCCATACCATTCCCGACAGAAAAACAAAATTCCGAATACAGGCACAAAAAAACAAGACATTATTGATTTTATGAAGGATAAGGGAATTGAAATACCACAAAAATCAACCAAAGCCATATTATTGGATCTTATTAAAAGACAAAAATTTGAAAAAGAGTATGTTGTTGACAATCTGCTTCAGCAAAATGGCCATGAAGTATTACGTCTACCTCCCTATTACTGCATTTTCAACCCGATTGAGTTGGTCTGGGCTGCTTTAAAAAAAAAAGTAAGAAAACATAATCAGACCTTTCAATTAAGTGAATCGCTATTGGCCACAATAAGAGATGCAGTATCTCATATTGCTGCCACAGACCTATGGAAGCAGTGTTCTAGGCATATTATTGAAAAAGAAAATTAATATTGTGTTTTGCCTCCTGTAAATCCCGTTGTAATTCCTCTACAAGATGACTCTAGCGACAGCTCCGAAGACGAGGATGATATATAAATACCTATAATGTAAGTCTTTATATACATTTTTATCTACCTGCTATGTAAATATTTGCCTATGTCAAACGTTGGAATTCTGTAATTTTTCCATTTCTTAACTTTCAGTCAACATAAATTAAACTCCCAATATAAGTATTTTTTATCCCAAATCAAAAAAATAAGAAGATAGTAAAATCCATTTATTGTGATATAAAAACATTATTATTATCGTTCTAAATAAATGTGGCACGCCTATGATACGTCATGAAATTACAAAGGACGCGCCGACCAAAGGTTTTTATGCTATTTCAAGTGACTTCAGATACACCATACTTCAGTGTGAAGGAGTAATTGATGAAAGTGTTCGTCATTTTCTTCACACAACTGCGGAAATAACCGCGTATTCAACGCGTTGCTTCGGATTCGGTTTACTGCATCAATGACTAAATGAAGTGATTCATGCAATCTAACACTCAAATTTTTAGCAACTAAATGTTGTCGATGGATGACGCAATGTATTGCTAACACCCCTGATACATTTTGTTTTAAATAGCTTATAAATCCACGATAACGTCCGACCATGGCAGGTGCTCCATCTGTAGCTACTGATATTATATTTGATAAAGGAATTGCTTTTTCAATGAAGTAATCCTTCAAAACATGAAATATTGATTCACCTTTAGTGTCGGTTATCAAAGTTCTTGCGAAGAGCAGTTCTTCGTAGATTTCTTGATTCATAATAAAACGAACATATGCCAATAATAATGCTGCATTATCAGGTAAAGTTGACTCGTCCAGTTGTATAGAGAAATGGGTAATTTGCAAATAATTACATAAGAAGCTATCAATATCAGAACTCATTTCATCAATACGTCTTTCGACAGTATTGTTGCTTAAGGGAATTCTTTTAATGATATCAGATGCAGGTTTGTGTAAAACAGTTTTTAAAACCTCTTCAACGGCTGGCAAAATTAACGAACATTATGTACAGTGTAGGTCTCTTCTGAAATTTATCTTTGTGTTTGAAAGTATTTCAAATCTTTCTCTGTTTTATCAGGGTGGCATCTTCTCAGATGATCTTGCAGTTTAGATGGTTTCATAGCGTCATTGCCCAAAACTTTGTTGCATAAAAGGCACATAGGCGATTGTTTGTCCGGCAATGATGGAATGAAGCCAAATTTCAAATAATCAACACTGTACTGTCTACATTTCTTTTTAGATTCGGACATGGCATCAGTCGTCTGTGGGCAAAATTAAATTATTTAAATAAGACAGAAAATCCAGCAGCTGTATATTAAAAATATTTTTTGATTTTTCCGAAAACATTCCATAATTCCAATATCTTCTTGCAACAATTAGCTCGAATTACGGAGATTGCACTGTAATTATATTACCGATTGCTAAAACTTTCAAAAAGAAGCTATTGAAGAGTATTGATGTAATTTTGCATGATTGAATATTTAACTACTAATAACTAAAGCCATGATTGGCGTAATTTATCTATCTTTGCTAACTACGAGTACAAAACCAAAATTTAATAAAAAATAATGTACTTACTTTTCTCCAGCACTCTCAAACAAAATAACACTGACTCACTATAATTTGTGTGATATACTATCTGTTTATATTTTTTAAAATATTTTCTTAGCACTTTCCTGTTCAAGATTCAGGAAACGAGTAAACGTATTTGTCCCACATTCGTATTTATAGAGTGACGAATTGAACAAGTAGTGCAAGGTAGCGAAGCTCTGAGACTGCGACTCTCAGGTTTTTACAAGTTCAAAATGTATTGCGACCACAAAGCGAATACCAACATCGTACAACTTACACAATTTTATAAACATATATAATAAATTTTTTACTTCATAGGTACTTTTATAAATAATGTATATGTTTTGATATTATAAGATTGTATGATGTAAGTAAATAGGTACTATCAGTGTATGTGTTGAGATCCACTATCGTGGACCCCCATATTCATTTCATGGACCCCAGATTTTTTTGGCTGACGTAGACCCCTTGCAGGTTGTCATAAACCCCTAGGGGTCGATATAGACCACTTTGGGAATCAACGTTCTAAACAAATTCAAACATTTTGTATTTGTGAGTAATTAGCAACAAAAGATGATGAAATATGTGTATAATAACGTATGTTTTTCGAATATCGTAGCGCATTTGTTCAATTACAAATACGAAATGTTTGAATTTGTTTAGAAAAAAAACGTAACCTTTGTTTTCTGCATAAAAATAACATTTATCTTTCGGAATGGTTTGTGATTTATATCGGCAAGGTAAGCACGTGTATTTTGCTATTCGATGCTCTTTGAACGAACCCTGTATATTGCTCAATAAACTAGTAGTGATGGCCGAAAAACTGGCGTTTTGCGATAATCAATTAGAAATTCTCAAAAAACTGCTTGACCAATATATTCCAATTTTGTTGTTGTTATTTAGAAGTATGAATCCTACGGACTTGAAGAAATTTAAGTAGTTTTTATTATAGTCTCATCACCAACAAGTGCCAAAACCTGCATTGTGCCTCTTTTTACATTTTTGCTATTATTCGGATCTTTTTAAGTGTTCTCATTTTATGTCTCATAAATACCTAAAAATCTTGTATAAAGAGTTTTTCTGTTCTTGTCAACATTTTCGGTTGAATCCAATAAACACGTTCTCTCATTCTTTGTTGTCTAATAAAAAGTTTCCCACAAATCTGGTGTACCCATTTTATGCGTCCATGTTTTAAATACCCCCTTGAACAACTTGCACCAATAAAACCAGACTTTATAATTATTTCGGGGAAATTTGCTAATATGATTAGACTACATCACGAAATAGTCATACTGCCCCAAATAGAGAGTTGAAGAAAAGGGGCATGCGACCTTAATGAAAGACAAATATACTGCGGCCTCATTTAAGCAGTGCTGCTACAGTTTTGAAGATTTGCACTGGTGGTATTTTGTAGGGTGACGAGACAAATCTTTTGTATCGGAAATTATGCATTAGGAAATCCAAACAGACTAGACACAAAAAAAGTCCCCAATTCATGATTTATCATGTAAAAGGACGCTCAAACCAACGTGTCCAAACTTCGCTTTAAGAACAAATACACCGATCCCGAACAATGTTTTTTGAAGTACATATATGTAGGCTTCTACTCACCACAATGTTGCAAAGTTGAAGAATCGTGGTTTTTGTAGCAAATACCGATTACGGTTAATTTTGTACTAAATTCAATTTAACCGATAAGAGGCGGTATCACACTTTTATGAGATATGTAGGTAGATGTAAATAGATTACCATGAAAATATTCATGGATATACCGGGTGTTTCAAGTTCGACACTCATCATTGAGATCGCAAGCTGTAAGAGATACGAAGTCGCTTAAATGGGAACAAAGCTGCCTATTTAGATGGCTATCAAAACGCAGCTTAGAAAGTTCCAAAGTATGGGATTGTCCCATAAGGACGCAGGAAAGTAAACGCATATTAAAACAAGAAAGATTGATATTCAAATCAAGTTGGGTACTTTATTTTGAAGGTTCATTTATACCTTTTATTTATGAAAAATAATATCGCTCAAATGTTCACCACGACTGGATTTACAGACGTCCACGCGATAGTCGAAATTGTCAATGACATTTTACAACATGGTCGGTTCTATGGCATTTATCTCGGCAATGATGTTGTTTTTGAGTTCTTGGAGGGTGGCTGGTTTGTTGACGTAGACTTTGCTTTTCAAATATCCCCATAAAAAGAAGTCCAAGGGAGTCTAATCGCACGATCTTGGTGGCCATGGCACATTTCCTCTGCGCGAAATCACGCGATCACCGAAGAAGGACTGCAATCGATGGATATTGACGTTGGTTGTGTGGCATGTTGCACCGTCTTGTTGGAAATAAACATCGTCCATATCCATTCCTTCAAGTTGCGGCAAAAAATAGTCCTCTATCATCACGTGATATCGCTCAGAATTGACGGTAACGACGTCCCGGCCGCATTTTCGAAAAAGTAAGGTCCGATGATGCTTTTTGACCACAATGTACACCACACAGTCACTTTTTGAGGATGCATCGGCTGCTCTTGATACTCACGGGGATTTTCGATCGCCCAGATGCGGCAGTTTTGCTTGTTTACCGTCCCATTCAAAGTGAAATGAGCTTCGTCGCTGAACATGATCTTTGATGAAAAATTGGCATCAATTTGGCGGTGTTCAAGGAGCCAATCTGAGAACGTTCGGCGCGAAAAATGGTCGGCCGACGCAGCTCTTGCGTCAATTGGATCTTGTAGGCGTGTACATTCAAATCCTTGTGGAGAATGCGGAGCAAACTGGTTCTCGAAATGCCCAATTCTTGGGATCGACGCGTTGTTGATTGTTTCGGATCGTCTCTCACACTCTCCTTCACAACAGCAATATTTTCCGGTGTGCGAACGCTCCTTGGCCGGCCAGAGCCTGGCAGATTTGCCACAGAACCTGTTGCCTCTAATTTACGCACCAGACGACCGATGGTTGTTTCGTTTGGGCGGTTGTTGCGACCGAAATATTCACGAAGCGCGCGAAACGTGTTTTTTATTTTTGCACCATTTTTGTAGTGCTCTTGAATAACTTTAATGCGGTCTTCAATCGAATACGACTCCATAGCGATCAATGGTAAACATTCAACTAACAAAATGACATGTCCGTGACAGAAAACAAAGATGGCGTCTATGTCAAATTGACGTTTACTTTCCTGCGTCCCTATTGGACAACCCTTAAAGAGACGGAAAAAACTGAATCTTCCCAAGATTGTTTTAGATTTTTCCTAACTTTGCACATTAACATCACCACCTCTTCACAGAATCAACTTTATTTTTTCTTAAAGACGAGATATTGGATTTTAGCATAGGTATATAGAGTTTTTTATTTTTATTCCAAAATTGTATACTATGTTACATATTGACATTGCCAAACCTTTCGCAGGTATATGTCAGACGTACATGTTTCGAATTAATCTGTGAAAAATCCAACCTAGCGACTTTAAGAAAAAATATTCTGGATGATGGATAACAAGAAACGACGTGTCACATTGCCATTCTAGTTATGTTGCCTTGCAGAGGAGAACAAGTAGAGGAGAAGGTGTAAATATGGAATACCATTTGTTTTCGCTCCTATTTTAAGAAATATGCTCAGAATTACGCCAAATTTGGGGAACATGTACTCAAAGGATGAAGACGTATAAATATAAACTCAAAAGTGTATTTCTCTCAAAAAACATTTACAAAAAAATAGTTTGAAAAAAATCGAAATTCACCACCTGAGAAAAGGTGGTGTAAATATGGAATGCCTTAACTAAGCTAGAAAATAATACACATTTTTACAGTTCGCAAATATATTCATCTTTCTCGGCCCCAGCACATTCGTTATGTACCCACATTGAGCACATCAAACATTGTACCCATAATTCTCCTCTCTGACCAGTAGCTGACCAGTAGAAAACGCAGCCTTGCAAAACATGCGAAGTATCGTCCTTTTTTTGTATGTCCCGGCATACTCTCTATATCACTGTCAGAGTCGTCAAGTCTTACATCTTCGGAACTTTCGTATTCATCAGAGGAAACTGCGTTCTTTGGAAGTTTTAATGTGGTCTGGATTTTAGGTTTTACTATTTTTGGTTTTGGATTTTGAGGATTTCTTTTTGGTTTTAAAGATTTTCCTGAGGACAAGTTTCTTTTAATGCCAAACACTTTTGCCTCTTTTTCAGTTTTCTTATTTATTGACTCATTTAGTTCATCTTTGTATGGTGACGAGGTAATCACAGTCGAACCCGTTACCTTACGTCCTCTGTTAGTTTTTTTGCGGATTGTCAAACAGTGAAACGAATTACTTTGTTATAGTGTCGTCAGCTTTTGAGTCAGAGCTTTGCTCTTTTTCTTGGTCAGTCGTCTGAGTTCTGATTATCTTCGCATAAGGTTTTAGAACATGAAGGTTGATCGATATCGATAGGCTCGACAAAATCTCTAGAGCAGGATGGTTCGTTAACGTCAACAGGAGCAGTGGTTTTCAATGCCAATGGCTGCTTCTTGTTCTGCAGCAATATAGTCAGCTTTAGTAAAAAACGTTTCTGTTAAAAGGACAAATTCCAGTGGCGCGAAAACCATTTGCCGCTATTGCGTAAGTCTGAACTTTTTCATAAGATCTACCAAATAACTCCATAATGTCAAAAGGGCTCAGAGCCCGTTGGTTGTGGCGGATCCAAATACGAATCTCTTCACTGTAATAGGCTTTTAATGGGCCGATAAATGACTTATCCAACGGCTGAAGATTGTGTGTAGAGTGAGGAGGCAGACACAAAATAGTGACAAAATTTTCTCTTGCAAGATCAATAATTTCAATATGGCGCGTTTGACTGTAATGACCGTCAAGAACTAGCAGGATAGGGTTCTCTTTAGTTGGTTTAACGTATTAGATAAAGTGACGGAACCACTGTGTAAAAATATGGGATTGTACCCAACCGGATGGATGTGCAACTCCTACGGACCCAAGAGAAGCTCCTTTCATTAGCTGCATCTTCATATTTTTTCTAGGAAAAATAACTAAGGGAGGGACGAAGTTTCCAGCAGTACTCATGCAAAAATGACTGTAATCAAAGCCCCTCGCTCTGCAGATGTTAATGAAGCAATTTGTCGTTTCCCTTTGAGTCCTACTACTGATGATACTTTACTTTGGACAATCGTTGGCCTGTTTCGTCTACGTTATACACGTTGTGTGGTGAGTAAGGCATTTGTCTTTCCAGGAGGTCAAAAAAGCCATCCTCCCTTTCCTTACAAAATTCTGCAGCTCTTGCAAAAGAGGGACCCGTTGGCTTCCTTATTGACAATTCTGGATGCCGCTTCCAGGACAAATCAATCCACGCTCTGCCTGGAGAAAATGGATGTTTAATTATTGGGATATAAGGCCATAACATTTGGACTCCATAGCTAAGATATAATCCACTAGTTCCTTCTCTAGCTGTGAACCCAGAATACATTTTCTTCCCAGCTTTGTTACTGCAGCATTGTCTGGAGTAACTGTGTCATCTCTACTAAGTCGAAAGAGCGTTGTTGGTGGAACGTTAAAGGATCTGGATATCCCATTGTTTTTTTCTCTAAATGCCTTGATAGCTCTAGCCATGTCTTGTTCATTGTATTGCTTCTGTCTTTTAGGACCGGAAGGTCGACGATCTGTACGTCGTGGCATCCTAAAAAAATAATAAATTTGAAAATATATTATAAATAGTGCAAATATGGAATACCAGTATTCCATATTACCGGCACTTGGTTTTTTCAAAACCTTGGTATTCCATATTCAGAGTATATTCCATATTTACACCTTCTCCTCTAGCAATTAATGTGCAATTTAATTTCGAAACCCACGCTAAAGAAAAAAGTATAAAAAATACTGTTTATTTTCCGAAAACACTTGCGAAACTCTGTAAGTTTCATTGTTAGCTACATACATGCGCAACTCTGCCCCAATTTAACCAACTTTGTACCTTCTCCGTTTCTGCGATTCCAATGGTGGCGGCCGGTATACACAACAAAAATATTTGCGTAATTTATTTTATAGAAGTATTTTGTATATGTAATGAAAGTAGAAACCAAGGTAAAAGCATAACATTTTATAAGCATGTAACAATTTAATGTTCAAATGAGTTTAGACAGTTATCTGTTTATTACAAAGAATACCAAGAAAATATACGAGATCTGTCAACGAACAAACCCACGTGTCGGAACTGAATTAGTCCAATTTCCCACCGCCTCATGTTTATCACCCTGTACAAAAATAAACACGTCTTCCCTGCAACCTGCTCAAATAACAAGGCTGTTGAAGACACCTCGTCCGATAGATATAAATCAGATTCTTGTAAAAACAACATGCATCCGAGGCGGTGCCTTGCCGCACCGTTTGGCATGCATCTCGGGGATCTCCAGGGAACGCCACATCTGTTGCTGCCGCATACGTAAATGATTGCTTGTCAATTATGCGTGACTTCCAGTGGTCGCCCCTTTTAATACCCTATAATCTGCCCACTTTGCATTCTACTTGTGTGGCATACGGCTGTCAGGTGATTTGTAGAAGTAGAAAACACAGTACTGTACCTTGAGGGGGAGCGACAGTACCATTGCTCCCTATGGCTTCAGGCTTGCAAGAAAAAAATGAGGAAACGGGAAAGAAGGAGATACTACGTTGGAAAACTTAAAATAAATGTCCATTCTGTTCTTACACTGCTGT
This sequence comes from Acanthoscelides obtectus, assembly GCA_963669975.1. Taxonomy (NCBI): domain Eukaryota; kingdom Metazoa; phylum Arthropoda; class Insecta; order Coleoptera; family Chrysomelidae; genus Acanthoscelides; species Acanthoscelides obtectus. The sequence continues at coordinate 104,661,431 of CAVLJG010000003.1, read as the reverse complement.
TTATTATTTCCATTCTTAATTACTTTATAGCAGACGACTTCACACCCCGATAGCATTAAATATTTAAAAAAAATGTTTTCTAAATATTTGTAGCGACAGGTTCTTTAATATTTAATAAATATATTTCTTATCTATTCATGAAATATTCATTATAGAGGAAATATTTCTGAATATCAATTTTATATTTTGATTAAATATCTAATATGGATTTTCAAGCATTAATCTGATATATATTTTCAGTGTAGGTATATAGAAAATTCTTCATTGGTTTTATTTTAGCAAAATTTGTAGGAATGCTTTTATAAAATTGGATTTATAAAGAAAATTCATTCTAGATATAATGGTTTAATTTGCTAGAAAAATATCATTAACAAACATTCTAGGGGCCAATCTTACCATCGTTAGTCAGCTTGGACCAACAGGAAAAGACCTTATTGAACTGCAATTTGACGGAAGCTGTTAAAGCTCTCTGAATATCAGTGTGATTTCTATTCAGATACTGAATAAAGTCGTGAAAATTCGACTGTATTATAATTTGCCACCAATGCGGAATTTCAAAACTTGCAATCGCATTCCATAATTGTTTCAAATGTTTTCAAAAGAAAAACCACCCTATGTCTACATTGCTTTCGAGAAAATGGCAATCATTTGAGCAGTTCCTTTAGTGTAAAAGTTTATTAAGGGGTTAATATCGAGGTTAATTTTATGTGAATATTAAGATGAAATATTACAAGTTTTGTTTAGTTTTATTATCCGTTAGTCTATAAAATTGTTCATAGCTTACTTAGATTTAGCCTTTTCAGAATGTACGTGTCTGTAATGTGCTATAACAAATAATATGTATATAACAAAGTCAAGGGCTACTAATACTATGTTAATACACACTATGATAATACGTAGGTATATAGACATTCTGTAAAATTATTAATTTTCGATTTATTATTTAAAATTCATATCACGTATTATACGAGTATTTCTGTAAAGCTTACAAAATGTTCAATAAAACGAAAAAAATATACATACATATGTCACATTAAAAAACTAAGTTTAATTTATAGCTAAAAATTGACAGCTCGCAGCAAAAATTTTACTACGCCACTGTATTCTACGTATATTTTTAGCTCTGCGATATGTTAAGGGATAACGGAGATATGAGGGGGGTCCCAAAAAGCAATATTTTCAATTTCGCCCTGTATCACTGAAACGAAAGGGTCTATGAAAATTTCATTTCTATCATCTGTCTTTTCACCCTGTACACCTAGGTACAATACAGTCGATGGTCTGATCCTGTTGCATCTGGATTATAGTGAAATGTTATGTTTCAGGTACTAGTCCCACGAAAAGTACCAAGCCAAGGAAGGAGAGAACGACGTACACAGATAAACAAATTTTCGGACTATGGGCAGAATTCCAACGTTCGAAGTATTTGACGAGACTTAGAAGATACGAGATTTCAGTAGAATTAGGTTTAACAGAAAGTCAGGTAAACCTTGCACGTTTGTAAATCTGAAAAATGTAGGGAAAGTAACATCTAACGATGAGGTAGTCAAAAATGAGTCAAATCATAACTAACCAGAATGCTCAATTTATTTGCAATTATTGTTTTATCCGAGAATTTTTCTATTGTTTAAAAATCAGTAATTTTTTAAGATTATGTTTGACGGGTGAAATAGTTGGCTCATTTGAAGGTAACTACTGTTTTTAAAAGCATAAAATATAATAATAATACTTGCTTTTATTTAAATAAGTGTACTCGTTACGTAAATAACACTACCTAAAGTCTATTACAAAAGTATGACTTTTGCATGCTTTATGTTGCATAGTTGAAAAAAAAGCCACCTTAAGACTTTCTTGGATGAGGTGTTTTCATGATTCAATTTAAACTGGTCATTTGATCATAGTTAATGATTTATAGAGTTGCGTAGTATGCCTAATTGTACATCCCAAAAAATTGATTGCCAGTGGTAATGGATTAAATAAGTTTCGTTCAAACGACATTTTATATCAAAGTATTCGAGCTAACCTTACCGATATGAATAAAAAACCATTTCACAAGCTAAATGTATACGCTTAGGTTGTTAGCTTAGTCATTGTAAGCGAAAATATTACTTGTACCTTTACCCGTTTCTTGTAACCTGTTGTGTACCTATATGACAAACTTTTATAGAAGCAAAATGATAACGAATTTAATTCCCTAAGACATCGTACTTTTTTACATAAGATTAATGGTTTCAGAGATTAACGATCCTACATTTTTATCAAAATGACGGCAAATGCACCAGCCCTATAATGACGAAAATTTGAACTTATCATTAGGAGGCAATACTAATACATATAACGATTCCACCAAAAAAAATTACTATCGCCAAAATTGTAGGATAAATATATAATAAATATAAAAGAACAGCCTGTCTGGAGGAAAATCCTTAATACTTTTTGTCTTCTTTTTAATAGAGATTACTGAGAAACAATGTTATCAGTTTATTTTTTGTCAAAATAAAAACATTTTTTATGAAATTTTTATTCATTTTTTCTTCAATCGTAGCAAGTTAACAAATAATAGTGGCAGCTCTAAAATTGTATCTAAATATTCCACTTTTACGGAAGAATTGAACGGGTTATTATTTTCATTGCGTACTCAACTAACTTCCATGCAAGCGCCCAAACGATATTTGGGGCTGGTAATTTTTCAACCTCAGTGGAACTTCTAGAATGTATCCAATTATTGCTCCTTAAATCCATTGTGTTCTATCTGGTCAATGCCAGCTAAAAAAACCATGTAAAACGCTCGGAAATCCTCAGAAAGGCAATATTTTATTATATAAGAAGGAAAGAAGTACGTGGCATTCATAATTAACTAGTGTAATACTATTAAAAATTGAATTATAAAAAACTTCGTTGCTCTGCTAACCGCAACAAAAACATTCTGAGGGACCCCGAGACAGATCTCAGTCGATTCCACACAAAACAATGTATTTGATGGCGGAAACGTACATGAGACCTAAACATTCACATTATCGTATGGACGGTAGACGAGATAAAGAAGGATGTCTATAATCCATCTATAGATCGTGTCTTGAGACCATCTCCAGACTGCCTTTAGGCAAATTGCGCAACAGGGTCTACTAGTATGTACTAAGATTAAGACTAGGAACTGTCCATTAAACAAATCAACTAATTGGTGCAAATTCTGCCACAATCAAGCACATATCAGCAGGTGATAAAAATATCAATAGGTATAGTCAATTAATCTTTGAAATTCAATATAGATGCTACAGTTTTTCTTCAGACTTTCGTTGTCGAACTTAGATTTACGGCATAGTTGTTGTTTTCTCAGTTTTTGAATCGGTGTTGATCGCATGCAAAAATGTTGAAAATATCTGGAAAAAACTATATCTATTAGACCGTAATTATTTTGATAATGTACAGGTATGTTTGTACAAAATACAGGGAGTGCAATACAGGGCTGTACATACTCACGTGTAGTGCAGAAGCTCTGTGATTTAAACGAATTCAATATAGCAACATAAATAGACATACGCGGGAAAAGATGCGGGACGTGTGTACTGACTTTGAGTATCGATCGACGCATTTTCTCGACAGTCCACAGGCGCACCGCTAAACAAATCTCATAAATGTCTATTTCCAATTTAGGCGTTCATCTAACATAGTGCTTCGCTGCAACACCAACCCCGAACAAAATCAGTCTAGCTTTACACACTTTATAGCTAATATATTAATCAGATTTAGATTTGTCATAAGTCACAATGCGTATAAATCGTAAGAACCTAAGAATTAATCGATCAAACGAACTTACCTTAAGTGAAGTTCGATTGTAATTATACGAGGGTCAAGTCCGAAGACATCACTTTGTTTATTTACTATGTAGTCCGGCCCTGGAGTACTAGCCGCACACCAAGTTAAAAGACAAGAGATCCCCGCTCCCGTCCCGTCGCGCCCCGGTCTTGCACGTTGAGTCATTTGTTAAAAGAAATGGTACTTGCTCGCAACTTTTGAGGGTTGAAAAAAGGGGTGGGAGTGATTTCTTCGGACTGGACCCTCGTATAATTACGATCGAATTTCACTTAGGGTAAGTTCGTTTGATCGATTAATTATACATTAGGCCCAGTCCGAAGACATCACTTTGTTTATTTACTATGTAGATGTTTAAAGATAGAACACAGTTGCGAGCGATCTGATGGTGTTATAAAGTGGAATCAAAGTGTTCAGAAACAACAAATCCATATATTTAGTATTCCTATGTAACAAACATAAAATAAATTCTCAAATTGTAACCTAAAGATAACGTTGATTTGAGAAACAACTGAAACACAGGAAACATGTAACAAACTCTTGAGAGTATTAGAACTTAACTAATCAGACCAATTTTATATCTAGGATTGCATTTGCAAACTCATTGTTTGGTTGTAGAGGAGGATTATAAAATCTTGCAAACGTGGAACGTTGCGTCCAACCAAATGTTTTACATATATTATCTACGGAAACGCCTTTTCTTAACGCCGCAGAAGTCGCCGCATGCCTTACTGAATGAGGCGTAAAAAGTGATGTGTCTACTCCTGCAGAGGCAAGGGTCTGTTTTACCCATCTGCTTAGAGTGTCTTTAGACGCCCTGCCATGGGGTTTTTCCATGTCACAAATAGGAAATCGTTATTGGGTTCTCTTAAAGAAGCCATTCTATCAATGTATTCTTTCAGGATTGTGGTCACGCAAAGTAAGGGGTTTTGTTGAAAAATCGGGATGTGCAGAGTGGGTTGAGGTTTTCCAACTCTACTGGTTTTAATTGGATCCGATATATTAATAGTTGATTCACTGTGACCATGGATTATATTTGAGAGACGTATAAGAGATATCGTCTGGAGTCTTTCTCCTGTTATCAGGGCTAATAACGTCGTTAATTTCTGTGACAGAGTTTGAAGACTAAGCGGTGATGATAACTTCTCTAAATTTTTTTTTTTTTTATATATCGAAACAGCCGCGCAGGCAGAAGCCTAAATGCCAGAACACCGCGGCTGCTATGATGATCCCAAAGAAATTTTGTTAATACGATTTTTGAACTGCCTAAGGTTAGTGGAACTGGGAAAAGCTTCCTCCCGTAGATTGTTCCACAATCTAGACACCCTCGGGACAAAGGAGCGGTCGTATCGGCCAGTTCTGGATGTACGAAGTTTGACACGGTTAGGATGGGACGCCGAAGTCAGGCGGGTCTGTCTGGCAGGCACATCGCGCGGCGGCATCATGGAAGAGAGCTCTGAGGAGCAAAGCCCGTTGGTGTAGCGATAGAAAAGAGCTAGATCGCCGACGGTCCGCCGGTGCGAAAGAGTCCAGAGACTGTCTGTTAGAGAAGAGTCATCGATCAGTCGGACCGCCCTCCTCTGGACAGCATCGAGCATGGACAATGTAGTCGGGGCGGCAGCACCCCAAATGTGTGAGCAATACTCGAGGCTAGGCCTTATCTGGGCCTTGTATAGAGTGAGAAGGTCATGCGGAGAAAAGTACTTCTTAGCCCTAAACAAATAGCCTAGCTTTTTCCCAGCAGCTGCAGCTATTGAAGAGATGTGTTCGTGCCAGATCAGGTCCTCGGTGATCTGGACTCCGACCAGCCGAAATGAATGGCTCTTTGGTAGAACTCGACCGTCCATCGAAACTGTATGAGCACTAGGACGCTTTTTGTTCGTCAAACTACAGTACTGTGTTTTGGAAGCATTGAACTGTACAAGATTGTTGCGTCCCCAAGCAGTGATAGCCTCCAGGTCTCTTGTCAGAGAAGAAGTCGTCGCTAGTCTTCTTTTTTCCAGCTCAGCGGCAGATATCGGCTTGTCACTCTGAATTCCTGCATGTAGAGTGCTGTCATCAGCGAAGCTGTGGATTGGGTTGATCGTGCAGGAAAGGAGGTCGTTGATATGTAAGAGAAACAGTGTTGGAGCCAAGACCGATCCCTGGGGAACACCCGCGTTGACGTTGTGGGATGAAGAGGAGAATCCGTCTATTACGACGGATATCTTGCGGCCAGAGATAAAGTCAGTCACCCATCTGCAAAGCTTTTCTGGGAGGCCGTAGGATGGAAGTTTGCTTAAGAGGGCAGCGTGCCACAGCTGATCGAACGCTTTCGTGATGTCAAGAGCAACGACATGAGCCTCACCATGAGACTGGATGAGTTTACTCCACAGTTGCGTGACGTAAGCTAGGATGTCCCCTGTGGATCGTTGGTGCCGGAAACCGTACTGCCTGTCGCTAATGAAGCTGTGACGTTGGAGGTAGTCTAGAAGCTCACGATTTATGCACCTCTCCATCACTTTACTTATAACAGAAAGCAGAGCTATAGGCCTGTAGTTGTAAGGGTCGGTTTTAGATCCTTTTTTTTGGGATGGGCTGTACATGAGCAAATTTCCAGTTTTCTGGGAAGGTGCCGGATTCATAAGATATCTGGAAGAGACGCGAAAGAACTGGAGCAAGCTCCGCTGCACATCTCTTCAGTACAATGGCAGGAATCAAGTCCGGACCAGAAGCTTTGTTGATGTCGAGCGACAAGAGCACTCGTCTTACGGTCTTATGCCTGAATGTTACCTCCTGCATAGTGTGGGGAACCCTTTGAATTGATGGCACTTGGGCGTTGGTGGGGACGTCCATGGTGGAGTTGGCAGCAAAGATCTTGGCTAGCACTTCCGCCTTGGCCTTTGAGTCGAATACAATAGTTCCATCCTGACACGTAAGTGGTGGAAGGCTACTGTGTGAGAAGTTCTTTTCAATCTGCTTGGCCAGCATCCAGAAAGACCGACTGCCATTGCGCTGCGACATTACCCTGTGCCTAACTTTTATATCATGCTGGTTTTTGGCATTGCGAACCGCTTCGTTATATTTGTTTCTGGACTCGACGTCGGCTTGTCTGTTCTCTACAGTGGGGTTTTGTAAGTAGGTTCTGTGGCCTTGATCTTCTGCTGGCGAGCAGTGTCACACGATTTGTTGAACCAGCCGTTGGGCCCTGGTTTAGGAACTTTCACTGCGTGAGGGATGTATTCCTCCATTCCGACGTGGATAATTTCGGTTATTGAAGAACAGACAGTCGACGCATCCGCGTCAGTGAAACAGACATCTCTCCAAGGAAAGCTAGAGAAGAAATCTCTGAGCCCCTCCCAGTCGGCATGTCCGTAATGCCAAGTTTTGCGGCCTGTGCGAGTTTCTGCTGCCACAGCGGCTTCTGACCGAAACCTAACCTCCACAACACCGTGATCTGAGTTACCCAGGGGGGACAGGACAGCAGTGCTGTAAGGGGCAGGATGCGTGGACAGAAAGAGATCCAGCAGGCTACTGGCGTGTGACGAGACGCGGGGGAAAAAAGTAGGGCTCGTCACCAGCTGGGTCAGCCCTTGAGTAAGAGCGAACGCTTCGACTGCACGACCTGCTGCATCGGTCTTATTTGACCCCAACCAAAGCTCATTATGGGCATTGAAATCACCGAGAAGAACTAACCTGAAGCGGGGTGATTGATGTTCAGGAAGTCGATCTGGACGGCGAGGTATTCGAGTAGGTCATCCCAGTTATGGTTCGAGGGAGAGCGATAAAGGCAGCAAATAAATTTGGGTGATGTTTTGGAGTTGAGGCGAAGCCACAGAATGTCCTTCCGGTCTGATTCCAAAGAAAGATCCCTGGAGCAGGAAAGACTGCTGCGGACAAAAGCCACAACTCCCCCGTTCTTTCTCAGATTGGAGTGCACCTCGTAGTTTGGGAAGTTGAGATGGTTAATCGGTGCAGTCTCTGAGATTTTTGTCTCCGCCAAGAAAAGCACGGCGGGACGATTGGATTGCAGGTAGTGATGAACAGCATCAATGTTGCTGTTGATCCCGCAGATGTTCGAAAAACAAATTTTATCTTCGATGTTGTTCCCTCGAGCCCACCCTCCACCCGACATTCCGAGAGTGGAGTGAGTTTACGTCCGGAGTTTTTAGTGCTCGAGGGATCCATCATCATTAATTTCTTTGTTTTGGTAGATAACCGACTGCATAGCTTGGGTGTGGAAACATGCGGACATTTATAAGACACCCTGGGAAAAGCTAGCGGGTGGTACTGCCTCGGTCGACTGGTCCTTGTCTACCACCTTCTTTTTACGTGTTAGTGATGTTAAATAGACCTAAAGTGGCCCGTTGGCGGACTTGTATCGCCACCCGGCAAACTTGCATTTAGCATTTGTATGGGAAGCAAAAAGATCAATTTCTAGGTTTCCGAAAACGGTGGTTAAACGGTCGAAGGCGGTTTGACATAACGACCATTCCGTTTCAAAATTCGAACTCCTGGACTCGGTGTCTGCTATAACATTATCCTTCGAAGGGATGAAGCAAAGAGCCAGAGGTTCCTTTGCTCAAACCATTGCCAAATTTGTTTTGACAACGAACAGAGATCTGGGAATTGAACACTCCCCATTCTGTTGATGTATGAAACAGCTGTCGTGTTGTCACATCCAATTAGAATATTGCTTGAGACAGGATTCATAGGAATCTCCGAATATTAGGAAATCGTCTAGGTAATTGACTGTAGAGATGCCTAAAGTGCGGAGAAAAGAGACGACTGGCTTCATGAGTTTTGTGAAGCATAAAGGAGCTGTACATAACCCGAACGGTAAGCAGGTAAATTGGTACAATTGACCTTCAAATTGAAATTTAAGGAATGGTTGATGGTCATTGTGAACGGGTACCAAAAAGTATGCATCTTTCAAGTCAATTGTGCACATATACACGTTTTTGTGAGTCAATTTAATAGCCGTTCGTAGGTCCTCCATTTTAAAATGCGGACATTCCACATATTCATTTAATTGTTTTAGATTTAAAATAAACCTCTTTCCACCGCTGGATTTATCTGCTAGGAAACATGGAGAGATAAATTGTTCGGGCCTTGACTCAGATTTGAGTATGGCTCCGGACCTTAACAAATCGTTTATAGCTAATCTTACTAGCGATGTTTCTGTAGAGAAAAATTATTTTTAACCAAGTGGTGGCATGATGGAGGGTTGTCTTTAAAGGGAAACCTATAACCTTGAATCCAGGATAAGACTGTCAAATTTGAGGTTAGTTTGGACCAAGAGTCCAAATAAAACTGTAAACGGCCAGCAAACGGAACTTGTTTTACCTTCAGCGTTTCCTGGTTTGCTGTTGTCTGTTCTGAGGAAACTGTTTCGAGGAATGGCCCTCGTATTGCCTCACCTCCCTCTTGCGGTAAGACGGGCGATACCTGTTTAAAGGTCCTGCATTCTTAGACGAGCTGCCCCCCCCTCTTCTTTCGAAATGATTGAAGGCCCGCGATGATTGAGAGCTAGTGCGTGAGGGGATAGAAGTCCTGTCCTGCCTTTTCCAAAGATTTCAAATTTTTTGCTCGTTCACCTAAATATGGCCTAAACAAAAATTCACCAGGTATGGTATTTTCAGTCAGTTCTTTAACTGATTTGTTAAGTACTGGGCTAGTTAAATATTTCCTTGTTTTCGAAATATCATGGAAAAGAGCCGCCAATATTCGTGGAGAATCTGTCAAATTTGATAAGACTTTTTCCCTGATGTCTTTAGGGATGCTGGATTCGTCTTCCAAGATAACGTTGAGTGCTTTTCCCAGGGCGGTTAGTCCGTTACCAATGTGCAATTGGTACCCGGAGTGAGTGGAATCCCTAGTTAAATGTGTGGATGAAAGAATAGCTTTCACTTCGGGATTTACTTTTGGAGGACGTAATAAAGCACGATTAGATGGCACATTTTGTTTTGTCGCTAAGGATAGAAATTTCTTCGGCGGATAGCCCGTTTGCCAAAATATAGGACCACCTGGAGGCTATGGCACCGTGAAGTTTAAAAGTAGACGTATTAGCCTTTTCAGGATCGGCACCCAGAATATTTAATGTGTCCTCTGATAATGGCATACAATCGGCATCGTCAAGTATCAAAACATCGTCCATACTGTTTTGCGTTGTTGGCGCCGCTCCCAAATCCAGCCCTGTCAGTACCTGAGCTTCCGGCCCGCACGGGGAACGACCAGCCAGGCCTACCTGACGCTGTGCATTATCAGCTGGGCTGGATGAATTCTGTTTTTTTCGCACATATTCCCGTCTCTCTCTACGTCGCCTCGACACGCTCGGTGATCGACTACGACTGATGCTACTCCGCGAACGGGACCTTGAACGTCTACGGCTCAGCCGAGAACGAGAATGCCTAAAATAATGGGGCGAATCGGCACGAGACCTCGACCTGCTGCGTCTACCCTCAAGTTCCTGGTGTGAAATTTCCCTGATAAGACTCCTCAAGGATCTGGGAGAATTAACCTCCAAATCCCCGTCCCTGCCGCCAGGTTTTTCTTCCATGGTTTTCTGCTAAGTATATATTATATATAACGTGCTACTGGATGAGCAACAAAACAACCCATTGTTGTACATACTTACCAACCTACTCACCAAGCACTAAACCGATTTGAAAAGGAATCGCGTATTTTACGTGTTTCCTAACGCACAAACAAGCCGCGCGACCGTACGGCTGTAACACCAAAAACCGAATGACTCAACGTGCAAGACCGGGGCGCGACGGGACGGGAGCGGGGATCTCTTGTCTTTTAACTTGGTGTGCGGCTAGTACTCCAGGGCCGGACTACATAGTAAATAAACAAAGTGATGTCTTCGGACTGGACCTAATGTATAATTGTGCTGTAAACGTAAGTGTTGCCAAAGAGCGAATGCTAAGGCCCATATCGTCAGCCGTCCCTACAATTGTACAGCGCTTTTATGGCCTCCTTGATTGGCATCCTCCTTTCTCTCTTTCGAAAATTTCTAGATTACACTTGTCGCGTGTCAGCGTCAGCGCTCTCCTATTGTGAAGATATGTTCTCTTTTTAAATTGTAGGAAATTTCAGGCTGATAAAACATGATATAACCCAAAAACAAGCACAATTTGATGCAAATAGATGTTTGTGACATAACCTCAAAATAGAGTTCTGACACGGAGAAGCACAAAAACTATGACAATCAAGGAGGCCATAAAGGCGCCCTACAACTGTAGGGACGACTGACGATACGGGCCTTAAGGATACAAAAAAATCGCAATGCTCAGGTCCTACAGCTATAACTTATAGTTAGTATACCATGATGTATCAGAAAGTAACACAGTGGCCAATGGTGTTAGATTACAAACGCAAGTGTCAGACGTCAAGGGGGGGGGGGCGCTCAATAGCCTGGGCAGTAACTACCGGTAGGGCAGGGAAGAATGTCTATGTGGGCCTGTTTGTCTGACTTGATCGGTTTAATTTCTCTATTGTACATGTTCGTAACTAATATTTTTCTCAGAGGGTACTTCATCCGATTTTTTTATTTCAGGTGAAAATATGGTTTCAAAACAAAAGAATGCAGACAAAACGAGTCACAGAAATGGATTGCGACAAACGCAATTTAAAGCAAGCCTCGCCGGAAGATAAAGGGGATTAATTTTAATAAAATACATGTAATTTCTATGGATTATTTTTTTATTTTTTTTCAGTAAATAGTGCTAGGCTGGAATGTAATTGGAATATGTTAAGACAACTTACCTACTCATGGATAGTGTATAATTATTAAATGAATTACATTATTAGCGTTCTTGTTTGCTCATTAGATTGTCCGATTGAAAAGTTACTGCATCCCAGTGAACATGATGACGCCGTCATCATTTGGTCACTTTTGGTCAGAAACGTCATTGACTGAAAAATGACGTCTCTAATGACGCCATTTTTATGACGACAACAAGACGTCCTTCAAAAGCTGTTAGTCTTTTTTAGGACAGTCGCAACTGAAAAATAAACTCTACAAAGAAAATATGGACTTTTAAAGAACATTAAGTTAAACCTGATATTCAAATGCTAGTAACAACTTTATTGTTATTTATAAATAAGGAACAGGAATTCTTCGACCAATAATATCTTGTTAATATGACTTCTTTAATAATAATTTCAATTTGCCTGTTTACATCATCTTTTATTCTCGTAAATATCAAATTTATTGGATACTCCTCTGTATAACAATAAACACGTTTTGCTAGAATATTTGTAATCAAACGCGGCAAAAAATCAAATTTGGAATGGTATAAGTATAATTCAGCCGATCATCAGCGTAGAAGCACGATTGTGCATGCGTGTTCGTCGTTTGGCAATGCTTCGGCCATTTTGTTTTATATATCCATGGGTTTGACCGACATCATGATTGCTTCGTCGTATTTAACACATAGTCACTAAGGCTTGGGTAACACCCAGGCCTCCTTTGAAAATTGAAAATTTTGATAACCTGCTACAAATAAATTGTGAACCACCGCAAGACCGGAACGTGTTTGAGATCAAACGGTGTTTTTTAGTTCTTTATTAACCACTTTGATCCAAATGCTCCTGAAAAATTGCGGAGGTGATAACGACGATTCGGAACGGGAGGGTTCAATAGTGGTAGGTAAGTAGAATATGAGTTTCGGCACCTTTATACCACTCCTGAACTCTGCTTTGGGGGGCGTCGTTGTCACGTCCTAAATTATTCAGGGGCATTGGGATACACCGCGCGACTTTAAGTCATATAGACGTCATATTGACCTCAGTTAGACGTCATATCCACGTCATATCGACTTTGTATTTGGTCTTTTATTCGACATACTAGGACGTCAATTGGGTGTGACATTAAACCGTCATAATGATGTCATTTCTATGAAATTTTTGTTGGTCGTCATACGTCAGCGGTGCCCAGAAATGCCGACATTATGACGTCGTTATGTTCATTGGAGTTTTTAAATACAAACTTTTGATGTTAAGGATATATTAAAAAGTCAAGTATGTTCGAAATGTCGTACTCGGAAGATAGAGGTTGGATAATTTGTATCATTTGACATATTTTATGAAATAATCCGTGTGGTTTCATATTTGAATTTAATTGTTGTTAGAAGTAAGACTATAGTTGTAGTCACCGTTCTTGGCGGGTCAAAGTAAGACTAAATGTATCCTTTTATATATCTCCATCTCCCTCATACATACACATGCAACCTACCCCTGTGTGTGAACGCTTGTTCGGTAAGCTGAAAGATATACGTTTTTTAGTTATGTGCCTTCGTCTCGGAAATTTTGTCGTTACGTATTAGTGCCCTTCAATCATATTTGTTAGAGTGATAACTTACTTGACATTGGCGTGCAATTTGAGTTGTCCTATTATCAATCTTCAATATAAAATTGTACAATGCCCGGAAATACGATCAATGGAGAAGGCCGACAGCCCGTACTAAATTTATTAGACTATTTCCAGGAAGAGAATGAAAACAGCGGTCCCATGTTACCCACTTCATGCGTACTGGAGAGAGTAGCAGATGCGCTGCGAATTAGATTGCGCAGGGTTCCGCCCATGGTACGGAGGCTCGATCTGTTTACTTATTTCATATGGCGTTGATGACGCCAAGAACGGTGACTACAACTGTATTTTATGTTATTTTATCAAAATGGACAAAAGCTTGTAAATCCTGAGAGTTTAGAATAATAAGCCATTCATAAATGTCGCTAACGGTACAATTTATCTAACCAGCTTATGATTTTCGTTGTTAACGATTTTTTTAGCCCACGTATACGAGATCGTGAATCACGAACACATATCCTACAACATACAAATTATCTTAAGATTAAGACATGATAACTAAATTATTTAATTATTTAAGAATATGCTTTTCGTGTTTTTTTTCATAGCAAAACCTTGGACCCAAGCATGCGCCAGATGTCATACCTAGTGAGACATGTATATACCTAAGAATACGTATCTCCTCAATGCGTATCTTCTAATGTATTTTAAACACAGTCCAATGCTACATTTTGGTATAAAAACTTCAAAACAAAATAGTTGAAATTACCTAAATTTTGGATAGAAATATTTACCTCTGGTAAAGCACCTTAATATTTTCTTTCAGATCAATTTTGAGCTATTCATCAGAAATTACAAAGTTTTCTATTCAGGGTGTTTCAAATTCGTCTATCACCATTGGGATATCGGAAACGGTGAGAGATACTGAAGTTGGTTAAGCGAGATCGGCGAAATAGATCGAATTTTCCCAAAATAGTCGTTTTTTTCCTGGATTTACTTGAGAAGGGATTTCAAAATTAAAAGTACAATAACTTTGCCACTTTTTTTCCTCTACAGTATGAAATAGTTAATATTTTTCAATTAATTAAGCGCAATCTAATGCTAAAACTTTTTCATATTATTTAAGGGTAGTATTGAGAAAATTGAAAACATCATTTTTGCGAAAGTGAATGAAAATCTCAAGGATGTTGCAGCTTCCTAAGCAAGTTTAATAACCGCCAGATCTAAGCCGATGGACGCATCTTACATTCAAATTACATTCAGTTGAGGTGCCATATAGAGTGCGTCCATCCTGCTGAAATAAAGCTTATTATAGTCAATAAATGGACAAATTTTATCTGAATCTCCTTTAACATGCTCCACAAAAACTGAAGGTTGGTGATCCAATCGGATAAACTGTCGTTTTCAGAGACAACTTAGGAAATATTTTTTTTTTAAATAACATATCAATGAAGGACGTATTAATTAAATTAACTTAAGATTAAGACATTGATAAATTGTTTATTTATTTAAGAATATGCTTTTTGTGTTTTTTTTTTCATAGCAAAACCTGGGACCCAAACATGCGCCAGATGTCATACCTAGTGAGATATATATACCTAAAAATATGTATCTCCTTAGTGCGCGTCTTCTAATGTATTTTAAACACAGTTCAATGCTACATTTTGGTATAAAAACTTTAAAACAAAATACTTAAAATTACCTAAATTATGGATAGAAATATTTACCTCTGGTAAAGCACCTTAATATTTTCTTTCAGATCAATTTTGATCTATTCGTCAGAAATTATAAAGTTTTCTATTCCGGATGTTTCAAATTATTATTATTATTATTATTATTATTATGTCTTTATTGAGTATTGTTATATACAATGCAGAAATCTGCAACAGGCGAAGTCTAGCCTAAGCTACTCTACTTAACCCTAAATAAAAGCTAACAATGAAGAAAGCCACAGATAATACATAAAATGCAATCATCAGAAGTGATCAAATACAAAATAGCATAGAAAATATGAGATAATTTGAATGAAAATAAACAAAAGCCTAAGACACAAAACCGCAAAGCGAAGAGTATATAATCAAAAAACTATTGAACTATCCATTACATTACCTATTGTAATAAAATTGCCTTACCAGGACTTTAAACATCGGTACAGAACTAAACTTAAGCGCGTCATCGATACTATTGTATATAGTAACAGCATTATATGAAAAAGATTTTCTAAATAAAGATAAACGAAACTTAGGAAGAGAAAGTTTATTAGTGAACCTCGTATTTAAATCATGCAAATCACGCCTAAAGACTAATTTTCTTTTCAGGTAAGCAGGGCTCTGTGATGATAAAATACGGTGAACTAAAATAGAAGTATAATATTTATGAGTATATTCCAGTTTTAACCATTTTAACTCATTTATTTTAGCTGAGATTCGATCAAACTTTTTGAGCCTAAAAACAAATCTACAACAGCAATTTTGTACCTTTTGAAGTCTGTATTTCAAAATAGACGTTAAGAAGGGATAATAAAGCGTAATTGCATGATTTAAAATAGGTAATACTAGGCTCTCTGAGAGCTTTTTACGTAATTTAAAATTTAAAATACCACCATTTCGATACAGTAGCCTTAAAACTAGGTAAGTCTTTTTCACTAATAGTGAGACGTACTCTTCAAATCTGAGCTTACAGTCGAAAATAACACCAAGATTCTTTGCACTATTAACTACTGAGACTGATTTTCCATTTAATGTTAAGTCGATATGCTGCATAAAAATTTGGCGGAGAGAAGATAACAACTTAACATTTATCTGGATTGAGGTTTAAGTTGTGATTAAATGAATATTTTTGAATATTTTCTAAATCTTGATTAATATAAGCAGATGCGGTATTTATAAATCTAGGATCGAACGACAGGTATAATTGTGTGTCATCAGCATAACCTTGTATCTTGCAATAAGTGATAGTTTTAAAAATATCAGACGTATATATAATAAATAGCAAAGGTCCTAATATGGAGCCTTGAGGGACTCCAGAAGTCACAGGCTGGAAGTCAGAATACGAGCTATTATCAACCACAACACATTGGTAACGGCCCTGAAGGTAAGATTTGAAAAGTCGGCAGCCCAATTGATTTATACCATAATATCGTAACTTTGCAAGAAGTAAGCAGTGATCAATCGTATCAAACGCCTTCGAAAAATCAAGAAATACAAGAGCTGTAGCAAGGCCAGCGTCGAGAGATCTAATAATATCATCTGATACATTTAAAAGGAGCAAAGTTGTGCTATAGCCCCTTCTGAATCCAGACTGTGATTCAGGTATAATTTGGTTAGAAATCACAAATTCATATAACTGTAAATAGATCACCTTCTCCAGTACTTTAGACAGAGCAGGCAGTATACTAATCGGTCTTAAGTCATTATATACAGACGGTATGCTTATTTTGGGCAAAGGTTTTATAAGAGCATATTTCCATAAACTAGGATAATAACCAACCTCTATGCAGCAATTTATAATATGAGTTATGTGTGGGGCAGTTGCAGAAATAGAGTATTTTAGCATTTTTGCACTAATTTCGTCCACACCATATGCGCTAGACGTTAGATCAAGAACCAGTTTTTTTTACTTCATCCACATTAGCAAAATTAATAGAAAAAGAAATATTAGCAAATTTGGCTGAATTATAAAATGCAGTAGCTTCAGGACAGCTATTTGATGGACTAAAGACTGAAAGAAAATGACTATTAATTTCAAAAGGTTCTTTTAGCTGTAGAGGTATATCTGTATTATGTTTTCTTTTGATATTGAGGCGATTGACTGCTTCCCAGAGATCCCTATAGTTACGACAGTTTATTCGACAAATTCGACTATCCCCATTGGGATATCGGAAACGGTGAGAGATACGGAAGTTGGTTAAGCGAGGGCAAAGTTGCGCATTTTAGTACCTAAAGAAACGACACAAAGTTTGGCAATTTCGAGTACTTCCGGAGATCGACGAAATAGATCGAATTTTCCCAAAATAGTCGTTTTTTCCTGTCTTTACTTGAGAAGGGATTTCAAAATTAAAAGTACAATAACTTTGCCACTTTTTTTGCTCTACAGTATGATTTAGTTAATATTTTTCAATTAATTAAGGGCAATCTAATGCTAAAACTTTTTTTATTATTTAAGGGTAGTATTGAGAAAATTGAAAACATCATTTTTGCGAAAGTGAATGAAAATCTCAAGGATGTTGCAGCTTCCTAAGCAAGTTTAATAACCGCCAGATCTAAGCCGATGGACGCATCTTACATTCAAATTTCATTCGGTTGAGGTGCCATGTAGAGTGCGTCCATCCTGCTAAAATAAAGCTTATTATAGTCAATAAATGAGCAAATTTTATCTGAATCTCCTTTAACACGCTTCACAAAAACTGAAGGTTGGTGATCCAATCGGATAAACTGTCGTTTTCAGAGACAACTTAGGAAATATTATTTTTTTTTAAATAACTTATATCAATGAACGACGTATTATACAGTTTTTGAAACATAAAAGCTTCATTTCCCTGGGGAAAAATCCAATTCGGCGTCTATTAGAAAAATAAAGCTGATGTTTAAGGACAAAAGACGAAACGTCAAATTGAGATACTAATTAAGCCACATTGTAGAAAAGAAAAAGTGGCTGCAAGCCTGTTCTTTGGACAGGACGAGGCCAGTTCTTCTGGTGCGGAAGCAGTTTGGTTTAGATGTTGTCTAGTCTGATGAAAACTTCTGCTTCAGAATGCGGCCCACTTTGTCAACTTCCTGTTGCATCGACAGGATGGGCTTTCTTGGTCTGCAGCTTTGTAGCTTTGTGCCATCCATCATGCCTGGGACCCTCTGTAGACGTTTGGGGGCATCTACTGTGACAGTTTTGCAGGCCTTTGACGGAAGTGAACTACCGACCAGAAGGACACTGTTTTACACCGCGGCTGCAATGAGGATCCTAACGAAAGTTTGTTAATCCGATTTTTGAACTGATCTACTAGAAGTAGATGCTAGGGGTCTTCTAGTCCTGAAAGTTGGGGGGTTGAAAATCGGATTTCGGAAAAACTGCAGCGGGAAGTTCGTGGAGCCTTAAGGAACCACAATTTATACAAGATTATATACAAGAAATGCGGGAGTTCCGGGATATGAATTATTGAACTGTAGGAGTTGTGAGAGAAGTTTGGGGTGATGTACTTATACCTCGATAAACTCCAGTATTCTTCACCCTGTATGACGGAAGACATCTAATTTGCATCACATGGGTGTGGCCAGGGGGATTGAGGGTTCAAACCCCCCCGAAAAGTTCTAAACTTTTTTTTTCCTAAACTATTACTATTTAAAACTATAATTAAAGGTCTATTTGAGCTACTCCGCTGGAGAATAAGCATGGGTAGTTCTAGATACTACATTACCGATTTTTGAAAGAGGAGAGACGAGGAGTAAATATGATGGCTGCCTACGTTACAATTAAAATTGAGGTGCGCCCGCCGCCATTATCCGACACCGACTTCAATCTAACCATAATAAAAAACATCACAAAAAGAAGTCCAATTGCTTTATACACTTTGCGGCCAATTCTGGAAAGCAGTTATGACAAGCACCTTTACAGAATGCACTACTCCAAAATCTGCTTTGGAATGCCTCAATAACTTCAATCAAAAACTATATCCAAGTATCTACACATCGCTACAAATTTTGGCTACTATACCTGTATCCACTGTTACCCCAGAAAGGTCTTTTTTAAGCCTAAGGAGACTGAAAAACTATTTGCGCAACACATCGAGTGAAAACAGGTTTGGCCCTTATGAACACTCACTGTGAGACTGAAATTGATGCCGACGATGTAGTGGATATATTTAAAAAGAATATTGGATCTCAAAACTTTGAGCTAGATAATGCCAGGCAAGTGAATAGGACAGCGCGTGATCTCTGAAATACGTTTTCCTTTTTTGAATGCATAAGATTGTAATTTGATGCATATAATAAAAACAACCATTTTCACAATCATTCTCATGTCTGATATCTTTTAGTATGAAAAAATCAAATACGATCGCCATGCCAACTAGTCCAAAAAGTGACTATTTTAGATTAGTATTTGAAGCAACCTTAGTAAAAAGATTGGGCGGATTAACGTCCAGCGATCTTGATGTGCTTGCAATAATATGGATGAGGCGCCAGATCCATCTTCATCGATATCACTTGGTCTGGATGAGTATGGTGTGTTTGACTACAAATGTATTTCCCAAAAGTTGACCTATTGAGTGGGGAATCTAAAAGGCTAAACAGTCGGATGCGTAGAAAATCCAAAACAACCTCTTACTACCTAGATTCATATTCAGCACTCATAAAGGTAGATCCGGCGCTGCAGCCTTATTCCATTGGCACCAAGATCGCATTAAACTTTTTTTTTTTAATGGAGTTCCTTTAGAAAACTTATATACCAATGGTAACAAAATTCGGTTCCAAAGTTGAACTAGCCTGGAGCTGAGGCTAGCTAGTGGTTATTCTGTCAAGTTAAAATGTTTTATGAAACAATGTATGGCAATGACGCCCATTACATTAATAAATTTAACATAAATTATGACAGCAGTGTGTATAACAATAACAGCATTAAAAAACTCCCAATATCCAACTAACATTTTCGACTAATTGACACGGTGAAAACAAATTTTCATTAAAATTTAGACTTTGGTATAACACTTACATATATGGTTTCCTCTTCAAATAAAGAAAAATTAATACAGAATGAGATGCAAGTGTGTTGGGTTCTCGAAGAAAGGCAGGGGTATTATGTAACATGAAAAGTGACACTGTCGGGTTTTTTTGACATTATGTAGGTTTTCTTACAAGACCTCAACTTGGAACTAGTTGTCATTCACCTAATGCTCACTTGCAGCAAGCACAGAATGAGCAATTTGTGCACTAGCATACAAC
Source organism: Acanthoscelides obtectus (assembly GCA_963669975.1). NCBI lineage: Eukaryota > Metazoa > Arthropoda > Insecta > Coleoptera > Chrysomelidae > Acanthoscelides > Acanthoscelides obtectus. Next base: position 104,641,391 of record CAVLJG010000003.1, on the reverse strand, counting down.
TACTACTTAGGCCCGTATCGTCAGTCGTTCCTACAATAAATTGTAGGGCGCGTTTATGGCCTCCTTGATTGTTATACTCCTTTCTCTCCTATTGTGAGGATATGTTTTCTTTTTAAATTGTGGGAAATTTCAGCCTGATAAAACATGATATATTTCAAAAGCAAGCACAATTTGATTCAAATAAATATTTGTGACATCACCTCAAAATAGAGAGCTGTCACGGAAAACTAGAAAACTATGACAATCAAGGAGGCCATAAAGTCGCCCTACAATTATTGTGGGAACGACTGCCGATACGGGCCTTAGTCAACAACTCGACATTTTTCATTTTTTTTGACATTTTTTACTTACTAAACCCAAAGGTTCAAAGATATAGCTATTCATAGGAATAGCAATAGGCAATCAACTGCTGCAAGCCAGTTTTTCAACAAAAAAATGAAAAGCATAAGATATGATAAAATGAAATATTGCCACATATAGTATGTATGATGTGACCTATTGGCAGATGCAGCATCTACTGCCATCCACAGAGATATTTAATCTAGATTTTGAAGCTTGCCAGACAGAAGTTGCGAAACTTTAGTAGTTAAGAAATATTTATTGTATGTTTTTGAAATAGTTTATCTGTAAATATATTATTAAGTTGGTTCATACATTTGTAAAGTCAAACAGAACAGTAAATTTAGCAGAATTTATTAAAAACCACATTAATCATATCAGGTCTATACCTTTTCTGATTTGATCTTCCTTTTCCCAGTTTTCTTATTACCTGGTGTAACGTAAGTCACCAGAGAAGTACCTTTCTTCCTAATTAATTCCCTAGCAATCTTTTTTACAGTATCTGCATTCAAAGGACTTGGCTTTTTTGTTCTTTTTATGATTCCGCCACTCTTCTTTTTTATCTTGGGATCTTTTTTATCTATTAATATAGAATCTACTGATGTGGCTTTATCAATCTTTGACAGTTTATTCACAGACTTTGTTGATTTAGATTTTTTAATTGATAATGATTGACTACTACCAGATTTTGATATTTTTGGTTCACTAATTGATGCTGTGTTGATAGATTTTCTTGATTTTTTAAGAGGAATCTTGACATCTACTTCAGAGACAAATTCTGTTGCCTGAATAATCTCTGTTATGCCATCACCAGCATCAGCATGATCCCTTTTAACCGGTTTTTCTCCTGTTGGTTCAAAATTTGATTCAATGCCCATGCTGTGTAACTTCTGTAATTTTTATTGAGTTTTGTTAGTCTCGATTTTACTCTTTTTGTGTGAGTCTTTTCATCCACAGGACCATTAAGTGTAGGGAACTGCCTCCGTCTTCTAGATTGTGATGAAAAGCTGTTCTGGGTACTGCTTGCACCATGGAATAGGTGATTTGGCCTTTTTTCATAGGGTACATACTCAGCTGTAAGAAAGAATATGTTGTTATATGTATGCATAAGAAAAGATTTAAACACCTTACAACATTTTTATATAAGACATAAATCTGCTCTGCCCTTTTAAAAGAAGCTGTAAGTAATATTTTCAGATTTTGACTGTGTCAACCTGTTGTCAAAATTTGTAATTCAAGTCAAACTAACTCATAGTAGGTATAATCAATGCTTGAATTTATTGAAATATTTCAAACATTCATCATAAAATTTTGTATATTGGTGTAATACAGTGTGGGTACAACAAAAAAATTAAGATAAGTATCATACCATTGATTTTTTAAAGGTGACCTACCTACAATTCTCTTCTTAAACATCAGATAATTGTTCATGGTTTCAGCAGCTATTCTAGCGACTTCTTGATGGAAAAATTCCACATATCCATAACCTTTACTTTGCCCAGTTTTGTTAGACCTGCATACTTTAACATTTGTAACTTTGCCGAACTGATCAAAGTACTGCTTTATTTCTTCCTCATAAAATCCATGTGGTATATGTCCGATGTATATAAGACCTCTTTTTTCTTCAGCAGATTGCCGTTGCTTCTTCTTCTTGTCTTCTATAATTTCTATTTTCCCGGTCTAGAATAAAAAGTTTGAATAATCCCCAAAGACATCAAATAAAGTAGCTTACTTTTATCTGTTGTTTCAACTTCTTGGTTTTGTTGCTAAACTTTTTCTGGTTGCTCTTTTCGAGAGCTATAGCATCCCCGTTTTTAATTTTCTTCATCGTGTGTAAATTTCTTCTGAATTAAAAACTGTTCACAACTCCAATTTTCAATACAAAAACACGTGTTTTTAAACAGCAGAAAGCTGTCAGTCCTGTAAATACACGACAAATGACAGTAAGATTGACAGCTGTACTACACCCGGAAATAAGGCGCGGCCGAGTGTTCCAAGACATGTTAACGTGATTAGTTACTTTATCACCATTGGTCATGCATTGGTCAGTTATCCGTAATTCGGAATCAAAGGGTTAAGTTATAACCACGAAACGATAAAAGAAAAAGGTAAGCAACAACAGTCCATCGTACAGTGCTACCAGATCTACCGATTCTTTGGTAGACCTACAGATTTTAGTCTTACCGAGCTGCCCATCGACGATAAATAGAGAGAGCTACCGATTTTAAGGACACATCTACCGAAAATTCTTTTAAACTCTTGAATAATACCTATATTTCTGATATGATTCAACGAAACACAAGAACACATTCTTGAGTGATTAAGCGTCCGTTCCTCAATATTCGGTCAGTGCTAACACTGCAATAGAGCTATTAAATAATGATATGAAAAGCATAACTAATGTGAATAAGTTCAAATTAAACAGAAACAAAACAAAATATATGCTAATAGGAAAATCCTTAGATGAAAATACGATAAATCTTACGATTAATCATGACAAAATTGCGTAAATCGAATGATTTAAATATTAGGGCGTATACGTAGATAGTGAATTAAAATTTGAAGGACACTATCAATATGTTATTTCAAAAATATCCAAAAAGATAACTGTTGTAGAATTTCGAATAGCTTAAGCGTTTATTCTGAAAAATTGTGTACAACACTATCATTCTTCCTCATTAGTTATATTGTTCGACTATTTTGTTCACTGCAAACGAAACCTATTTTCAAAATTTCATCTTAAATAAAAATAAATATACTAGAATAATTTTTGCTGAAAGAACTTCAATGGTTAAATATCAAACATTTCAAACCCTACTTGGCTTTCATTTTCATATTCAAGTTGAAAAATCATCTTCTACCAAATCTCTTGGAAATTTTTTTTGTATCGGACAATGAGTACAGGGTTTTTCTACTAGAGGGAGTACAGACTTTCATTTACAAAATTTCACTAGAAAGGTGACGAGCAAGTCAGTATTCTAAAAGGAATTGTATCAAGATATCTGCCAGTTTGAAAATGATCAAGGGGAAATTGAAAAAATATTTTATGGAAGACCAGAATTCATAGTAATAAAATTTTGCATAAAAATGTGTAGTCTTGAGGACATAATATATTATGTGTTATACTGTGTAACATGGATATTTTAGCATTATTGCTAAGTAAATCTAAAAGAACTAGCAGCATTTTATCATTTGATAATACACCCCTTTCTGCTCTTCAACTTTCAAAACTCAGTGGGGGACAAGCAAGGTGCCCCCTTTTCAGTTTCCAATCATCTTTTACCTATTGCTTTATGTCTACCGCGATGTTCCGAAAAATTTGCACAAACCTACGTAAAACAGGTCGACTATTATACCACACATACCACAGACTATACTTGGCAACATTGCAATCAGATGTGTATGTGTGAAGTGGTGTGAAGGGCGATGAAGAAATGAAGGCGAAGTGGATGTTTCTGTTTTGTTTGTTCCGTTGTGATGTTCTGTGGTGCGTTGAGAGTTGTCAAATATACTAAAAGTGCAGTGTAGGAGCCAAAATCCAATTTAACTTAATAATATTAGCATTTTTATGTATATAAAATGTGTGGAGGCTTCACGTGCTCCAAAAATGCTCTTATTGCCCTCAACGTGTTATACATCGTAAGTTATACAACACTTAAATGATCGTTTTTATACATTCTGCTATCTCTAGGTAGTCGCAAACATCTTAATAGGGGTAGCTGTATACGGTAGGGCAGCTTCCCTGGTGACAAATTTACCTATCGTCGGGGGAATTTTAGCATGCGGCATTATACTAATACTGATCTCAGTGCTGGGGCTCCTCGGGGCTGTGAAGCATCATCAAGTCATGTTATTCTTTGTATCCTTTTAGCAAAACAGGAAATGTGCTCATTTAACCAATTGACACATTTCGTAAATTAAAGATTGGATAATATATGTAGGTCATTCGGTAAATGTTGTTTACTACTCAAATGTTATTAGTTCTCGAGAGTCCATCACCAATAATATCTCATCCTCTCAAACCTGCAGTAAAGCCATTGCTTTCATTTTCCCTAGAAGATAAAGGAAAAAGTTGTGTATTATCAAGTATAAATGAAGTGTATAGTAAAGGGGTCATATGCCTACTTCAATATTATATTTGCTGTAATCATTTGTTGAGTTTTTATAATGCCATAGTGACTGAAGAACACAACCATTCTTTTCCTAACTGATTGTGTGTCTATCACTTTCAAACATCCATACATGACTCTGAGACTTTGTTGGCAAGATGATAGAATAGAGCCACATTACATCAAGCATTACTGTTGAAAAAACTTCAGTGGATTGTCCTGATTTAATGCCTTGGATAAAATATAAACTGATATAATATTTTCTTAACAGACACATAGTACATGGTCATCCTATTTTTACTATTCCTTATTCAATTTTCTGTGGCTTGTGCTTGCTTGGGTGTAAACAAAGAACAGCAAGCTCAGCTGGCAGAACAAGGATGGATTCATGTAGATAATGATACATTGTCACAAGTACAAGATAGTTTCAGGTGCTGTGGTTTTGATGATAAGGTTGATAAGGAGGTTCATCATCCTACTTGTGAGGTAATACAGTAATTTTTTTAACTTATACATATTTTGGACCACACATACATGTAGGTGCATAAGGAAATTGTGTAGCTTCTTTGAATTTGGGTATTTTTACTTTAAATCCAATACAGCATGCATCAGTTGGCTTAATAATTATAAAATTCAATACTTCACTTTGAAGTAAAGCAGAAGTGGCACTAATTTTTTGATCACCATTTTTTAGCCTCAAAGATGTTGTGTTCCACCAGATACAGACAACTGTCAGTGTCCACCATGTATGGAGAAGTTACAAAATACAATAAACTATGCATTTAAACTATGTGGATGGATTGGGCTATTTTTCAGTTTTACTGAGGTAAATATAAGCTGATTTTTAGATTGTTTTCTTGAACTACACCTTATCCATCAGTTATTATTGCCACCTGCAACATAACATTTCAAGTTACACTAAATTTGGCAGATATACTAGGAAGAATAAACATCTACGTATTTTCTATTCAATATGGGTACAGGTGTATTTTCTGTGTGTGAAGGTAGCTCCAAAAGCTGGCTCCACAATCCTACCCGCTGCTCGATTACAGCGGACCGAATAAAGGCTGTCCGCCTGCAATATGCCGCGCCGTGGCCGTAGCGTTACTCGAAGAAGCCCGTGATGCGCATACGAGGTGAGCGCGGTAATTATATACGAGCCCCTTCCCACTTCAGTTGGCCCACTTCAAGATTTGTACCAAAATATGCCTTTATAAACTAAACTTGACTAAACTATTTACTTCTAAAACAATTTATTTTCTCAAAAACATTTTAGATACATTCTAGTCGTAAGAAATACATATTTGAAATCACATAGACCTATAACTAATAGAACAAATAAACAATGTGCGAATAAATGCGCGAAGTTAACAACGCAACAATTGAAAGATTACCATTGGGTAACATCAGCTTTATTTTTTAATATGGTTGAAATTCTTTGGGGCATAGTGTTAACCAAGTTTTGGCAAAAATTTGGTGTAAAACAATCCCATATTTCTTGAAGCTTTTGTCTCAGTTCGGTGATTGTACGAGCAGGATGTTGTCGTAGAACCTTTTTCATCTCGTGCCACAAAGTTTCAATAGGTGACAGATCTGGACTGCTAGAAACCCATTTCAAAAGTGGTATATTATTTTCTTCCATCCATTTTATAGCCTGTTTTGAGGTATGGCACGCTGCACCATCTTGCTGAAACACAAAATCTTGGCCGGATGTCAAACATTCTTCCATCACTGGTAAAAGCGATTCATCTAAAATTGCCAAATATTTGTTTGTATCCAGATTTCCATCAATAAAATGAAGTTTTCCTACTCCTTTTGATGACATACTGCCCCAGACCATAATGGATGCTGGAAATTTCACTTTTTTCTTCAGACAATCAACATGGAATGCTTCCTTTTTTTTTTGCGAATAACTCTACTGCGACTGTCACCAACAAAAACTTCGAATCGGACACACCATTGTTGAGGTATCCATTGTCTATGTTCGTTAGCCCATCTGAGCCGATTTTTCTTTTGCAGTGGAGTTAATAGTGGCTTTTCTTTGGCCTATAAACAAGTTGTGCAACTTTAGGGTTTTTACTTCACTTTTTTTTTATAAGAAAACTTACCTTGCAAGTGCTAAATCCCGGTTTGTGGGCCTCTCTATGAGTTGCGGACCTCGAAATTCTCCTTCCAACAGCGTCACTCCACAATTGTAAATAATTGGGACGCCTGTTTTTCACGATTATTCTTCTTAGGCCCGTATCGTCGGTCGTCCCTACAATTGTAGGGCGCGTGTATGGCCTCCTTGATTGTCATAGTTTTCTAATTTTCCCTGTCAGCGCTCTATTTTGAGGTTATGTCACAAATATCTATTTGCATCAAATTGTGCATGCTTTTGATTTATATCATATTTTATCAGCCCGAAATTTCCTACAATTTAAAAAGAAAACATATCTTCACAATAGGAGAGCGCTGACGCTGACACAGAACAGGTGCAATTTAGAAATTTTTGAAGGAGAGAAAAGAGTATGACAATCAAGGAGGCTATAAACGCACCCTACAATTGTAGGAACGACTGACGATACGGGCCGTAATGCTCTTCGGTCGGCATTTGTGATATTACTTTTTTTCACATATCGTGGCTTAATATTAACTAAACCAGTTACGTTATATCTTCTAACAATATTTCACACACTCTACCGCGATAAGTCTAACAAAGTTGCAATTTCACAGTTTGATTTCCCAGAATTAAAAAATTTGATTATCAGTAACCGAATTTTCTCACTAATAACCTTTCCTCTACCCATTTTGAGAACCTTAACTACCCAAAACTATTTTAAACGTATTCTGACAGCTGTGATTAATAAAAACAATGGTCATGGCTTTTATTTTTCACAGCCACCTATGCATTATAGACTTATTTTGCATTGAAATGAAAATAGGTTGATATGCTGTAATTGCAACATGTGTTATTTTTATGCTGCAAATTTGATTAGGGAGTGATAAAGTTGGTGTTTTCTACTATATATTATCAAAATATTCATTGTTAATATTTTAAACCTATAACACCCTGCTACATTTTTATTATTTGTGTTTGATAAGCAAAAAGCTAAGATTTCAATAGTTGGGCCAACTGAAGTGGGAAGGGGCTCATATATTCTATCTGTACCTACGAGTCTTATGCTATTGCGGTATTGCATTAACTGGTTCTGCAGAGTTTGTAGGTTCGTATCTAAAGCTTCTCGTACATCTCAACTCATAACAAACAAGCCTGTAGGGTATTTTTAAGTCTGTCGGGCAAGGTGAACGTTACTCCCTGCAATTTAGGATTTTCTTATTTCGTGAAAACCTGCAGATGTGCGTCGATGTGCGTTTCGTAAATTGCAGGGAGCATCGCGCACCGTATCCGACAGACCTCTTTCTTTGGAGCTGACGTGTAAGACCGTTTGTAACAACATTACGATAACTGATTATAATAGCTCTTGTTGTGTACTTTAAACCCTGAAAAGCACATCGACGCACATCTGCAGGTTTTTCGAAAAAAAATCCTAAATTGCAGGGAGTATCGCTCACCTTGCCCGACAGACTTCTTTCTTTTCAGCTGGGGTGTAAGACCGTTTGTAACAACATTACGATAACTGATTATAATAGCTCTTGTTGTGTACTTTAAACCCTGAAAAGCACATCGACGCACATCTGCAGGTTTTCACGAAAAAAAAAATACACGACAGGCCTGTTTGTTATGAGTTGAGGTGTACGACTAGCTTTAGATACGAACCTACAAACACTGCAGAACCAGTTAATGCAATACCGTAATAGCATAAGACTCGTAAGCACAGATAGAATATATATAAGTACCGCGCTCACCTTGTAAGCGCGTCACGGGCTTCTATGAGTAACGCTACGGCCACGGCAGCTTTTGGAGCTACCTTCACACTCATTATTTTCTGTCTAATCTTGTTTTTCATGTTTTACGATCTAATGATGCAAACATATGATTGGCAAGTGACACCTTTGTCTCAAGTCTTTACAGTTGTGCTGTACAGTAGTAATAATATTTTTTTTTTAATAATAATAATATTTATTCACTCAATGTACAAAGATAACAAACAATATGAGTAAATAAATATAAAATCAAAACAGGCCCAATAGATGGCATCGCCTGTACATGGCCCAATAATTTAAGTTGAAACTGCATCTAATGTTTAGTAGTTTCACTGACTGGCAATTTTAGCAATAAAATATACAAAGTAAACATAGAGAGTTGCAGTAAATCATTGTTGGACAGTATGTATCAGTACAAAAAGGCATAACAAATATCGGCACAGATCACACCTTTATAACACAGATCCGACAGAGTTGTATACGTATACATGATTCTGTGTCACTTGATAATATGGGGTATATTGAATGACATTAGATAATAGCTGTATCATGAAAAATAGATTATGGGCTGAAATCGACATGTCTGCTTTCCATCTCTTCAATCATAACCAACTATAGACAGGGCTGTTTCTTTCTTATTAGCTACTGATTGGCATAGTATAGACAGAGGACCCCTGTCATCTTCATCATATAGGATGTGGGTGAAAATTGTCTTCACAAACTATTGGAAGGTCGTCATATCATACAACATTTTCAGTTTTTCAAAAGAGTGTACCTGCTCGTTTGCTTCCATTTGTCTCTAGTACTAGACTTATACTGCACTGATCAGTTGCCAATGAGCTCAAAATAGTGCTATCTGTTGTTGGTCATGGCTACTGAAATGGAAAGCAAACACTTCCATTTCAGCTTGTGTCTATTTATGCATATATGGATAGAAATCCATTGCTGGTTTCCTTTGTGGGTATTTAGTATTCCGATCCCTTGAGGGAGTAAAGGGCCTCTGTCATCTTCATCATATTTGATGAATATGACAATCAGCTTGGGAAAGTATTGATACGTGGCGATCGTCACCTAGTTGCGCACAACATAGATTATCTGTGTATGTTTGCTGTTTCAAATAGTTTTAGTGTTGTTGTCATTTTTTGTTGATACAATCACATTTAATGACCCGCCGGAAGTTGAAACCCCTTTTTGCAGCACCCTTGATTATTTTCAGAGTTCTGAACTACTTTCTAATACTTGTAAAGTTCAAAGTGGGGTGCGACATAGCTCTGCAGTTTTTCTTTGCGAACTTTTTAAAAAGTTTTGGGCGTGCTGCGCTAGAACTCCGCGTGTTTTCACTTTTGAGGGAAGTTTTAGGGTTTTCGAAGACATTTATCGACATTTTCCTTAACAAACAGTGTTTTTTTATAATGGTATCCCCAAATTCTGCTTTTGAAATTGTACTGAAAATTATGCTAGAGGTGCTAGAACTCTGCGCTTTTTGCTTTTGTTCAGCCTCAAGTGAGTTATGATATTTGCAGTTTTTTCTTATAGCAACCTAAATTCCAGTTTTTGAAAATTATTAAAAATCATTAGTTGCATGCATGTATGAGGCTTACTGCGCTGGAGTGCAGTGTACTTGTTGCATTTTCTGGCGATAAATGTGTCATGTTAGCAAATTGCCTCGTGGATGGTTGATACTGATTTTTTTTACTTTTCGAAATTTGGCATTACTCTTGCTAATACCTATTGAGAATTGTTACAATAGTCACTACCTTGTGAATCCGCAGCTCAGGACTCACGTTTTAAGTAAAAGGGGTGCGGCGTCAAGAACTTCTTTAAAAATTTTTCAAAAAAAAAAATGGCAGAGCTGCTGTCGCACTCCTTCCCTGAGAAATGTAGAACTATTATTATAGAAAGTAGTTTAGAACTCTGAAAATAAATAATCAAGGGTACTGCAAAAAGGTGTGCCAACTTCCGGCGGATTGGTTAGTGGTACTGAAAACATTGATAAAATGTAGCGTGAATGTCTTAATTTCATTTTGTACAATTTGTTATTGGCCTTCTTCAACAGATTTCATATTTTTGCATTTACATACAGTGTGAGTAATATTAGAGGAATGCAGGTACAACTTATTTGTAAAATTGATTGCAGATAATGACACTCATGACTGATAATCAAGATTTGGGATGAATTATTTAAAATATTTTCTTGTTAAAAAAAGTGAAAGAGTATAGTATGAATAATAATTGATTCATTCCAAGCTTAGAATTATTAAATCTGAAATCAAAAACAGGTATTTTGATTGATTTCTCCTATCTTGTTCTGTATACGATTTTTCTTCTCTTCCCTTTTACACAATACTATTCAAGGTGGCTTCTTTCACTTTTTTTGGCTGGGTCTCAACATATTATGATGGTATTTGGTGCATGTTTCAGTTCATGGGCGTTTTACTAACCGTACGTTATCGTAATCAGAAAGATCCGAGAGCTAACCCCAGTGCTTTTCTATAACAGCTATACAATCAGTGGTGGGTCTAAAATATATTTACTATTGTTTAAGTTTTGCTTATGGTTATATTGATGGAGAAAATTATTTGTAGCTTAGGATGTGACTATTTTTACCCGCGCTAAAGCTCGTCATACACGTTATTCATGAGAGTTAATTTTGTACGTGTATGGCCAGCTTAAACTTAGGTAAGACTAATTATATTTTAAGCGTTCTCTTATTTTAAAATGTATCTGTGACATGTGAGCGTTTAAAAAGATAAACAGTTTAACAGTATTATATTCCAGTAATTCCAGTATTCATCATTAATACACTTGTAAGGCTTACTGAACGTGTATGTTAGGGACAAGTATTTCTTTCCTACAACCGCCAAAAAAGTCGGTTTTATTGTTCACAATCGGCCATTTAAGATTAACGTTGCCCGAGTAGTTGTAACTGGTAGATTTGTCGCCCTAAAGCGATAAATTAGTAGAAGCAAGTTTGTACTGACCGTGTGTTACGGCAGAAATGTATAATTTATTATAAAAACAGACACATTGAATGCTGGTTTAACTCTAATATTTTGAATGTTTTTTATGTTAGGTACTGAAGATAGAAAATACCTTTATATAATTGTGAAAGTATTTCTACTTATATTGTAATATTAAACTGCGGTTGTAGAAAAATCTTGTGTGCTTTACGGACGCCAAGGATTGTGGCGCTGTCGAAATACCGTCGCGCTCCATTTCGAGTCATCGTTTCCGAGCAGCAAAGTAATACATACTTTGTGCTCTGGATACACAAATCCCAGATAGCAGAATAAACTTGTTTCTGACTTGCAGCAAGTTTGTTGTATCACAAATGCAGGCTTGCTTCAAGCTTGCCATGGCAACCCTGCACACTTGCAGCAAGTTTAAATCAAACTTTCTTGTCCCATACGACAAACTTGCTTAAAGTTTACTTTTATAAATATTATACAAATTTTATATAATAAATTTGTATAAAGTTTGTTTTGATATATCCAGTTTTGACATGACAAACTTGGCAATGTAACTTGCAAAACAGTTTAGCCCGTAAATCGAATCACATTAGATACATGATTTTACTGACGTTTTGGTTGTCCCTGAAATCAATATCGAGGAACATAATGTAACATTTGGTTAGAAAGACGTTCAATCCACATGGATGAATGTTGATGTAGACCAAGTCACATTTACGATAATTCTCCTTCTGTAAGGGGTGCTGGCGCATCCGAAACGTCAGTAAAATCGTTTATCCAACTAATGAGATTCGATTTACTAGGTTCACGAGGATAGTTATATGCACTATATACAGGAAACCACAGCAGAGTAAAGTTGTAAATAATAAATACCAAAGAGATCATGCAAGTTTTAGCAGAATATATTGCGAATACCAGGAAAAAAGGTTCTAAATATAAACTCAATTTTTTCTATGCTCCAACTATCACGAAGGCCTAAAACACCCATGGGGTACGTGGGGCTATAGGGGAAACAGGGAAAGCGAGCGAACACGTGTGCATGCAGCATGCACACATTCTGGCACCGCCTACGAGATCCGCCGAGTGGTACCTCCGCGTTAGACATCAGAGACCGTCTACGACCTAGCGAAATCGCTGTACGATTAAGTGGAAAAGGTGGAAAACGTAAACGCAAGTGCCACGCCAACATGGTACATGGCACACCGTTGCCAAATCCATTGGTCGATCGGATTTTTGTCGTCAATTTGTGGCGCGAATTTCAAATAAACGTTTGTCTATATTTATACCTTTACATAATATACTTCAAATCATGAACAGAATACACTCGGCTGTACCAACGTATTTGGGAAATGATGGAATTTTTCTCCGCGATATGGTATAACTGCATGTGCAAGTTGCCGAGCTCTTATGCAGAAATAGATAACGACAAATAAAATTACTGTTAATAGCGATTAAGAGAATATGATTGATTTTTATCTGATACAACAATAAATTTAGAGACCTATAATTTTTCCTGCATGTATTCATTCCTCAAAAGTCTCTAGAAAACCTACAAAACATTGATTAACTCCTCAGATGTTGGGAAATTCCTTATACATTGGCAGTTCTGGTTACTTCACCTTACTTCCGATACATGTCGAACGTGAAGTTGTTGTTGCAACCTTGTCACAAACTTGAACTATTGTCTTTGCAGCAATATTTTCACAAGCTTCGTCATATTTGACGGCAACAACTTACAATCAAACGGAAACGAAAGTTTGTCACAAGTTTACATGCTATCTGGATTCGTTGTAGTATTGTATATGGGAATATATAATTGAAGATGAAAACTAGTCTTCTATTGCATGTAAAACAAACACCAGTGAGATCTGTTCTAACATTTATTTTTATTAGATAATAGGTTTGTTACTAGCGAGACGCTATCGAAACCAGTCTGACCCAGAAGACGATAAACTTGCTACAGCAGTTTTCCCACGTCACAACTTCACATACTAATCTAGTCATTGTGTTCAAATAATTTATGTATGTTTACGTTACATTCCTCATGCCAAAGATCTTCATTCTTTTTATAAATAAATTCTTTGTACACCCATATTTCTTTCATCTGTTCATGACAATCAAGCTACAGCTTCAAAGTATGCAGAGCGCTAGGGCTTCCTACATTTATGTAATACATTTGTTGTTGAATGTCTGTACTATAGCAAATAATGAATCGTGTAAGAACCTTGAACTCAGTAGCCATTTGAACAAGTAATTGATAGCAGCTAAAAGTATTGTTAATATATGCAACACTCGTCGTCTTTACAATTTTAAGTTTCTCGCTACTCCAGGGGTTTGCTTTTGCGGTAATATTCACCTTACTCGCTCTACACACGGGCGTGAAGTCAACTCGCGTGCAAAAAGCGCGCGTTTAGCCTTAGTCCAGATGGCGCGCGTCGACGTGTGCGCGGATTTGTTGGCCCGCGTACAGTTTTATATAGAGTAGGACAAATTTAATGTTTTCTGATTAAATGTAACGAGCTTATTTTCAACAATTTGAACGCACGGGATTAAAATTGTGCCAGGCACCATTTTTTAGATGTAACATATATTTCAAAATCCGGTTGTTAAATAGAGATATAAAAGAAAAACCTAAAATTGGGAAGAAGAAAATGGTGAAACATTTTAAAATCAACTCAAAACTCTTTACTAATACAATATACTTTTACTAGCAACTAACCATAAAAAAGATTAAAAACAACATTTTATACAAACTTATACAGATGTCATATATACTGTACTGTATGTACTGTACTCCATTCTTTTTCTGTATAAAAAGTTACTATAACATACGAGTCACTGATGTACCTATAACGGTATTATTCGAAATACTTGTCAGGGCTTGTCGACGCATGTCGGAACGCGTCCCGAGCGAATAGAAAATCGCGCGTTTTTTGCAGCGCGCCAATTTGACGCTTGTGTGTGGTATTTGATATACTTTTTTAAACTGTTCAATATATGTATATTTTTGAAACTGTAGCTTCCGACTGTTTAGTGTAAGCTGATTTTAGCTCTGCTGTGCTTATAAATTGCCATATTTTATTTCCTTTATAATCTTTTTTATAACTTTTAATGTGATGTGTAATTAAGATCTTAGCACGTTATAGTTTTTTTCGATGTGATCGTCTATTTTAGCTCAAACGCGAACTAAAGTATTTGGTAGATAACATATTACTCCAGCATTTCTAAGCGAGCCTGTAACAAAATATTTCACTATAATTTGGTGTTAAATGTTATATATTGTTTTATAATGAGTAAATATGTTGGAGTAGCTCATTTCCTGTAGAATCGTTTCTGAAACTTTTCTACTGTTTTCTAGGATGTTGAGTATAGTGGTACATGTTAGGAATAGAAGGTAAATAAGGATAACTTATTTTATGATACTTGCAAAGCGCTCGTCAGATAAAAGACACTGTGACTATTGTCGTAGTACATATATGTGTATATTTTGTGAAAAAATAGCTTGTGATTTAAGTTATGTAGTTTTTCTTTTGTTTAAATTAAAGACACTTCGGCAACCTGTAATCGTGTATTTTTTCCTCTAAACACCAAAAGCATTATGTGAAACTTTAGACAAAGTTGATGACTTTTGTATTACAAGTTTGAGGTTTCCAATAGGTGTCCTAAAAACTAAATGAACTACAGACTACAGAGGAGTGATAGTGACCTCCAATATTTCCAATCCACCGTCCCTTATCGGTTTTATAAGCGTGATAAGCTTACTTTGAATCTGAATAACACACTTTATAGGTTTCGTCATGCGTTCTTTCGCCTCCTCTTTTTATTTCCTTTAAACACGAATATAAGGAAGAAAAAATGGGGAGTAATCTGGAACTAAATGGTGCTAGTTAGGTTGGGGGTCATAGCATTTTTCTTCTGATCTAATGCACGAGTTATTTTATATTTTTTAAATTGTGTTCTCACGTTGTATTGCGCCTTGTGCTACTCGAGAACGTTTGGCCATAGCTTTTCGTGATGAGTAACTGAGATTGGATTGCGATTATAAAAAATAGCGTCAAGTAGGTTGACTATGCACCTCGCAAGCACCGTCGGCAACAGAACATAAAGGATTATGACTAGCACAAGTTAGAGCCTCCGAGGAAAAAGTTATTTACGAACATGTACAACAGAGACATTAAATGAATCATGTCAGTCAAATAGGCCCATACAATTTGTCCATAGACTTCCTTTCCCTGCCCTACCGGTAGTACCGTCCACGTAGCAACGTCCGCCCTACCACTTACCGGTCAGCAAGGCGCGGTAGCGTAGCGCAGAGGCAGCAATAAACACTCTTAGAGACAATCATGCCCGTCGGTAAACCAACGAGCAGAAACGGATGCGCATATCGGAAACGTTTCTTCTTCATTCCGAGTTTTAAGGGCAAATGTGCGGTGAAGTCTGTGATGTGTGAAATACAGGGACTTTGAAGTTGAGTCATTAATTTTCAGATAATTATTGTAGAAGGAAGATAAACCAGAATATGTGTGTAAAAATAAAAAAAATGTTACCTGGTTTTATAAAGTATCCTCCCGAAGTATTTCAGTGCGGACCTGTATTTGATCGTGCGGTCCTGGAGCACCGGCATGTTCTCCTCTGTGAGGTCTTAAGTCACCTGATTCACGAGCCGGTTTGTACTACATTAACAAAGGCACGAGGGGTTGGTTGCACTCGATTGGGAAACCGATCCGCATAAATCCGTGATGCCGCGGCAGCATTTTGTAGACTCGCCCCCCGTAAATAAGAATCATGTCCACAAGTTCAGCATTTTCGTAAACATCTGCCATTTTTTATTTCGTTTGAGCCACGCAACAAACACCACTATTCACTCACGCGTTACCGACTGACACATTGACTGAATACAACTGAATAAAATTGTAGTAAAAACATCGTGATAAGCGTTTCAAATTCTTTCGCTTTTTATATCCGTTGTTGCCAAACACGAGCACATAATATTATTATTGAGACAGGGCGGTACTCAAACTTCTAAAGGGCTATAACTTTGTTGCTTTAATTTTACCACAAAAATGTTAAAGGAAAAAAAATCTTTTGATCAGCTCTACTCACTCTCACAAATAAATGACTCAACTTCGAAGTAGAATAGGTGCGTAGAATTAGAAGGGTTTGTAACGTATAAATACAGGGTGACTTCGAAGTTGAGTCATTTATTTAACAGTGAGTCGATCTGATCAGACGAAATGTTTTTTCCTTTAACATTTTTTTGGTAAAATTAAAGTAACAAAGTTATAGCCCTTTAGAAGTTTGAGTACCGCCCTGTCTCAATAATAATATTATGTGCTCGTGTTTGGCAACAACGGATATAATATATATATATAAAAAAGCGAAAGAATTTGAAACGCTTATCACGATGTTTTTACTAAAATTTTATTCAGTTGTATTCAGTCAATGTGTCAGTCGGTAACGCGTGAGTGAATAGTGGTGTTTGTTGCGTGTCTCAAACGAAATAAAAAATGGCACATGTTTACGAAAATGCTGGACCTGTTGACATGATTCTTATTTACGGGGGGGGGGGTCTTTACAAAATGCTGCCGCGGCATCACGGATTTATGCGGATCGATCAGTTTCCCAATCGAGTGCAACCAACCCCTCGTGCCTTTGTTAATGTAGTACAAAGGGCTCGTGAATCAGGTGACTTAAGACCTCACAGGGGAGCGCATGCCGGTGCTCCAAGACCGCATGATCAAATACAAGTCCGCACTGAAATACTTGTCGGGAGGATACTTTATAAAACAAGGTAACATTTTTTTTAAAATTAAGGTAACAAAGTTATAGCCCTTTAGAAGTTTGAGTACCGCCCTGTCTCAATAATAATATTATGTGCTCGTGTTTGGCAACAACGGATATAATATATATATATATATATAAAAAAGCGAAAGAATTTGAAACGCTTATCGCGATGTTTTTACTACAATTTTATTCAGTTGTATTCAGTCAATGTGTCAGTCGGTAACGCGTGAGTGAATAGTGGTGTTTGTTGCGTGGCTCAAACGAAATAAAAAATGGCACATGTTTACGAAAATGCTGGACCTGTTGACATGATTCTTATTTACGGGGGGGGGGGGGGTCTTTACAAAATGCTGCCGCGGCATATCACGGATTTATGCGGATCGATCAGTTTCCCAATCGAGTGCAACCAACCCCTCGTGCCTTTGTTAATGTAGTACAAAGGGCTCGTGAATCAGGTGACTTAAGACCTCACAGGGGAGCGCATGCCGGTGCTCCAAGACCGCTCGATCAAATACAAGTCCGCACTGAAATACTTGTCGGGAGGATACTTTATAAAACAAGGTAACATTTTTTTTATTTTTTTTTTTATTTTTACACACATATTTTGGTTTACCTTCCTTCTACAATCATTATCTGAAAATTAATGACTCAACTTCAAAGTCACCCTGTATACTAACAACAAAAGATTGGGATGTATAAAAAAAATTCTGAAAACGATCATTAGCCTCCGAAACGTCAAAAAACGAAGTTTAAGCGATTCTTCTGCACATACCTCCACTGCTACTGGACAAATTTTCAAAACTACAAATCTTTTACCAAAATTTAGTTAAACCCTTACAACGCCATCCCCAAGTTTTTTTATCTCTAAGATTTTTTTCAAAAATGATCAGGATCCTCTGAAACGTCAAAATCGAAGTTTGAGTGATTTTTACGATTTTCAAATACAAATCTTTTGCGTCCTTGGCATACTAGGAACATTGCGTGAAAATTCCTTCGAAAGCCGAGCGGTACTTCTCAACTTATACACTGATATAAGATTAGCAGACCGACAGAAATGAGTGACATGTTTGTTTGTGAAAAACATATCTCATTTTCGAATTTTTTTCGATTAAAAAACTTTAGAAATTAACATTTTAAAGATCCTTGTGCCGACTATGTTCAATTTTGGCAGTTGTTCACTGCAATAAGACACTAAGTTAGCAGTAACCAGAAGGTATTATGAATTGCAGTGGCGTTTCGGGGAGCTATCTTACCAATAATATTAATAAAAAGTGTACGCCACTGCCTTTTTAAAAAAATTCCAGTAGGCGTATCTAAATATTTACGTATTTGTAATAAACGTTGTAATTGGATTATGTAATGTGACATGAATATGTATATCCTATTTCATGAGTATCCATCACGCTTTGACGTCTACTGATGTGAACATCTGATCAGCAAGTGTCATTTTTGTGTTAGTCTGCAACGTTGGCTGTAATGAATCGAATGTAAATCTAACACAAAATTGTTTGTAGCGTTTTGTATGCAAATGAACTTTTCTAAATAAAAGAGCTTTTAGCAAAGACAAAATGAATCTGTAGTGTACATAAAGCCAAAACAAAATACGGCTGTCTACCTGGCATTGATGGATCCGTCAGAATTATGTGCCCTTTTCCGATATGAGGAATTTTGAAATATTACTAGACAACCAGCTGTCATTCTACCGTCATGGAAGCTCGTGAGCTAGGGTATATTTGAATTTAAATCTATAATGTCTTAATGGTTATCAAATTTTCCTTTTCTACAACAGTTGAATATAATGAACGGAGTAGAGCATAATTCTACAAATGAGTTGTTTCTGGTAATGTTGTTGAGCGATAGTGTCACTGCATTTGTTATCCAAACGTGTCCGTAGCAACCGCTCTAACAGCGCGTTGACGACGTCGCACACCTGTCTGTTCTTGGTCTCGTTATCGCCGTCAAGGATATTAAAAAGAAATTTGTGGAAGTTCCCTTCAATAAACTTTATTTCAAATGATACAATTTTCAATCATCACTGACTAAATCTAATGACACATACATCAATCAACAATAACTTACAAACACATATATTTGTACACATCAACAGCATCCTTTATAACATAATTACGTTTATAATGTATTAATTATTGTGCAATTGCAATTTTTATGCTTAAGAAAGTACTTTGTCCAGATCCTATAATCTACTCTAATAAATCCATATGGTTCACACATAATTTATATCAAAGTTCGTTAACATCTAATTCAAGTTGTAAGAATGGCTTTTTGGCATAATTTTTAGTAAAACCTCATGTTGACGGTAGGTATCCCTAACATCTTCCTCCATTAACAAACTTTGCTACAACCTACAATAATTTGAACCATGGGCTTATGTGGTTTTTATGGAAACTGGTCATATAACGAAACAACAAAACCAACTTCACAAATAACAAGCTGCTTGCGCCTTTAATATTTGTTAATTATTTATAATTTTTCAAGAACAACGGTATAACGGGTGAGCAGATTCAACAATAACATTTTCTGGGCCTAGAAACAATTTTTATAAACTGGACAAACTTTGGATCGTGAAAGGGAATCAACACTAAATTGGCACCACATCAAACTTGAAATTAAAAATTGTTTAGAAGCCTCTTGATGTTTTTTAGGCATTTTCGTCATCACTACTAATCGTTGTCTACAAGATAAGGTCATTCTTAATAGTTTAAAAGATATTGTCTTTTATAATAACTACAATATTGTAATTAACATTTAGGATAAATTTTATGCTTATTCGTTTAAAAGGTAAATTTTGCCAAGCTAGAAAATCATAACACATCCACTGCTTAGAATATATTATATAGGTTGCATGTACTTAAGGTGAAAGTACTGCTCAAGTTTTGCCAAAAATATTCTTCACACACATTAGGCAGTGTAAATATTAGTTTTTTCAATGTATCGTAAAAATGCCTTGGAAGCACTGTTTTTCATAAGTACAATACATATCAACGTGAGATGGTTCAATTTTGGGGTTCGGAAAGACCTTTGCTATTGGGGCTTGGTAATGAAACTAAATTATTTCTCAAGATTGTTTAAATATATTTCATTATTTATTATGACTAATAGAGGGCTTACGATGTGATGTTGGGGCTGTTCTCTGAAATATCCAAGGCTACACAATTAAGAGGCAACATATCACAAATAGGAATACGAAGACTATTACTAGCTTATATAACAGTTGAAGCCTTAAATCACCTGTTTCCGAGAATTGGATCAAAACGTGGCCTACATAAGAAAATATATCGGAATTTACTTGATACGTGATAATCATTTGTTTCTGTGTTTACGCTTCCCAAATTTTTGTTAAATACATCTTCATCCTCCAATATACATGGTCTGGTGATTCTCTACTGCATGCTCTCTGATTTGGAAATGTTAAAATTACTAACTTTTGAATTTGAGATCTAATAACAGTGGCTCCTTAAAATATGATTTGTTCTATTCTAGTTGACAAAATCCAAGAACTGTATTTGAATTAATATCTATTTATATACAAACTTGAACCTACGGCTTAGATATTAACTTGACAGGTAACAATGTGAAACCTAAAATTTAGTAGATTCATATATTTTGATTCACCATATACTACTTATTCCTTCACAAGGGTAGTTTCAGTTTCGAAGTCAGTTCTATTTCAAACTGACCAACACTGTTATCCTAGCATCTCACGGAGGGCAATATCAAAAAGCAGATCCCGAAATTATATTCCTTTTGGGATTCCTACAAATGTAGTGGTGCTACCTACAAAGCATATCCACAACAAAACACGTTTTAAAGGTTTCTTGATGGTAAAAATAGGTGTTGAGGTACATAGATCACGTAAAAGCTTTTGTTTCCACATAAAATGACTTCAATAATTTATTCTGATTTATTAGCAAAGCATATCTAATATTCCTGGGTTATTGCGCTTTGAAACACTCAACGTGTGTGGCCGCCGTAGTGTGTTTCGCTTGGAAGAGTTAATAGTACAGGATTAATAGTAGCAAATTCCATCTGATTGTGGATTCTTTAAGACGACAATCTTGGTGTTAAGCACATTACGGGACATTAAAGGCAGTAGATGTTTTTAAATTGAACAGCAATGCAACGGTTTACCAACTACTGATGTTTCTGCACTCTGGGCTCTCATCTCCTTACGATACGTCAATACTTAATATTAATTAATATAACTATATAGTAATTAAAAGGGAATTCTCTTGAGTAGGTACGATGGTCACTTTTTCATACACAAAAATAAAAACGGAAGAGTCTCTCCATGATATGTCTGGATGTAACTTTTTTTTATAATAAGATCGGAATTATACTTCTAGCAAACATTTTAGACATTGTGCAATAGTGTAATGTAACGCTGGCGATACTTTGATAGCGCACGGTACAATAATTACATAAGAAAAATAAATATGAAAAGATATACCTAATTGCTTCATTTGATCATTATTATAATATGCACATATACATAATAAGTTATATAATACTTAATTGTTGTATGGAAACATTCAATGGTGTGGCCCATTCATTTGCAGTCAAATTAAATGATCTAAAAGTGGTTTTTAAAAATTAACTTTAATGTAATCATGGACGCCCGTAAGAATTTTTCTTAGGGAAGTCCGATCCCTATCCCCAACTTTTTGAGGAGCGGGGGATAGCAAGTTTTTTTTAGGGGGGTAGAGAAGGCTAAATCCTAAAATAAGCGAATTTTATGGTTCAACCGGTTTCTCAGGGGAGAGAACCACGGCCCTCCTTCCACCCAACTGTGGGCGTTCATGAATATAACTAGGTGCATTATTTGAGCTGGTGCGTCCCTGACATACTGAAGGATAACGTTTTTTTAAGAAAATGATTTTCTGAGGTCTGATGGTTTTTTTATTTAAATAATTGAAATATATTGTACCATCTATGAATCAGATACGAGAAACCAATGTTTGTGCTTGCTTACAAAATGTTAAAATCTCGCAGTAATTAGAATACCAGAAGTGACTTGAGTTTTGAGCATTACAGGCATCACAAAGTCTTGTGAGACGACGTATAAACGTCACATAATGACGTATAGACTTCTCAAAATAACGTCGTTGTGATTAGAAAAATAGACGTCTTAAAAATGACGTCCTTATTTTTGAAAAAATGTACGTCATTTGAGATGCCAAAAAATTACGACGTTAGTATAACAAACTCACGCATACCTGTAACTATCACTTGGATTAATTTGACTGTAGATGAACGAGTTCGGTGCATGAGCGCCCGCAGGCCTTTTCCTCAGGGCGGCCGGACATATACCTTTCGTAAAACTGTATCTCTCACAAAGCTTTTTGAGAGCAGAAGTGTATCTGTACCAAAAACTTTTTGAAAAGCTGATCCTTGAGGGCCCCCTGGCACCCCCCTGCTTAGTGAAAATACCGAGACTTACGAAAATTTATCAAAGTACGTAACAATCACATGAACTGATATTAAAAAAATATAACTAAGTTTCAACAATATTCACTCGATGCTCTGCGATTCCTGCTGCACGAGTTTGAATCTTCTGGGACTCTTCACCGCAATCGAGCCGTGTCCATCGAAGGAGATGCGGCCTTTGTTCTGCAGGTATTTCTTTATGTAGCGAGCGATGAGAATTTGAGGTCTTAACTGCCATTCGTTCATTACTTCTTTGGGAGTTGCGACCTGTGTAGTAAATAAACCTGTTAGCCTGTAGTCTGAGGAATGAAAATTCGCTAGGGATAGCTTGAAGGCTTAGGCAAACACGCTTATAGCTTAAGGCGCTGTTTCCACTTAACAAAATATTCAATCTTGTTTTTAATTCTTTTCCCCAGTAAAATTTTTCCTTGGAAGCATAAGCTGAGACGTCACTGACACGTACGTTGAACCTTTGCTGCGTTTGCTGTATGTAATGTTTTATGCTGTAATGTAGGTGTAACAAGAGTGTCAAAACGGATTCGTATTCATTTTTATTTGGGATAGGTATTTCTGAAAACGGTTAAGCTTAGGTCTTTGCTAACTTTGAACAAGGAGTTGACCTTAGATTTAACCTTAAGTCTCACTCTTAGGGTTATTTCAGGGTCGAGATTTTTTAAATGGGCAGCTTCATTTTTGACACCGGCAATTGAAAGAACGGAAAATTCCAAGCCTAAATGTGTAATAAATTCTAAGTCAAGGTCACCTCTAAAGTTCAAATGTTAATTGTAGTCACCGTTCTTGGCGGGTCAAAGTAGGACTACCAGTATCCTTTATATATCTCCATCTCCCTCATACAAACACATGCAAACTACCGCTGTGTGTGAACGTTTGTTCGATAAGCTCAAAGACATACGTTTTTTAGTTGTGTGTCTATGTCGCCTTAATAAACCATCGGCTCCAAGATATGTCATAGGCGAAATATTACATGAACATGGACATCAAGTTTTGCGGCTCCCCCTTCGTACTTTTATCAAAACAATTTTGTAAATTTATAATTCTCAATTTTCTATGTGTGCACCTTAATGTAGATTGTTAAATATTTTGATAGATATGGCAGTTACAAGCTTGATCTTTATTAAGGCGACATATATTAAAAAGCTTCATCAAAATGTACTTTTTGTCTAGCCGTAATTTATTTACTGGCATTTCACTCCAGAAAAAATTGAGCATGTTTATTATTGAAGATGGTTCTTCTAAAGCTCTCATAAGCTTGTCACATATCCACATCCAATGTTAAATGCTCCATCAAGTTAGCAAATAGATGTTATTTTACATTTTATTGTAAATTTCGTATGTATTTTTTATTTCAACTTTAGAAAACATTAAATGGCGTGTCATAGGTTTTTGAGAATTACGATTAGTAAATAACTTTAAATCGGTTTCCCCCAGTTAGGAAAATTAAGATCCGCCCATGGTACGGAGACTCGATCTGTTTACTTATTTCATATGGCGTTGATGACGTAACCGCCAAGAACGGTAACTACAACTATAGAAAAGGATATAGGATAACGAAAAAATAAACATCAGACAATATGTAAGTTTTCGCAACACTAGTGACCTTCGATTTGACCTTAATTATCACCTTCAATTTCTTAATAGCACATGAGAATGCATTAGAACATGAAATTTTCATTGCCGGTGCCCAGTTAAAAAAGCGCGTATACAAAGAGCGCGCGTGTGATTAACAATTAAAAGACAAAGGTTCACAACTAAAATATCTACTAAAATGCTTTGGAATTTTCCTATGGATGTTTGAAAAACATTTAGTTGTCTTGACAATATTAAAAACGTCGTTTTCTTATATCTTTCGGAGTCGAAAATGACATGACTAACTTGTTTAAATATTAAATCGCTCATATCCCGAAAACTATCAGCGTTATAGATTTTTTTCCTTTATCATACCTCGAGTTATGTGAACGAAAACCTGAAAGACTAAAAAAATGCAGTGTTTATTTGTAACCCATCTTTGCGAACACAAGCTCTTTTCCACCAATATAAAGCTCAATGTTGGCTAATCTCTTACGGGAAACGCTTGTCGCTCAACTATTCATTTTTTATCGCCGATTTCATTGTTTCTGTTTTGTTCAATACTTCAATTTATCCCAAGAGTCTTCTTGATATAACGTGCTACTAGCACTTGAGGTCGTAGCTGCCACTCCTGCATCACATCCTTTGGTATACCAATCTAAAGCGAAAATATGAAAAATAAGTCAAAACAAAAGGAGATAAGGTGACAAAAGCCCCAGCGAGGTTCCTGTAGAGATTGGGTCCTATAATACTTCTGAATATAACCTATCTGCAGTCTGAAATCGCCTCCTAAGAATTACAACCACTGTAGCGTGGACATGGCTGGAGTACCAGAAGCTATGGGTAAGAACCCCACCAGCACTCTTTCTCAGATTTTCTAGGTGTATTGCTTATACCTTATACAGTACTTTCCATTGATGTCCCCCATATTTGTTTTTGAACGGCACGGGTATTATCTATCTTGAAAAGTGATACTATGTCGGATTTTTTTGACAATTATATTGTCTTTTTACATAACGTAGGTTTTTCTACAAGATGTTGAGTTAGCACTAGCTGATGGACACTTGTGAACTCGTTCTGTAGCCGTACGTGTTGCCTAAACGACATGATGATTCAACTATCAATGTTTGGCTCCGATGTGATGTAAAATCTGCTTTATTGGAGGTCTAAGCTGCAAGTTGTACACTACAGACTATAGCTGGAAGTAAACGACAGTACATCCACTTTTTCTTATTCATTGAAATTACATATGCAAATTTGCTGAATTTAAAAAATGAGGGAGATGACATAACAGGTGACAAAATATGCTACAGACAGGAATGAAAGTGAATGGTTATTACATTATTTTTTATTACCAATCATTTAAATTGTATAGAAATTTATTTTGTGATGGGTTTTCCATAATAGCCGAGGATCATGTTAGCAAGTTGAAATATGGGGTTATGGAATTGATGCATCAATACTGCATTTTGACGCAAATATAACGGCTGGGCGCCAACTTGAAGCTCATTGTCAATATTCTCTAATGAATCCTTATGTACTATTTTTCAAAATATACTATACCATTATGGTTTATGGTGATTGGTTATTGAGTCACAAAGCGATTGAATGAGCAAAAACCCTCAGCTTTGACAGCTCGCCAGTCCACTATTTTGAAAGATAATGACTTTATATTCTAGGGTTATCAAGTACAGCCACCATCTTCAATTTTTCGTTACTATCTCTTTCACGCTAAAATGTTGTATCCAAGCATCAATTTCATCATCCCGAATTTCAGCTCGATAACTAAAGTATGGGGGGGTTGCTTTTTGAAAAGCACTGCATATTCTGAAATACGTGATTGAACACTAATGCAACGGTTATTTTACCTGGTCGCCCCTGAGTCTATCCAAAAGCGCCACGCAAACTACAGCAGCCCTGATTCCAGCATGGTGGGTCAAAGCAGCAAATGGAATAATTTCCATCTCTATGTTTGTCACATTGTGTTTTTCTTTCAAGTTTTTCAAAAATGCCATCTTGTCAGCCTCCGTGTATTCGCAGAAGGCACCGTCAAGCCTCCCTTGACCTAAAAGTAAACAAATATCTTAATAGATATCAAGAACTAAAGAAATATGATCATCGATAGACCAGCGTTCAGAGGCATGGTAAACATATAATATTAAATTATTTATTGTATGAATACATAAATACAAGTCGACGGAATGGTCATTATGCTGTATTGTCTGAAGAATACAATTATTTTTAACGACAAAGCTAACTTTAAACTATAACATAATCGCAAATGTGGATCTTAAGTAAATTAATTCGTATAATATGGTTCACATATTCAAGTTAATGGTGAAATATCTTTAAATTGTTAGTTTCTTTGATAGCATCTGGGAGACACGTACATTTTCAGATCATTAGACATTATTGAGTGTTTGACACGTGTAACTTATATTTAATGTTTCAAATTCAGGCTTATTTTTAAAAATAAGTATTGCTGTTTCTAAAATCAACAGTATGATGTGACAGTCGTTGTTTTAAGATTTATCGATAGAGACCAGCATGTAGCTAGCTCTTAATTATATATGTTAAGGCAAAGTAACTACTTAAGGCTGTGCGTTTCCCTACTTTGTGACTAATTGTTAATAAAGGAAATATTTGCGAGTTGGGTAAGACATTTGTCTACATAATTAGTAAAAGCTAGTTCGGAATCAATGGGCAGTACCAAAAATGTAACGGTGTCCGTTTTGTGTATCAATTCATTATTTGATTGTATAAAAACAAGGTAGCATTTAATGTCACAAATTTTGTCTTATTAACATTGCAAGTTAAGTAATTCTCACACCATTTTTTGACTCTGGTTGTAGATAGATTGATACATATGCTTTATTGTCTGAAGATTAAAATGATTCTTATTGACAAAGCTAACTGAAAACTAAACTATAACATAATTGCATACGAGTATGTGGATCGGAAGCAGCTGGATTCTAGAACTGACATAGGGTACAATATGATTTAAATATTAGAAAGATTTTAAGGTCCCGGACAATGACGACACTCATTATTTTAAGTTTTATATATGTGTGTTTCCAAAGTATTGTGGTATCATCAGCAAAAGCTATGAATTTTCCATTTATGTTTAATTTTATTAATATATGTGTATACGAGTACGAAAAATTAATAGTATTGGACTTAATACTGAATAGGCAAACATCAAATTGGAAGATGGTATCATAGCATGAGCCACTCAACTAGGTGATTGGTGCATCTATAGTATTTCTTATTTTCTAATCCTATTGACATAGACAAAAACTCAGGGCCTTAAGAAATTGTGGAATCCTGTATAAAATGGATGGTACGACAGAGCATGAAGGCCGCTGTACTGTATCTTCTACTGCTGAGAAACAATGGAAACGAGTATGTTGATAGCTTACTAACTTTACAGGCCCCATGTACCAGACGTCAAGTCGCTTATTATATAAATTTCAGGGATACTAGCAACTCATTTTTCTCGCTTTTTCTCACTTTTTCCGACCCATCTCACTTTTACTCAGTTTTCATTGAAAGCATCCACTTTTCTCAGTAAATTAAATGAAGTGGATTTTTTTTTATAAAAATAAACTATGACAAAGTTGTTCATGTACCGAGTTCTCCCCAAGCTGAGCCAAGGTATCATGAGAAATTACTGGGATTAGTCAAAATTTAATTTTAATTCAGCTTTAATAAAAGCAATCTATATACAGGGTATCCCAAAATTGAAGGATAATCCTGCAACTGTCATGGCCTACTAGATGGTAAATTTTGTTTTATTAAAGGTCATAGTTTTCGAGATTTTCAGCATTATTTTTTTTAAAGTTGCTTATATTCAGTTAATGCCGTGCCCTTTCTACAAATATTAACTTTTTTGAACAAGATTTGTTGTAAGACACTCAGAATTAGTCGTTTTAATATTTCACCTTCAGGTGGCGAAAAACTTACATAAAAGTCATGCCAAAGTCTAAATTCTTATTAAAATCCGTCGTTTGTTGATCTACAAAAAACAACCGCTCGAATGCTCTAGGATGTCTCAGTTTTAATAATAATAATAATAATAAATGGCCTTTATTCGTCACACGATTACAAAATAATTGATTTAAAAGGAACAGTGACGAAAAGGTGGAGTGTCAGCTTATGCTGTTTTTCAACCCGACCTGGAAAACATTGACACAAACTATAGAGAGAGAGAGAAAAAAAACTTAGAATATAACACTTATCAGAGAAAGGAAACAATCAATTACCTGTGGATATGCATAAAGTAAAATTTTAGCCATCCGACTGCTTTAAACTCATCTTTAACCTTTTTTTAAAATTGCTTAGGCTATATTCTTTATACTCACTTGATAAGCAGTTATATAGTTTGGGTG
The DNA here is from genome assembly GCA_963669975.1 of Acanthoscelides obtectus. Classification (NCBI taxonomy): domain Eukaryota; kingdom Metazoa; phylum Arthropoda; class Insecta; order Coleoptera; family Chrysomelidae; genus Acanthoscelides; species Acanthoscelides obtectus. The sequence goes on along the minus strand of CAVLJG010000003.1, from coordinate 104,612,903 downwards.
CCCAGTACGAGAAACTGCGTGTGAACAATGCTGTCGAATGCCGCGGGATAAGTAAGATGAGTTTATTCCTAGAGGATCTTTGATCCTACTGGCAGAGGAGGCTTAGTTTTGTATAAAGATAATATGGCGCTTTAAGGATAAGGGTCTTATGTACCAAAGATAGGCAATGCAGTTTCCTCAATTTGTTCATCTTAAACCATCCCGATTGGTCAAAAGCGCTACTAATATGATCAAATTTACGGATTCCATAAGAAAATCTGATGCATGAGTTTTGTATCATCTGAATCCGCTCGGCATCACGTTGTAAAAGAGCAGGTCCATAAACAGAGTCACCGTAAGATAATTTTGACAGGATAAGGGACTCGCAGAGTTTAAGCTTGAGCTGTGTCGACAGGACACTTCGACTCGGGTATAACTGACGAAGCACATTATAGGACGCATTGCATAGTTGGTTAACATGTTTAGTGAAGCGTAGCTTGCAGTCAAACCAGATACCAAGGTTTTTGCATTCGTTTACGAAGGATATGTCTTCATTATTCACCATAATATTAATGCGATATTGATTTATTTCACGATTCTTTTTGGGCCCAAATAAAATGCAGCATGATTTGCCAGGATTTAGTTTTAGATTGTGAGCACTAGATATGTCAAAAATAGACTGCAGGTCTTGATTTATTTGATGTTGGCCAAGCATATATTCATCAGGATCGAAGCAGTTATAAGGTTGGGTATCATCGGCGTAATGATGAACGATTGAGTTGCTGGCGGTTTCATGAAAATCACATATATAAAGAGCAAATAAAAGGGGACTCAAAATAGATCCTTGAGGGACACCAAAATTTCTGAATAAAGAAGTTGATATATTGTTTTCATATATGACAGACTGTGAGCGATCAGTTAAAAAGCTCTTAATCAGCGTGCAAGCCGATGATGACAGGCCAAAGTATCTAAGCTTTTTACAGAGAATATTTGGGTCAACCGTATCGAAGGCCTTGCTAAAATCAAGAAGAACTAAGCAGGACAGCTTTCCTTGATCAACCGCGCTATAAATATTATCCGATATAGACAGGAGCGCAGTGGTGGTGCTATGTAATGGTCTGAAGCCAGATTGGGAGGTGGTCAGTAAATTATTTTGACAAACAAATGTGTGCAGCTGCTCATGTAGAGCCATTTCCAAAAGCTTAGATAAACTTGGTAAAATGCTTATAGGACGAAGATCAGAAAAACTTGAAGGATAATTAGATTTAGGCAGAGGGAGAACAAGAGCATTCTTCCAGGAAGAGGGATAAAGATTATTTGTTATACAAAAGTTAATAATGAAGGTAATATACTTGAGCAAATGCTTTTGTATTATACGGATCATATCAATTGTGATGCCATCTGAGCCTTTAGCATGACTTTTGATGCGATTAATAAATTTCTCTACAGTGGCAGGGGAAACTGTCGTGAACAGAAAAGTACCACTATTCTTGACGTTTTCATATTTGTCTAAAAGGTTCAATTGAGTTAATGATTTGGTTGTTTGAGGTACGTTTAAAAAAGCACTATTTAATGAATCGAGATCCTGAAGATGTGGAGGTAGACTTATGGAGTTATGTTTAACGATATTCAAAGATCTAAGTATATTCCGTGTAGTCTTCGAATTTTTATGTCTCATAACATAATCGAGGTAGGCTTTTTTCTCTCGCCTAATAGCACTAGAAACATAATTTCTGATTTTCTTATAGAATTCCCAGGCAGCAATCGTTCCTGTACGTTTAAATTTTTTATATGCGTCACTTTTTGTTCGCATCATGAGTTTTATGTTGAATGTTCGCCAAGGAGCTGGTGGCTTGGTAACTCGAATGTTTCTGACAGGAGCATGCAAGTTGAAGGTGCACAAGATATTAGAGCTCAGGAAGTCAATCATTTGATCCACATCTCTCAACGTATATATAAAATCCCAGTTTATTAAAAGTAAATCATGGTAGAAATTGTCTAGGCTAAAGGTAGAGTAATCACGATATGTCCTCAGTTTACATAGGTTGCTTATCTCCGATGCATCTACATAAAATATTAGGGCTAGATGGTCAGATATTCCATCTACGTCAACAACTTCATAACCACTTATTATATCAGCAGAGCTAACCATGAGCAAGTCTATAGCTGTCTGGCTATTGGAAGTTATACGTGTGGGCTCTTTCACTAACTGAGACAGATCAAAAGACTCAAGAAAACAGTTCAGCATCTCGGATCGGCCGTCGTTCACTAAAACATTAATATTAAAATCGCCCATGACAATTGCGTAATCATTATCGAGTGAAAGGTTGGTTAAAGACTCAGTTAATTGATGAAAACAGTCAAGCACATTTGCCGATGGTGGACGGTAGACTATAGCTAGACAATATTTGCGTTGATTAACCTTTACAGAGATCCAAAGTTCTTCCAATACTGCGGTGATATTAGAGTGCAATATTTTGAACGCAATACCATTTCTCACATAAAACGCGACGCCCCCGCCTCTGCTATTTCGATCTGCTCTAACGACATTGAAGTCGTTGATAAATACTGAGGAGGAATCAATATCTGGGGTTAGCCAAGTCTCACTGAGACCCAGGACATCGACAGCACAGTCAACAACATACTCCTTCAAAGTTAGAAAACCAGACTGAATTGACCTTACGTTGAAGCTCATGAATTTTAGACGTCTAGACATATTGAAAACATCTGGCGAAGGCTTATTCTTAAAGAGCACCCAACGTATTTTGCCAGTAAAATGAGTATAACCACATGATAAATATATTAGATCTATACAGAATAAAGACAACGCAACAATTATATGCAATACTAATAAAAACACCCGGATAAACAGAACAGAATAATAAATCAATAAAACTAGGTATAGGAAGGCGATGAGATGAGAATAGTACCATAAAAACTTGTTTACTGTTTAGATTTAACAGTCACACACTGGTAATAAGGACAAAATTGAGATCAACGGTTAATGCTTACATTTGGCAATGGATGAAAAGTAAATAAATACCATATATTCTATAAGTAGTATAAATAATCGGTACATGCTGAAAGTGTCAAAAATATACCAAAATGACAAAATTGAAACATTCAAAAGATTGGGCTATCAATGAGCTGAAGAACAACCGGTATTAGTAAAATATACTCGTGATGGATAAAAATAATATTTCTTTATTTACTGGTGCTCTTGATTCTGGTGGATCTCTTGGGTTTTTCCTCGACAATGTTTTTTCTTTTCAAAGAGTTTCTTGAATTTTCTCCTGTATTTTGAGGTTCTACATTCAGCTTCAGAATTGCCGCCGTTAAAACATCGGGAGTCCCATGTGATAAATCGTCAGAAGTAAAGATGTCCTCTCCTATGTGAAGTGTATGGTTGTGTATTTTCGCTTCCAGTCCAGCACTTTTAGCCACCTTCAAGTTTGTATACAATATTTTTCTTTGTTGATAATCTTGTTTTGTGTAATCCAAACTTAAATATATTCCAGTATCTTTCAGCTTCTTCGAATTCTCCAGGCTTACTTTCTTTAGTTGATAATTTATTACTTCGGCGACAACCGGTCTGATTTGGTTTTCTTGCTTCCTCCCTATTCTGTGTATATCCCGGAAATCAGCAAGGCTACATTTAACTTCCAGCTTTTCATTGAATATTTTCAAAATACTGTCCAAGTCAGTAACTGTATCTCCAGCTTCTTTCACTCCATAAAATATTACGTTATACTTTTTCACTTGGCGTTCTGTACTATTCAGTTCTTCTTCTAACTTGTCGATTTTTTCTTTTAACTTTTTGTTTTCTCTTTCTAGGTTATATAGCTCTGTCGTGATGTCTTGTCTTAAAATTTGGATTTCCTTCTTGATCTCTTCTTTATTGTTATGGATATCTTGCTCTATTTGAGTATTTTTTGCTAATATACTGTGCAGTAGGTCGTAGATTTGTTTATTTGAGATATCATTAACTTCTTCAATCATAACGCTCCTCGAAATTGTGCGTGAGTCTACTGGTCTATTACTATTATTTCTTTTTGCGATATTGTTGTGCACGTGCGTTTGCATCTACTATTTTGTTCTTACATGCTAAAATACCTGGTTTTTTTGTAGGTAGTGTAGTTGGTAGTGTCTGCTATGGATTTGATGCAAGATTGGTAATTTTCAATGCTGTTGTACCTCACAAACATGCACTTCAACAGGAGTAATACAACACACACGTTCGACTCGTTCGACACGTTCGAATATAAGTTGTGAGTTTTGAAACTCATTTTTAATTATTATTTATTTTATTAATACACAATAGAATCTATCTACAGTTGCATCAGACCCTTATGATATGGTTATCGACTGAAAGGGTTTGCTGAGAGAGACACAGTAAGCAACCTAGCGTCATTATGGATCCAATATGGCACCCGCCGCAAAATACCGATTAATAATTTCCATAACCACCCCCCCATTATGGATATCAAATGAAAGGAATTTATGACAGAAACACAATACGCAGAGTGACGTCATTCTAATCTAATATGTCGGACGTTTAATATGACAATTGACAATGTCATGTTATTATGACGTAGAGATGATCTTATGATGAAGCCAGGAAGTGGCCACGGTAACCCCTCGAATAATGCCTCGCTTGATTCTCTAGTCTTACATTCTGATGATTAAGTTAGTCAACTATTATATTAAATTTCAACATTTTAACATTAGTTCGCTAAACTGTACAAGAATTTGTTATATTTTTTATGTTTCTTTTATGCATCGTTTGCATTAATTTGATTTTCAAATGTGCTTACATATGAATGAATATTTTTGCTTACGTAAATAAAGACTAACAAAAACCTTATATGAGTAATTCTCCTTTTTGCCATACATTCATATTTATATTACCCGTTTAAATTTGGCGTTACGATATTCAATTTCTCAGAAAATTAACGCACTATTATCAAAACCTGTTTATGAAAAATAGCGTTTTGAAGACCGTTTCAGTTAATGGAAGTCTTAGAACATCGGGAACCTATAGTACACATCTAAGCTAAAGAAATAATATTAAATTTATTACGTTTCATCTATAACACCAACTAGGGTGCCTTTGCTGTTTGGATCGGGAATAGAAATCATATATACAAAGACATACTGCGAAAACAGGGGCGTACAATGGGTAATGCAACCTCTTCCAATTTGATACCCTTATTGAGTATTGTATATTTATTGACATACCTTCATAAAAGTCTGAGGTACACATCGTTGTACCTGTGACAGTATCATACGGATCGTCAGAATGAGCTAAGGCCTGCAGTTCTCTGACTAGCTTTTTATCCAACCTTGCTGGGCGTTTTACTAATTTACCCAATGTTGCCTGTAAAAAAATTACATATGAATAGCTTTTCACTTCTCGTTTCAAATCGTTCACGCTGTTCCATCTTTACTAGGAATTGTCAGTATAATATAGGGCTTGAGACAACGGACGAAAGCCTTAAGCCTTTAACATAAGGGGCCAGTGAAAGTAGATAAAGGCGATCTCAATGGGGAGAAGAACAGAAAACTATACAGGGTGTTTTAAATTCGACCCACGCCATTAGAATCTCGGAAACTGTAAGATACGAAATCGCTTAACTGGGGGCAAAGTTGGGATTTCCGAAGAGAAACGGAAAAAATCGAATTTCCCACGATCGTTTTAATTTTTTCCTGACTTTATTTGTATTGGGATCTTAAAACAAATTGCACATTAAGATTGCCACTTGTTTTACTTTACAGGATAGCAAAATTAGAATTTCAATATGACGTTTCATCTCTTGTCATCTAGCATGATCTTTATTTTTTATGGACGCCATATTGGTTTTTTGTGCAGATGAATTCTTATTTCAAAAATATATAATACGTCATTAATTGACATTGCCAAAGCGTAGTTACTACTATTCGTCATTTATTTGTCTGGGCGGTCCGTAGGACCTTTGCCCATTAGTTACTGTCTGAAGCGTAGTTACTTTAGAAAAGCAGAATTTCCTAGGTAGGCCATTAAATTATCAGATAGTCATTTGTTTGGCATACCAGATTCATTCCAAACATTTTTTTTTTTAATTTTTTCTTCCAACCTTATTTGAGATGAAATTTTAAAATAAATTGCATGTTGTCACTGTCACTTATTCTCCACTACAAGATGGCGCAGTCAAATTTTGAATTCGATATATCTTCTTTCGACTTTGTTTATTCATATGGACGCTATATTTATTTATTTATTCATTTATTCCCAACAGGTATCACCCAATTACAGAAAGAATACAAGAAAAAGTTACATGATTAGCAACAGCGGTAACGCCAAACAAAAAAAACTTAAAAAAAGAGAAAACAAACTCTCCCTGACAAAGGTACCAGTCTCTGTAGCACTTCATAACAAAGTTCTCACTATCAAAAAATAAGTCACAGTAACTGCAAACAGAAGTGAAACATGTACAAATCATAGTTACCGGAGATCTAGACATTAAATTAGTATTACCAATAACCGGATAGAAAGTGATTTGAACACGATTTCCCAACCTAGGCACACGAAAATTGAGCTTACTTAATATGAATGAACAATCAACTTGATTGTGTATGATTTTGTACAAAAGATGTAGCGCTGATATGTCGCGTCTAAGGCCCGTATCGTCAGTCGTCCCTACTATTGTAGGGCGCCTTTATGGGCTCCTTGATTGTCATAGTTTTCTACTTCTCCACATCAGCGCTCTATTTTGAGGTTATGACACAAACATCTATTTGCATCAAATTGTGCTTGCTTCTGAGTTATATCATGTTTTATCAGCCTGGAATTTCGTACAATATAAAAAGAAAACATATCTTCACAATAGGAGAGCGCTGTCGCTGACACGGGACACGTGCAATCTAGAAGAGAACTAAGTATGACAATCAAGGAGGCCATAAATGCGCCCTACAATTGTAGGGACGACTGACGATACGGGCCTAAGATGCAATGACCCTGTATCAAAAATGTTTAATAAAATAGAATGGTCGAAACCTCTTTCAGGATAATTGCCATAACATTTGTAATACAAATACTTTAAAGCCTTACGCTGCGCATATTCAATACTGAACCCTTGAATTGTTGTAGATTGGAGACAAAATTGATGAAGCGTATTCCAGCTTACCTCTATTAATGTAAAATATAAAAGCTTTAGAGTTGATATGTTTGAAAACCCTGACCAATTCCTTACAAAAAAGCCTAGCATCTTAAACGCTGAATTCACCATTTGAGTGATGTGATCCTTGAATGTCAGCTTGACATCGAATACAACACCCAAATCTTTGAACGTTTCTGTTCGTTCGAATAAGTGATCATTGATACTATAATCATAATGTATTACATTTTGCTTCCTACTAAAAGACATAAATTTACACTTTGACACATTAATCGTAAGAGAGTTTCTGGAACACCAAGAATGCACCAAGTTCAAGCTGTTTTGAAGAGAGATACAGTCGTGATAGCTCTGAATAGCAGTATAAATCTTTAAGTCATCAGCATAAAGTAAATGCATACCAGGCAATTCCAACGACAGATCATTGATAAACAATACAAAAAACAAAGGACCCAAATTGGTTATTTGGGGCACTCCAGATGTTGCTGTATAAGAATTAGATTTAAAACCACCAACTCAACTTACAGATTTCTATCAGATTTTGTAGATTTAAATGGACTTTTGATTCCTAAATTCAGTGATGTATTTCCTTGTTGGTTGTTGGATGAAAATTATAGGGAATTTTATTCATAATAATAACAATAAATAAGTGATGTGAATCATAGCAGATCAAAATGTTGTCCGTTATTTTGTAGGCAAAGTCTAGATTGTCCACTGCTCGATTCATTTCTTTTCTTCTCAGTCTTCCAAAGTTTTGGTAATGTCAATGTGTGACATGTTATACATTTTTGAAATTAGAATTAAAAACTTTATTGATCTGTGTAAAAATCGAATAAGGCGTCCATAAGAAAAAATAAAGTTGATGCTGGAGGATGAAACATGTCGAAATTCTAATTATGCTACCATGTAGAGCAAAAGTGAAATCCCACTACAAATAAAGTCAGGAAAAAAATTTAAAACCTTCTAGCGGTATTTTGCTGATTACCTAAATACGCAACTTTGCCCCCAATTAAGCGAGTTCGTATCTCTTACAGTTTCCGAGATCCAAAGGGTGAGAGTCGAACTTGAAACACCCTGTAGCGTTAAAGGAGGAAATATTGGTGAAAATTATACTTACTACGGCATAGTTGTTATCCTGCAACCCATCTAAGGCATTATCAGATATAACAACAGTTCCACCTTCTATACCGATTCCTCCGCATGTTCCAATCCTGAAGAAGATGGGGTCTTTGCATTTGGCGTGGTACATGAGTTTGATGATCTCGTGAAGTAAAATGGAGATTGACGAAGGACCCATACCGTGCTGGAAATAAGAACTCGATGTTAGTTAGCATCTTCTACATGCTTAGTTTTGTTGTCATTCAGCTTCCTTTTACACTTGTCAATCGCAACATTTTTCACACTTGAGCCACCCGACCTATGTCTTCTGTCATACTGGCAGTGCTGCACCTGGTAGATCTACTAAATGGTAGACCGTGCAACACAGAAAATTTTACCCAAATTCAAATCTCGATATTTTCGGAAAGGAATATCGAGCTGCGATTTTCGGGAGTATCTTGATTAACTCTTTGAGAACACGTACAGGGTTCGATGTATCCACTTATACAGCGTAAGTAAAGGAATGCTAATCTGAGGCATTGCAATGTAATAAATTATATAAAAAGAATTTTCCGTTGGATCATTCCACTAACTTTCCTTGTTGTCCTGTGTTTCGGGCATATGTCAAAACCTTCAACAGCGTGTGAACTATGAATGACACCTTAATGATTTGCCATTTGAATGTGCGATCCCTCGCAGCTTCTTTTGACGAGTTTTCCTGGATGGTGCAAAGCAAATTTGATATAATAGCTGTTACCGAGACTTGGCTATCTGCAAATATACCCGATGATTGTGTGAATATGAATGGCTATAATTTTTTCCGTAAGGATAGGCTACTAGGGTGGGGCGGAGGAGTTGGTCTTTATTTTAAACAAGTATCAATTTTAGACCAGTTGAAGTGAACCTCTTGGGTAATTGCATGCTTGAGGTACTGTGTTGTAAGTGCAAATTTGGTTCCTCTAGTTGTTTATTTATTGTGGCTTACAGATCTCCTCATTGTCCAGTTAATCAATGCATTAGTCAAATTGATAATTTTATCTCTTTTTTCTTGCCACAATTTGATAATACAGGGTGGCCCATAAGTCCTTTGAGCTGGAAAAAAAGGAATAAAACCAAACTAGTTACATTATGAAGAATTATTATATTTTGTTATCACCTTTATTGAATGGGAATTATGTTTTAAAAATCACATCGTCTAAATGCAATCCATTACGATCACGGCACTCATATAAACGACGTCTAAAATTGTCGATGACTGCGCGGCAAGTCAACACTGTAATGCTTGCCATTTCTCTTCGGATATTTTCTTTCAGGACATCAACTGATCGCGGAGTGGTGTCGTACACTTTACTCTTGAGGTAGCCCCATAAAAAAAAGTCCATTGGGGTCAAATCTGGACTACGTGGTGGCCAGGAAATGTCTCCTCTTCGAGAAATTACTTTGCTGGGAAAAAGTTGACAGACGACGGGCATAGAAGTGTTGGAGGTGTGGGCAGTTGCTCCGTCCTGTTGAAACCAGGTCTGCGTATTATAGCCTGGAAAATTCTGCAACGCTGGTGTCAAAAACTCTTCTATCATTGCTACATACCGCTCCGAAGTAACAGTTAATGCGCGACCTCTGTCGTCCTCAAAAAAATAAGGGCCTACGCTGCCATGCGCTGACATAGCAGCCCAAACTGTAACTTTAGGACTGTGTAAGGGGTTCTGATGCTTACGCCTTGGATTTTCGGGGCTCCAATAACGGCAATTTTGTTTATTTACATGCCCGTTTAAATGGAAGTGAGCCTCGTCCGAGAACAACACATTATTGAGCGAAGAAAATCGATTCAACATTTCATTCGCAAAGTTTAGTCTCTGAATAGCGTCATTATCTTTTAATTCCTGCACTAACTGAATATTGTAAGCGTGCAGACGTAAATCTTTCCTTAAAATCCGTTGTAAGATGTTCTGGGTACGTTTAGTGCACTGGAACGCTTACGAGTAGACTGGGTAGGATTTTGACGAACAGACTGTGCCACAATGTTGATGTTTTCTTCAATACGAGTTGTCCTTGGTCGACCCCACCGCTGTTTATCTAACGTCGAACCAGTCTCTTCGAACTTAGCAACCCAGTTCTTAATCGTTTGAGCTGTTGGACACTTTGTAAAATTGTGTAAATTGTGGTATTCTCGATATTTACGCCGCGCAATGGTTGCCGAATCATTATTTTGATAAAACGCGCGCACACAAAAAGCACAATCCGCTCCAGTGAAACACTCCATGGCGACTGAATTCCCAGACACTGAAGATACTGCCCCCACCTCGCCCGCGCCGCTCACGCTCACCCGTTAAATCTTATTCAAATTTGAAATTTCAAAGGACTTATGGACCACCCTGTATAATCATCTTGGATGACATGAATGTAGATTTGGTGGATCCCAGCAATGCCCTCAGCGGTTGTTTTAATTTCTATAAATAGCGTTTTGAATTCTGGTACAATGAATGCTGACTTCATTTCTGATCATAGATTAGTTTTTTGCGAGTTAAATGTAGGAATCAAACACGCAGAAGATAAATTTGTGACTTACAGGGATTACAAAAATATGCATATTGCCCAGTTCGGACAGCGCGCGTCACAAAGAAATCTGCCCCTTGGCTAACATTTGAAAGCCTCTCATGAACCTGAAAGCCATTTTCAATGAATGGGATAAAGCTTTAGCTACATTTTACCAGAATCCTTCCGATTGTAATTTTATAATTTATAAAGATATGAGGAATTTCGCACTTGCCTCTCTTAGACGCGAAAAAAAGGCCTATCTGTCACGGTTTGATCAATTAAATTCGAAGAAAGCCTGGGATCAACTTAAGATGATGAACGTTTGTCCTCAGAAACATACTGAGCTTCAATTAAATTTATTAGTACCAAAAGAAGTTAATGACCACTTTTTATTAACTTTTCAAAATACCCATACCCATTCCCGTTTAATTGATGCTACAGCTGAATTTTATCAACAGAATTTATTCGATGCTAATTTAGCGCTATCTGTGTTCAGACCTGTAAGTGTTCAGGAGATCCTAGATATTTCTGTATCTATAAAGTCGACTGCAACAGCCTGTGATTGTATTGGTGTGGACATGTTTGGTCCTTGTTTACCTGAAGTACTTCAGTAACTAACTCATATTGTTTGGAAACTGGGAGCTTTCCAAATGTCTGGAAAGAAGCAATTATTCTTCCTCTAGCCAAAGTAAAAAGTCCCACAACTCTTGATCATTTACGACCCGTCAGCATACTGTGTTTCTTTTCAAAGGTATTAGAAAAAGCTGTTTATCTCCAGCTAATTGAATATTTAGAGATGAGTAATTTACTTCCTGTCCATCAGTCTGAATTTCGTACTGGACACAGTACAACTTCTTCACTTCTCCATTTCACAGACAATATCTTAAATAATACGGATAAACATATTAATACAGTCTTAGTTATGGTCGACTTCTCTAAGGCATTCGACACTGTTAACCATAACATTTTGTTGAGTAAGTTAACGTATATTGGACTATCTGACTTAAATTTTTGAATATTACTTAAGTAATCGTAAACAAAAGGTAAAGGCAGTTAGAGGTGTCTCATCTTCTGTTGCCGTTTCTTCAGGTGTCTCTCAGGACTCTGTCTTAGATCCTTTACTGTATTTGATATATACTTTTGATTTACATTCATGTATTGAGCATTGTGCTATAGAAACTTACGCGGATGATACGCAGCTTTCTTTTCATTTTGACTTGTCTCATCTGGATGAAGTGTCATATAAGATAAATTGTGATCTTGCGAACATCACTGATTTTTGTAAAAGACACATGTTGAAGATTAATCTGGATAAGAGCACTTGCATACATTTTTATCTTAACATTTGCATAATAGAGTAAGGGACAGAATTGCATTGAGCATCAATAACGAGCTCATTCCTATTGTGGAACAAGCAAAAATCGTGGTATCATCTTCGACTCTAGTTTAAGATTTGACAAGCATGTGTGTCATCTATCGAAGTCCACTTATATCAAATTAAGACTGCTATACGCTAATATATTCATTGTAAACTTTAAAATGCGTAAGAAGCTAGTTGAAAGTTTGATAATGTCCAGCCTCAACTACGCTTTAACCTTATACTATCCTTGTCTTGACTTGACGAATCGGCGTAGGATCCAAAGAATGCAAAACAACTGCTGTAGGTTTGTGTATGGTCTTCGAAAATATAGTCATGTCTCCTCTAAGATCAAGGAGTTAAAATGGCTGAAAATGGATCGACAATTTGAATATAGTCTTAAGGTATAAATATAAAAAGCCCATCTACCTCCATAGTAAATTGGTAACTAGAGGATTCATTAATCTTAATGATCTGAGGCATAATAATAATCTGACAATTCCTTTGCACTACACCGCGTTGTTTCAACAATGTTTCACTTTTAATGCTGTGAGGTTATACAACTCAATCGACCCTGCCTGGAGAAGCAAAAGTGGAGTAACATTCAAGAAGCTGGTTAAGAATCAGCTGTTAGATGTATCATAATTAGTTGTTATTATCTTTATGTTTTTTTTGTGTAGTCATCCGTTCAGTATTGGTTCTTAACTGGTTCCTTTTTGGTAAACCAATATAGCGCGGATTTATCAATTTATTGATTGAAATTTTTTCCCTTTATTATTAGCTCACTTAGTTGAAAGCCAGATCGATGTATTTATTCTATTGTTGTGTTGCTAATAAAGACATGTATTAGTATTATTATTGTTTTTTAGCAAAGTTTGGGGATATGTCAGATTCTCAATGTTTGATACTGGAAATTTTTATATGCATCTTTTTGGTCATTGGACTATCCTAAAAAAAGTAAAACTCAATTTTTTCGTAAGTTAGCTAAAACTCAAATTATCGAGTTCTGTCATTAAAGTCTTAAAAAACTACGAGTGTTTGCAGATAATTGTGGTGTAAGACGATTTCAAGACTTCTTACATAAGTTTCAATGAGCGGCACAAGCCTAGTCAAGGAATATGTTTCCACCGGTAATTATTATTATTTTGATACATTGATAGGCGTTGGTAGACAAATGAGCCAAAAGAATTTACTAAAACTACGCAATTTTGCCGACAAGCAACGCAATATAAACCTGCTAATCTATTAGAATTTGCTGGTACTGGCCAAAGAAGGTCACTGGACACTGTCTGTTGCTGCGCTGTTAAAAAACCTATTACAATATGGGGATGAATCCTGTCCACTAAGAGTAGTTCAACTGCCGCTTTTAGGTAAACAGAATTCAGAATAAATTCTTCCAAGGATTTTTTACACATGAATTTACATGCGAGTGACAAATACGAATGACATGGACTAAGCTCCTCTAAGTTGATAATTATTACCCTAGTTCTTTAAATGTCAAAACTTACACTAACGGAAAGTACAGGACCGACTTTGTACAAGCAGTACCTGTAAGAGTACTGACTTATGTCCATCAGCTTTGTGCCGGTAGGTATTTTGTATCCTATTTCTTGCATTATGTAGTGTGCGAAGTCTTCCATACGTTTCGGCGTTCCTCCCATGCATACGAACTGAAAAAAAAAAGAAAGTAATTATGTTTTTACAAATTTGAGTATGAATCTTTAACACTACCTCATCAAAAGAGATATTTTGCTAAGCCGTACTTGTATCAAAAGCGTTATGTTGTATACACGTATTTACATGATACGTAAAGACTATCTATCTAACGAAGACTGAAAGTTTATTGGAATTTTTTGTAATATAAAAGTTCATTCCAAGCAAATGTTTACCTTGGCATATCAGGTTTAAAGTTATGAGCTCATTTTTCTTAATGATATCAAAGTGAACAGACAGTGTCTATTATGCATATTTAGCGTACATTGAAGTGATACAGGGTGCGCCATTTTTTATGTCGTATGTAAACATGAAATAACTTTGAAAACGAAAAACTGATTTCTATATATCGAGTATTTTTATATGGTCCTTTACAATTTATTGGGACTAGTTTTTGAACACAACATCTATCAAGTGGCCACCTTTATTGGCCAAAACAAAATGTGCCCATTTTGCTGCGTTTTCCATTACTTTTCCGATCATCTTTGGTGGTATAGCGGCGTTTGCGGTACGTATGTTTGCCTTGAGTTCTTCAGTGGTCTGGGGCTTGCTGGCGCACACTTGTTTTTTGAAATAACCCCACAGAAAAAGTCCGCTGGGGTCAAATCTGGAGACCTGGGTGGCCAGTCAATGTCACCTCTGATATCAGACGTCCAGGGAATTTTCGTTGCAGACATTGGATTGTTTCATTTGCTGTGTGGCATGGCGCACCGTATCGTTGAAACCAGTAACCATCAAGACCTTTTTCAAGCATTTGTGGGCAGACATAACGAGCCAACATCCACCGATATCGATTTCCATCGACTGTTTCGTTTTCGTTGAAGAAAAATGGCCCAATGATGGTTTTGGCGCAAACGCCGGCCCAAACAGTCACTTTCCGGTCATGCAACGGCATTTCGTGGGCAGTTTCGCTTATTAACGCTGCCAGAGGGCGTGAAATGGGCCTCATCGGTCATTACAATTTGCTTCCAAAAAGCAGGTTCAGCATTAACCATGCGAGCGACTGTTCGGGCGTATTCCAAGCGACGTGGACGCTCAGTTGTTAATACTTTTTGTGTTAACTGCACCTTATAAGGATGCAAATGCAAATTATCCTTCAAAATGCGCCGCAACGTGGTTCTACTGATGCCAAAATGCTGAGCGCGGTGACGATACGACTTTTGGGTTCTGGGCAACGCTGTCTCTGACCGCCTCAACCAATTCATTGCAACTTGGTCGTTGATGAACGGTATGTTGACGATCTCCCACTGTCCCGTACGCATTTTAACACTATGGTATAGGATTCGGCACCAGCCTTAATTTTATTGGTCAATTTCAATTTATTTAACCAATAACAAGCTGGGTGTCGAAATCACTACCGGAATGTTAAACAGTGCTGAAAACAGTGTCAGAATGTTATCAATAAACTGCTTCTACTAATATATATAAATATAACTTGAGACGTGGTCATTGTCGTCTAGACCAGTTAGGTGAAAAATTAAAGCTTCCGCCTGTTGTTGGGTACTTCGACAAAATTTAAGCAAGGAGGACTCTTTATACTTTTTTATTATCTCTAGCTTTCAATGGTCTTTGCCATCATCATCAGGAGAGTAGTATGTGAGGATGTTGCTAATTGTTGTTTACGTTAAGGATGAGGGAAGCACCCAGTAACATGCCCACCATTTTGTGCAATCATCAAGTGGCTTCACGATGTAATGTTTAACTTTCAATTTCTAAACATTTTTTTTATCTGTTTTTAACTTGTTCTTGTCATACAGCTGTGTGTATTTTATATAATTTTGATCATTGCACCATTTATCCAGCTTTCACCATGTTACTGGGTGTTTCCCTCATCCTTAACGTAAACAACAATTGGCAACATCCTCACATACTACTCTCCTGATGATGATGACAAAGACCATTGAAATCTAGAGAGAATAAAAAAGTATAAAGAGTCCTCCTTGCTTAAATGTTGTCGAAGTACCCAACAAAAGGCGGAAGCTTTAATTTTTCACCTATATAAATATATATAAATTTTTCATGTAATTTTTCTTATTGCTAAACCAAATTATTAATTTTAAAATCATTAAATATCGTAATAGGAAACAACGTGCGTTGATTATTATCTCACGTATTTTTAGCGGAATGTAAGAAAATTTAAATTTAATTTGATAACATTCTGACCCCATGCTCAGCACTGTTTAACATTCGGGTAGTGATTTCGGCACCCGGCTTGTTATTGGTTGAATAAATTGAAATTGACCAATAAAATTAAGGCTGGTGCCGAATCCTATACCATAGTGTTAAAATGCGTCCCGTACTCAAGAAAATTCGGAACCAAACGACGGATAGTGGTGTCAGACGGTGCCTGTTTGCCATTTACGACGATATGCACGTTGCGTTAACACAACTGAACGACGATTTCCAATGTACATTGTGAGTATTTCGGCGCGTTGTTTCGGTGTAAAGCGATTCATGACTAAAATTGTAGTAAAATGACATTTCAGAAACACGTATACCAAATCACTCGGTTGGTAAATATCAAAGTCATTCGATGTTTCAATACCGACATAAAAATTGGCGCACCCGTTATAACCTTTAGTCAACTAACGGCAATTTTTTGCATTATCTAAATTACCTGAATTGTGATGTAACAGTTATTAAGGTTTAATGATTTGTAATTGTCATAACAACGTTCCATTTACTAATAATTACTGTCGACTAACGCATTTCCAACAGTGTATAACTGTTTCATGCTTATTGGCAATCATCAGCACTATCTAGGCTAGCTCTCTAGGTAAGCGGACGTACAATATATATTACCAGAGATTGAACAGCAGCTATAATAGCTGTAATAGATGTTAGCTGACATATTTCGATAAACGATTTGTTTTTTGATACAACAAAGATCAATTTGACGCCGAAAATGAGTTAAAGCCTTATTTAAAATAGGTGCTATTAACTCCAAAATATTCATAATTGCAAAAGATATATTTGTTTGTGGTGTTTGCAAGAATGTTCAGTACTAAATGAGACATTTTCACGTAAATCCAAAATATCTCTAAAGAATATGTAATTGTGTACCTTGACATCGCCGAACATCTCCACTAAGTCATGAGATTCACTACCCAAGGCTAAGTGATACAAAATGTCTTGATCCATGAGTTCAATATTTGGATTTCTGAGTTTGACGCTCCCATCTGGATATCTGTAACAATAAAGAAAAAATATAAATCCTTTTGTAGATCACAAAGAATGCTCTACAGTAGTGGTTCAAAACTTTCTTTCTTCAAAAATGTTGGCGGTTTCGGTGGACCTTGTTAGAATCCTACCATATTGCATTGCAAAAGCTCGCCAAGAAGTGTGAAGATATATCTAACGATTCAAATTTTCACAGTGGTACGAGTAAAGAGAAAAATATTTTCTTAAATCATGTTTATTAAAATAACTTCATTACAAATTTAATAGGAATAAAAATAAAACATTGATGACGTAAAACGTAACTTCTCCCGCAATACAAATCAGATGTGCAAAAAAAGTATAATAAATGAGATTGACGGTAAATTACACAGGTCTGCAACCAAAAACTGATTGGATGATTTCAACTGATTCTTATGAAGTCTGATGTGCTGAAGACCAAACTGATATCAGAAAATGTCTTGCACGTCGGAATTTTCCACAAAATGTGAAATCATTTTCCATTGACAGACAGATTTTAGTATTTTCATCACATGCCCCGACACCGCATGTATCTCTGGCCGAATAATGACAACACGTGGTTAGTTACGATCAGCTGTTTTGTGGATGTCACGCTTTTGATTTAACCTCTCCAACTCTCGCATTTATTTACCTTGTCAGCCTTGTATTGGTACTTACTATTCGTCATTATTCGTCAGAGCGGTCCGGTGGACCTTTGCTCTTAGTTAAAAGTCTCGTCGGTCTGTTAGTATGTCTGGTCAGGCTACCCAGATACCATACATGTTTAAGGGGAAAAGGAAAAGAAGGAAAGAAAGGAAGGAAGAAATAGAGCAAAGAAAAGAAGTAAATCATTTGAAATAGCTTAAGCATTATTGCTTTCACTACTCGAATTATTTTGTAGCTCCAAAAACTAATTTTGACCGGTTTTGTATACTGAAATAATTTTGGCTGGTACGAATTTAAAATTTAATTTTGGTCACAGTGCGAGGTGCGGCCCGGATAGTTTGCGAACTTGCTCGATTGTGTAGTCTACTGAATCACGCAAAAGAGGGTTGCTATGCCCTTCGGATTGATTATAACGCCGCTGCGCCTGTTGTTTTACATAATCCCTTAGATATGGGATATCAAGATCTCTGTGAATGGTCTCATTTGACACGTACCAAAGGGCGTTAGTACGTAATTGTGCGTAGGGTTGTTTTGCAGGACTTGCAGTCTCTCCATGTGCGTCTTGGCAAGAAAACACCAAGCCGCGCATGCGTAGGTGATTGCGGGTCTTATAACCATTTTATACAACCGAATCTTGTTGATCAAACCTAATTTTGAATTTCTGCACAACAAAGGATAAAGCTGCCGAAAGGTAATTTGGAATTTTATTTTCAAAATATCAGTATGTTTTTAGTACAATAGATTGCCTGAGTTTTTTAAGTATTAATTTTGATCAACCACCGATCCGCCCACTCCAATACTTCCTTCACCGCAGTCTGCAGCCTGTCGTGAACCAGGTTACCAGAACACGATTGGGCTAGCAGTGCAGTGTCGTCAGCATAGAGATAGACTTCACAGTTGCTGGGGCAAGGGACGTCATGTATATAAAGTGAATAAAGGATTATTAGTAAGACCGAACCCTGAGGAACACCGGCTCTTACGGGCCGTGTTGTTGACAAAACATTGTTAATTTTGATTCGAAACTTTCTTCCTTCTAGAAAAGATTTCAACAGTTAAGTAGCCACAATGGAAAACCTTTTTGGATGAGCTTATACAAGGAGTCCATGTGCCACACCTTGTCAAATGCCTTTGATACATCTAAAAGCAACCTTCTCTTGGTATAGCGACTATCTGGAATTATTAGGATTTTGGTTATATAATTTCGTAAAATGGCCTCGCGAAAGTGTGATTCTCTTTCTTTCGTCTGTGGCGAATATACACATCTGAAGCAACAACTCAATATATCAGACTTTGTAAAGCAATTGTATTTTGCATATTTTGGAATCAAGACAAAGCCTGGACCCCTCATGAAGTTTGCAAAACATGTGTGGGGGACCTTCGTTTCAGGTTTGAGGGTAAAAAGAAAAGTTTTCGCTTTGGGGTACGTATGATATGGCGAGAACAAAGGAACCATAATGATGACTGCATGTGATGTCAAAGGGATCAACCCAAAATCAAAGCATTCCATATCATACCCAAAACTCCCCTCAGTTATTAGTCTTCTTCTTCGTGATACAGAAAAACCTGATCCAAAGCCCCCTGCTACGTTGGGAGAGATGCCAGACTCAGATGAATGGGAAGTACAACCTCAAGACGATCAGAGTTCAAGTTTTTTACTTTGAAGATGACACTACACCAACATTGTTCTCCCAGGAAGAGATAAATGATTTGGTGCGAGATCTGGAACTTCTCAAAGATGCTGCTGAGTTGCTTGGATCAGGACTCTTCTTCTTCTTTCTACTTTATTAATAGGCTCATGCCTGTTTTACTTCGGTTTTTAGCCTCAATTGATGTTGTCTGACCATCTTTTCCTCGGTCGTCCCATTGATCTTCTTCCTTTTGGCGAGTTGTCTCTTGCTATTCGTACTGTTCTATTTTCTGTCATCTTTCTATGTGTTGATTCCATTCTATTTTTCTTCTTTTGGTCCATAGGTTATTTCCTCTATACCACATGTCGCTCGTATTTCCTCACTTCTTACTCTGTCTCTTAGAGTTTGGTTTGTTATTTGTCGTAAGACTTTCATTTCTGCTGTTTCCAATAATCTTTGTGTTTTCGCCGTACCTGCTCTTGTTTCCGCTGTATACGTGATTATCGGTCTTATTGTTGCTTTATATATCCTAGTTTTCGTTTCCGTTGTGAGATATTTGTTTCTCCAGATTGTATTGGTGAAACATCCTGCTGCCATGTTCACTTGTTTTTGTACTTCTTTTTCCACTTTTCCATAGCTTGACAGTTTGATTCCCAAATATTCCGTGTCCATCACTAGTTCTATTATTTTGTTATTTACGACCAGTTTACATCGTATCGGTTCCGCTGATATCACTATCGATTTAGTTTTCTCTGTCGAAATCACCAGGTTGCATAGTACCGAATATTCGAATTCTTTAATTAATCTCTGTAGGCCATCTTCATTTTCGACTATTATTATGGCGTTGTCGGCGTAGCATATTATCTGCATTTCCTTTTCTCCCATTCTATATCCTCTTCTTTTTTTTTAACTTTCTTTATGATTTCATCCATTATCAGATTAAATATTAGTGGGCTCAGCGAATCTCCTTGCCTAATGCCAGTTTCATACTTGATAGGTTGCGAGAGTTTTCCTTTACAGGATTCAACGATAAGAATTTATTACTACCTGGAGTGCATTTTTCTTGGTCCAGATATCGTGAAAAGAGTTTTCTCCCTTACTTCACCGAAGAAGAAAATCTAGTTTATTGTTATGATACAGAAGGTTTGATGGTTCAATTCAGAATCCAGTGTGAATCGAAACAATGGCAGCTTAAAATCAGTTTTACTTCATAACGGTGGTTTCTATGCCATACCCGTTGGACATCCTGTGTTCTTGAAAGAGACCTATGAGAACTTGGAAGTGATTTTTCAAAAACTCAAATATGAAGTTGATGGTTGGCAAATGTGTGGTGATTTGAAGATCTTGTACATGCTGCTGGGTCAACAAACCGGTTACACCAAATTTCCTTTTTTTAGACCTATGGGACAGTAGAGACCTGGTCGGTAGAGAGTTGGGAGCCAAGGACGCTTACGGTTGGTCGACACAATGTTCTGCGATAAAACTTAGTACCACCAGAAAAAATCCCCTTCATATAAAACTAGGCAATCTCTCCCAAAAAAACTGAGAATACTTCAGACAACCGATTAAAAAGATTCTAGGACTTTCGGAGGCGAAATTAAACCAAGGTGTATTTGTTGGGCCAGAAATCAGAATGCTCCTAGCGGATCAAGAGTTTGTCGACACCATGACCTCTAGAGTGGAGGACGGCTCGCATTTAAGGATGCTGTAGTGAAATTTTTGTCAACAATAAAGATCCTGATTATAAAAATATAGTCAAAAGGATGCTAAAATCTTCTAAAGAATTGGGTTGTCTCATAAGCCTGAAAGTACATTTTCTTAAATCCCACCCTGGACTATTTTCCTGGGAATTTAGGGGCTGTGAGTGAAGAGCAAGGGGAACGTTTCCATCAAGACATCAAGGAGATTGAAAAAAGATATCAAGGAAATTGTAGCACCACAGAGGGACATACCACATTCTATACCTAAGGGGAAATGTTCCAAACGCAGCCTCACAGTAAAGAAGCAACGATTTTAAATCAGTTCACCAGCTCGTCTGTATTAAAAAAATAAACTATTAAAATGATAAACATGACTTCACATATTTTTATATGCATTATTTATATCATTTACGAGTACTGCCTTGCAAAAATTTGAATTCATTTTTAGATTCAGTATACCGTATAAATCTGTTAAAATTACCAAAACAGCATTTAAAAAATATTTTTGTAGAGCTGTGTTATCAATAATTGGGTTCAGTTTTGTGAGGAATAAGCACAAAGCTCCACGGTCTGCAATATTCAATCTGCTCCTTTTTATGCTAATAGATATGTAACAACACTATCTCTCAACATTTATACAGATTCACAAGTCGTAACCAAAAATGAAACATCATAAACAGGACCGCATTTTAAGGGGCTTTTCTATGTAACATTTTTTCCTCGAGAGTTTCATTAAAAACATACGGGGTGTTGAAGTTTAAAAATAACAAAAAAATAATATCTTCAAAACCGGCAACTGGAATGAACTAAAATTTGGTATCTATGTGGATTTACCTAAGTATTGTCCACATTGAAAAATCTTGTCTTAAAATTAACGTGCACTAGTGGCGGAGATACAGGAGATTAGTGGCATTATTTTTCCAAATTAAAATAGTAGAATTGCCAAACTTCCCGGAGTGAGGCCATGATGTCCGGCATATTGTTCAAGTGATTAATTTGTCGTTGGATGATCCTAGTACTAGGAGGGTAGCAGCCCATTTATCATGTTCCCAAAGTCTTACGTGGAGAATTTTAAATCGAGAGGTTTTACATCCTTACCATACATAAAATGTGCAATGTCTGCAACCCGACGACGAAGTGCAACGGCGAAATTTTTGTGACTGGTTAACGGAAAATGCATAATCAAAATGCAGATTCTATCGCTTTGGCTTTGTGGTCATATGAATCGCTTTTTACGAGGATCATTTAATTCTCATACGAACATAATATATTTGGTCGTTAGAAAATCTCCAATGTGTGAGAAACCACACGTTTCAACACAGATTTTCTATTAATTTCTTATTGACATAACGTTTAAATGCAAACTGTTAGTTATCTTTTCTAGAGAATTACATAGAAAATGTGTCAGATGATGTTCCGTTAGCAATGAGAGTATAGTCGAAATCACGAAAGATGACGATTACGTCATCATTTAAGTCTGTAGCAAAGACTAACGACAGCGATTTGTAGGAATATTTTTTAATGAAGTTTCAGATATGCTACACAGAGACAAACAGAAATTTATTGTCCAAACAAACTGTATTGCTAATTTGCATGTATCCGACAAAGATAGGCGATGTTTTCATGTTGCATGATCGATCGTATTTGAAAGATGAATAGTTAGGTTATGTTAAATGTTGATTTCGAATAATACTTTGGTCCTTGGTGTTCCTGTCTTAAGGTATTCTACTCATAAGTTTTTTTCAAAAGAAAAACTCCGCACTAAAATTATTAAGGTGTTACTCAAAACCATGAAATAAAATTAAAATAAAAATAATCCGTGAAATAACGTAACTTCACAAAATCATAATATAAGTGAATTGCCATTATGTCTCTGACATCGTGATTTTATCATCGACGTACGTCTATTGACTACTTCGGTACAATTTATGATGTGACGTAATAGTCAGCTTTCGTGATTTTGACTATACGAATGTATCAGCACGACGGTGTCCCACCGCATGTTCGTCGTGACATAACCGCATAGTTAAATAATTATTTTAGACAACGATGGATTGGCAGAAACGGACATGCTGAACAAATTAATTACTTTTGATCAGTTACAAGAAAGCCACAACAAATTTTGCGAAAATCCGTTTTTCTATAATAAAAAGATGCCGCACTTGTATCCGTCAGAATGGTGGTCTTTTTGAACATTTATTGAAATGAAGCTTTGATTATCTAATTTTTTTTTTATTTTTACGAAAAATGTACTCTAGGGAAAACACGAGAATAATTATTTGTTGTAGTGTACTATTTTTATTTGGAAAAATAATGCCACTAATATCTCCGCCACTGATGCACGTTAATTTTAAGTAAATACTTTTGAATGTGGACAATACTTAGGTTAATCCACATAATTTTAGTTTATTCCAGTTGACGGTTTCGAAGATTATGAAAAAAATATTTTTTATTTTTAAACTTCAACACCCCATATCCTTTTAATGAAGTCCTCGAGGAAAAATGTTATATAGAAGATCCCCCTTAAAATGCTGTCTTGTGTATAATGTTTCATTTTTGGTCACGACTTGTGAGTTACCCTGTATAGGAATATAATAATAAACATATAAATCATAATAATAAATATTCTTTGCTTTTAGTTAGATTACAAACTATAGTACGATAACTAATAATATTTTCCTTAATTAGAACTATTTACTTTGCGCCATCAAAGAACCTCAAGTAATATGGTGGCACCTTGAAATATACTCGCAAACAGTACAAGACCGTCCATTGAACTGTACTAAACCAGTTGACAACAAAAGTTTTACTACAATAGGCAAGAGAATAATACTCGCAATATCTCTTTGTTAGGATCTCAAACCAGATTTTTCCTGTTTAGTAACCTTAGTTCCGTTAATCCCTTTCATTTGTTGATGTAACAATAATCATACTCGTAAATAGCTGCTACCACAATTTTTAATAGATGAACAGAAACTTCTCATGCTTGGGAGAAATTCGAGTCCAAGTATTGCAATCGAGAACATTTTCGTAAATGAGATATGTTTTTGCATGTTATATGAAACCAAAACCCATGTCACTCATTTCGGTCGGTCTGTCGGTGTGTCCGCTAGTCTTATAACGGCCTATAATTACAGAAAATCTGCATTTTGCCTCGTTTATCGGCCATAAAATTTTTGTTGCGAGTCAGATCTTTTTACGTAATTTCGCATTTTGTAGGTCTCATAAATACCTAAAAATCGTATATGAAAGGTTTTTTCTTTCCTGTCAACACTTTCGATTGAATCCCAAAAAACGCGTTTTCTCATTCTTTGTTGTCAAAAAGTTTTTCCACAAAAATTAAAAATAAATACTCCCTTGAACAACTTGCACCAATAAAATCAGACTTTAAAATTATTTCGGGGAAATTTGCTAATATGATTAGACTAATTGCAAATAAAGTCACTTTTAGACGCTAAATAAATTCACTTATATTTGTAGATAATGTCTATATCTAAACGTAAAACAGTAGGATAGTAAAAAATAGTGAAAGTTGGGCGAAAAAGTTAAAAAAAATCGAAAAATCACTGGGTACAGCGAAAAATGTATATATGTTGTTCACTAGCAGCTGCAGATAGCAAAGAAGGTAAGACTATATTTGCTCTGAGCTTTTTGTCAATTGATTAGGTGTTTTTTGTGTCAGGGCACTTTGAGACTCACCTCGTTAATGCCCTGATTTGTTCGGCGTCTTCATCATTGGTCTCGAATGAGCCTCTCAACGCGCTACACGTGGCCATTTTCCGGTCTCACAATAAAAAGTGCACAATTATTGCAACGGAGTGCAACACTTACTGTTTAGGTATACGTCATAACACTTTATTTTATATCAGGCGCGCTGAAAAAATTCTGATAAGCTGGTTTGTCTAGGAGTGGCGATATAGGGTATCGCAAAACCGTTTGCACTTTTATTCCATATTTGGTTGCATCATGTTATATCGATATTTGGAGGTATTGAACTGAACTGGGAATTTTGAAATGTAGGTGAAAAAGAAAATGAAAATTTGGACATGTTTATTAATTTACTGATTACCATAGCGATTCTATCTGTCATTTGTTTGTTCGGGCGGTCCGTATGACCTAGGCAACATTAGTCACTGTCTAATGTACGTTGGTCGCATCTGTCAGTCCTGGTTGGCCAGAAACCAGACAATATCAAAGAAAAATAGAAAGCGAAAGAGGATAAAAAAGGAGAAGAGCAAAGAAAAACAGAAGTGTATTAGTTAAAGAGAAAAAACCTAGCCACTTTGAATTGGTACATGGATTTATTTTTGAGGTGAATAATGTAAAAAAAAATTGATTCAGATTTTATTAGACTGTAATTTTGGGTTTACTAAAAGTTCGCGCTAATTTTTGATCACAGTGCACAGAAGTGGCCTTGAATGTTTACGAACTTGCTCTTCTGTGAGTGCACTGAGTCACGCAATAAGTAGCCTGCGTTTTCGAATGATTAATTTTAATCAGCTGCTGTTCCGCCCACTCTATTACTTCGTCCACCGTACTCTGCAACCCATCTGAACCAGATCACTAGTACACGACTGGGCGACAAGTGGAGTGTCGTCAGCGTAAAGGTAGACTTCACAGTTGCTGGGGCAACGGACGTCGTGGATAAAAAGTCCTAGATCCGACCCCTGAGGAACATCGGCCCGAATTGGCCGTATTGTTGAAAAAGCATGGTTCATTTTGATCAGAAACTAAGGAAGGATATTAGCAATTCCAGAAGCCTAAAAGGAAAATTCTTTTGGATTAGTTTATAGAGGCGGACCGCGTACCGCACCTTATCAAAGGCTTTTGAGACATCCAAAAGCAAGATGTCAGTACTCATGCTGAGGGTGAATCCTCTGGTTACGTGTTTCACAAGCCCGACTGCTTGTAGCTTGGTGCTAGGCTCTAATTGAAAGTCGAATTGAACGTCACCTTTTCGGTGAGCGTAGAAGGAACTACTACTGGTAGTTGCTTTATGGCATGGAAGTTATCTTATTTATTTATTTCCAACAGGTGAAACCCAATTACAGGAAATGCTGAAAACAACAACAATTAAAGAGACATGGTTCTTGGACTTAAATCTATAGTAACACACATTCTAAATAAGTTTGGATGATCTATAACAGTTAATGATCCATGCACAACTGCCACTGTAAATATTACACGATTCAGTAACAGTGTTCATGACGCAGCACATGAGATTAATTGGCGATTTTGTCATAACATTTGTACGGCCAGCTTGACAATAGAATGCCGTTTGTTGTCGACTCCCTAGCCTTGGAACGCGGAAACATATTTTTTCAAGTACATTTTGACGGTCAATTTTATTGTGAATGAGGCCATACAAAAACGACAAAGCAAATATGTTTCGTCTTGTTGACAGTGAATCCAAATTGAAAAACTCTAATAAGGCACTATGGTCACAACCTCTTTCTGGATAAGAACCTGTGCATTTAAGGTGAACATACTTTAAAGCTTTACGTTGAATGGTCTCAAGGATCACGACAGAATTTTGGTATATAGGAGACCAGATCAGAGTCGCATACTCCAACTTGCTCCTGACAAAAGTAAAAAATAAAGTCATTAATGTATCAACATTGGAGAAACCCTTCCAGTTTCTGATACAGAAACCAAGTAGTCGAGTGGCTGCCGACGAGACTTTGAGTATATGCTCAGTAAACGTTAGCGTGGTATCAAAAATGACTGCAAGGTCTGTATAAGAGGTGCATCTGTCTATAACCTGACCATTGATGTTATAATTATCATAAATTAAATAGTTAACCTTTCTTGTATAAGTCATAACTCATTTCGAAACATTCAGACAGAGACAGTTTCGTGAACACCATGACGAAATTAGAGCTAAGTCATCTTGCAACATGACGCAATCCTCGACTGTCTTGACTGACGTGCAGATTTTAAGGTCATCAGCGAAAAACAAATGGAAACACTTCAGTTCAAAAGACAAGTCATTAATAAATATCAAAAACAATAATGGACCTAGATTTGACCCTTGAGGTACCCCGGACGTGGCCCGATAGTAACTCGACCTATGACCATCATATTCGACAAATAACCTTCTATCCCTCAAATATGAATTCATGAGCGACAAGGTATTCAGTTCCTAACAGAACAAAGTTCCCTACTCGACTTTAAACGGATCAATTTCTGGTAGCGCTTCGGCTGAAAATCACTAGCGAATATCGCAAATATCTCATTTCTTATTATAAAATGAAAGATTTGGACGTAACAAGGATCAATCCTTTCGCCCTTGCTGTTTAGTATTTATGTTGCAGATACGTCTGAAGCTGTTGCTTATGCAAGGCTTTATCAGTATGCCGATGACTCACAACTTTGTACGAGGGATGTCTTTTAAGTTTTGCATATGGAAATAAAACAACGCGGTAGGTAGTTTTAAATGAC
Source organism: Acanthoscelides obtectus (assembly GCA_963669975.1). Classification (NCBI taxonomy): domain Eukaryota; kingdom Metazoa; phylum Arthropoda; class Insecta; order Coleoptera; family Chrysomelidae; genus Acanthoscelides; species Acanthoscelides obtectus. The sequence continues at coordinate 104,585,458 of CAVLJG010000003.1, read as the reverse complement.
TTTATTGTTTTTCGAAGTATTGTCCACGAAGATTAGTACACATCTGCATGCGCTCGAACCAATTTTCGAAGCTCGTTTGCTGGCAGATCCAAAACGGCATTTTTGAATGCGTCAACTGCTTCTTCTGGCGACTGGAACCTTTGACCACGCAGTCTGTTTTTAATTTTCGGGAAAGTAAAGAAATTCTTAAGACCTAGATCGGGACTATATGGAGGGTGGTCCAATAATTCCACGTTTTCTTCCGTTAAATACTGCCTTGTTTTTTGGGCTGTGTGCGAGCTTGCATTGTTTTGCTGGAGGATGATTCTTCTTTCGGGGTTGATTTTTCGAAGCTCGGTGGTGACTTTTGGCAAACAAATGGTGGGATACCAATCCGCAGTAACGGTTCTTTGCTCATTAAAAGGGAATTGTTGCAATATGACCCGCTTTTGTCACAAATCTTTTTCGAAACACTTCGAGAACGGATTACTTTTGTTGGATTTTCTTCACGTTAGAACACCCAAACAGCCGACTGTCGTTTATTTTCTGGTTCATAACAGTAAATCCACGATTCATCACCACTAACAATGCTGTACATATTTTTTGAGTTTCCGGAATTGAACTGTTACTGCGGATTGGTACACCACCAAAACTACCTACCGTGTTGTTTTATTTCCATATGCAAAACTTGAAAGACATCCCTCGTAGATGTTCCTCTAAATGTGGGTTAGAATATGTGATTCCTACATGATGGGGCTCCACTACATTTTAGACGAGAAGTTTCTAATTGGTCATTGTTGATTCGGGTCATAGGTTTTGATTCCCGGATAATTTGGAAAAATGTGTTTTTGTAGCTAAACTGAAGAGTGTGTTGATTAAATATGGGGATTAGACACCTTTCTTACACAAATCTATATTTTTCGCTAGTTTGATGGATATTGTAGAAGAAATCGACTATATTCATTTGATCCATTACTACAAAGATGCCTTCTCATAGGCCTATTTTAATTCGGGTCAAGAATTTTGATCCCACAGATCAGTAGTAAAAAAAAGGAGAGAGGCGCCCCTTATTCTTCTGATCTTCAATTTATGAAATGTCTTATAGGTACATCGAATTTACCTGGGTTGGAAACGTATAAATTGCTAGCACCAAGAAATTGACATATACTCTCCCCAATCCACAACGTTAAACCTTTATTCCCTGCATCTTTTTGACATTTCTAGCATTTTCGAAATTTTTCGCGGTTACAATACCTCTTCGCCCAACGACGTAGGAAGTAAAATTGATACGTTGCAATGATTTTGATTGATTTCAAAGTTGTACGTCAAGTGGGCTGTTATGGTTATCCGATTTAGAAATACAAGTGACGTTTATAACTGACATGAATATTTACCTATGTATCTGATAAAGCTTATCGAAAAAATAGCGAGCAATATTCAAAGCTGCTAAATATTTAATCATAAATATAGTGTGAGTCACAGTAATTGTAAACATGCAAGATAAATACATATATGTGAATCGCAAGTTGTTGCATCTATATATATGTGGACGTCGATAAGCGGTTGCTTAATTGGCAGTAAATTCTGAGAATTTAGTGATTATGATTTTGATTATTGTCTGCATCTTGATCTTCTAGGCACCGGTCGCAAATTCGAATTTATGTTAGTCACAAGCAATAAAGCGGCATCAAGCTCTCGAATTTATAAATTACGCGTTAAGTTTGTAAGTATTTTGAAAGGATATATGCCGAAATTCGAGACACTTTTTTTGATCATGTGTACAATATTTCCTATCCAGATGAAAATACGTCATCTTAATCGAACTAACCAATCGATAAAGAGATGGCTAGATACCTAGGAGGTGGGCCAGATTTGCAAGAACTTCGCTTGGAAGTTCGAAAATGGCGTCAAGTAGGTTACCACTGCACTTCTCATGCATCGCTGTCATCAGTTCATACTATGTCTTATCAAATAACGATTTGGGGTAATAATACCGCAGCCAATAGAATTTTCATCATACAAAAAAAGCTAATAAGAACCATGTTAAAAATGAAACCTAGAGAGTCATGTAGAAGTATATTTAAAGTCAACAGCTTATTAACATTGGCGGGAATTCATATCTATAACACTCTACTATTTATCTTCAACTATAAGGAAACGTGTGGAAAAAACGTCTTCAACCACAGTTACAATACTCGCTAAGTCAGAAATACATCTACCCATCACATAAGCTAAATTCTAGCGAAAGATGTCTACATTACTTTGCACTGAAACTTTACAACGCTTTACCTCAACATCTTTGATCCATTTCAGCACTCCCTATATTCAAAAAAGCATTCATATATATATATATATATAGAGAGAGAGAGAGAGAAAATGATCATGCGGAGAAAGGTATATAACAAAAAGTAGGAAAATATTGAGCAAAATCCACAAAAAAGGATATATATCGATGCATTTTTGCCAAAGTAACGTAAGTGACATTTTTGGTGAAAATCATGTTTTTCCATTAACGTAAGGCTTTTATTGTTGAGAAGATACTGCCAAAGTGTAGGAAGCCTAGATTTTACTTTAAACCTTTGTTTTAAACTTTTTTTGAAAACGTATGTCCAGAATTTTTTAAATCATATCCGTAAAAGAAAGGTAACTTTAACACTATTTCCATCATAGTAATGCAAGCTAACTTTTTTTACCGCCATAATAACGTAAGTCCCGGTCGGTTTCTGCGACTTACGTCATATTTTCGCAGTCAGTGTTTGGCTTAGACAGTGTTAGGTTTGTGCTACCATCGACTAATTATTGATTTTAGGTAAGTAAATAATAACGACATTTTTTATAGTTAGAATTCAAAAATATTACAATCTTAACGAATATTATGTAGGTACATACCTATAAAATTCCATTTCATATTTAATTTCGTTCATTTATTACAAATGATTGTGTGAAAATCTCAAAGCCTGTGAGAAATTTGCAGGAATGAATCGGTTGAAGTTAAAAAAAACTTTTTTTGTAGTTTGTAGAATTTAAAAATATTAGAACCTTAACTAATATTATGTACCTACTTATAAAACTCCCATTTCTTATTTAATTTCGTTTATTTATTAGAAGTTATTGTCATAACCTCGAAGCCTGTGAGAAGTTTACAGGAATGAATCGGTTGAAATTAGAGAAAGACTGTTGTATTTGTTTCTATTCTAATTTTTATAGAAGCTATGAAACATTGTAAACATAAATGCTCGGTTACTTTCAGATTATGTCTATGGTCAGTTCACGAACAAAAAGGATTTTGGCGGCTCTTAGCCAAAATGATTAATCGAATAATGTTTATTCTGAGGAAGAAATCGGGTCTATGCAGATATCCATTATTTCAAGTGACAATATTTTTGATCTAGATAATTCCGAAAATATTTAAAAACTACTTTAGTAAATGAAGAAGTAATCGAAATAGATCAATCTAAATAAGAGAAACGACAAAGTTTAAAAATTTTCGAAAACATTTTGTCTGAATTATAAGAAAAAACTGATTTTTTAACGGATTTTCAACACAATGTATCTCGGAAATGAAACATTTTCGGACCCATGTTTATCGCAAATTTGTTGTTCTGTTTGTGGTTGATGTTTTGAATACTAATTTAGTGACACCCTGTATAGGGAATTCCCGTGTTATTAAGACTTTATTAAATACAAAAAACTGTTAATGAACTACAAATATAAAAAATAAATACATATATGCAAGTTATCCTGAAGTATTTCTTTGTTTAAGGTCGAAAGCGGCAAGAAAATGCAGTTTATGAACCTGAAAAAATTTATAAACAACTGCTTCCAATATCCGAAATGAAGAAAAGGGATTTGGAAAAACTTTGCAAAAACAATGTCATACCTGCAGGTTTCACGATGAATTCTTTAAATTAAAATGTAAGTCTTCTCTTCCTGATGAGTTAGCAGAAACTGATGCAGAGGATGATAATGAAGATGAAAGCTCCAAAACTTGAAAAAATATATATTTTTTACTAGTCAGAATTTCATATTTTCTTTTGTAACGTAATTTTGTGTTTTTTTAATAATAAACGATAGTTTTTAATTATTTCCAAAATACTTTAAGTGCTACAATTTGCCGCCAAACTGACGTATCTGTGTACTTACGTTATATTTTTGATCAAGACTTCGAGATTTCTGAACCCGTAAAGTAACGTAAGTATCAATTAACCACTAAAACTATAGAAAAACTTCAAAAATCATTTTTCTTAATTAAATATAGACCTCAGAGAAACACCCTGGTAAATTTTGCACAATTTAAAAAAGTTTAACCAGGTTAAATTAAAAACACGTTTTTTCTCCGAAATCGTTTTTGGTGAGTTACGTTACTTTGGCAAATACGTATCGATATATATGTATGTATATATGTATATATATACTGGGTGTTCCTTAATGATATGCGAATATCTGAGGGTGTGAATCTACATGAAAAAATAATGTTAGTTTGCTTCATAATGGTCCAAAAATGTTTCCTTACAGAAACTCGGGGTGTTGAAGTTTTAGGAAAAAAATGGAAACTAATTAGTATTTTCAGAACCGCTTTAGATATTTCACTGATATTTAGTACGTAGTGAAAGTTAATAAAGTTGCATATTTAAAATGCAAAAATAATTAATAGCTTTAACAGTAGCGGGTATTGAGTTCGATATTTTTTAAGAAAAAAAATGGTACGCCAATGGCTTTTTTTTGCCAAATAAAAATTATTTTTGAATTTCACATTGAAACAGAATGTAATAATTAATTTTTTTTTAACATACCGTGCTAGTTTTCAATGAAATGAATACTCGGTTGTCTCAACCAACTATCTATGGCAGCCCAGGAAAAAAACAATTTAGAAGTTCTTTATAGCCATAACAGGCAAAAAAGGAGCAAAAAGTAGAGATTTTTTAAAAAAGCTTAAAAGTGGAAGTATCTCGAAAACTAGAAAACTTTTACTAAGGTCATATCAATTTTATTTGATTGGCCTGCCGCTAATCTACCTCCCGTGTCACTCTTGCGTGTTATTTCTAGGACACCCTGTATGATACATTATGAATAAATAATAATCTTTATGACGAATAGGTACCATTGCGCAAAATTAACGCAATCCTTAGGTTGTGCATGTTATGAGTCGGTTGAATATGGGAGGAACTCAAATCATTTATCTAAAAATAGGTGTTGGCTCCGACAATCCGGTCATATCGCCCTTATCGCTTGCCAAAGAAGGACAACTCGTTGTCAAGCGTCACCAAGTAAGTGGCTTTAATATTATCCTGACATTGTTACCCATATCGAATTATTTACGTAACACCCTTGTAATAAAAATAAATTGGTTCACGGTGGTTCTTCGAAACTTTCTAAGATGGATTTGTCGTTATCACGATTCTGTTATCATCGTCTCATATCTTATACACCTTGAATTATAGGAAGCGTCTAAACGCATATCCGGGTTTGATGGATGGCTGAACTTTGCCAAAAAGTCATTCTTTAAAAAAAAATGAAGCGATTTATACAAACAATTGCTAGTTTCCGGCATTACGCTACTACATAGAACAATGAGTGTCGAAACAAAACCTCGTCTCTCATCCAACACTAACAGTTAATGTAGACTTGATATTTCGCTTGTTTCCAAGTAAGCTGAAAACAAGGCAAAACCAAGCTATATTCTCTGCAGTGTTTTACGTAAACAGCAGCATGAATTCTAAATGAGGCAATGGGGCCGCATTAAATCAAAACTCTGTCAGAACAATGACATGTTACCTTTCGCTGTATTATTTCACCTCACACTGGAATGCACGCGATTTGAAATAGAAAGTACGTATATTCAAGTATACTTCAGGACATATTTTCAATATACCTATAGAGTACCAAGGAGCCTATACACTGAAAACCAAATTTGTCTGACGGCTTGAGTTCAATATGTACGAGTGAGAAATGTGTATAGTGTTAGAAAGAGATAGAGGCCGGCTGAATTGCGAAGCTCATCGCCACGTTGCTTAGCAACACTGTCGCGTCAATCTGTCGCTTTGCCAGTATGTTACACCAGTTCCATGAGTTAAGATGCATATATCTGATAATATGTGTATTAGTGTTTTACGCATAAATCATCGTTTTGTTTTGAGCGTACACATTTTTTAATTGTGAATTGTGTCGAATCTGTTTAGGATCGGTTCCGGATCGGTCCTAACAGCGCTCCATTTTGGGTCGAAATGGAAGGTTAGGATCGCCATCAATTCTGCAACATTGCATCCTTGGTTCATTTTACAACACTGCATCTCGTACATTCCCTGGTAAGTTTTCCGCCTGCATGATTATAGATAGACGATTTAGCGCTTGTAGGGGTGTGTCGTCACGCAGACAGTGATCATTTGTATTGCGTAACGTTGTTCGTTACATTTTGCGACAGCGCTGCGGTCGGAAACTAACTCAAAATGTATCGATTTTATCACCATTGGTGGAAATCAAAGATAACTCTAAGATAATAATAATAATAATAATATTTATTCACTCAATGTACAAAGATAATAAACAATATGAGCAAATAAATATAAAATCAAAACAAGCCCAATAGAAGGCATCGCCTGTACATGGACCAATAATTTAAGTTGAAACTGTAGAATGCAAATGACAAAAAAGGACAAAAATTAGCAACAGTAGATTATGTATTTAGTTGATGTTCGTATTTATGAGTTTGTGAATTTCAGTCCTAGATATATATGTAGAATGTAGCCACTTTTTTAAATTTCTTTTGAAACAATTTCCGAAACGTAAATCTTTTAAGTCTTTAGGTATAATTTCATAAAATTTAGGCGCTAAATAGAGATATGATCGCTGCATTATAGATTTATGCGGTTGAGGAACTACTGTGCCACGAATTTTGTATCTGGTATAATGATTATGTTTAATTTTTTGGTCGGTGTTTACAAATTTATGGTAGTGAGTGATACTGTGTAAGAAATAAGCTGTCTTATATCATACATTCGAACATCTGCGTATAATTTTTCAGTGGGATAAAGTTTCGGTTTTTTAAATATCATTTTTAGAATACTTTTTTGAAAAACCTCTAAATTATAGATATGTGAGGAACATGCAGCTCCCCATGCTAATATACCAGATGTAAGATGAGGCTCAATCAGTGCATGGTATAATGTTCGTAGATATTTTTCTGTCAATATATCCCCAAGGTATTTAATTTTGTAGGATACAAATCCAAATTTCTTTAAAATATAATTGACATGGATGTCCCATCGTAAGTGAGGATCCAAGACTACTCCAAGGTATTTTATGTTGGGCACTCTATTAATTTGCATTTTTTGATCATTAATGTTGAAGGAGAAATTTGTGTAATTGGGCAGATGTCTAGCATAAGATATAAATGGTAAAAAATGTGTTTTAGAGTAGTTAATGCTTAATTTTCTACTGTTAAACCACCGCATAATTTTGATAAAATCATTTTCAATTACATTTTTCAGATCAGACCAGTCAGTGCCTTCATATAATATTGCAGTATCATCTGCAAAACTAGTTATTTTACCAATACAATTAATTTGGAAAATATCATTTAAATATATATTGAATAACAGCGGACCTAAGACAGTTCCTTGTTGGACACCACACTTAATATACATTTCTTTACTAAATGATCCTGATATCTGCACAGATTGTGGGCGATTTGACAAATAATTTTCGATCAGTGAGTACGCGTTTCCTCTGAAACCAATTCTCTCTAATGCTTCTAATAATAATTTGTGATTAACTGTGTCGAAAGCTTTCTTTAAATCAACAAAAACATGTATTTGATTTACAATTTTAGTTATTGCGTCCGATGTAGCCTTCCCTTCTGTAAATCCCTATTGATTTTCACTTAAAATTTTGAATTTTGTGAGGTATCGAATCATTCTAGTAGATAAAACTTTTTCAAAAACCTTTGCTACACTGGATATTATTGATATTGGTCTATAGTTGTTAACATCTGTTTTTGTTCCTGATTTATATATCGGTATTATATTACCTTTTTTAAAATTGAGGGATATATGCCAGATTCAAAGCATTTGTTGATTAGGTAAGTGAGTGGTTCTGTTATGTCCTCGGCTATAATTATTAAATGCTCGCTTTTAATACCATCGAACCCAGGACTTTTCCGATTTTTTAAGGACATAACAGTGGTTATACTTCACATTGCTCGACTTTATCCAAAATAAATGAGTTCAAAGTTCTTTTTGGAGGCTGAGTATTTTGTACATTTGCTTGTATATTACTTGCTAAATTTTCGCCTATGTCAGTAAAGAATTGTACAAATTCATCGCATATCTGTTGAGTATTTTTTAATACTGTTCCCGATGTTGTATTTAACTCAGTGACACACTCTTTAAATTTTGTTTTCCCAGTAATCTCATCAATAGTTGTCCAAAGCCGCTTAGCATCATTTAAGTTATTATTCAATTTATTTAGGTAATGTTTTCGTTTGGTTTGGCTTGCAAGCTCTATAAATTTATTTTTATATTGGTTGTAGCAGTCGGTATTCTCTGTAGTTGGCGTTAGTTTCATTACATTATATAGTCTTTCTTTTTCTATTGCCGATGTTATTAATCCTTTGGTAATCCAGGCATTTCTGCTTTTCTCTTTGTGACTAATTATTACTTTATTGGTACTAATATCAATTAGTTTTTTTATTTTCTCTATGAACAGTCCCGTTGCTTTGTCTATATTATTTATAGAGTATAATTGTTCCCAGGATTCTTGTTTGACATTTGATATTAGTTTTGAATTGTCGACAAAAAATTTGTAATTTTCCTGGTTGTTATTAACGGTAGGGATGTTAGAATGTTTTTCATTTGAAGATATAAATTGAGACATTGAGACCCGTATCGTCAGTCGTCCCTACAATTGTAGGGCGCGTTTATAGCCTCCTTGATTGTACATCCTACTTTCTCTCCTTCAAAAATTTCTAGATTACACTTGTCCCGTGTCAGCGTCAGCGCTCTCCTATTGTGATGATATGTTTTCTTTTTAAATTGTAGGAAATTTCAGGCTGATAAAACATGATATAACTCAAAAGCAAGCACAATTTGATGCAAATAGATGTTTGTGACATAACCTCAAAATAGAGTTCTGACACGGAGAAGCAGAAAACTATGACAATCAAGGATGCCATAAAGGCGCCCTACAATTGTAGGGACGACTGTAGATACGGGCCTAAGTCGCATCAAAATTGAAACGAATAATTCTAATAAAAAATAAAACAAAATAATAAGCTAAATGTTCGATCAAACCTTCTGCTTAGGCTTGACAGTAACCTAACATATTGTAGAAGCCTCTCCGCACATTTTCTGTTGCAACGTTTGGCAACGCGGCAGATTGCACGACCTTCTGTGTCACCGTTGCAATGTGGTGATGACTTTCGCTGACTAGCCGACTTCTGTCTCTTTTACTTATCACGTTTCTCTCTCGTACACATTAAACTCAAGCCGTCAGACAAATTTGGTTTTCCCAAGATGTTAGTAGAAGCCATTGCAATGCTATTCGTCCTGCAAAAACCACCCCGAAATATGACGCCACGAAAACCAGTGGTTCTTTGACAGCATTGCCATGATGGAGGGATTTTTTTCCAAATTTGTTGAATTTTTACTTGGGGGTTTTTTGGGGTATAATGTAATGGGCGGATATCATACGTTTCGGAGATAAAAATCATATTATGTTTTTTTTACCAAACCTGCCCCTTTCCATTAATTAACTGTGGTCTGCAGGGTTTCTTTAACAGCAATTGTGAGGGATTTCTGCCGCTTGTTTTGATCTATCTGGCATCACTGCGGTTTGACAGAACCACCATATGAACACCAACAAAGGGATTGCCATTTAGCTCATTGTAAATTAACTCAGCTGTTTTTGCTTATTTCTTGTAAGTCCTTGGTTAAATGGAAATTGTTACTGTTATTTAGCTATTTGTGAAAAAATGTTGAAAAACCTGGCTTTGTGCGTTGATGAATTGTTTAACAGTAACATGTTTATTGTTTGGAATTCCTGCTTTTCTCTAAAATGCTGGTGAAAAGGCCCACGAAAGCCTAAGGTCTAAACATCGATGGGGTGCCGTGGGGCTATAGGGGGATACAGGGGTAAGGGGGGAACGCCACAATCACAGCATCCATAGCCAAGAGAAACATTTATCTTAGGACGGGATTCGAACCCACGCAGCGCGTAAAACTCCGCCTTCAGTTAGGCGTTAAGTTTTAGCTGGTTTTCCTGGTATATAGGCTCCATATTAAATACATTCAAATACGAGATTGCTATATAGTGTCCTTGTTGCAAACGCATGTATGGCAGGAATATACAGGGTGATTGAAAAAGCAAAAGAAATATTTAGCAGAAGATAAGTTAAAAAATAACATACAGATGTCTTATAATCACACATCTTTAAATGTGCATTTGTCAAGATACAGGGTGTTTTGAATTTCTGTCACTGATGAATAAGGATAAAACACGAGTATTGTTCGAACAACAATAGACTGAGACAAGATCACTCTCCTGTTAGACAACATACAATTTTCGATGTCAAACTTAACTAATAACAGCCTATTTTCAACGAAGAACAGGTTAGAGTAATTTATACTGATTCTGACCTCAAATATATAAACCATTTTTTTCAAAAGAAGTAGTCTGTTTTCTGAATTACCCCGTATAATCACGTAAACGTATGATTATGGTACAAAAGACAGAACTGCAAAACCACTCAATAAGTAAAAGTAAATTCTATTTATAATATTAGGTTTGAAGATGTTAAATATTAAAGAGATCACAAAATCAATAAGTTGATAAGGTTTGTGCTATGAACGATTCAGCTTGGATCAATCTGATATTTACTATGTGAGAAGCAGTTGCTCAATATTTTGATAGCTTATCGTCGTAAATTTAAAAAACCAGCGTGAGAAATTTTGCAATTACAGATGTTTATATTTACCAATTGCGTCTACAAAATTATACACAAACACACCGATTTCCATACAAAATTATTTTGAAATGCTAATTTCGACGGGCTTAGTGATAATTTGACCATGATTTGTGACACAAATAAAGGATCCAATCTGAATATGGTTCACACATGAATATTTTTATTATCTGGGGTCTATAGGTGTAGGAAGGCTAGAGTCAGACCGACAAGGCAGACATTATGTGGGCGTTGTACATCTTTGTTTTCCGTACACAGTCAGCAGGGTTATTTAAAAACCTATAAAAGGTCAAAAAAAGAAAAAAATTCAACTTGCTGCCTAGATAGTTCCTAGTGTGCAAATAGTACATTCCGCTTGCTTACTACGAGCGTCATCAAAAGCGTCCATCTATGAATGACTCAACTCGATGCTTTGCAGGGTATCAATGTCACATCTGGGTGATTGTGTATATTGGTCTGCATATGTATATAATTAGTGGTATTTGCTATGCGAGTAAAATTATTACTGAACACAATTACTACATTAGCTGTGCCAGACGGGCTATTTGTGTTGACCTTTCTGAATAGACATTATATTCAAAGTTATACATTACGATTTTCCCCGTTTTTCTGCGTTTTGAAGAGCTTTGAGTAGCTTTAATGGAAATCAGCACCGCACCGGCGTTGTGTGAAATTCAGCCACGTCAAAGAAAAATTAGTAATGACGCATCACATACAAAAGATTTTCGCTCTGTCTCACATCTAGGCGTTGGCCAGAAATGTAAAATCTAATAATCTTTTACGTTTCATAAATATTGTATATATCAGATTTTGTCACCTGTTAGGTTTAATATACTTCATCAGCCAGGGATTTTCTTTTCTTATCGCTATCTTTTTTAAAATTCAGCAAATTCCACGTTGAATAAGGCAAAGCGGATACGCAACTAATTTTTAGATTAGAAATTATTAGCACACAAATCCTCACTATGCACTTAGACCTCCAATAATGCCATCTCTGAAGCAGCTGTTACATCACATCAGAGCCAAATATTGATAGCTAAAGCATCATGACGTTTAGGCAACACGTACAGCTACGGAACGAATACACAGCAACCTACATATTGTCACAAAAAACTATAACAATGTCGAAAAACCGACATAATGCCACTTTTTAAGATACTTAATACACCCACGAGTCGCTTGAATCTACAGGTAGATTATAGCAGCGTTTTATTTGCTAGACAACCCGGATGACATTAGTTCTACTATTAGTTATCATTCATCCGGATCTGTCAAAGCATATCGTTGGCAGATGGGTCGGACAGAATTTCCACAGAACAAGCACAAATACCCCATTTGATCTTTTAAAAAAATATCCCCCAAGTCACAGTTAATTAATGGAAGAATTGGTTCAAGGAGTGCGGGGGGTTGCTTTCTATCGGCGAATCGTCTCATTCCCCCCCTCCCGCCATTCGTCCTTGACAATCTTGTGTAAGAATTTCAACCAAATCCCCTAAGCCATAGACTGACCAAGGATAGTGGACAGACAGACAGACCGGCTGACCTACAGACAATCAAAACGATAGAAATGAGTGACATGTCATTTAACATCCAGAAAACATAATATCTCATTTACGAATTTATTCGCGATTCCTCGCTAGTGACGTCGGAAGTAAGATTCAGCGGAGCATTAAAAAAATTGTGGGATAAATTGAACATACCTAAGATCTTGAAAAAGCTCGTCTTCACTCCCTTTGTCGTTACCACTGAGCTGGTTATCCATTTTAAACAATTAAATAGCCGCACCGAATACCACTTTGATGCTTCGCACAGCTCGCGCTAGGAACGAATGAGCAGGTGAACTGACCAGTCTCGGCATTGTGTCATCGCGGTACTTTCATTGTTACTTGGTACTCGGTGCCAGTGCCCGTCTTCAACGTAACCGCCAACTCTTGACGAGCACGATGATACGACTATGGGAAATTATTGGTGGTCATGGTCATATTTGGAGCGTAACACGTGCTTTTGTATCTCTGGTGCATCAACGCGGGACAGACAAGTTGCTTTGTAATTTAATCGATGTACAGTAATTTTTATATACGAGGGTGAATCAAATATGAACCGGACTTTTCTGTTTATCGCGCCATGGGTGAATGGAGTGGGGCGACGTCTTGGTATACCGGGTGTCAACGAAATCATTTTACAAAGCACTATTCAGTTGCTGTTTAAAGAAGAACCTTGAAATTTTGTGTGAAGATACGGCATATAAAAACTCAGATTATGCATTAAAAAATTAACTGAATATCGCTTTCGGTTTAACCGGAAATGAGTATGAAATAAGAATTTTAAATAAGACACTGTATATATTTTTACATATTTTCATAAAGCTCAAAATTCCATTTTCAACGATGTATCACAAGTTGACATACTTTTTCAAAATGGCGGCATAAACGGCATTTAAGTCAAATTCAAAATCGATTATCTTGCAACTTCGGCATTGAGTTGGCAAACAAATATCATAAACCTGTGTCCATTTTAGTTTTTACTTTAAATGTCAAAATGTATTTAAAATTTTCTCAGAATTTTGAGCGGTGTTTTCTAAATACTACTCATAAAGTATGTCGGATTATCTCTAAAGAAATGTCCACTATGAGTAGGGTTGCCATCCGTCCCGATATATCGGGACTGTCACCGTTATTAGGCCTTATGTCCCGACGTCCCGATTTGACAGCGATAAGTCCCGATTTATGATTTGGATCAAAAAACAATTAAACAAGTATTCGGTATTTGAGATCTACCGATTTTTAAATTTTAAGATTTTATTATGGTAAACCGCAAAACCAAACAATATCCAGTATTTCCCTGAATACATTAAGAAAACTAAACCTATCACTTGAAAAATTAAGTGCTTTTTGTGGCGACAACGCCAATACAAACTTTGGCGGCGTTGACAGACGCGGTGAAAAAAACGTACACTTTAAATTAAAAACTGAAGTAGGAAGAGATATTGAGGGCATTGGATGTCCTGCTCATATTCTACACAACACCATTTCAACCGCTGCAAGCTTATTATCTGTTGATGTCGAAGTTATCGTCCTTAAAATATTCAATTATTTTTCGATACATATATACCATTAGAACAGAGAGACTAAAGGAGTTTTGCGATTATGCGGACGTTTCTTACAGTAATTTGTTGTCGCATTCAAGAACGAGGTGGCTATCATTGTGTTCCCTGCGGTTGAACGAATTTTAAAACTATGGACTCCACTAAAATATTTTTTCAGTTCCGCAGAGAAACCGCCCAAAATTATTGCAGATTTCTTCGCCAACCCACTCATTGAAATTTATTTGATGTTTATACATTCGCAGCTCTTTTTGTTTGAAAAGAATATTAAAAAAATTGAAAAATCAAAAATATACTAAGTGACATATAAATCCGAACACCCAGTTTAAATGGTTTTATTTTAATAAAATTTTGTATAAGTACTTAATAAGTAAATGATAAAAATTACAAAATGATTGCACTGCTTTAAAGCCCTTTGACCTTTAATAATGTGTGGATGCACCCTGATGTGCTACGCATTCTCCAACGCGCCTAGGCATGCTTCTGATCAGGTGGTCAATGTCCTCCTGTGGTATCTCATTCCAGGTAACCACCAACTCCTCTCGAAGTGCTTCTAGAGTCTGAGGAGGACGTTGCAAATTGAGCAATCTCCTACCCATCATATCCCACACGTGCTCAATTGGGGATAAGTCGGGAGATCTTGGTGGCCATGGTAACAATGTGACATCATTATGTTGAAAGAAGTCTATTGTGACTCTTGCAACATGTGGTCGGGCATTATCTTGTTGGAAAGTTGGATCTGCCAGGGTGTCAAGATAGGGTAAAAGATGGGGTTCTAGAACTTCGTGGATATAACGCTGCGCGTTCATGTTACCTCTGATGAAGATTAAAGGTGACCTGGAACCATAAGCTATAGCACCCCAAACCATAACTCCAACAGTGTGATGAACATGTCTTTCAACAAAAAACTGTGGATTCCTCCTTTCACCACGTCGCCTTCTAACCCTGGCACGACCATCGTGCATGCCTAAACAAAATCGAGACTCGTCACTAAAGACAATACTGTTCCATTCCTGATCCCGGAGTGACCGTTGTCTGCACCACTCAAGGCGATTACGTCGGTGTTCTCGAGTTAAAGGAAGGACCCAGTGTGACCGGTATGAAAACAAGCCAAAACTTCTCATTCGTCGGTAAACACTTCGCATGCCAATAGGTCTTCCGTGTTCTGCAAACCATTCATTTGCAATGGACCTGGTAGTGGAGAAACGGTCCCCTAAGGCCAATAATCTTGTCCAACTGATAAGGCTGAAAATTTTTTCACTTGTTACTTACAGTAAGATAAATACATTCACCAACTTTTATTAAAATAAAACCATTTAAACTGGGTGTTCGGATTTATATGTCACTTAGTATATGTGCTATAGAAACTAAACAACTGCTAGATGATACCAAAGAATCGTTGACTGAAAGAAAGACAAAGAAATTTATTGGAATTCAAACAAAGATAGAGGTAAGTAAATTAAAAGAGAAGTCAGAAGAAGTTATAAATTTAGCACAAAAATTCGAATCAGAAGTCTATTGGATATCTTGAGAAGTGGTCGCAATCATTTGTGAAGTTTTCCATTTTAGATTGGATGCATTTGTCTCATATACCAGAATGGGAAGACATAGGAAAGACAATTATGTATTTTATTTCAATTGATATACAAATTTCGGGAGAATCTTGCTTTGACCAGTTTATATATTTGAAAAATTTCTTGTCGACCAATATAGATCTCCTGTCCGAGGAATGGCATTGTAAATCTGTTGAAGAAATATGAATTCACTTTTTAAAAAACACCGACCATTTGGACCAAAAATCAGAATTCATTAAAATATGTGAATACTTATTTTCAATTCCTTCACACAATGCAAATTCTGAGAGAATTTTTTCCTTAATGTCAACTCAATGGACCGACGAAAAGAACCGCCTGTTGGCGCAATCTGTAGAAGCAATTTTGCAATGTCAGTATAACTTTAAAATAATGACGTGTGCTGAATTTTATAAATATATTAAAACGCAAAAAGATATTTTAAAAAAAGTAAAATCCTCGGAAAAATATCTTTAAGCTTCAATTTTTTTTGGCTTCTTTTGTACCTATTTACCCCTAGGTAGAAGTTTTAACTGAAATACCCTGTATACCTTTTATGTTTGTTAGTTAAGAAATGTTATAGATAGTGTTCATAATGTTTGCATTTTATTTTTGTTGAATGAAGTTTTTTTTCCCCCGGTGAAAGTGTCCTGACATTGGTTAAAGTATTTATGGCAACCCTAACTATGAGGAACTTGTGTTAGAGAAACAAAGCTGGAAAATTATGGAGAGCTATATCATGCATTATAACTAATTAGAAAATTAGTATTTGTTATTAACTAAGCACAGTTAATAGGTATTTACCTAGTCATGTGACAGAAAATATCTATGATTTTAATTTTTTATTATAATTATTTTGTTTTCTTTTCTTTATTTTAAAAAGCCGGAATTGTAATAATCAACAGGGACGCATATTTCACTTGTTTACACGGACATCTGGGGATACTTTGGAAACAAATGAATGAGGAAGCCTTTAAAATTACTGTCAACTATCAGTCTCGTTTCCACGCGTCAGCATCGTTTATTGTGTAATATTTTTTATTTTATATGTTCATTTCAATTGAAATGAATTTAGTAGTTAATTGCTACAAAGTATAATGAATTATTTAAGAGATCATCAAATCGACATGCTCGTTATTTATGGTGAATGCCAAAGAAACTCGAGGCGCGCCGCAATATTACATACATCAGAAGTGGTTTCCAGATCGTCAAGCTCCATCACACGCTTATTATCCTTGGCTCGTAAAATATTTGAAAAATGGACATAACCATCCTGTTAATGAATGGTAATGGTTTTATAGTAAGCGAAGAAGTCGAAATAAACGTCCTAGTGTACGTAGAATATGATCGTACTACTTCTACTCGCGAAATAGGTTAGCAGTGCCAAATCTCCCACAGAAGTGCATGAAAAATTTTGAAGAAACATGGCTTTAAGTCTTTTAAGTACCAAATTCATCACCATCTGTTTGAAAATGATTTTCAAAGACGGCTTAACTATTGCAACTGTTTTGAATAATCTGATAAACGCTGACTTCCATCACTATTTTTTTTTTCGGATGAATCAAGTTTTAGTAATCTAGGGATGTTTGATCGAAACAATACTCGGTATTGGGCTAAGGCGAACCAAAGGCTAGTGAGAGAAAGTTCCTTCTAGGAACGTTTTGCAGTGAATGTTTGGTTAGGCGTAAAACGGCTTAATATCATTGGTTCTATATTTTTCTATCAACCGTTAAATGGTGATATGTACTTGGAATTTTTACAAAACCAAATAGAATATTTTATAGAAAATCTGGAGAACATGTATTATACCAGCAGGATGGCTCCCCAGCCCACAACTCTAGGATTGTTACTAATTACTTAAATAAGCGATTCGGTCGGAATTGGATAGGAACTAACAGACCAGCCCGTTAGTCTGCAAGGTTGCCAGATTTATCCCCTCTGGATTTTTCAATTTGGGGATATTTGAAATAAAAAGTTTATGCCACTCCTCCACCGTCTCTAGAAGTATTCTGAAGAACATTGACGAAAATATAGAAAACATCAAGAAAGTTAGGTTATGTCAACAACTCGGCGGTCAAAGCATATAACACTTAATTGAATGATTTTTCCTAATTTTTAATTAGTAATTTATCTGATAAGTTATTTCTTATTTAGTTACTTTTGTTACTATGCCAATTTCCGTTATTGTTCTTGTTATCGTTAGAAATAAAAAAATGCAAAAGAAGCATACCAACTGTTGAGCCTTTTTCTCTCGAAAATAAGACGCTCTTTATTGTTAGCATTCAGGAAGCTCCGTTTCCTATTAAAAATTCTGAGAAAATTTCAGATACTTCTTGACACTTTAAGTAAAAACAAAAAGGGTCCCAAATTTATAACAATTTTTTTGTTTGGCCAACTCATTGTAGAAGCTGCAAGAGAATCCATTTTGCCTCTAAAATTAGCGGGTAGTGTAGCAACAAAACTATAGATACTGTCAAAACGCCGCCATATTGAAATTGGCATAAATGCTATTTATGCCACCATTTTGAAAAAGAATGACAACTTGTCATACATCGCTAAAAAGGAAATTTTAAGCTCCATGCAAATAAGTGAGAATATATACAGGGCCCTGTTTAAAATTCTTGTTTCATTCTCACTTCCGATCAAACCGGAAGCGATATTTAGTTGTTTTTAATGGTTAATCTGAGTTTTTATAATTTATATATTCACATAAAGTTTCAAGGTTCTTCTTTAAGCAGCAATTGAATAGTGCCCTGTATGTTGGGTGCGGATATTAGGAATAGGGGAAGTCAGTCGGGAGGGCGTAGAACCTTCCGAAATTTTGCGTCGATTAACAACATAGTTTGGACACAAGAATACGGCTGGCAAAAAATGTTTCCATTGATTCTCTTCACGATCGCCGCACAATTAATTCTGCTCAAAGAAGTGAGACTGGCCTATCGGCGAAAAAGGCCTTTTCGAAGTGCCATTCTGCTACATGACCACGCTCGGCCACGCACAGCTCCATTGACCCAAGAACAATTATGCGAAATTCATTGAGAAACACTTGATTACCCGCCTTAGGGCCAACTTCACCAACAACAGTCCATTATTCTCCACCTATAGGGTAACAGACCGTCAGATACAGCGAATGAGCTTGAAGTTCCAATCAACAAATTTTAGCAACCAATAGCTATGAAATGTTGAAAACAAAATACTGTCAAAGTATGAGATGACAACTTGTCATTGAAACATCACCAGCTTATTGAATATTAAGAAATTACATATAATTCAGTCAAAATTTTAAGAAACGTTTGATTTTTGAATTAAATTCATGTTTTAATTACTATTGTTGATTTTTTATTCATGTTTATATTATTTTCTTCAAGTGATATGTGATAATGGGTGTTTTTTCCTATAAACCTCTTGCAGATAGCCATTAAGCACCTACTTGATTACAGGCTCTACCAATAGATATTGCTCGTTTCCAAACATTCATTCATTTACCTGCCGTTCATCAGAACCATTATGGCACCTCAGATTCATATTCCCACAAAACCATTCAGGTTTTTTGATATCCATTCATCCATAAAGTTGAATAGTTTTCGTTGTTCAGGAAATGAACAAACATCCACACTATATTCACAGCGATTAAGAAATTCCCAAATATATGCCTTAAAGCTACCAGCAAACCTAAAACCTGCAAAATAACTACAAATTTGCCATATTTTTCTTTTTTCATCAGTACGCATTCTAGGTCATATTTATATTAGACATTATTTGAATACAGCTGATTATTGCATTTCAAGGAGTGACACATGTGTGGGATCTGTCAACTCTTGGTACCAGTCACAAAACATATACTCTGAAGGTTTAATTCCATGCTATTCAATGACAACGCGGTGACTTGTGTGGTTATCAGCGGCCATTTTGTGAGGGTGCGACAGGGTTGCCAGATTGTGCATTAATATCCCGTTTCACCGGAGTAAGTTCCGCCAACTATTGAAATATACTCTACTATACTTTATAAGACTATTCGTGACATTTTTCCCAAAATCATTGCACAACACTTGAAAAAATGCAATTGAAAATTATTTCCATGACGCCGCAATATAGCTCCGTCGGCACCTTGGGTTATACATCTTGACAGTAGGGATGTTCGATACGATCCTATATTTAGAAGCATCAATACATTTCACGAATATTGTCATCTTTCGATCCGGACTGTGTCAGAAAGAGTGACTGCCATTTGGCTGCGACATTACCATGCCAAATCATTTTCAAAGAAATTGTACAAAATCTTCAAATTTGTGAAGTTAGCGAGTTTCGCTTCATACGTTGTTACCAGACTTGCCCAAATCATCAGTTGCTGCCGTGACATTCATCCCGACCACTGCATCCCCACGGCTAGGCGATCTGTATCTTAAATTTATATTGATAGGGCAGCGGGTTATGCTATAAATCATATGTCACAGTGTTTGTGCACTGATTGCAACGGTTAGATGATACCAAAAATATTTTCATAAATAGGTGATCTTTCCCTTTCCGGATCGAACAATCTGCCAAAGATGCTTATAATCATGATACCTAGTAAATATTCACAAAAAAATTCAGAACCATCAAATGTAAAAGATTCATTTCGCACCCTCCACCACGGGACGTGATCGTCGTTAGACTTGGCAACCCTGCGAGTGACAGATAGATATCCCCGCCAGTCAAAAAAGAAAAATAGACAAACAATAAACATTACTAGTTTTATTGATTTTTGGACTTAAAAGCCATTATCTGTGAAACATTTTTCATAATTTTTTGTGTATGTCCATAGTAATTGCATTATGCATCAGGGAGATGTAGGGATTGACACGTCTTACACATATTATCTGTTTTTTTTTGGGATGGAGAGGACATAATGTTTTTATTGCTTTGAAGAAATTCATTAACCCATAAATTAATAAATGATTACTATTATGATGTAAAGGAAGATGAGGAATTGGATGGAATGTATTTATATTCTATTTTCTTGCAAAATACAGACAAATCCACACTATTCAACAGGTATGTAATGATAACTTTCAGTATATTGAATTTGTTAAATTCGAGAGTGCCAAGCATTAACAAACGTCCAAATCTGCTGCCAAATTTAACAGCAGGGGGATAACGGATTGTTAAATGTAAACCTATAACATATCAAAATACATGAAAGTTGTCCTGTTTTTTCTGTACAAAAGCATCATGTTGGAATCAAAAAGTGGTCTCTTGTATATAATACAGTCGAATTTTCACGATTTTATTCAATATCTCAATAGAAATCACTAATATTCAAAGACCTTTGACCGCTTCTGAAAATTGCATTTCGATAAGGTATTTTCCCATTGGTCCATAATATTAATGTTGGTGAAATCGGCCCTTTACAGTCCCGAATTGTCGCCATGTAACTATGTTTGAGCCACTTAAAGAAGACCTGGGAGGTCACCACTTTGACGACGACGAAGGTGTGGAAACCGTTCGTGTACAATTGGCTACTGACATGACCAGCTTCATTTTTTGATAGGGGAACTAAAAAACTTCCGATCCCATGGTAAAAATGCATCAATAAGAGAGAAGATCATGTAGAAAAATATGATGTAAATAAGCTTGCACTTACTATACCAATAAAATTACTTAAGCAAAAGTCCGGTTCATATTTGATTCATCCTCGTAGGAACGACTTCTTTGTGCGGTTTATCTTACATGTAAAATTCGTGTGCGTCACTTTCAGACGAATAGTGTAGGCGCATTCCGCTAGCGTGGCTTGTGGGTTGCATACTCCTAGGACTCCTACTACATGGAGTATACTTCTTCTATTCATTGTCTTAAAGAGCGGTCCGTCGGACCTGTGCTCTTAGTTAAAGTATCCAAGTCAATAGGCGCATCAGGTCTGGTTATCAGATTCCCAGTCAAAGGGAGAAAGGAGAGAAGAAGAAACGAAGGAAGGGGGAAGGGCAAAGAGGAGGCAGTGCGTCAGCTGGAAGTGCGCCATGGCATTGTTAACTAGTAACCTTTCAGTAATTTTGATTTAATCCAAAAATTAATTTAGGAATGGAGCATACTTTAGCAACAAGGTGCCGAAGACAGTGTGGTCGGGTATAATGATCGCATTTAGCTGTATGTTCAATTGATTTTGATGATGGAGAGAGGTATATCCTGTCAAATAGCTAGAAGTGGTTCGGTAGAGAGAGAGAGAAAGACCCCAGCAAACATGGAAAGGTATATCTACATTCTTGGAATATACGCTTTAGATCTCTACAAGAGGTATCCTATAAGCAGCAGAGATGGCGTAGTGGTAGAAGTTATGGGTCTCCTAATCAGGAGCGGTGCGTTGCGCGGTTTCGAATCCCGTCCCAAGCAAATTCTTCTCTGGGCTATGGATGTTGTGATTGTAGATAGGTGGTAGACGGTCCTTGACAGGGGTACCACCGGATTCAAGGGATATCCATTTACTCACAAGCTAAGAATATTCATTTTCAGGACATGCCGATACAAAATCTTCTCACATGACACTTTGTCAATAATCCCATTGTGCCTTCCGGTGGTTCTCATTCGCATTGCAGCCATCATTAATGATTTTTTAGACAAGGAGTACTTTCCAACAGCATGGAAACAAGCTTTGATTGTACCAGTCACCAAAAGCCCGCTGAATCAAACGACCTAAGATCTATCATTTTACTACCAATTTTGTCTAAAATACTGGAGAAAATGCGATTGCAACTAACCTCTTATCTTGAAAAATACTTAATAACTCCTGATACTCAATCTAAATTCAGATAAGATTATAGTACAACATCCGGCTTTTCAATTCGCGAGATAATGTTTTAGGAGCCTTAGATAAAAAAATCGCTAAGGTGCTTTCTTGTTCAGAATAGTCCGAGAAATCAGAATGAAATTGTCGGATGGAAAAACTTTTTTGTAATGGTTAAAAAAAATCGATCAAAAACGTTGCGCTGATAGTACGAGTATTATTTTTGGATTTACGGACAAAATATTCAGCCAAAGTATAGTATGTTTCTTCAAATACTTCGCTATCGTTGGCATGCCTGGGTTTACTGAGAAGTAGGTTATAAACGAAACAAGCATGTGCATGCCACACCAAGATCATATTTGATAGTGGCACCGCTGCGAAACCTGCTAAAGCCCGTTCAAGTTGGTGAAGAGTTCATCGTTATTGGCAGCCTGACTATTACGAGGGCCTGAAATTAGGGGTCTTCAGGAACCACTTTATGTGGCACACCAGGCGAGTGAGGTCTAGTAGTGGTCAAATACTCGGTGCAGGCTTTGCCGCGGTGAGTTGGAGCGTTGTCATGGTGGAGGCACCAAGTGTCAATGGAATTGGCTTTTCATAGACTCTATGACTTTAAGGAGGCACGGTTCCACGTACCACTCATCTGTGACTGTCCTTCGTGTGTATAAAACGACACGCTCCACAATCCCGCTGGATTTGAAAAATACAGCTATAATTTTTTTCTTAACAGAGCGGGATTTTCTGGCAGGTACGGGTGTGTCTTCATCATCAAATAACCAAACATTGATTTGAACCTTGGTCGGCATATCGTAATAATAGATCCAAGTCTCGTCACCTATTTTAATTCAGATTGCCCCTTATCAAACATTTTCAGCATCTTTTGGTACCAAGTCGTACGAGTCTTCTGCTCTCGCGTCAGACTATGCGGTACCCAGAGAGAAAAAAGTTTCCTTTCGTGTAAATGGTCATGCAGAATTTAATGAATTGCTGACGCATGAAGGTTTAAGGTCTAGTCTATTTGTTGGTATGTTACATTCCGGTCTTCGTTAAGCATTTTCCTCACAGCAGTAATGTTTTCCTCTATTACTGACGTTCGAGATATTTCTTCTCCCTCAACTTCATCCAGAGTGAAATTGCCTATTTGGAATTCTCTGTACCACCTGAATTTATTCGTACGATGAGGACAAACATTCTCTAATGCAAGCGTGATTTCTTCTAAGCAATGATATATGCTTAAACTACGCGTAAAGTTATACCGTAAAACTGCCCCTACCTCACTACGTGACCACGATGCCATAGTCCGCACTTTACACTGTCAATACGAATGAACAACTAAATCAACAGACGTACTGATGGCGGCTACTATGCACTCATGGACATGTCTCAGCATGTAGTAACATGCAGCCTCCTGCGTCCGTTTGTTAAGTCATATTGCAAAACTTTTATGGTACCCTTTGTACACAGAAAACCATTTACTCGAACTATTTCTATTTATTAAAACAGTAATAAATGAGACTATTGTTATCGCTGCAGTATACAGCGTGGATCTTGATAAAATAATAAATAGTTAGCTCTGTTACCTGTGGTTTCGTCGCTAAATTATTCATATGTCAGTTTTATCAAATACATTTTTTTTCACAATATCTTTCTTATTTATGGAATATTTGTGTTTTTACGTTAATACATGTTTTCGCGTCAATAATGTTTTTCTGGGAAAAAACCCGTCCCTGGACTGTGTCATAATAATGCTGTGTTATCAGGTTTCGATGCGTGGAGACATCATTATTATGAGACCATTAGAAATTCACGAGGCCGATCAGAAAACAAGTCAATATTACGTTGTTACAGTCACCAAATGTTGACCTAGGTTCGCTTGTTCGGAAGTCCATTTTCCATTGATGAAAAATAAAGCAAAATTGGAAAAAGAAACTGTTACTCCCCTAAGCCAACTATTTTATTAATATTACGAGGTGCTTTTTACGTATGTAAACGCGTTGTAACATTTGTAACTCTGCCTCAAAGCTACGAAATATTCACAATGCTTCAAAAACTATGTAAGAAACACTTCAATATCAAAATTGACTTCATCTCAGTAATAGAGTAATAGTTTTTATAGTCACTTTAAAGGATTTATTGAACCAATTATATGCGTTATTATTTTTTGAACCATATTGAGCTTCGAAATCTGTAAGGGTATAAAGTAGTTATACTCTTTAGCAAACTCAAATACATCTCAGTGAGTTCCTGAAAACGTCATTCAGACAATAGCCCTTTCTTGTGAACCCAAATCCATGCAATAGTAAAATCTAGACTTACTCGTCCCTCTCCTCGTCAGAGATCGACATATTGCCTGAGAAGAAAATTTTGAAGGCCTTGAAGGTACACTAAACAACACTAAAACTACGGCGAAAAACCAAAAAGCCACCTCGGAATGTCCTGAAACGAGTGAAAACATGCAGCAAGGCGAACTGGTTGCGAGAGGGTGCGCCTGTGAAGACTCGATCGAACGTTTGCGGTGTTGCCACATCTGGGCAACCCCTACGGTACATCAGGGGGTATATCTTGGTACGAATGGACGACGGGAAGATCGATTTTCGGAGAAGGGAAATGTCAGCTGACTGGTGCAGATAGTAGGATGTGCGTGGCGCAACTTTAATTGTCAATTATATCAGTTTGTTGATCATTATGCGAAATAGTATAATCACATTAGACGAAAATACCACTGGTTTCCGAAATAACTGTAAAGTCTGATTTCATTTCTGCAAGTTGTACAAGGGGTATTCAAAACATGGACGCATAAAATGGGTACACCAATTTTTGTGGAAAAAAAAACAAAGAATGAGAGTGTTTTTTGGGATTCAATCGAAAGTGTTGACAGAAACGGAAAAAACTTTTTTCTAGTGATTTTTAGGCATTTATGAGACCTTCAAAATGATACCACACGTAAAAAGATTCCACTCATAGCAAACAAGTTTTTGCAGAAAAACGAAGCAAACTGCAGGTTTTGGCACTTGTTGGTAATGTGACGATAATTTCACGCAAATAGGTACTTGAAATTGTTCAAATCTGTACGATTAATGATTCTAATTAACAACAACAAACTTGGAGTAAATTGGTCGAGTAGTTTTTGAGAAACAAATATGAAATGTTTGAATTTGTTTAGAAGAAAAAACGTAAGCCATACTTTTTATACCCACTCAAACAACTTGCTCCAACAAAATCAGACTTTACAATTATTTCGGGGAAATTTGCTAATATGATTAGACTGAAAGCATTTGAAACTTGACTGAAAGTCTAGATCTTTACCTTACTAATGAGTCGCTAACGAGTACGGAACAGCGCTGCCTGTGGTTGGTTATCGTTACAGAGATGTGAATCAAAGCAATACTTTTAATAAAGTCATAGTTGATCATGCTAAATTCATCAATATAACATAGGTCGTTGGAAAACTGGAGAAATCCATCGACTCGAAGGCTCGCGAGTTCGAACCTCCACCTTGGAAATTAATTTCGAGCCATTGTTGTTGTTTTTATCTGTACACTACTAGCCAGATTGGTGCAAGATCAACTTAGGTACATCGCATTGCTGGAGCTGGTTGATTCAATAATCGGTTAATATAATGTGAAGGAGTACAGGGTTGATACTACCGGGTCGACAAAAGGAGTCCAAAGTTGCCAGGCTTTGCGTCACCACCACTACGAGTACTAACGCCGTCTTCCCCTTATCGGGAATCATCGGCACAAAATAAACCATGGAATAACTGAAGAAAGCAAAGAGATTCCAAGTACCTTTCAAAAACAAATAGAGTAGTCGACAACGAATCATATATGATGATGTTTTTGATAGATGGGAGGTTTGTACCCATCCACTGAAAATCCTACCTTTCCACGAACCATGTGTTATCTAGTCACCCCGCACTGTAATTTCGGAAAAGCTGCAAATGAGTCATAAATTTAGCAATTTAACCCTCCAAAAATGTTATTCCGGAATAAAGCTTATTGAACGATAAAAATATACAGGGTTTTCCATTTAAATTTTTTGAGCTTATAGATGATGTTTATAAATATATTATATTAAAATGACTTCCAGACGATACTTTTTTTAAACAAATATATTTGTGTATTGATGTAGTTATGAATCATCCTGCGGAAGGTGTCATAATTTCCCAAGAACGCATAAACTGAATGTAAGGGAAATTCTAAAATAGGAAGGACTGACTCAGTACAGTCGACTCCTTTTTCTATTAACACGCTTATATTAGCTTGCCCTGTATGTCTACAGGGTGTTTCAGGACTAAGAGATCAAATTTCTAGGGGTTATTCAGTGTAACAGTAGAAAACATTTGAGTATAGGGACCCATATCCGGAAAAGTGACAATGAATTGCCTAAATAGGACTTAATGCATTTAATTTTTGCCTTTGATATCATCACAAGAATTGTTCAGAATGTCTTCATCTTCAAGCACCCTGAATTGAATTATTCTGTTGATAACTTAAATTTTATTATAATTTTATTTTGAGGTCATTAATTAAATTAATTATGATTTTATGATGATTTTTAGTTCGGTTAGGTTTTTTAGTTTTTTTAAACTATTCTTTATTTTTTGGAGAAAGCCCTAGTTCTACCATCAGTGACCTTTTTGAAAAAAGTGCGGTTGCCTTAGGACTTGCGATTTGAGATCCCACTGTTACAGGTTTCGTCAACGTCCTTCACTTTCAAACCACACGTAAACTGTATTTCTTCCTGTTCGGCAACGCCGCAGAAAGACTCTGATTGGCCGTAGTTTTTTTATGCGACAATACAAAGTGTATCAAAAGACCCCTCCGTCTGGTGCCTTTTGGGACAACACCTTTTCTTCGGCTTCGTCATATCAAAAGAAGCCGCATTTGTGCTTTTCAGATTCTGAGAGTCCTTCGCACTTCCTTTTGAGACGCGGTTATACAGGGTGTTCCTTAATGATATGCGAAAAACATGGAAATTAATTAATATTTTCAGAACCGCTTCAGATATTTCACTGATATTTAGTACGTAGTGAAAGTTAATAAAGTTGAATATTTTTCAATGGAAAAATAATTTTTAGCATTAACGGTGGCGTGCGTACGGGTATTGTATTCGATATTTTTTAAGAAAAAAAAAACAGTAAGCTACTAGTTTTTTGCCAAATAAAAATTATTTTTTAATTCCCCGTTCAATTTAAAACAAATAATTTCTCTTGACCTGTTTTTCTTCAATGCGCCATTTTTAAAAAAAATAAAAACCATTCTATTGTCCGAGAAAATTAATATAATAATTGAAGAATGCAATTTAGCAATAAATATTTAGTTGCTCTGGAATGTGTCACTGGCTTTTGACATCTAACAAGTCTCTGTTATTCAAATCTGTTGGCTGTGACATCTTTTTCATTATTTAGTTTTTACGTATATGGCCTTGCCGACGCTAATGGTTAGCAAGCCAGGCAGATTTATCACCAGAGATACCCCGATCGTGCATTGCCAGATAGTCGAACCTTTTCTAATATTCATCGTCATCTGGTTGAAACTGATTTTGTCCGAAAAGGACAATCTGAAGGTAGACCCCTAAGTGTGAGAACACCTGAAATTGAGGAAGCAATGCTGCATGAAGTCGAAGAACATCCTGAAACGAGTACGAAGATCGCTCGACACTTAAATATTTGACATCAAATTGTTTGGAGAATTTTAGTGGATTTTGGTTATATCCTTACCATATTTTAAGAGTACAGGCATTACTTCCCATTGATTTTCCAAGGCGTGTGACCTTTTCTCAGTGGTATCTTCAAAAAAATTACACAAAATTCGCAATCTGAATCAATGATTCTGTTCACGGACGAAGCTAATTTTTCTCGAAATGTCATTCAGAATTTCCACAATAATCATTTGTGGGCAGAAGAAGATCCCTATGCTGTAACCGAGATCCATTTCCAACACCAATTTTCGGTTAACTTACGGGCAGGAATTATTGGCAACCACTTTATTTTCCCATTCGTCTTGCCGGGACGACTTGACGGACAGACTTACCTCAATTTTCTTCAACAATATGCTTGATGATGTTTCGTTAGTAATAAGAAACAATATGTGGTACATGCATGCTGGCGCACCAGCGCATTTGAATGTAGCGGTTCGGAATTATTTACAAACTGTTTATCCAAATCGCTGGATTTTCCGCGATGGGCCACAAGTATGGCCACCAAGGTCCCCAGACTCCAACAGTTTAGATTTATTTTTGTGGGGTTATCTTAAGACACTAGTGTACACAGGTCCCATTAACACTGTGGAGGAATTAAGAGAAAGAATAGTTGCAGAATAAAAACCACTCCAGGGATATTTCAACGAGTGCGCAATTACCTGAGAAGGAGGGCGGAAGCATGCATACTAAGTGAAGGGGGCCACTTTCAACAATTTTTGTAAGCATTCTGTTGGTTTTAATGTTATGTTTATGTTGTCAGTTGTTGCTGTTCATTACCCCTAATGTCTTTTTCCAATTAAATTAATAATAATTTTGCAAGTTAAACAATTAAACAGTTTTTATTTTTTTACTCAAAAATGGCGCATCGAAGGCAAACAATTCAAGAGAGATCATTAGGTTTAAATTGAACGGGGAATTCAAAAATAATTTTTATTTGGCAAAAACCATTAGCGTACTATTTTTTTGCTAAAAGAAAAAACGAAGTCAATACCCAAATTGCAACTTTATCAACTTCCACTACGTACTAAATATCAGTGAAATATCTGAAGCGGTTCTGAAAATATTAATTAATTTCCATTTTTTCCCTAAAACTTCAACACCCCGAGTCTTTGTAAGGAAACATTTTTGGAGCGCAGTTTATAAAGCAAGCTAACATTAATTTTTCATGCAGATTCACATCCTTAAATATTCGCATATCATTAAGGAACAGCTGTATAGCGTACATTATGAGGAGGGACAGATTGATGTACATGATAAATAATAAGGTACGAGTACGTTTTTGTGTAGGAACTAATTCATCAGAAATCTTTAATTTTATAAGCGAAACATGATTACTAATTTACAAATAAGAAAGAAAAGATTTTTAAACACATTACTGTTATCTCATCTTAATTACTCTGTATAAAATAGAAACGCCTAAGTGACTCTTCCAGTAAATTCTAAAAATGGTGGATGTGCTATGTAGAAAGATGGACTATTTGATATTAGTGATAATTGCGTAAACTAATAGGCGGATATAAAGTTTAAAGTAGTAGTACATAGTAAAACGGCTTTTCGATGTTCCTATGTTTGTTCTGCTAGATTGTGAGCAAATTGTCCGCTGGTAGTGACTGGAACATAACCGACAATTGAAGGGTCGGCCGGAACAACGTTGTATATAACATTTTTCTATAAAATAAGATTTCTGTCAAACAACGTAGTATGTACCTATTGGGACCCGTTGACAAACATAGACCTACCTGTTTACTCGCATCAATCACTGTGACGCGAATTTGTAAAGCGCGCCATTGCAGTCTTCCGCGTAACAACGTTGTATGTACGTAAACAAAAAAGAATATCTATGGTTTATGAACCATTCCAAGTTAAAAATCCTTTTAAAGTTGTCTGGATGCACCAAGCCTTCTTTGAGAATTTAACAGCTTTGGAATATTGTATATGAAAATATCCCAAATGTAAAATTACACAAGGATTGTGGCTGCAACTTACCGCTGATTCTCCAGCTAGTTTGAGAATGAGAAAATCTGATATTATGTAGCCCTGGAATTCATTTCCCATAAGCAATCGTAAAAGAAGAGAAACAATGACTTTTGCCACTGATATCATATCATCTGAAAAATTACCTATAATGTATCACAACCTTCTTCCAATCAAAGATGAAAAATTAAAAAACCTTGAGGATACGAGTGATTATATTCCTCTTAAGTATGTAACATTTTATGAGAAATTAGCTGCAACCCAGTAATATTTATTTAAGTTTCAGTTTTGGTTTCGAAACACGTTGATGAACTTAGAACGTATTTTTTTGTTATTAAAAATATGTTACTGTGTACTTTGGTTCCCTTAATAAATAGAACTGCTGGAAATACTTGTTTTGCTTATAGTCATTTAAAGTCTCCCTCTAACAACATTGTAAGTAACGTGATCATACAACCTTGTTACATGCGTTTTCCATAGGTTCCCATAGCTGCAAAATAGGTGTAACATTTTTGAATTACAATAACCTTGTATAACTATTGTTCCTTTAATGTGCTGGCTAACTATAGACGCAGTCATTTTAAAAAAATGGTTCAAATTTGTTTTTCTTAATTTAAGCCACTGAGCTTTTTTGTTACATACAACGTTGTTCCGGCCGACCCTTCAATTATTATGAGTAAGAGAACCTAATCGGTAGCAACAAAGAAAAGTGCGTCAAAGACTGACAGACGGAACAAGGTGATGAACAAAACCATCAAAAACCCGTAAAATTTTCGTTTTACGAGTATATTAAAAACAAAAACAATGTTGACATTTTCATTTTTATTTTCTAAATTTTAACTGCCTGTTAAATGTGTCAAGTAATTGTTGTTTAACAAAAATTGACAAAATCGACTTAAACTTACAGCAACACAAATGAACTGATTAATGATAAAATTACGCGCTTCTCTTTCTGAAGTAATCTAATAAAAAAATAAATAGGAAAACTTTTATTCTTGGCATCAAATTAAGAATAAGTTGTAATTTTTACTTCTGTAAATAATAAAATAAACTATAAACAAACAAACTATACCTCTTAACAGCTTTAAAAGAACTGTAAAACAAATGTTGGTAAGGCGAGTAGCTTATACTATGAAGGATTATTTTTCTGCAGATTTTAACAGTGTCTGTGATATACATATATTTTATGAGCGCTTTGTCTATTCCTATGTATTTCATATGTATTTTAATGTTATTATTTTGTTGTCAATAATATGTACTGCTTTTATGGTATGATACACGTATGATATTCATTATTTTTTGTTTTAAATGGTAGGTTTACATGACATATACTATACATATATTGTATGTCTATGGTATGTTTATTTAAATAAATAAATAGATCTAGGACAAATCCGGGGAATCGAGGATAGATACACCTTCCAACAAAGTTCTATTCCTATCTAAAACATAATACGATCTACGTAAACACTTATAACTCATGTTATCAAACCAAACATTATCTAATCCACGTTTCAATTTAATTGCATCTACAGTTTGATTATGATAATGCTGATATATTCATATCACTGCATATGGACTGTTAGAGACCTACTAAATTTTCATATATTCAAATAGAATCAATTTATTCTGTTTTTCCTGCCCTATACAGGGTTATCCAAATTAAGTGCCCACCATTAGTAACTTTGTTATTAGTGAAAATACAAAGTTGTTTGAATTAGCAAACTAGTAGCATTTTTAACGCTGGTAAAAATGAGAAATAAAAAAAAACAATTGAGAGTAGTTATTTTGATTTTTTTCAGTAAAATAACATTTTTTTAAATGGAAACCCCTGTATATTATATTTTTTTCTGTTAAAGCATCAAATTTTAAACAAAAAAGCTTACAATAACTTTTCTCCTAGGTTACAAATTGTTGAAGTTATGGCCTCCAATCTGAAACAATTAAATTGTTTCGACAAACTTTATTTTCAACATCAACTTATAATCTTACAAAATACAATAACAATTTTTTTTAAAGAAGATGCTCGAAAACACCACCTTGTTCTTCAATACATTTTTGGGCACGTTTTTCAACTGCTCGAACTGTCTTAAGTATGGTCCTACCATCTATCTGGGTTATCTTTTCCCTAACTGCAGTCTTTAACGCGTCAAGGTTATCGTAAATTCGCTTGTAAATTTGGTTCTTTAAGTAACCCCACAAGAAGTAATCAAGTGGGTTTAGATCTGGTGATCTGGGAGGCCACTGTATTGGGCCATTTGTTCCTATCCACTGATCATTAAAAGTAGTACTTAGAAAATGATAAGTACCTCTGGAGTTGTGGGCAGGTGCGCCATCTTGCTGAAAATGCAGATGATGTCTACTTATAAGATCCAATTCGTCTAAGAAATTAGTCAGAATTTCTGACATAAATTCCACATATCTTGCACCAGTTAGGGTTCCCTTATAAAAGAACGGGCCAACAATTTTTGAACCAATTATACCGCACCAAACGTTGAAACTGAAACGGACTTGTGGGCCTCTTGGATGTACTAACAAAAGATTTTCTCTTGACCAATAATGGTGGTTTTTTCTATTAAACATTCCAGAATTTGAAAAATTTGATTCATCTGTCCATAAAAGGTAACGAAAGTTATTTACATTTTGGCGACAGAAGCTAAGATACCAATGGCAAAAAACAAGTCTTCTCTCTGGATCCCCTGCCAAAAGCGTTTGAACTGGTCGGTACTTATACGGAATAAATTTGTATTTTTTTAAAATCCTTTGAACAGTACCATAACTGAAATTAGAGTCCTTGAGAATATCTGCTATTGAATTCTCACGATAAGCTTCAAAATATCCAATAACTGCAATTTCCGTGGCCTCGCTTATTATGAATTCTTTTTTGCCCTTGTTTTAGCAAAAACATTTTCGTTGCCCCTAAATTTTCGATAAAGTCTCAGAAAATATCATTCATACGGTTGAATGCGAGCGGGATATAATTCACTGTAGTATTCTCTTGCTCTCAAGGAGGATTTTTTGCACACTAAATAGCATTCTAACATATCACACTTTTCTTCATGGGAGAACATTTTTCTTTAAATTAATGACACAATAAAGCTTATAAACAAGTATTTACACTAATGTTTGACATTATTTGATTTTATCCAGTTTAACAATTTGTCGCTTATCTTAATGCTGTCAAATCGCGAACGCCATGTTGTTTTCATAGCCGTCTTAATATTATAATACTGCAAATAATTAAAAATATTTATCGTTATTTTGACTTTATTTTTGACTTTAGCGGAAAAGTCATTATGAACTTTTTTGTTTAAAATTTGATGCTTTAACAGAAAAAAATATAATATACAGGGGTTTCCATTTAAAAAAATGTTATTTTACTGAAAAAAATCAAAATAACGACTCTCAATTGTTTTTTTTTATTTCTCATTTTTACCAGCGTTAAAAATGCTACTAGTTTGCTAATTTAAACAACTTTGTATTTTTACTAATAACAAAGTTACCAATGGTGGACACTTAATTTGGATAACCCTGTATACCGGTTCAGTGAATTCCGAAGTATTATTGTGCGGAAATAGAAAGAACAATCTTCGTTTATACCCTTCCTTTACTTTCCGAATCTAATAAGCGACCTAGCTTCACATCATGCTCCCTCCTATCTACGCAGTAAACAAGGATAAGTAAATTTATGGAGTATTGATGCAGAGAGTTTATTTATCACTTAGGGTAGGCGCGAACTATAACAAACCCTTAGAGACAATAAGCTGGAGAGCATAACTATATCCCTACAAACAACTTTGGAATTTCTTTCGTTAAATTGTAACTTATTGTAACTTACAGGGATGGTAAAACAGACCAAATAATAAATATAAGCTTATAAGGCCATATAATGTTACATTCAAATCAACTAAAACAATTAGAGAAGAGGCTGGAAAGTGATTATCAGAAAATCATGTAAAGCTATAATATAATCAAAAATGCAAAAAACCGCATTTATGATGTTCAAGGTGTGAAATCGGGTCCCAAGAAGATATGGTCTTAAGGCTGCTGGGCGAAAAATTTCTAATTTATATATATATATATATATATAATATATTATCTAAAACCTTATAAACCTGTAGGTGTAAGGTGCAATTACATTATTTCATTCTCTAAACTAATCACTTATTATATATAAATTTAGCTCAGTCTTCCTTATTTCTCGCCTGGCGCACTGCTTCGTTACAACTTATTCCCCTGTTCTTGAGTATTTTCGCCAATCCATCATTCCACGTCTTTTTCGGTCGCCCTCTTGCCCTTTTCTGTTGAACTGTCGCTTCCCATATGAGTTTGGCCTTGTATCCTTCACCCTTACTAAATGCCCAAACCATTTTAATTGGTTTTCTTCAATCCTTTGTAATACAGATTCCACTCACAGCTCTTCTCTAATAAATTCGTTTATAATTTTGTCTTTCCTAGTGACTCCTTTGACTGCCCTGAGGTATTTCATATCAATAGCCTGTAACTTGCATTTTTGCCTGTTCGTTAATACACAGCTCTCGCTTCCAAATATCAATATGGGTCTGAATACTGTTCTGTAAACGGTCATCTTTGTTTTTCTGTTTATCATTTTCTTCCTTAAGAAAGATGTTTTAAATGTGTGATAGAGCCTAGATACATTCGTTAATCTTTCGTTGATTTCCTCTTCCATTGTTCCATCGGAAGCTTCGACTTGTTCTATACGTGCGCTCTTAGTAACTATATTCATTCCATTCCTCTCTGCTGTCGTCATCACTTTTGTTTTATATACGTTAATATTCAAACCTCTCTTCGATATTTCTAATAAATGTCAACTGGCAATAAAGAAAGTAAAATAACTTTTGTTTCCAAAGGCAACTTGATATTACTTTGTGTTTGTTAAAATTACAGCCAATGAATTTTTTGCCAAAATTTTTGTACATACGTTAATTATTTGTGAACCAAGTTTAATAGCATCTTTTCTAAGGTTAGCAATGATATAATGACATTGATAATTTTATTGTTATTAGTTAAACATGTACATACGGAGTCAATATCCTTATTTATTTCTTTGGTTGCCTTCTGGAAATTATCAAGGTAAATGAAGTAGGGCAGCTGCGTGTCATCTGCGTATGACTGTAGCTGTGTTGAATGGACTTTGCTATATTATCTATATAAATTAAATCAACGAAGTACCTAAAATTGAACCTTGACGCACACTGAACGCAATTATTTACTATAAGTCCAAAAGCAGAAACGCACCGAGATTTGTTTGAGTTAAGCATGATTTGAAAAATTTTCACTCAAAACCTACTAATGAAAATATAAACACAAAAAAATCTATATATAAAATAAACTGTGACTGCGGTAAACATCAAAATCAGCAGCGAGCATATATGGGTAACAGGAAATACGGTAAAATGAGAGGAGGTCTCAGTATTACACAAAGAGGATAAAAATGACAAAAAAGGGTAAAGGAATCAGCCTATATAAAATTAAATAATAATCTTCTTCCCAGTTCCTCTGTGGGCTGTGACCCAATTTGGTTGAGCACCCTTGATGAAAATCTCACTGATATCCTCCAGTCTAACTAATGGACCATGAGTTTTTTATCAAGGTTTTTTCCTATGGTTTGTTATTGGACCTCAAATGCGCAGACACTTTGCTTCACTATCTAAGGCCAAGCTGTTGTGTTGTATTTACTGACATGAATGGAAATTCAGTTAAGCAAACATCACTCTGCTTTTAGACGCTAGTGGCAAGCATGAAGCAAAGGGCGAGAAGACTGCACTAAAATCGTATGTGGGAGGTGTGGGAAACTTAAAGTATACTCCCATTGAAAATGCCATTCAACCTTTTTTGACAGTGAAGTCAGAAAGAAACAGCATTGCCTAGTAAAATTGTCACGCGCCTAAGTCGATTCGTTCATCCTCAGACCCTATAGAGTCCTTTTTCCTTTTCAAGATCTGGTTCTGCAAATTTTAACGTTTTCGCTGCAAGCTCACATGTCGTTATTGATATTATGGGATCCTATTTTCAAACCATAGTCCATTTTTGCTGCGAGGCCAAATGATTTGTGCTTGAAATTAAAGTGATGAGTAGAATCAAACAGTTTTGTTATTCCATCATTTATTGCAACTGTATTGAATAACTTAATTACATACAATAAAAATTGGGTTATCGTATCATCATCCCTGAAAGAGAAAAAACACAGTATTAGCTTGATGAATTAGTTTTACTGGTATATCCTAAATAAAATTACCAAAATGTTTCTTTTCTTTTTGAGGAAAAAAGTTGTCAGATGAGCCGTCATGTGGAAATGATTTTGAGATGAAGTAAATCGTTTGGAGTGATGACATTTCTCCTCTGGAAGCAGGCTGAGCACTTTCGTCTCATTCTATGAACAGGTAAGGACAAGCACTGTCCCTAGGATGCGACTTACTTTTGATATGAAGGTTAAATTTTTGTCGCATGAGAGAGCAATAACTCTTATTCTTTCACGTTTAATCGGTATCCGCACGGGTATTACGTAAGAATCCTATAAAAAGTAAAAAAAAAAAACTATAAAATGTCATCTTGCAGACTAGTCATTCCACATTTGCTCACTAGGATCGTTGTGAGCGTCAATCTATGGAGGAATAGCTCAACTACACGCATTGCTGGTTGCATATGTTTTGTGAAGCCGAGTAGTCGGTAGTTTTCATCTCTGAGAAGAAAGTTGGTTGAATAGCAAGATCGCATCTGGATGACTGTGTGTATTGGTCTGCATGTGTATAAAATCAGTGATATTTCCTGTGTGAGAAAGTAATCACTGAAAATGTTGCCAATGAATTACATCTATAATATTAGCTGTGCCCGACAGGTTATTTATATGTTGCCCTTTCTGAAGAGAGGTTATGCTCAAAGTTATAAATTACGATTTTTTACGTTTCTTGTGTTTTCAAAAACTTTGAGGAGAATTTTGAAATGCAGCAAATTTGCGTATGTAATTTCCAGAATAGATAAGAAAAAGTGGATGCGCAGCTAATTTCTAGCTTTGAATCTCAAGTAAGTGTATTTGAAACTAGAATCCAATGGAATTATCATCAAAACATATTATAAGCACAGAAATCATCACTATGCACCTATGCAGTGCCGTTACCTCCAGTAATGCTATAACTGAAACAGATTTTGCATCACATTAGAGCCAAACATTGCTAACTGAAGCCTCATGACGTTTAGGCAAGACGTACGACTACAAAGCGAGTTCACAGCGAGTCCATCAGCTAGTGCTAAGCTAACATCTTGTAGAAAAACCTTCATCATGTTACAAAAAAACAATATAACATCAAAAAAATCGACATAATGTCACTTTTCAAGATACGTAATGCCCGTGCCGGGATAAGAATAATATTCCACTGGCTGATTCCTTGAGAGTGGAATATGTAGTGCTTAAGTCAGTTCTGCTTCATTAGAGTTCTGTTCCGTTGTAGGAACTTGAATTGTGTTTTTGCAACGCACGGAGGAAAAAAATAAGGCGAGGCAAGGAGGTGTTCACAATCCTGTGTTTGCTGTTGTTATTTCTATATCTCTGTTTTTTCATAAAAGTTTTTATTGTTTTGTGAATGATAAATTATAACAGTTTGGAAAAAAATTCTCACTTACCAACATGTCCTACACCCATTCCTGCATCCATCATTCCAATACCTCCTTTCATCATTCCCATACCACCCTTCATCATGCCCATTCCTCCCATGCCCATCCCTACAGATCCCATACCCATTCCCAGTGACCCCACTCCCATTCCAACACCGCCCGTAATGGGTTTCATCATCATTGGCTTCATCCCCATGCCCATTCCCATGCCCAAACCACTTCCCATGGTCATATCCATGCTCATCGGACTGCTAGCGCTCTTCGAGCCTTTCGATTCGCTGGCCGAGTCTTCGCTATGGTGGCTCTCCACGTGCTTCTTGATGATGGGACCTGTAAGGTGCGTTTAGATTACAACAAAGGACTTTGCACAAAAACATGGAAAATGGGACCCGGTCAGTTTGCTTTAAAAATCAGTATGATATATTTTTCGCGTTCCTGAACAAAACTTCTCATGGGACCAACGCAATCATATGATTAGTTTCTGAGAAATAGGGAGATGAAACTTGCCAAACTTGGAAAAATAATTAAAGTACCAAAAACTCGTAGAATCCGAAAGCTGAAAGAAATATTCCGTTAAAACACCTTGTAGGAAGGTGTGGAGAGATTTTATCTTGACCATTATACTTAGAAGGTCATCTTAAGCGAAATTTAAGTTTTATGTGTTAATAGTGGAATAGAGCTGGCATGAAATGTTAGAGATATCAGAAAATTCAATAGGACATTTCGCATCTCAAGAGTACCGAAAAATCGCAGTTGTTTCTTTGCCTTTGATTATCACCTTGTTAAAGTCACTGGCGGATTTAGAGGAAAGGAGTGGGGGGCGCCCCCCCCTAGACGTCTGATATTTGCTTTTGCAATCTAACACCGTTGTGTTACTTTCTGTCACATCATGGTGACGGAGGCATGCTAACTATAAGGTATAGCTATAGGAACTGAGCATTATGATTTTTTGGTATCCTTTGGTATTCCAAATGCTGTCCCTCTTTGACATTACTTGTTTACAGCACAACTCTTACGATTTATACGTAGCTGTATATTCGAGTATTGTGACTTGGGACAAATCTAAGTCTGGGTAATATATTAGCTATACAGATTGCACTTAAAAAGTGATTTATGTTCTGTTTGTTGCTCAATAGTTATTTGAAAAGTCTGTAAAGCTTGACTGATGTTGTTCAGGGTTGGTATTGCAGCGAAGCACTATGTTGGATGAATGCCTAAATTGGAAATAGACATTTATGAGATTTGTTTAGCGGAGCGCCTGTGGCCTGTCGAGAAACTGCGTCGATCGAAGCTCAAAATCAATACCACACGTCCCACATTCCTTCCCGCGTATGTATTTGTCTATTTATGTTGCTATATTGAATTCGTCTAAATCACAGAGCTGCTGCACTATACCTGAATATGTACAGCCCTGTATTCCTGTACTTGTTCAATACAAATATACATTATCAAAATAATTACGATCTAACAGATATAGTTTTTTTCACGGATTTCCATCATTTCTACATGCGATCAACACCGGTTCGAAAACTGAGAAAACAACTATGCCGTAAATCTAAGTTCGACAACGAAAGTCTGAAAAATAACAAAATCTATATTGAATTTCAATAACCCCAACCCCTACTGAGCGGGGCCGTGGCGAATGCTTGTTCCGGAAGTTGTTGTATCCAGCATACAACTTCTTCCGGTACAAGTGATTGACACGCATTAAGGAATACCTCAGTACTGATTGCTGGGTGGCGATCCAAGTCATACATGCCTCATATTGCTGATATAATAGAAGTGCTTGATTGTGTCAGTATTTGCACCATTTACTTGATTTGTTTAATGGGCGGTTCAGAGTCTTAATAGTTAAGCTTATTACATACTAGTAGACCCCATTGCGCAAGAAGACGGTTTCAAGACACGATCTATAGATGGTCTACAGACATCCTTCTTTGTCTTGTCTAGCGTCCACACGATAATGTGAATTTTTTGGTTCCATGTTCGTTTTCGCAATCAAAGACATTGTTTTGTGTGGAATGGACTGGGATATGTCTCGGGGTCCCTCAGAATATTTTATTTATTTTTTGTCGGTTAACAGAGCAATGAAGTTTTTTATGTTTGATCTTTAATATCATTACACTAGTTAATTATAAATGCCACGTACTTACTTTGTTCTCATATAATAAAATATTGGCTTTCTGAGGATTTCTGAGCAATTTCCATGTTTTCTTTTCAAGCTGGTCTTGACCGGATAGAACACAAGGAGCAATAATAGGATAAATTCTAGAAGTTCCACTGAGGTTAAAAAATGACCAGCTGCAAATATCGTTTGCGCCCCCTAGACGAAATCCTGAATCCGCCCTTGGTTAGAGTCTTGTTAATTTTGAAGCTGACAGAGAAGTATAAGTGTAAGCATTACTTAAGGTGTATCATATCCAT
Source organism: Acanthoscelides obtectus (assembly GCA_963669975.1). Classification (NCBI taxonomy): domain Eukaryota; kingdom Metazoa; phylum Arthropoda; class Insecta; order Coleoptera; family Chrysomelidae; genus Acanthoscelides; species Acanthoscelides obtectus. The sequence goes on along the minus strand of CAVLJG010000003.1, from coordinate 104,545,358 downwards.
CTCCATTGAACTGGCCAATAAATGATACCACATAATGTTGAATGGGCTAGTTTACTAACGTGTCGGCCACTTCAACCAGCTTTTTCTAAATTACAAATCAAATTAATGACATTTAAGCTTATGGAATTGATAATTAATTAGACAAGGCTCTTATTTATTTATATTTTTCTTCGAAGCGACAGAGTTCATTTTTTATAGCCTCAAATGTTGACTATTAAGCAATCTTTGACTACAGTTTGTACAAGTCTTTGTCGGGGTAGTTACTTCTATGTGCCGCATATCACTTGTTGCGCGTATTAAATACGATGATTTATGTTTTATGGGCACTCGCTTCTCCTTCTGTTCTTGTCACAATACGTGAAATCAATCGCTCATAGAAAATATAACAAGATATGGTATTTCTGTAGGCCACTTTAATAAAAGTTTAGTATAGTCACTAAGAAGTTCACTGAGGACGAAATTATGAATAAAATCAATTCAAGGTCATAATCAAAGACAAGTAAACAAGCATGACTTTTCCGTTCCATTGCGAACTGTCCTTTTGAGTAATTTTTTTAACTCTTGAACCACTCGTGCCATATCCTTCTAAGCATCAACGTACAAAAGAAAAGTTGCGCTTGAATTGACTTTGTAAGGATCATGGTTAAGATCAACGTAACACCTTCCAACAACTTTGTATAAATTCTTTTAAACGAAATATTTCTTACAGTGTAACAATTCTCCAATTCTCCGACTGTTTCCCTGCGAGCGTTTTTCAGAAAGTAATCATAGGATTGCTGTTTGGATGAGAACTTCTATCCAGGAAGACGAGAAATATATCGTATTGAATTTTTAGTCAAACCGACTTAGTTTCCATACGTTTTGTACGGAGTCCTTTGCGCTGGAGCATGCGATGCACCATGTCTCCGCATATCTGGCAGAAAATGCAATCTGCAATATGTCACAGTACAAGCGCCTGGGACAAAAGTTCACAAAATGACTGCTGTGAGCAACATGTGTCGGTATTTACGCCGCGAGCATTTCAGGTTGCAACACGTGCCTGGAACTTTTTTATGGGCAAAATGTTGCAGATATTCAAGCAAATATGTTGAACGCACGATGCGCAACATTTGTTAGACGTGCTGACTGTCCGCGGCACGTAACAATAACAAAAAATAGCTAGAGCAGTAGTCATTGAAACTTCACGAAGCGTTACCAATACAGTCAAAATTTTTATGAGAACTGTCTGCTGTAGAATTATAATTACTATATACAGGGTGTTGGAAAAATAGACGGAGATATTCTAGAGGGTGATTCCTTGTTAAAGAATATCAAAAAAGTTTGAATAAACACGAGTTTTCAAGAAACAAGGTGATTAATTTAAAAAAAAGAGCTACTAGATATTCTATGATTCTGTTGAAATTTAGCAATACCATTTGTTGTATTAATCTCAATCAAGAAATTATTTATTGTTTTCCAAAGCACTTGTGATTTTTAATTAGCAAAAATTAATAAATCAATTTTGTCAAGTGACATGCAATAAAACGGTTTTTATTTTTTTTCTCGAAAACGAGGTGAGATACCAAAAAAATTACAAGAGAGAGAGATAAGGTGTATTTTTAGATGGTTAATCAATCAACAAATGTTAAAGTTACAAAAAAAGCAGTGGCGTACATCTTTTCCCAATGATATTTGCTAAGGGTCGCCACTGGACTTAATAATTTTAATTTATCTAGGGCAAAATTAGCCTCTTAATACAATAAATAATAAGTCAAATTTCAACGGAATATGGATAGAAGTGACTTCGTATTGAAAACGCGTACTTAAGCTTTATTCGCACCAAAAAACCTACAATTCTTGTAGCTTTAGAACTGATGGGTGCTTTGAGGGCAGAAAAGTGTAACCTGCAGAAACATGTAACACCAAGATGATTAATATCTGTCGTTCTCTCCAAAGCTGAATTATTCATGCTATAATTAAAGATGATCGTGTTCATTTTTCCACTATACGAACAAACCTTACGTTTTAAAATGTTTAAAAAATTGAGTTATTATCACACCATTGTGTGATAGTGTCTAGATCCTCCTGATAGGAAATATGGTTCTCTAAATTTGTAATTTTGGTGTTGGCTGGCAAATAGGTGATTGTGACAATTTAGCGGTCAAATCATCGACAAAAACGGCAAACTAGGTTTGATCTCTACGGCACACGCTGAACAATAAGCATTATAGAAAAACATGTTTCGTTCTGTTGTCAAGATATGAGCTTAACAAGTTATACCTGTGGAGTGTTCTTCGCTTTGGTGGGTTTCGTGTACTACGGGTGCTGATTCGAAGAAGTTCCCGTTGGTATTCAATTTTTGGCCGTTCAGGAAGTTTTCATCCGCTTTTAGCTTTTGGTCAACCAGGGAGTCTGCAGAGGTTGTATGTAGCAGGCAGATTGTAAGTATAACAGCTTGGAAGTAGAGAACCATTGTTGGTATCTGCAAATAATATCAAAAAGTGAGTTGCAATGTGGAGCCATAAAATACTCATGTGCATAATTGCGGCACCATTTAAGTTATGCTAAGGAATCAATTCTTCACTTTAAGGTTTAAACACATACTATTAAAGAAAATTTCCGAATATTCTTGGGCTTCTGCAATCTCAACCAGAATCTGTAGGGCGCCTTTTCCTATCCAGAAAGGCACCGGTATCCCTACTGTTTAATGTCAGCGCTACATTATCAGTATATATTTTCTTTTTGAATTCTTAGAAACTTCGTAAGATTCAAAAAGATAACATAACCTCACAATAGGCGGGCGCTGACGCTGACATGAAACAGTAGAAATCTATACATACCCCAGCCTTTCTAAAGGAGACTATTAAAATCAATAAGGCCGTAAAGGTGCTCCAGAATTGTAGGAACAGCTGACGATACGGCCCTTAGATGACGAATATGATATCATCAGTTTTTCGCTGAAATTGGGGCAGAGTCTCATCTCCATACTCTAGTCAGAGATGCGTGACACTTTAGCATTAGCAGTAGAAAACATTTGAGTATAGGGACCCATATCCGGTGCTTGTGTGTTGTTATTTATTTATTTATTTATTTCCAACAGGTGAAACTCAATTACAGGGAATGCTGAAAAAAAATAACAATTAAAGAGACATGGTTCTTGGACTTAAATCTATAGTATCACACATTCTAAATAAGATTGGATGATCTATTGCAGTTAATAATCGATGCACAACTGTCACTGTAAATATCACACGACTCAGTAACACTGTTCATGACGCAGCACATGAGATTAATTGGCGATTTTGTCATAACATTTGTACGGCCAGCTTGACAATAGAATGCCGTTTGTTGTCGACTCCCTAGCCTTGGAACGCGGAAACATATTTTTTCAAGTAAATTTTGACAGTCAATTTTATTGTGAATGAGGCCATACAAAAACGACAAAGCAAATATGTTCCGTCTTGTTGACAGTAAATCCAAATTGAAAAACTCTAATAGGGCACTATGGTCACAACCTCTTTCTGGATAAGAACCTGTGCATTTAAGGTGAAAATACTTTATCTTTAAAAACGATAACAGAAATTATTTTTTGTAGCTGCATTCCATGTCGACTTTATTTAACAAAAATTAATTGTTACTTATGAAAAATTCTACCAATCAAGAGCTGGCGGACATGCATTTGGCATACGGAGCAACAAGCTGCAATGCACGAGCAGCAGCGCGGTTGTATCAAGAACGTTATCCCGAACGACAGCATCCGGGATACAAAGTTTATTGATATTCATCGGCGGCTCTCCGAGACAGGCATGTTTAAAACCAACATGCATGATACTGGTGTTGCTCGAACCGTAAGAACGGTCGAATTTGAAGAAGGGGTCCTTCAGCGACTTGCCGACGAACCATCAAGTAGCACACGTCACATTGCTGAGGATATGAATATGAGTAACGCTTCCGTCTGGCGGGTGCTACACGAGCAACAAATTTATCCTTACAACTTCCAGAAAGTTCAATGATTGACTGCAGTCGATTATCATCCTAGAGTTCAATTTCGTCAATTGCTTTTTCACCAAATCGCTGCACAACCAAATTTTTATGGACCGATGAAGCCTCTTTCACAAGAGACGGTATTTTTAATAGTAGGAATAGCCACGTTTGGGACAAATAAAATCCCCATGCAATTCTTCCTACAAAACATCAGCAACGTTGGTCTGTCAACGTATGGGCAGGCATTGTTGATGATCATTTGATTGGGAACGGTTAACAGGACCTATTTACCGGCAATTCTTGGAGGAAGTTCTTCCAGAACTTCTTGAACATGTTCCATTGAACGTTCGACAGCAAATGTGGTTTCAGCATGATGGAGCGCCGGCTCACTTTGCTGTGCAAGAACGTGAGTATTTGGATCAGCGGTTTGGGCACCGTTGGATTGCCAGAGGTGGAGCAGTTTCTTGGCCTCCTAGGTCACCCGATTTAACGTCGCTAGATTTTTTCCTGTGGGAAATGTAAAGTCTTTGGTTTACGAAACTCCAGTAGGAACAGAGCAAGACTTAATTGGACGAATTACAGCAGCATTTGAAATCCTTCAAAACGTGTATCAAATTTTTAGTCAAGTCTGCCGAAATCATGTGCGACGTTTAAATCGGTGTATTCAGGTTGGAGGAAGACATTTTGAACAATTGTTGTGATGATATCATGTACAAAAGGCAAAAATTAAATGCATTAAATCCTATTTAGGCAATTCATCGTCTTTCTAAATTTTAATGGGTCTTAGTGCCGTAGTGACACTTTTCCGGATATGGATATACTCAAATGTTTTCTATTGTTACACTGAATAACCCCTAGAAGTTTGATCCCTTAGTTCTGAAACATCCTGTATAGAATCGAGAAACGAAAAATAATACCTGTTTGGTTCGCCGTCTGTTCCAGATGCTTGTCACTTTAATGTTGATGATAAACTGAGTAAATTTTTTTGAATATCATCGTTTTATACTGTAACGCCTTTGTACCGACACGCTTCCATTGTCGCATCTTGTAGAACAATGTGAGGATGTACTTTAATTTAGCTGTTAAAGGTTACTGTCATTGAATTTTGTGGATGATGATATGCTTAGAATTAATCTCCGTGAAGAATCTCTGTCTGCTTTCTATCAAATGTGATGGGGCCTCATTATCAGATAGCTATTAAATTCAGCAATTCAGGAATTTTTGCGTACAACCGTTTACAGAACATTTGCCATCTAAATGTTCGATCACTTACAGTTTCTTTTAATGAGTTTTCTTTGCTGATAAAAGATCAATTTGATATTATAGCTGTGTCTGAAACTTGGCTTTCATGTAATATACCAGATAATCTTATCAGTATGCACGATTATAATTTCTTTCGCAAAGATAGAATTGGCAGAGGTGGTGGGGTTGGCATATACGCAAAGGCTAATCTGAGATTCAGTACTGTTAATATCGATTTTTTGGGTAGCAGTACGCTGGAATTATTGTGTTGTAAATGTAGAATCAATTCCGTAAGCCTGCTTGTTGCGATACTTTGTAGACCTCCTCACTGTTCGGAGTGTAGTTTAGTCCCCCAGGGGTCCATCTTGGGTCCACTATTATATTCTTTATATGTTCTAAATCTAAAGAGTGCCAATCTTAATGCAAGGTATTTTACTTTTGCTGACGACACAGTTCTTCTCTATAAAGGAAATCATGAGCAGGCTCTGCGTGACGAAGTTAATTTAGATCTTGCTCTTTACTGTAAATGGCTATATTCGAATAAATTAAAGGTCAACATTGATAAAACAAAATATCTAATTTTCAAACAGAAAAATAAAATATTCGAAAACCCTTCTATACGAATAAATAATGTTATAATAGAAAAAATATCGAGCACCAAATACCTGGGTTTAATTATTTATCGATGAGAACTTGAATTGGTCTAGTCACATTAAACATTTTTTGGATAAAACAACATCGATTATAGCTGCTTTGTACCGAAGCAGAGACTACTTAACTACAAAAAGTAAAATAAATATTTATAATACATTTTTCTTAGCACACTTTAGATATATGTTACCTATTTGGGGAATGTGTTGTAAAACTGAATTTCATAAAGCACAAGTTTTGCAAAATAGAATATTAAGAAATTTGTTCAACTATGATCGACTTGCCAATACGGACAATCTGTACTCAGAATTGAATGTTTGTAAACTAGATAAGCTGTTGGAATTAGAACAATGTAAAATGATCTTCAAAATTTTAAACAACCAACAAAAGTGTAATACAAACATTTTGATCACACATGAGGTGCATGACAATGAGACAAGATCACATAATAATTTGTACTACATTCCTACTAGAACCAATATAGGATTAAATAACCCTATCACTGATGCAACAAAAACGTATAACAACCTACCAAATAATGTAAAAAAGTACATGTATTTAGAAATTATGTAAAGATACTCAAAAGACACTTGAATTGTTGAATTTATTGTAGCTAAATAATATAAATAAAATTTGTAAAAATTGAATATTGAATAAAGATTTGTTTCAAAAAAAACCACATAGACAATCTTGTTTCTTTCTTTATGCCTCAATATAGTGAGATTATTCTCCTTGGGGACATGAGTATTGATATGTTCGATACCACGAATGTACTCAACAGTTGTCTTGATTTTTATGGTTTCAGGCAGGTCATCGATGAACCTACTCGCATTTCTCGTTTTAGTTCTACTTTAATTGATGTCATATTTTTAAATAATATTGAGAGTGTTCTCAACTTTGGTACCTTAAATACAGATCTGATATCTGACCATAAACTAGTATTTTGCGAGTTAAATATAAAATCCGTTTCATCGGAGGAAGAATTCATAACCAATAGGAATTTTAAGAACATTGATGCAATCAGGATTTGGCTGCAGCTGGCTTAGAAGAAATGCTGTATATTACTGACATTAACTCGAAAATTCTAATCCTTAATGGGGTGCTTATTGAGCTTTTTAACTTTCATGCTCCTATACGGACGGCTCGTGTCACCAAAAAAGCTGCTCCATGGTTACCTTTTGCACTTGAGGTCATTCTTAAGGTGAGAGATGAGGCTTTAATTAAATTTCGTCACAGTCCATCAGATGAAAATTGGACAGCGTATAAACAGTTAAGAATTTTTTTTTTATATTCCAACTACCACGAAGGCCTAAGGCCTAAGCACCCATTGGGTACCGTGGGGCTATGGGGATACATGGGAAAGGGGGGACGCCACACGGACTCTGGTTAGGGAACACGTGTGCATGGAACATGCACACATTCTGGCTCCGCCTACGAGAACCGCCGGGTGGTACCTCCGCGTTCGACAGTCAGAGACCTTCTACCACCTACCGACAATCACAACATCCATAGCCAAGAGAAAAATTTCTCCTGGGACGGGACTCGAACCCGCACAGCGCGCGGCGACTGATCAGGAGACCGAATAGTCTACTACTGCGGCCACCGCTGCTGCCTATTCACTTGCTTCAATCCGGCGTGAGAAAAAGGGCATGTTTATTACGTTTTGATAGTCTCAATACTAGAAAAGCTTGGGCTCAGCTGAGACTAATGAATATTTGTCCCCAGAAACACATTGAAATACATTATGATCTATTAGACCCTAACGAAGTCAAAAACCACTTCATGTTAAATTACCAAAATCTTAATATCAATTCCCGTTTGATTGATAGTAGAGTAGAGTTTTATGAAAACAGCTTTAACAGGCAAGAGATGTAACTCCACTTACATTTAGAATGTTGAAGAAATTTTGGACATCAAGTCACCTCCTACAGGGAGTGATGAAATTAACTTCAACATGCTAGGTAACTGCTGACCTGAAATTTTATTGTATTTAACACATTATTAATATATGCCTTGAGATCGGGACTTTTCTTGAAGCTTGAAAGGAAGCTATTATCATCCCTTTAGCGAAAGTCAAAAATCCAACCTCTCATAATCATTTGCGGCCTGTTAATTTGCTGTGCTTTTGTTCGAGGCTATTAGAGAAAGCAATGTACATTCAACTAGTGGAATATCTAGAGAAAAATAACTTGCTTCGTCCTCATCAATCAGGATTTCGTGCGGGACATAGCACTACTTCAGTCTTGCTTCATCTAACTGACAACATCGTAGGTAATATTAATACCATACTAGTTAATCACAAAATCATGTTGAGCAAGCTGAAGTACATTGGACTATCTGATATTCCGCTAAGAATTTTCCCAAGCTACTTGGCTGAAAGAAAACAGGTAGTTAAGACGGTTAGCTGCGTTTCTTCTAGTACTGTGGTTTCATCTGGTGGCCCGCAGGGGTCAGTTCTGGGACCTCTGCTATATTTAATTTACACTATAGACTTAGACTCATGTGTGGAATTTTGTTCTATACAAATGTATGCTGATGACACACAATTATCATTTCACTTCAAATATGCTCAGTTAAATGAAGTAATCTTTGAGATTAATACTGACCTAATCAATATTACGGATTTTTGTAAAAAGCACTGTCTCAGGATCAATCCTGAAAAGAGTTCAATTATGCTTTTTTCACCGAAACACATGTATAATAACATAAAGGACGCAATTGTACTCATTATAAATAACGAGCGCATCCCTATGTCAGAACATTCTAAACACCTGGGTGTTATCTTGGACTCTAACTCCAAGTTTGATAGACACATCGGTTACCTGTCACAAAATTACAACTTTTATACTCCAATCGGTTTATTTTAAACTTTAAGATTAGGAAAAAATTAGCTGAAAGCTTGATCCTATCATCTTTGCGACATTCTCTGATTTTATTCTATTCTTATTTGGATTCGTCGGATCGGTATAGGTTACAAAAAATTCAAAACAGCTGCTGCAGGTTTGTGTTTGGACTTCGTAAATATAGTAGTGTCTCTTCGAAGATTAAAGATTTAAATTGATTAAACATGGAATCACAGTTTGTTTATGCTATGAAGGTGTTTGTCCATAAAGTAGTTCGCACAAAAAAGCCACCGTACATTTTAGAAAAGCTAGTACCAAGAGGTAACATTATTCAGACGCAATCTTAATTTTGCGATGCCAGTGCACTACACAGCCCTTTTCCAGAGAAGCTTCACATTTCGTGCTGTCAAGTTATACAACTCACAGATAAAATATGTAGCAGTAAAACAATAGTACCTTTCAGGAGACTCGTTAAGAAACAGTTGATGGGATATTAATAGTTCAAGTGTGCATTTGTACATTTTTTTTTCTTTTACTGTTGGCTCGTGTGTGCGTGTTGTCAACACGTTATCTATTCAATTCATTCACTTACACTTCATTCTATTCATATTATTACTATTGTTTGTTTGTGTACCGAGTTTAACTATGTTACTCTTTGACACACAGTGAGGTTAAGTCTAAGAGTAGCCACTTGGCTAAACTTCGCCCCACTGATGTAATGTGTATTAATAAAGACATTTATTGTTATTATTATTTTCTAGCACATACTATACTAGTGGTGGACAGTTGCTTGCATCATGGAAAATTTTACCCAAATTCAAATTTCGATATTTTCGGAACGGACAGCGATATTGATTTGCGGTGTTCGAGAGGTTCTTGACAAACTCCTTGGGAATACGCACAAGTTCGATCGGTGTATTTCTTCTATTCATCCACTTATACAGGGTGATCAAAGGAAGTCAGGTTTTTTAGCAAAGTTTGGGGCTGCGTCAGATTCTCAATTCTTGATCTTGGAAATTTGTCTTTTTGATCCTTGGACTATCCCAAAAAAACTAATTTGTTCAATTTTTCGAAAGTTGGCTATAATTCAAATTATCGAATTTTAAGGAAGTGTTACATTCATCCCTAAAAAAAGGGACTTTTTGGAGTTTCTCTTGAGAATGGGTATTTTTCTCATCCTGTTGCATGAAGTAAAATTAATTGCGCCGGAGAAAAGATTGGAACGCTCATTAAACGTTATTGTTTCTAGTGGCGTGTAGTAAAAATTGGCTACTTTGACATTATGGAATTTAAACCGAACTTAGTGTGCAATTAAACAGCTTAATGGACAAATCTAAGTTACTACTCTAAATATAGAGGCGTATTCCACTGGCAAAAGCGTTTTTTGGTTTGATAAGAAGTGCAAATAACTTAAAATTTTTATTAATCAGAATGCTATATATCTCTTATCTGTATCTTTTTATCTTTATCATTCAGCATTGGCGGGCCATTGGGGATGTTTTCCAACAGGTAATAGACCCTATTGAATTTTTAACATTTTAGAAAACAAAAATTTGATAACCAGTTAAATACCTAAATTATTTATTTATGAAAAGAACTAACTTCTTACAAAACAGAATCAGTTATTTTGAACAATATTGTCAGAACCTTGTAGGGCCACCCCGCACATCGATCACAGCCTGACATCCTCGTGGCATACTCTCCAGAAGGTTATTAATAAATTCTCGGGCTGCGTTTTCCCACTATTAATGTATGGCCTCAGACAGCTGTTCCATTGTTTGAGGAGCATTTTGTCTTGACTGCACTAAAAATTCTAGCCGAGACCACACATGCTCAATTATGTTTAGGTCTGGAGGCTTTGACAGCAGAGGCAATAATGTAACATTACTTTCTGCCTAAAAGCTTAAGCTCTGTGCGGAATGGCGTTATCATCGATGAAGACAAAATCCTCCAAAAAATCTTGTGCAAAAAATACAATAATATTGTTTGAAATGTTGGCCATATACAGGGTGTTCCTTAATGATAATGTGAATATTTAAGGGTGTGAATCTACATGAAAAATTAATGTTAGTTTGCTTTATAAACTATGGTCCAAAAGTGTTTCCTTACAAAAACTCGGGGTGTTGAAGTTTTTGAGAAAAAAGTGGAAATTAATAAATATTTTTAGAACCGCTACAGATATTTCACTGATATTTACACAGTGACATGCGTTCGGGTATTGACTTCAATAGCCTTTAAGAGAAAAACATGGTACGCTAACGGTTTATTGAAAAATAATAATTATTTGTGAATTCCACGTTTAATTTAAAACAAATGATCTCACTTGAATTGTTTTTCTTCGATGCGCCGTTTTTGAGTAAAAGGATAAAAACCGTTCTATAGTCTAACTTGCAAAATTATTATTAATTTAATTGGAAAAGATAAACTCATTTGGGGTAATGAACAACAACAACTGCCAACATAGACATAACATTAAAACCAACGAAATGATAATAAAAATTGTTGAAAATGACCCTCTTCACTTAGTATGCATGCTTCCGCCTTCCTTCTCATGGAATTGGGCACTCGTTGAAATATCCCTGGAGTGTTTTTTATTCTGTCACAAGCTGCAACTATTCTTTCTCCTAATTCCTATACAGTGTTAATGGGACTTGTGTAGACTAGTGTCTGAAGATAGCCCCACAAAAAGAAATCTAAACTGTTGAGGTCTGGGGACCTTTGTGGTCATTATTGGGGCACACCGCGGCCAATCCAACGATTTGGATAAACCGTTTGTAAGTAATTACGAACCGCTACACTGAAATGCGCTGGTGCACCATCTTGCATGTACCACATATTCTTTCTTATAACTAACGAAACATCATCAAGCAGCAAAGGCAACTGTTGTTGAAGAAAATTGAGGTAAGTCTGTCCGTCTAGTCGTCCCGGCAAGAAGAATGGGCCAATAATTTCTGCCCATACGTTAACCGAAAATTGATGTTGGAAATGGGTTTTTGTTACGGCATAGGGATTTTGTTCAGCCCACAAATGACTATTGTGGAAATTCTGAATGGCATATCGAGAAAAAATAGCTTCTTCCGTGAACAGAATCATTGATTCAAATTGCGGATTTTGTGTAACTTTTTTGAAGATACCACTGACGAAATGTCACACGCCTTGGAAAATCAATGGGAAGTAATGCCTGTACTCAATATTTAAGTGTACAGCGATCTTCCTCGTACTCGCTTCAGGATGTTCTTCGACTTCGTGCAGCACTGCTTCCTCAATTTCAGGTGTTCTCACACTTAGAGGTCTACCTTCAGATGTTCCTTTTCGGACAAAACCAGTTTCAACAAGACAACGATGTATATTATAAAAGGTTCGACTATCTGGCAAAGCACGATCGGGATATCTCTGGTGATAAATCCGTCTGGCTTGCTCACCATTACCGTCGGCAAGACCATATACGTAATGAATTTCCGCCATTTCTGCATTTGAATAATTCACCATTCTTAACAAGATTGTAAAAACTAAATAATGAAAAAGATGTCACAGCGAACAGATTTGAATAACAGAGACTTGTCAGATGTCAAAAGCCAGTGACATGTTCCAGAGCAACTCGATATTTATTGTTAAGTTGTATTCTTCAGTTATTATATTAATTTTCTCGGACAATAGAACGCTTTTAATTTTTTTACTGAAAATGGCGCATCCAAGAAAAACAATTTGTAAGAGGTCATTTGTTTTAAATTGAACAGGGCACTCAAAAATAATTTTTATTTGGCAAAAGACTATTGGCGTACAATTTTTTTCTTAAAAAATATCGAAGTCAATACCCGTATGCACGCCACTGTTCAAGCTAAAAGCTATTTTTGCATTGAAAAATATGCAGCTTTATTAACTTGCACTACTTACTGAACATCAGTGAACCACCTGAAGCGGTTCTGAAAATATTAATTAATCTCCACTTTTTTTCCTAAAACTTCAAGTTTTTGTAGGGAAACATTTTTGCACCATAGCTTATAAAAAAAACTATCAATAATTTTTCATGTCGCATTGGCATATCATTAAGGAACACCCTGTATACTGCAGTATTGACTGTCCTGTTTGAAATAAAAAGTTAGGTTTCACCATTGTGCATGACCTGAGCCCAAACAGTAATGCTACCTCCACCAAACGCCTCTTGTGGAGCCATGTTTTCTTCATCATATCGTTTCCCAGCATGCCTCCAAACAAAGACCCTTTTTTCAGAGTTGCTGAAGTGTGTTTCCTCGGAAAGCATCGAATTTTGCCAATTTACCCGCTCTTGTGCTCATTGGTACCTGGCGACCCTATGATTGTTCAAGAGTCGGGTACACTTGGCGCGACGCCTTTCTCTGGAAAAAATGCTACTTTAAAAAAGTACCTAGCAAATTTTTCATAACATACCTTAACAAATTAGTATTTAAAATTCTTCTTACAGTACGATTTTACGATACTATTCCACTGTGTCGACAGTTTATTTCAGAATGAGCAAAGTGGTAGTTTTAAGTAGGGCAGAATTATGAGGGGAAGATCAGAGAAGCAAAGTTCACTGGCATATTGGTACAAGGAGGATTGTAATCACTGCAGTGGCATCCCAGCTGTGTGAGCAGTACATACTTGCTAATAAGGTACCTGTACCAAATAAGGTCAGGCGTCGATTTTACAGAAACTATTAACAGTTAAAATTGAAGACTTCTGCAGTTCTACAAACTTATTTAAATCAGTTAGCAGTCATAGATTCAGCAGTTGTGGAGCTGCGCTAGATGGCGCTGTAGGACAGCGTCGATTTTCAACATGTGCCTTATAAAATTTCTGCTTTAAATTTGTTTTCAATTTTGTAAATTGTATATTTAAAAGGTTAGATGTGCGTAATAGGGCCATGTTAAATGGTGCCCAGAAGAATAAAGACAAAAACTTAGACTGTTTCATATGCGATAAGGATGCAATATTGACATGCGTCTGTGTGTAATATGCTTAAGATATGTCCAAGAAGAATGTGTAGGCTTGTGAGGAGGCGATAAGGTATCATTTGTTTGTCATTAATGCGAAGGCAAAAACAAATAGATTTTTTTACTCAAAACCTATCTGGACTTAAGAATTATTTATCGTTGTTAATTAGAAATAATGAGTGATTCATTTATAGGTACTTTTTTCAGCAACAAAAGAAAATAACAAAATTCTTTTTTCTAGTCAAATCTTTTTTATTAAAAAAAGAACTATTTTTGACATTTATTTTTTGAATATTATTTCTTTCAAATGTTGGCCCTGACTGCGGTTGAGATGGTCCATTCTAAAGTTCCAATTTTCGATGACACGTTGGAGCATTTTGACTGGAATTTTGCGAATGACCTGCGTAATGTTGCCTTCTAATTCCTCACTCGTATTGGGCTTATCAACGTAGACTTTGGACTTAACGTAGCCCCAAAGGAAAAGTCTAGAGGTGTGATATCACATGATCTAGGTGGCCAATTCACTGGTCCAAATCGTGAAATTAAGTGTTCATCGAAATGATCTCGCAATAAAGCCATGATTGCACGGGCTGTGTGGCAGGTGGCGCCGTCTTGTTGGAACCAAATGTCATCGAGATTACGGGCTTCAATTTCAGGCAGCAAATAATCCGTTATCATGGCGCGGTAACGAGCACCATTCACAGTTACGTTCTGACCGGCCTCATTTTAAAAAAAAATAGGGACCGATGATTCCACCGACCCATAAACCACACCAAAACCGTTGTTTTCGCTGGATGTAATTGCAGCTCTTGAACTACTTCGGGTTGTTCTTCACCCCGAATACGACAGTTTGGTTTATTAATGTAGCCGTTAAGCCAACAATGGGCCTCATCACTAAACAAAATTTTGCTCGAAAACATCGGATTTTCTTCGAGCCGTGCAAGAGCCCAAAGACTGAAACTCTTTGGAAGGTCGGCCGGCTTCAATTCTTGAACGAGTTGAATTTTGTAAGGTTTCAAATTAAGATTCTTACGTAAAATACGCCAAGTTGTTGAATACGACAAGCCAAGCTGTTGAGAACGGCGCCGAATCGAGATTCTTTACGGTCCTCACGTATACTCTCAGCTACCGCAGCTATATTTTCTTCACTGCGTGCTGGATGTGGTCTATTTGGTCGGGTATTATCCGATAATGAAAATTGGGTTTCAAATTTTTCGACCGTACGGCGAATTGTGCGTTCGGGGTGCACGAAACACACTTCTCGCAGAACGTTGGTTTTCGTAGTATAGCTGAATTATTTGTAGACGCTGTGCTGGACTAAGTCTTTCCATGATGAAATGTCGAACAATACTGAAACAGAAAATGTCAAATTAGTTGTCATGACGCTTGCGCCATAAGCAATTACAGCCACACCAAAAAAGTACCTCTAAATGAATCACCCGTTATAACTTCGTTTATTCAACAGTCTTGTTTTATATTTTGAGCGTGGGTTTATTAAAACCCAGATCATGGCCTTATTTCGATCCCTGCGCTCCTAATAAGGCCAACAATAGTGTTTTAAAAAATATATATTTTTAATAAGAAAAGAAAAGTTCTCGTTGCTCGCCGATACAGCTTATTCATTAAATATACCTAGAATAATTACCTTTAAAATTTCATAATCGTATCACAAATATTTATGAAATTATAGCTATCCAAACGTTAACGTGGCCTTATTTGGTACATCTCACTTTTTCGAGTAGTTTCCACGGTTAACGATAGACATTTAAGAGGTTGTGCGCTTGGAGTTTCAATGAATATGCTACTTTCTGGATCGTTGACAGAATACTGCGCAAAAGTAATCGAAAAATCTGACGAATACCAGGAATTGACGGAGCAGAACTGTGGCTTTCTATGCACATATACACATAACTACTCACGGTTGAAAGCGACATGCTTTCCATCTCTGTAATCACTACCCACCACAGACAGCGCTGTTTCGTGTTCATTAGCAACTCATCAGTGCAGTATAGGTCTGGTAGTCCCATTTGATTAGTTTGCGTGCATCTAATTGATGAGTTGCCAATGAATACGAAACACCGCTGTTTGCGGTTGGTCGTGGTTACAGAGACGGAAGGCAAACTGCCAATTTCAATCGTTGACAGAGTTGAAGGTTTACGCGAATACCTCCTCGTCTAGTGGGTTATACAAGTTTTCGGAAACATTCGTTCCAATTTCCTTAATATCATTCATCTTGTGTGTAGATCAATTACTTCATATTCTAGAACGGTGGAATTTCAGCCTTTCAGTTCTATTAAGATTCTGTTGATTCATCAAATTTACCTGCTGTAGCAAAGCTGCTAGTCACTGTCTTTTCTATAGCTAATTATGAGACCGATATAAAAAAGTACGTTCATTGTCGTTCGTTCACGGCTCTGTGAGTGACACTAGCCTGAATTTCATAATACTATGAAAGCAACGACATTCGAATGTACAATTTGTGGTAAATATCGTTTCTTTTATAAATAGTGAGGTAATTGATGTAATAAGAAGAACGAACAATAAACAAGTACATTTATGAAAAACTAAGCAGTATCTGAAAATAACGAATTCTTAATTGTGCTATGCAGATGAATCTAAGGACTCCTCAAATGTCGCAATCTATCTAGCCTTTTCGTCTGTAGATCGTGAAATATAAATTTCAAGGTACAAAATCCGCCATTTTGATTCAACGAAATATCGGTATAGTCACTTGCGCTGTCAAGACAAATCTATAGACATCTCATACGTCAAAATCCGTCAAGCCGTTCAAGGTAAACTTCCTTATTAAAATCCACCATTTAGTTTTATAAAATTTTAATATAGGCAGTGTCGCCCCCCTGCTGAATGAAAGAACACCTCATGTGGTATGCCAAATTTCAACAAGCTTGTTAAGATGTAGCCTGAGAAATAGGAATTTCAAACTCGAAATTTACTATTGATATCAACCATTTCACCCTTCTGAGGCAGTCGCGTAACAAGGATAAATATACAATGTTGTATGGTTGGTTTTGGGTAGTTGGGTAGTGGGCCGTCGTAAAATATGTTTACTTGACGTTTCGCCAACACGAGTGGCTGGCATCTTCAGAAGATATTCACAGTCCGGAGTCCTGTGAGCTACTAGTAAATATACAGGGTGTTCCTTAATGATATACGAATATTTGAGGGTGTGGATCTACATGAAAAATTAATGTTAGTTTGCTTTATAAACTGTGGTCCAAAAATGTTTTCTTACAAAAACTCGGGGTGTCGAAGTTTTAGGAAAAAAAAATGGAAATTAATTAATATTTTCAGAACCGCTTCAGATATTTCACTGTTATTTAGTACGTAGAGAAAGTTAATAAAGTTGGAAATTTTTCAATGTAAAAATAGTTCTTAGCTTTAACAGCGGTATGCGTACGGGTATTGACTTCGATATTATTTAAGAAAATAATGGTACGCCAACGGTTTATTGTCAAATAAAAATTATTTTTGAATTCCCCGTTCAATTCGAAACAAATGATCTTTCTTGAATTGTTTTCCTTCGATGCGCCATTTTTGAGTAAAAAAATAAACGCCGTTCTATTGTCTAACTTGCAAGATTATTAATCTAATTGGAAAAATTGAACACATTAGGGGTAATGAACAACAACAACTGACAACATAAACATAACATTAAAACCAACGAAACGATTACAAAAATTCTTGAAAATGGCCCCCTTCACTTAGTATGCATCCTTCCGCCCTGGTTCTCATGGAATTGCGCACTCGTTGAAATATCCCTGAAGTGTTTTTCATTCTATCACAAGCTGCAACTATTTTTTCTCTTAATTCCTCTACAGTGTTGATGGAACTTGTGTACACTAGTGTCTTAAGATAGCCCCACAAAAAGAAATCTTAACAGTTGAGGTCTGGAGACCTTGGTGGCCATTCTTGGGGCCCACCGCGGCCAATCCAACGATTTGGATAAGCAGTTTGTAAGTAATTACGAACTGCTACACTGAAATGCGCTGGTGCACCATCATGCATGTACCATATATTGTTTCTTATTACCAACGGAACATCATCAAGCAGCAAAGGCAACTGTTGTTGAAGAAAATTGATACGTTAACCGAAAATTGGTGTTGGAAATGAGTTTCGGTTACGGCATAGGGATTTTCTTCTGCCCACAAATGATTGTTGTGGAAATTCTGAATGACATTTCGAGAAAAATTAGCTTCGACCTTGAACAAAATCATTGATTTAAATTGCGGATTTGTAGAATTATTTGAAGATACCACTGACAAAAGGTGATCTGCCTTGGAAAATCAATGGGAAGTAATGCCTGTGCTCTTAAAATATGGTAAGGATATTACAAAAAAATCCACCAAAATTCTCCAATTTGATGGCAAATATTTAAGTGTATAGCGATTTTCATCGTACTGGTTTCAGGATGTTCTTCGACCTCGTGCAGTACTGCTTCTTCAATTTCAGGTGTTCTCACACTTAGAGGTCTACCTTCAGATGTTCCTTTTCAGATAGAACCAGTTTCAACAAGACGACGATGAATATTAGAAAAGGTTCGACTATCTGGCAAAACACGATCGGGATATCTCTGGTGATAAATCCGTCTGGCTTGCTCATCATTACCGTCGGCAAGGCCATATACGTAATGCATTTCCTCCATTTCTGCATTTGAATAATTCACCATTATTAACAAGATTGTAAAAAATAAATAATGAAAAATATGTCACAGCGAACAGATTTGAATAACAGAGATTTGTCAGATGTCACAAGCCAGTGACATATTCCAGAGCAGCTAGATATTTGTTGCTAAATTGCATTCTTCAATCATTACATTAATTTTCTCGAAAGAAAACAATTCAGGAGAGATCATTTGTTTTAAATTGAACGGGGAATTCAAAAATGTATTTTATTTGGCAAAAAACTATTAGAGTACAATTTTTTTCTTCAAAAATATCGAGGTCAATACCTGTACGCATGCCTCTGTTAAAGCTAAAAAGTATTTTTGCATTGAAAAATATGCAGCCTTATTAACTTTCACTACGTACTAAATATCAGTGAAATATCTAAAGGGGCTCTGAAAATATTAAATAATTTCCATTTTTTTCCTAAAACTTCAACACCCCAAGTTTTTGCAAGGAAACATTTTTGGATCATAGTTTATAAAGCAAACTAACATCAATTTTTCATGTAGACTCATACCCTTAAATATTCGCACATCATTAAGGATCATCCTCTACAGTTCCTGTACTGCTCAAGGAACCATTCAGAGCAAGGTATCAAAGATAGGTAGCAAAGACTTTTTCTAACAGCTGCATAGAAAGCTCGATAAAAGCAGTCAAAAAGCCACCATAGCATAAAGAATACAGAGTGATAAGGATAGTTTTATATTTATCTTTATTAACCACTTAGATACAGAATAGTACATGTAGTGAAAAATGAAAAAAAAATAGAATAAAATAAATAAGCTATATAAATGTTCAATTCCATCGTTAAGTACCCAAGGTTGTACATTCCATATATTCACGTATGTTATAAAAAGCATTTGATGCTAATAATTTATTAAGTTGGTTTTGAAATCGAAGATTACTAATTTACTGTATTTCAGCTGGTAATTTATTGTATAATATGATGCAGCTATATTAGGGTGATTTTTTGAAATGTGTCGTGGTATGTGTCTGGATGATCTTTAAATTTTGATTTCTAGTAGTACAATTATGATGAGCATTAACATTTAAGAACAGGTTATTAAACTTCTTAACGTAAGTTACACATTTCAAAATGTAAATACAGTGTAACGTAAGAACTTCTCGTGATTTAAAAATGTCTCTGCAGGAGGATAACGAAGTTAGACTCAAATGTTACCCGTACGGTAAACTGGTCATCGTGGCGACGTCAATAGTTGCTTGAACGGATGATTTTTTACTTCTACTATTTTTTTCTCTCTGATACCTGGCCTAATTTAAGCTCAGTTATCTAGTTTTGGGAATGTCGGTAAGAATGAATAAACTAAATCATCCGGAATAACACTTCCAAAATCCCATACATACCTTTCGGCCAACTCTGTAATTTCTCCTGGATTACCGTTCGCATTCCGACTAACACTTTCTGTTCGCCTGATCCCTTTGGGAATAATATCCCTTGTGTGCCTCAACAGGGAAAATCGATCAGGACCTAGAATCCTCTAACACGCAGTCTCGCAAGGAATACTAATATGCCATGAAGGCTTTTGAGACTGCTCAAATGTCTTCATTAAGGTTTGTATCCTTAAAAATGAAATATCCAAAAACTTCTATTTGATGATTTTATCACTTATAATAATGCCAAAAGGTCTGATGGAAAATATAAGCTACACTGTTATGTTATGTATGTCTACAGCTTATGTCCTGTATTTCTGTGGAACATGTCATTCCACAAGGTAGGCCTCTCATTTATAAGTTATCGCACAGATCTTGATTAAAACTTCGTTTTAAAGTGCGTACGATTATACAGGGTGTTATTTGAAAACTTCCCACCACTGATTAAGACGAAAAACGCCCAGAGACATCAAAAGAAGTGGTTTCCGATAAATCGGTGATAAGAATTTTTCCAATGAACTCCCAGTATATTATATTATTATACTTTCATAAGAGCTTCGATTTTTTACATTCAAGAAAAGTGCCCCAGTTGTTACATTCCTATATTAGCTTCTATTCTACTCACTACGTCCCACCATCGTTTCGTCATTTATGAAAAACTAGTTTCATGTTAAAACTTTGTACAAAATGCTTGATGTATCAGTTTCAGTTTCCACATCGAGAGATCTAGCAAGCTAAATCTTTTCGAGAAGAAAAATAGAAACAAATAAAAGTTGTGCATTTCTTAACATTCGCGAAAAATGCGTTGACCTTAACACGTTGAAAGTTTAGTAATTTTTTGTAAAACTAACCTTGGATCTGTCGTAATGCAGGAAATCTGATTTTCCCTATAATTTGATTAGATTATTCACTTAGATAGATTTGTCTGTAATACGAACGAACCGTGCGTCCGTACAGATGTCAACATCCGTAGATCGTTTTGTTGTCAGTGTTCCTCTGAATTTAGACATGGCGCGAAGACTTACTCTGACTCATTCAATGGAGAGGGCATACTTTGACACGCCTCTTTGCTTGGGTACCGGGGCTGGGTACCCCGGCGAATCCTGGCCTCAGAAGTTACATATACAGGGTGTTCATTTGAAAAGTTCCCACCAGCGATCTATCGAAAACCACTGATAAAAAAAAACGTCAAGAAATCTGTGAAGGGGGACACCTTTTTATCCAAAAAGTACTTCACCACCGTCCCTTCAAAAATTTCAAATGACAAGGGATATTGAGTAATAGTTTGTTTGAAAGGATATTTGAAGTACTTTATTTTGACGTTTGATTTTCCAAAATCGGTCGATTCGTTTTGAAGAAAATTAGAAAAATCTTTATCTATCTTGTTCAGGTAGAAAACAAAAACACACGAAAATATCACTTTTTTTCAATAAGTGACAAGACAATGCTTCTGAGATAACAACTGCGATCCTATTGAAAAACGACAAAATAGATCTTTGTAGAGCGAAAACATATATCATTTACACAAAAAAACTAGATGTATACTGTTGAGACGCAACATTCATGTACAGTTTAATGCTTTTAAAATACAGTATTGAACCTTGACGAACAAGAAGCGTCCTAGCGTCCATCCGGTTTCGATGGATGGCCGCGTTCTACAAAGGAGCTGTTCATTTCGGCTGGTCCGAGACCAGATCACCAAGGGCTTGATCTGGCACGAACACATCTCGTCAATAGCGGCAGCTGCTGGGAAAAAGCTATGCTATTTGTTGAGGTCAAATAAGTACTTTTCTCCACATGACCTCCACACTCTGTACAAGGCCTACATAAGACCTAGCTTCGAGTATCGGTTTCATGTTCGGGGTGCTGCCGCCTCAAGAACATTATCTATGCTCGACACTGTTTAGAGGCGGGCTGTTCGACTGATCGATGACCCTTCTCTAACGAAGAGTTTCGAGACCCTTTCGCACCGATGGGCGGTCGGCGATCCAGCTCCCATCTACCGCTATGTCAATGGACTTTGCTCCTCAGAGATCATCATCCGGAACTGGCAGTTACGACCGCTCCTTTGTCCCTAGGGTACAAAGACTGTGGAACGATCTGCATGAGGAGGCTTTTCCCAGATCTACTAACCTTAGACGGTTAAAAATTGGATTAACAACGTTTTGTAAGCTCCTCATAGCAGCCGCCGTGCATTGGCGTTTAGGCTTCTGCTTCGGTGAAAAAAAAATACCTTCATGAAATTACTCAAAATTCGGTTGACTTCTTGTTCAGTAAGAAGGAGTGATCCAGTATCATCAAAAGTTGCATCTGCATTGAGATCTTTGATAAAATGGTGATTAATTGGAGGGATAAATTGGATAAATCCATGGCATACAGGAGAGGTAAGTTTATATTCCAGAAATGTTTAGGTAGAACTCATATCTATTTCTTCATTCAGCGTTTCTTTGCAGAACATTTTGTCGGGTATCCTTTCTTTAAATTAGGGGTCATTGGTTACGGAGGCCTTATTATCAATTCTCGTTCGTCCTAGCGCAGATTACTCTAGTGTATTTGACGAAACGAGATCAGTCCTTTTTCCTATGCATTTTGTAGACGTGAAAGGGTTTCCTGGGTCTGCATGTTGTTGTTGTTGAAAACCAGTCTTTTGGTATGGACCCAATGCCTCTTTTGGGTGCTGTTCTATGAGCCCAAAATTGCGGTTGCGGACTTGATATGTCTATCTTTCTCTGTTAACCATTTTCACCAAATCTCTGTAACCCCGAAATTCAGAGACTCAATACAGCTCTTACGTACGCGCCAGATTGGTGAAAAATCAAATAGGTGCATCTCATCGCGTCGCTGGAGCTGGCTTATCCAATGGACAGTTACCAATAGATAAGCTTGTAGAAGTAATACAGTATTAGTACTATTAGATTAGAGGGTTTCCAGATCTTAGTCACATTGGTCTCCAAGTTTTGATGAGAAATCGCCAATCTATAATAATACTCCAAGAACAATTCATTGAAAAGCGGGGGTGAGGGTAAGGGGTTGTTTGACACGTGTAATCTGAACAAAACTATTGTCGTCACCGCTCTTGGCGGGTCAAAGAAAGACAGTATCCCCTTATATATCTCTAACTCTCTCAAGGACATACGTTTCTTAGTTGTGTGTCTCCGTCTCGAAAACTTCGTTGTTATGTATTAGGGCCCTTCAATCAGATTTGTCAGAGTGACAACTTACTTAACATCGGCGTGCAATTCGAGTCGTCCTGTTATCAATCTTCAATATAAAATTGTACAATGCCCGGAAATACGATCAATGGAGAAGGCCGACAGCTAGTGCTAAATTCATCAGAGTATTTCCAGGAAGAGAATGAAAACAGCGGTTCCCTGTTACCCACTTCATGCGTACTGGAGAGGGTAGCAGATGCGGTGAAGATTAGTCTGCGCAGTGTACCGCCCATGGTACGGAGACTCGATCTGCTTACTTATTTCATATGGCGTTGATGTCGTAAACGCCAAGAACGGTGACTACAACTATAGTCAACGCCAAACAAAGTGGCGTGCACGTCATCACGATAAAAATTCCCCGACCTAATGCCTAGGCTTCTATCACAAACAATTGCTCTATTGCAGTTTCATATTAATGTGATATATAAATTGTAAAATGGTCATTACTCTCTTATTATGGTTAATAGTCATATAAACATTGTTATTAAAATATCACATAAGTTGCTTTCTGATAAATTTAGACGCATTATGCGAAATAAAATGTTTTGCAAACGCTCCAATCACTTATCGACATGTAAACGCACTAAACCGATTTCGCAGCGTTGACACATTGTCACCTTGAAACTTATTTAAACTGGGAACTGACATTTGTATTAATTTTGACACTGAATCAATTTGTGGCATTTCAAATCTTTATAAATCCTTTGGCCCCGCATACTGTAAATCAACAACTGTTTGTTTCAAAACAAAATTATTCATTTTACGAGTAGATAAAGGCAATTTTGGTATATAAAGATGCCCAAACAGTTAAATAGTCGGTGTAAGGAACTCGTGGCCTCGTTAATGCACTACTTTGAGCAAGAAAGGGACAACAACGGGCCTTTGTTGCCTTTAAATGCTGTTCAAGAGGTAGGTTACTAATAATTATATGTAATGTATATTAATAATAGTGAAATTTTATTTCATTTTTTGTAGCGTGTTGCTGCTGCTTTAAAAATTAGTTTAAGGACAGTTAGTCGTATTTCCGAGGGTGTGAAAAGTGATGCAAATTTAGAATCGCCCAAGAAAAAGCGGAGTTATATTAAACGTGTAACCAACACAGCGACATTGGATACAAGTGCCATTCGAGAAGTGATCTATAATATGTATCACAAAAGTAAGATCTTATTATAATAACTTATCAGAAATTTGCATTAATTTGTTAACTAAATTATAATGTCATATTACACATGGTTTCAGAAGAACAAGTTACGATACAAACTTTATGGTCTCGATTAAGAGACAGGGCATTATTTGATGATAGTGCCACGTCTTTAAGGCGGTTGCTTAGAGATCTTGGATTTAAGTGGCTTAAGGACAATCCGCGACGAGGGCTCATGGAACTACCAAGTATAGCTTTGAAAAGGGTGGAATTTCTAAGGCAATACAATCAAGCCAAGGTTGAGGCCTTATACCAGTTTGTCTTCCTCGATGAAACTTGGATATTTCAAAATGGGACCATAGGTCGCTCTTGGCAAAATGGAAACCAAAAAAGCGTGAAAGCTATTAAAACAGATGGTAAAAGGTATGTACTTTTACATAATTTGCACTATAAAATTTAAAACTAATATATTTTAGATACATTATATTACATGCTGGAAATGAAAATGGGTTTATTGAGGGTAGTGAAGCGATATTTTCTTCGAAAACAAAATTGAGCGATTACCATGGAGAGATGAACCAGGACAATTTTTTGAAATGGTTTCAACATCAGTTATTAGAAAAATTGGAGAGTCCATCTATGATTATACTGGATAACGCCCCTTATCACAGCATGATATTGAACAAAGTGCCCAACAATGCATGGACAAAAAAAAATATCCAAGACTGGTTGACAAATCAAAACATACCATTTTTAAACACAATGTTTAAAACAGAGTTATTGAGTATTGTTGCTCGGTACATAATGCTTCTTAATTATATATATTTTGGTCGACAGTTTATATTTCTTTTGTTTATTCCTATTCTTAAAATAACTGCTTTTTTAGAAACAAACCACCTAAAATATACGTGATTGATGAATTGGCGGAACAACATGGGCACAAAGTTCTTCGTCTGTCTCCTTACCATTGTATATTTAACCCTATTGAGTTAATTTGGGGCATAGCAAAAGGTTACTATAACAGACATATTGGTAGAGATGGTAACAGTGAAAAAGACTGTTTGGATATGTGGAACGAGGCTCTACAAACGGTTACCCCAGACATGTGGAAAAATAGTGTTCGACATACTGAGCAAGAAATTTTTAAATGGTATGAAAGAGAACGAATTTTTGATCGACCAGACATCGAACCTTTAATAATCAACTTTGAGAGTGATGAAGATTCAGATTCAGACAGCGCTGAAGAAAGAAACTCCGACTAACTTTATTGTACAGAAAAAGCTTACACCAGTAGCTTACCTAATTTTAGAATGCATTTTTCTGTATGAATTCTGTAAAATAAATACCATGCATAAAATTTGGAGGACCCCATTTGGATTTTTATTCAGTACCTTTAAGCTATGAATTAAATATGGTAGTTTCATAGTGTCATCTGATCAATAATTGTCATACTTAATGATTATGCAAGTACAGATCTATAATTTTATTATACTATTATTTTTGTTCTCATTTGAGGTTAATATTGCTTATAAACCTAGATATGTAAATAATAAATTTTATTATTTTACAAAAAGTTTGGCAACAATGTAAATTTTTCAACACACCCACCTTGATGACGTGCACGCCACTTTGTTTGGCGTTGACTATATATAAGTTTATTCACAGAGGCGGATCCAGAGGGACATTTAGAGATGTGGGGAGTCTTCTGGGAGCGAATGATCTTGTGACAACGGAAAAACGAGGACGGGCTTACCAGCTATTGAAAACTGAACAGAGGGGGCAATAAGTTTTTGCATATTTACCTTTCTTCAGCTCTTTGGGAGACTCTCTCTCTCTCTCTCCCATCAACGCCATTGTGCTTAGAGCACAGAACTTCCGCTGGTCCTCGTTTCATGTTTCATTGTACTATACATAAGTGTCCACCATTAGTAACTTTATTATTAGTGAAAATACAAAGTTGTTTGAATTAGCAAACTAGTAGCATATTTAACGCTGGTAAAAATGAGAAATAAAAAAAAACAATTGAGAGTCGTTATTTTGATTTTTTTCAGTAAAATAACATTTTTTTAAATGGAAACCCCTGTATATTATATTTTTTCTGTTAAAGCATCAAATTTTAAACAAAAAAGTTCATAATGACTTTTCCGCTAAAGTCAAAAATAAAGTCAAAATAACGATAAACATTTTTAATTATTTGCAGTATTATAATATTAAGACGGCTATGAAAACAACATGCCGTTCGCGATTTGACAGCATTAAGATAAGCGACAAATTGTTAAACTGGACATACTCGCAACTAGAAGGCTTTGGAAAACAATGATAAAATCAAATAATGTCAAACATTAGTGTAAATACTTGTTTATAAGCTTTATTGTGTCATTAATTTAAAGAAAAATGTTCTCCCATGAAGAAAAGTGTGATATGTTAGAATGCTATTTAGTGTGCAGAAAATCCTCCTTGAGAGCAAGAGAATACTACAGTGAATTATATCCCGCTCGCATTCAACCGTATGTGGATATTTTCTGAGACTTTATCGAAAATTTAGGGGCAACGAAAATGTTTTTGCTAAAACAAGAATTCATAATAAGCGAGGCCACGGAAATTGCAGTTATTGGATATTTTGAAGCTTATCGTGAGAATTCAATAGCAGATATTCTCAAGGACTCTAATTTCAGTTATGGTACTGTTCAAAGGATTTTAAAAAAATACAAATTTATTCCGTATAAGTACCGACCAGTTCAAACGCTTTTGGCAGGGGATCCAGAGAGAAGACTTGTTTTTTGCCATTGGTATCTTAGCTTCTGTCGCCAAAATGAAAATAACTTTCGTTACCATTTATGGACAGATGAATCAAATTTTTCAAATTCTGGAATGTTTAATAGAAAAAACCACCATTATTGGTCAAGAGAAAATCTTTTGTTAGTACATCCAAGAGGCCCACAAGTCCGTTTCAGTTTCAACGTTTGGTGCTGTATAATTGGTTCAAAAATTGTTGGCCCGTTCTTTTATGAGGGAACCCTAACTGGTGAAAGATATGTGGAATTTATGTCAGAAATTCTGACTAATTTCTTAGACGAATTGGATCTTATAAGTAGACATCATCTGCATTTTCAGCAAGATGGCGCACCTGCCCACAACTCCAGAGGTACTTATCATTTTCTAAGTACTACTTTTAATGATCAGTGGATAGGAACAAATGGCCCAATACAGTGGCCTCCCAGATCACCAGATCTAAACCCACTTGATTACTTCTTGTGGGGTTACTTAAAGAACCAAATTTACAAGCGAAGGTACGATAACCTTGACGCGTTAAAGACTGCAGTTAGGGAAAAGATAACCCAGATAGATGGTAGGACCATACTTAACCCTTTGACGCCGGATTTAATTTTTTTTCGAATTTGCGAATCTTTTTCTTTTAATATGGGTAAATGTGAACAATATGTTATAACTTTACACATTTTATTAATTTTTTTTAATCCTGAAATGCTTTAGAATATGGTTTCATTATGAAACCACTAGGTAGTAAAAGGAACTAATGATTTTTTTAAACAAAATTTTATTTCAAGTAATAAAAGATGACAAATCCGATATTTTCCATTTATCGTCTGTGATACGGAAGGAAACAATTTTTGATTTGCGTTGAGGCATAATCCAACGTTGCATCTGAAAAAAAAGTTTTTGCTAAAACTAAAAATAAGATGAAGCATTACTTTCTTTACCTGGAACAAATCCATTTTGTCCGGTGTGGTGATGATGTAGAGCTGCAATAAGCACATCTTCTTGAACTTCCATGGATTGGCATGTGTGCACAAGAATCATATCGAATTTCCTGAGGCACATTGGCTTTGAAGGTATTTTGTTGCACTGATGATATCCGCCCTTTCTTTGGAATATTTTCGTCTGCTCCAATAAGTCCCAAGCATACTGCTAGCTTGAAATCCTTCAATGTCATACATTTGCCGGACTTAGTCGTAGTATTTCGGTTCTTGAAAATTATGTATGCATTCACTAGGGATATGTCAAGTAAATACCAAAAAATGCGCAGCCACCACTTTTTAGATTTTCGATCTAATTCATAAATTGACTTCAACATGTCTAGTTTATCTACATAACCCATGTGCTTATTATACTCCAAAACTAAACGAGGACAAGCAATATCCTGCACATCTTCATTCATGTGTTCATCTGAACTCATCTTTTCTAAGTCGGCAAAATAATATTTCTTGTTCTGATCTGAAAAAAAAACACGGCATGCCTACTGGTTTCATAACGTAACCGAAGGTATTTTTGTATAAAAATATGAGCTAAATTTGGTCAAATTCAATCCCCAAATATTTTACAATCATGATCAACATCATATCATATAAATCATCTATTTACTTACCTCCCATTGTTTATCTAACAGCGAAAAATCCCCTATTTATTTTGATCAACCACCTGTTTGCTGCAACAACGCACACTGAACGTTATCATTACGCTAGGAAACCAAATACAACCGACGCAACTGTCAAAGCCTATCAGATGGAGTCTCAAGGGCACGTGACTGTATGAGGTTACGCACCAAGACCATTCGGCGATTAGAAATTAATTCTTATTCAGGTGGTTTCTTCGTGAAACCAGTAGGCGTCAAAGGGTTAAGACAGTTCGAGCAGTTGAAAAACGTGCCCAAAAATGTATTGAAGAACAAGGTGGTGTTTTCGAGCATCTTCTTTAAAAAAAATTGTTATTGTATTTTGTAAGATTATAAGTTGATGTTGAAAATAAAGTTTGTCGATACAATTTAATTGTTTCAGATTGGAGGCCATAACTTCAACAATTTGTAACCTAGGAGAAAAGTTATTGTAAGCTTTTTTGTTTAAAATTTGATGCTTTAACAGAAAAAAATATAATATACAGGGGTTTCCATTTAAAAAAATGTTATTTTACTGAAAAAAATCAAAATAACGACTCTCAATTGTTTTTTTTTATTTCTCATTTTTACCAGCGTTAAAAATGCTACTAGTTTGCTAATTCAAACAACTTTGTATTTTCACTAATAACAAAGTTACTAATGGTGGACACTTAATTTGGATAACCCTGTATACATACCAGCAAAAATTAGTTACAAATTAATTGGCATCAGAAATGTTAAATTTTAAAAATCGCGAAATATCGCCAATTTGCTTAATACTTGGCGCCACTAAAGTAGCCAATCGCCAAGCTATCCATTTTAGTCGCCAATTGAAGCTGTCAACTCGCCACACTTGCCAAACCTGGCGGATTGGCAGAAAGGCTCAAAGATGGCATAGTCGCCAGGCGTTGTCCCTTAATCACTATTACTACTTGCTTGGGTGAAGTAGCACCTCTAAGCTGCTTACCAGTGACACTGTTAAGTTACTCTGAGACACTCAGTAGTGCTCAGCATCCATACCGTTCCACTGCACATTGTATTCTCATGCATTGTTTCTGGAGCAGTTCGGGAGCGTATCACTATCAAACCAAAAATCACGCAAAAGCAGGTCACCTCTAAATATTAGGCGCGAAGAATTGTATTGGTGCTGAACCAATACTGGCAAGCAGCGTTAACATTGCCCTGAACGACTGGGCACTCAGAAAACTAGTGGCAGAAGTTCCTAGTATGTCAAGATAGGTGCCAAATGCTGTGAGTATTGAATAAATGTTGAGTTGCTCAATCCGCTGGTGAAACCTTCAAAGGCACCTGTATATTAAGTAGATACCTGTTCCTCATGATTGTTTTGACCACTTATCGTCAATCACCTTGACAAGGTATTTCAAATGACTGCATGTATCTAAGTAAAGTATCACTGGAAAGGAAAAAAGTATAACTCATTTTGTTTTGACTGAGACACTGCAAATCTGTTACATCTTTCGAGAGAGGCTGAGGTTACTTGTGAGGTCATTACCAGGTCGCGGTTTCATCATTTATGATGAGGAAGCAATAATGCATTTAATAAAAAATATATAAACTTGCGAAATACAGTAATCATTTTAACTTTATGTATGTCTGATTGACCACATACTCGATTATTTAATTTTTTTTTATTGCAAACATGAGGTTCGATTTTTATGATTTTCAAAGTTCATTATCAATTCGCGGTTTTACATTTGATAATCGAATTTACTAGAGAACTACCTGCTGTAGAAGATTGTCTAGATACGGCCGACCTTGAGATACAAATAACTCGTTAGGTGGCGAAGATACCACAAATAATTAGGAAATTGATTATCATAGTATCTGAATTTTTTATCCTTTGTTTAATGAGGAACAATGCTCCATTGGTTTCTGGGTAGCAAAAATGTGTCCCCGCACCCAATTTGAAATTATAATGCAAAATGTTTTTCATTACGTCTGAAACGTATCTATTTTTTTAGAGATATTCGGAATGTAATTAAAAACCGAATTTCAGTTAAGTGTTAAATAGATGGACATGTAAAAAGCTGTTGGCAATCGAAGAAAAGATTCATATGAATAAACGCTGCTACCTTCCTTGCTTATACACGTAACTTTCAATTCTTAATAAACACACGATGTGCTTGGTAGCATTAATATCTGCAGAGGAGTTCACACCACATATCTGAACAGGAAAATGTTTTAGAAGATAAGATGCCCATTCCATACTTTTTGCGGTCTCTGATAAATTCCAGTTCCGCTTCAGGATGATGCATTTAGCAGTATATCGCGGAACATTCAATTCCATCACAAACAAACGTAAAAGACACCACATACAATGACCATATTGATTTTCATACAGACTCCGAGTTATTAGATAAAACGTCCTTCACTGGAGAATTTCCCATAAGGTAAACGTGTTCCACAGCTTGAAAACGTCTGCTCCAATCTGTTCTCCTGTTCGAAACGGGACTCGTTTCCCTACCTGTCTGTCTCTATCGGGGACGATTGAGGGACAGTCACGAACGACCCTTCCTTTCCTTTAAGGAATGCCTTTGATAAGACAGAAAGGTTGCGATGACGTGGCATTTTTTTGTAAAGAAAAATGCACTCAATATAAATTAGTTGAGTGACTTGGTCCTGTGTTGATCACGGTGGCAGTCGGGATGGCATTGCCTAAATTCCGAAATACCGCAAGCAGCTATGATACAAGTTAAAGAAAACTTATTCTAACTCAAGCTGTCAATCCTGCAGAATTTAATATTTGCATTAATGGAACTAAGAGAGTAAAAAATGGAGCTGCTATTGTTTGTAATGAAGCAGCAGACTTGGAAAAGTTGAAAAATATTGTTACGTCGAAATTAGGAAACAGATATACCGTTGATCAGTCGCAAAAATTAAATCCTAGAATTATGATCCGTAATGTTAAGCTTGATGATCAAACGGATAGTTCGCTTATAGATAACTTCATTTCTGCAAATGATTTGGATGGCTTTGATGCATCAGATATCAAGATTGTTGTAAAGCTAAAGTCTGCTGTAAAGGATCATCATAATCTTGTTTTCTAGCTCTTACCGTCGCTGAGAAAACGCCTAGTTGATAAAGGATTTGCATATGTTGGCTGGAAAAAATGTAGTGTTGGTGATAATATGATTGTCACGCAGTGTCGTAAATGCATGAAGTTTGGTCATTATCAGCAGAACTTTGACTTGTTCAAAGTGTTCTGAGGGTCATTCTTTTATGGATTGTAAATCAGATGAAGTGAAGAGCTGCAATTGTGTTATATATAATGATAAATATAAAGCTAAGTTACCTCTGAATCACTCTGCCACAGACAAGCAATGTCCTTTGTATCATGATTATCTTTCCTATTTGAAAAGTAGAATCAATTCTGGCTAGTTCTTTAAAAAACATATCACTGGCGCCTGTTAATGTACGTTCACTTTTACCACATTTTGGAACTTCGAAAACGCATGTGTTAAAGGAGGATTTTACTTTTCTGTTACTTAGTGAAACTTGGTTATCTGGTACCGTATCAGACATTGAAGTGGCTATTGAAGGATATAAAATATTTAGGAATGACAGGGCTGGTCGAGGCGGTGGGGTAGCAATATACTTGAGTAATCGAATTCAGCATGTTCAGGTATGTCCAAGTAATTTTCATACGTTTGAAGCCTTGTTTACAAGTTTAAGTTGAATAAAGTGAAAATGGTCATAGGAGTCGTTTATAGGCCACCTAGCTTGTCATCAATGCACGATTTTCTTAATGAATTTGAAGAAGCTATTGGTATTTAGTTGATCAGCTGTGATCAGTTCATATGTGCAGGCGATTTTAATATAAATTTATTGTCACAGGTAAATGCTGAGGTTGAATAGTTGCATAACATACTATATAGTTATGAATTGTCTCAACTGGTTAATGAGCCAACTCGTTATAGTTGTAGGAATGAGTCTCTCTTAGATTTAATTATTGCATCTAATCAACTACAAACTGCCAAGGTTTCAGTGTATGACATAATGTATCAGATCGCCTACTAACTGAGTGCCATTTTACTTTTAAGGATGTTGATCTTTGCCATAAATTTATTACGTATAGGGACTACAAGCATTTTAATTTGGATGCCTTTACTGCAGATCTGAACCAGATTGACTTTCACAGCAGGTACTATACTAAAGGTATAGATGAAAAACTTAAGCTTTTCAATAGGTATATTTTGGATTCAATTGACAAACATGCACCTGTCCGTATTATGAGAGTTACAAGGAAAAATCAAATTGATTTTTTCATTAAGAGATAAGACTTTAGTTAAGTTTAAAAATAGAAAATGTAAAGAAAACTGGGAATCTTACAAAGATCTGAAAAATTTTGTTACCCTTGCTACTGAGAATGAGAGGGGGGCTTATCTTGGTACTGTTATGGGAAATTGTGATGCAAGAAAGAAATGGCGGGCTTTGAAATCGTTGGGCACGCTGAGGGACCACAACATTTAAATAATGTTGAAAGACTTGGCGATTATTATTCATCTAAAATGACCTCAAGCTTAACCCCTGATTCTGAAACACTAAATAGATATTTAAATAGTAAAAAATATAATTTGAAGAGTGACTTCAACTTCACAATGACTTGTATAGATGAAGTTGCAGATACCTTAAAGTCAATCCAGTCAAAGGCCATTGGTGTTGATAATATTGGGATTGATATGTTATTATATTGTTGTCCTCGTATTTTACCCGTAATAACTCACCTAGTTAATACGTGTATTGTGTTTTCAGTATTTCCTGATTCTTGGAAAATTTCTCATGTCACACCAATTCCAAAATATGACAGTCCCAATGAATTTAAGGATTTAAGACCAGTAAGTATACTGCCCACTCTTTCTAAAGTTATTGAGAAGATTCTTGAGCGGCAAATTCGTTATTACCTGAATACTAATAAAATACTTCCTGAACATCAGTCAGGATTCAGGCAAGGGTACAGCTGTGCTGCTGCCCTGCTAAAAATCACTGATGACATAATAGAAGCAACTGATAAACATGAGTTAACTGCTTTGATATTATTCGATTACTCGAAAGCTGAACCATATTGCATTTTATTGGTTTTTCTATTTCTATTTTTCTATCTAACCGTAAACAAATTGTTAAAATCAACAAGATTTTTTCTGAACCTAAAACTCTCATCAGTGGTGTACCCCAAGGCTCTATTTTAGGGCCTCTCTTCTATATTATTTATACGTCACAGTTGCACGCATGCCTTAAGACCTGCTCTTTACATGCATATGCCGATGACACGCAAATATAAACGTCTTTTAAATCAGAGCAGATCGTGCTAGCAGCAGCCAAAATTAATTCTGATTTACTGTCTTTCAGCATAGACTCTAAAAACTATTGCTTAGTCTTAAATCCGGATAAGTCAAAAGCTATCATTTTTGGTAGGAAAAAAGCACGGAATGATATTTCTGATAGTTCTATCAGCTTAGAGTTGGATGGTAAGCTTATACCTTTAGAAGATAGTGTCAAAAATCTTATCGTCCTAATTGATAATGACCTCCGTTTTCATGGCTACATCACAAATAAAATTAGGGCATCATTTCCTAAATTAAAACTAATTTATGATCAAAGAAGGATATTGAGCCACAATTGGAAACGTTCTCTGTGCGATTCTTTAGTCCTTTCTGCGTTTAATCATTGTGATGTATCATTCCTGTATAACTAAAGCTGACAATGATCGAGTTCAGCTCATGCAAAATTCATGCACGCGTCTGATTTGTGGAACTCCTAGAGGAGAACACATCAGTCACAAAATTAAGGAGATAAATTGGAAGAAAATGTTTCAGCGCCGAATACTTCACTGTCTGGTACTATATCATAAAGTGATGGTGAGTCAAGTACCACAGTATTTGTGTAGTAAAGTTCAATTGAGGGTTGAATCACATAATGTCAATGTGAGAAGCAAGAATTTGATAAGTCCTTCATGTCACATCACTTCTCAGTATGAACAATCTTCTTCATAATGTATTTATAAGTTGTATAATCAGTTACCTTCGGACCTTAAGTCTATGACACTGATATTTTTCAAAAAACACGCTAACGCTTACGTTATGTATATATTAGTTCAACTTGGTATTCTCAAGTTGTTGCTAGTTTATGTATGTATTTATGTATGCGTTTGAAATGCATGACCATGCTTTTTTACGCTTAGATACTTGCATGTAGGTATACTTTTTTTTTGTACAAAACCTTTCTTTTTTTTCCTTTTTCTTTTTTCTTTTTCTTTTTTTTCAATTTTCGGGGTTGAGTGTAAGAACACTATTTTTGTGAACTCTAACTATAACTAATATCGCTCAGCTCTCGGAAATTAGCCGAGCAATAACGAGAAGCCGAAGCTTGAAGTGTCTGCTTGGCAGGTGTAAAATCATTATCCCGGAGAGAAGCTAAGTGACAATTTACTGATAGGCCGTCTATCTATCTCAGGTAGCAAGCTGTAGAAACTGCATTCCAGTTCGTATCTGACAGCCGGGTTACTATTATGACCGCTAGATGCCGCCGATTCTGGTGCTATAGTAGGTAGGACCTACTGGCCATTGAACAAACTATTAGCACAGCTCTCGATCGTACGACCACAGATGGCCAAGCATGGACAGATCTGTGTCCATTTAAGCAAGTTTCAGGCCACGTGTTGGAAATACACTGCACAGCATGTGTCTGCAGCTTCTTCAAATGAGAACGCATTGGGTCGAACACATGTGCTGGGAGCATGTTGCAGACCTTAAGAACGTCTGTTGCACAACGCGCGTCCGGCACATATACTTCCATATCTGCAACATTGTGTACAAAAGTGCCAGAAACATGTCATAAATGTAAAAGGCTGCTACATGTTGATACAGTTTTGTCTCAGGTGCTTGTACTGGAACATGCTGCAGACCACTTTCATCCTTGGCACATTTTCTCGGCACGGAATTTGATGTACTCGAAACGTACCTTGGAGGAAAGATCGTTACTATCACCCATTCAAACATTATTTACTCCGCCGTTAGACAAACTGGAGCAGTTGATCGCCGTTACCTTTCGCTTGTCGCTGCCTCACCCAGGCATTTATCACCCGCTGGTCAATAGGACCGAGCAAATTTGAACGTCGCGAGTGCGTAAATGGCACTTGAATCTCCATTTTTCCAACTCAATCGCAGAGATTACTTTGACAACAACTGCCCACGAGCCGTCATCCACAAAGGCAAAGGTATCATCACAGTACAGAATCACTCTGGCTGATATTTGCCAAATGAGTGTATTTTACGCGTACGCAGGGTAGCACAGCTTCTAGCACACAGAGCACCAATATAACCCGAGCTGTCGACGCGCTCCCATCAGCCAGAAACAGCGTCAGACACAGCAGCAGGGTCGTACTCTGTTTTCAATGTTAGCTGCTTTGTACATTGTACTTGATTACATTAAAAGTCAAACAGGTTCTGAATGTGGATGACTGTTTTGAGTTCGAACAAGGGACCTTGGAAATAGCTTCAGCGAAGTTCGAAAGCTACTGCTTGGATTATGATACAGTACTGACACCAAGGCACTGCTGTGTCAATGATAGAACACCTTAAATGCTTTTACCAAAAAATGCGCAGGAACAAGTAAAAAGGGAACATCTGAGAACGTCAACAGGATTAATATGTTGAGTGTTATTGGAGTTGCTGATTATTTTTTGAAGTGGTGTAAAAGTGTACGCGGGTCAGTACTTGAAAGATGAGAAACTTTCTTATTTGATATGTTTTCACTTTCTGGTTACTTCAGGTAATAGGAGAAATATAGGTCGTTAAAAGATTCTGAAGCCAGGCCTGCTATCGCTGCATATATTGCTATATTGCTAACTACGCTTAGAACTTATATATACCTAAAATGTCTCTTAGCCGTATTTGATCAATTTAAGTGCAAGGAAGCTTACAAAACTCGATTCTCTTAACCGTAATTTATAGGAAGAGTGTATAGATAAGTCTATATGCTAATGTGTCGGGAGCACAAAGGCAACCTACTTGGACCCACTTTTTTTTATCAAATCCTCATATAAATCTCGAAATATATTTCATCGTATAGCAAAATTGTGTGGCTATAATCGAATAAATTGATGGATGAGACTTTTAAAATATAGCAGTACTTCTGAAAATGTTTATATTCAACATTCACACAAGTCCGGTCGAACAACGATATAATTACATAGTGAGGCACATCCAAATATGCATTATACGAGTACATATGTATAGTCCTATTATACGTACCCCTTCCCACTTTAGTTGGCCAACTTCAAGACTTGTACCAAAATATGCCTTTATAAACTAAACATGACGAAACTATGTAATTCTAAAACAATTTATTTTCTCAAAAACATTTTAGATACACTCTAGTCGTAAAAAATACATATTTGAAATCACTTAGACCTATAACTAATAGAACATCTTAACAAATAAACAATGTGGCAAAAAATACTTCTTGAAGCTTTTGTCTCAGTTCGGTGATTGTACGAGCAGGATGTTGTCGTAGAACCTTTTTCATCTCGTGCCACAAAGTTTCAATAGGTGACAGATCTGGACTGCTAGAAACCCATTTCAAAAGTGGTACATTACTTTCTTCCATCCATTTTATAGCCTTTTTTGAGGTATGGCACGCTGCACCATCCAGCTGAAAGACAAAATCTTGGCCGGATGACAAACATTCTTCCATCACCGGTAAAAGCGATTCTTCTAAAATTGCCAAATATTTGTTTTATCCACATTTCCATCAATAAAATGAAGTTTTCCTACTCCTTTTTGATGACATGCTGCCCCAGATCATAAAGGATGCTGGAAATTTCACTTTTCTCTTCAGACAGTCAACATGGAATGCCTCATTTTTTTTGCGACTGTCACCAACACAAACTTCGAATCGGGCCTCATCACTCCATTGTATTGCACACCATTGTTGAGGTGTCCATTGTCTATGTCCTTTAGCCCATCTAAGCCGATTTTTATTTTGCGGTGGAGTTAATAGTGGCTTTTCTTTGGCCTATAAGCAAGTTGTGCAACTTTAGGGTTTTTACTTCACTTTTTTATAAGAAAACTTACCTTGCAAGTGCTAAATCCCAGTTGTAGACCTCGAAATTCTCCTTCCAACAGCGTCACTTCACAGAGCATTTAATTGTTGATAATTGGCACGCCTGTTTTACACGATTATTCTTCTTAATGCTCTTCGGTCGGCATTTGTGATATTACTTCTTTCCACATATCGTGGCTTAATATTAACTAAACCAGTTATGTTATATCTTCTAACATTATTTCTTACACTGTACCGCGATAGGTCTAACAAAGTTGCAATTTGTGAGTTTGATTTCCCAGAATTAAAAAAATTAATTATCAGTAACCGAATTTTCTCACTAATAACCTTTCCTCTACCCATTTTGAAAACCTTAACTACCCAAAACTATTTTAAACGTATTCTCACAGCTGTGATTAATAAAAACAATTGTCATGGCTTTTATTTTTCACAGCCACCTGTGCGTTATAGACTTATTTTGCATTGACATGAAAATAGGTTGATATGCTGTAATTGCAACATGTGTTATTTTTATGCTGCAAATTTGATTAGGGAGTGATAAAGTTGGTGTTTTCTACTATCTCGTATTATCAAAATATTCATTGTTAATATTTTAAACCTATATCACATGCTACATTTTTATTATTTGTGTTTGATAAGAAAAAAACTAAGATTTCAATAGTTCGGCTAACTGAAGTGGGAAGGGGCTCGTAGTATTGTGCCTCGTGCATTCTACAAATTACTTCACTTCTGCCTCTAGCAAAAAGATCCTTTTACTTAAATTATTCCATTACTTCCAAAACAAGCAATTTTTGACTATACCTATACAGTCATCCATATAAGCTAATGAGACGATGTTGCCTTGCTATGAGCTGTTCTCAACTGGTGTGTATATTATGACCGCTCGGGAGTATCGGTAGTTCATTGTTAGAAAATAAGTCCTAACCTGTACGGAGTACGCGTCGAATTACTGGCGGTGTACGCGATCCGTTCTCTGAAGTTAAAAATTGTACTGGGGTAATTGCCTGAGTGTAGCTTCCGGGTTATCAATTCTGTCGTAACATGCTGGGAATGAGATTATTAATATGGTACGTGGTCTGCAAATTGGGTGATCAAACTGGCAACGTAGCATTTGATCTGGCAACACTGGAGACAGGAAAACGTGTGGTCCGCCTTCAGTAGAAGTTTGAACTTGCTCGAGTTATTTGGTTGTTCGTAGCGTTGTTTTGTGAACCGGTTTTTCCTGTTGTGTTCAAAAAATGAATGACATCAATTTCGAGCAACGTTGTGCTTCCAGGTTTTGCTTTAGACTTTGACATAGTGCAACGGAAACTCTTGCTAAACTTCGGCAGACCTACGGAGATAGCGTTTTGTCGAGAGCCCAGGTGGTTTAAGGCATTTTGAGAAGGAAGAGAGTCGATAGATGAACCACAAAGCGGAAGGCCTTCATATACAAGAATCCGGGATCCTGTATGTTCAGATTTTCGGTTGATAGTCAGAATGACCGGGAAGAGTTAAATTTGACACACACCACCGTTAATCAGATCAAGAACAACTGGGCGTTGAACCACGATAATGCTCCTTGTCACACAGCAATGTCAATAAACGAGTTTTTTTGCCATTAAAATCATTCGTGTAGCTGCTCAGCCTCCTTATTCGCTTGACTTGAGTCCTTTTGATTTTTTTCTTCCCAAAATTGAAAAATCACCTTAAGGGAACTCATTTTGGGACAGTCGAAAACATTCAAACGGCTGTAACCTATCAACTGAAAACTGAAAACAATTCCAGTATCGGAATTCCGGCTCTGCTATAAGGAGTGGAATAACCGTATCCGGCGCTGTGTGACTTTAAAATGAAGTTATTTTGAGGGTGACAATATGAATTCTGCAATTATATTTGGATAAAAAATAATAAAAAATCAGTCTCATCATTTAACTTATAGACCTCCTATGACTATAGAAACAACCTTGCTGCTAGAACAGATCCTTGAGGAACAACCATGTCAACATTTTGAAGAGAAGAAACCTTCAATTACGACTGATAGCCCACAACCTGAAAAGAGGTCCGCTACTTATCTATATAGATTCTTGTGCAAGCCAAAAAACCAAATAGGTAGGTGTTTCTCAGCTTTAAACAGCTAAGATCAACATATCCAAAGGTTTCGCAAATTTACCGCTGCGCCGGTTTGAGAACCAAATATGTACAATTCGTCATATTTTATCTATACGAAGAATAATCTCATTCTCGCTCCTTTTTTCTCTGTTGAGGTTCATGGCAGATCCAATTATCAAATTAAACAGGACCTGTTGTTGACAGTAAACACTCTACAACGCTTTTCCATTCCAGAAAATGCGCTAAAGTGCGCAATTTCCGGAACACAGGAATTTAAATTACTGCTTGCCCTTTTTTGCTAGCGGTGATTGACGTCATACGACTTGTGAAAGAGAGGGGGAAGCTATCTGAATACATGTCACGGTAGAAATGCTGCGAGCATCATGTTAAGCTACGTGTCTACAGCAACGAATTCGAATAGATTAGCAAGAGCCAAGCCTAAATAATATTAATAATAACAATAATAATAATACAATCGTCTTTATTAAGTATAACACTAGTGGAGAAATTTTGCCGTGGGCTTATACTTAGCAATGTAAAGCATCCTACAAATTACCAATTGGCATACACACAAAAAAGAAAAATAAGTAAAAAAGAATGCACATGACAAATGGTGGACATCAATAATAAGCAATGACTATGCATAGTGTGTACCACTATTACTGATTAATAATAAGTCTTTGATACATTTCCTAAATTGGTTAAAGAACACCACTTTAGAGTTAAAATCAATGCTGTTATAGACACTAGAAGCATTGTATGTGAACCTGCGCTGGAATAAAGACGAATTATGTTGGGGAATAGTGAGTGGGCTTTAATGCCCGATGGTTTTATTGTGCGCATTACCTCTGATAATTATCTTTTCTTCAAGATATAGAGGTTCAGATATAAGCACTAGTTTGTAGATGGAAATAAGATAATTGAACTTCACTAGATAGGGCATTTTCGACCAGTACAAAGAAGTAAACTGATATGATCAAATCATCTCAAACTAAAGATAAACCTTACGCAACTGATATGAACAAACTGCAGTCTGTGGTTTGCTATGTCATCGAGGCAGGGATAAAATAAAATATTACGGTAAGTGAGAACTGGTATTACAAGCGACTCGCAGTTTTTTTCCTCAATTTGAAGTTCACGATAAACTTATAAACATATAAATAAAGTACGGAGTCGCGGGTAGGATTTCGTTAGGAGATTTTTTACGTGTTCTGTACACCTAAGTCTCTGGTCGATAGTAACTCCTAACATTTCTGTACATGGAGGGAAATTTATTTTTTCTGTACCAATATTTACCGATAACAATGATACCCAACTAGCAAAGTAGTGCTATAAGCTTTTGGTAAAAGAACCGTTCAGCCATAAAAGCTCTCTACACCAAAATGCTGGCTGTTGTGTGGAATGCAAATTTGCTTCCTGCAACATATTGGCTCTAAAATGAGCTGTTTAAAGTATTCTTATAGCATAGTTATACAACACCTTATAGGACAAATTTTCAACTGTTGCATATTTGCACGTTAGTCAAAATGGTTGTGTTGTGTCATCCATGGTAACGTTTATAAAACAAACCCGAGCCTTATTGTTTTGCTGTGCACTTTACTACTTTAGCCAACAAATTGCTCCCAACGGAAGCACTTATACAACAGTTGTTTAGTAACTGTAAAGGCTGTTCATATGCAACAATATTACAACTTTTGTAGTACAAAATTGCTGTGCTTGGCATACATTTGTTGCTAAATATGTTGGTATACAACTTCACT
Organism: Acanthoscelides obtectus; assembly: GCA_963669975.1. Classification (NCBI taxonomy): domain Eukaryota; kingdom Metazoa; phylum Arthropoda; class Insecta; order Coleoptera; family Chrysomelidae; genus Acanthoscelides; species Acanthoscelides obtectus. Next base: position 104,503,955 of record CAVLJG010000003.1, on the reverse strand, counting down.
ATAACCTAACTTTCTGCTGTCATATTTTTGCTAAAATGTCATAACCAATGTTTTAAGACAAACAACGCATGTATACTAAGTGACATATAAATCCGAACACCCAGTTTAAATGGTTTTATTTTAATAAAATTTTGTATAAGTACTTAATGAAGCATAATAAGTAAATAATAAAAATTTCAAAATGATTGCACTGCTTTAAAGCCCTTTGACCGTTAATAATGTGTGGATGCACCCTGATGTGCTACGCATTCTCCAACGCGCCTAGGCATGCTTCTGATCAGGTGGTCAATGTCCTCCTGTGGTATCTCATTCCAGGCAACCACCAACTCCTTTCGAAGTGCTTCTAGAGTCTGAGGAGGACGTTGCAAATTGAGCAATCTCCTACCCATCATATCCCACAAGTGCTCAATTGGGGATAAGTCGGGAGATCTTGGTGGCCATGGTAACTATGTGACATCATTATGTTGAAAGAAGTCTATTGTGACTCTTGCAACATGTGGTCGGGCATTATCTTGTTGGAAAGTTGGATCTGCCAGGGTGTCAAGATAGGGTATAAGATGGGGTTCTAGAACCTCGTGGATATAACGCTGCGCGTCCATTTACCTCTGATGAAGATTAAAGGTGACCTGGAACCATAAGCTATAGCACACCAAACCATAACTCCAACAGTGTGATGAACATGTCTTTCAACAAAAAACTGTGGATTCCTCCTTTCACCACGTCGCCTTCTAACCCTGGCACGACCATCGTGCATGCCTAAACAAAATCGAGACTCGTCACTAAAGACAATACTGTTCCATTCCTGATCCGAGAGTGACCGTTGTCTGCACCACTCAAGGCGATTACGTCGGTGTTCTCGAGTTAAAGGGAGGACCCAGTGTGGCCGGTATGAAAACAAGCCAAAACTTCTCATTCGTCGGTAAACACTTCGCATGCCAATAGGTCTTCCGTGTTCTGCAAACCATTCATTTGCAATGGACCTGGTAGTGGAGAAACGGTCCCTTAAGGCCAATAATCTTAGGTATCTGGTACAAATTCTGGGCAAATCATTCGACTCTGTCGATATTTCATTTCAGAGATTTGTCAAATTGTTGTATAACACCTGCAGGCAACACCAAAATATTCTAATAAACTAAAGACAACATGGACGATGCCATGATTATACACAACCACCCGCCATATTGGGCAAATATTTATTCCTCTATTCAATATTAAATAATTATGTTTCAGTTCGAAATTACAGATACGTGACATAACCTCAAAATAGAGCGCTGACACGGAGAAGTAGAAAACTATGACAATCAAGGAGGCCGTAAAGGCGCCCTACAATTGTAGGGACGACTGACGATACTGGCCTAAAATATCAATCGAATACGAAGCCCGTAGAAATTGTGTAACTACTTTGCACGATAATCACAATAAAATTTGCTGCACAAGTAATTCAATAGCCCTATATCACAGTGTAGAAGTTTATCATATACCTGTGTATGAAATTCACAAATGGCCGATATGTAAGTAAACAAGATGACTGTAATGTATTAGTTATATATTCTTCACTTCGTCTATACAATACATAAGAAACAGTTTGGTTGCAATAAAGTAGAATCACGTAACAGAATAGTTGTATAGTTGACAAAAACTGAATCTTGCACTGACGCAAATGTCGTATAGCAGCTGCAAGAGGCTTACACTTTTGTTGTATAACTGTTACATGCAGCCCTTATGCAAGCTCTTAAATGACTGTAGTGTCCTATTAGGCGTGCCCATTTCGCTTGTATAGCTGTTCTAAGAGGGTTTTGCCAATGTTCTTACAGTATACAATGGAGTGTAAGGAATACTGTATAATCATTATCTCTAATAGGAGTGATAATTGTTAGTTGGGATACGTCAGCCTCCCTCCTAGGCTTAGAGCAAAAATGCATTGCACCGGACTTTGATGCATTTATGGCAAGATTGTGCGATTTTCAAAATTGACAGAGCCTTTCAATATAACAGTTTAAGTTTTTTGAGCATCGTGGATATTATCTACGAGTATATCAAAGTAGTGAAGGAGCTGTGTATCATCGGTAAAGGACTGAATCTCTGAGGTCGTGACATTTTTTGGCAAGACAGCAATATATAAAAGGCCAAAGCACCGGTCTTTGGGGTACACCAGACGTAATTCCCTAAAAACTTGATGTTTTGGATACGCTTAAAAAACATTGATAACTTATGAAAAAAACTATTCCCATTTGATCGAAGCCATAGTACCTTAGCTTGGCAAACAACAAGCTGTGGTTGATTTCATCGAAAGCTTTAGAATAATCCATGGACACAAGAGCTATACCCAGCTTTTGGTCTAAAGCTCTGAATGCTTACATTGCCTTTTTGTCGCCACAATTGCATAGTTTCAATTATCTGCAAACACTAGTACTTTTGAAAAGTAACACAAAAAATACGAATTTAATCACAGAACTACCAAAAGATTAACTTATATCTAGTCCACTTTCATCCTGACTACAGAATGAGAATTTGGTGTCAAAAAAATGAGTATAGTACCTTAATAATAATAATTTTTATTGGGATAAAAATACATAACGAGTATGAAATTCCAAAAGACAAGAGGATTGGCACAGCCATCTTTCACCTCCCCCTAAAAAGTTAGTTAGATGAACATTTATTTAACATCAACCAGACAGAGACAGTATGATAGTATAGAAACCACTATTAAGTTTAATTTATGGATTAAAATCTTTGTAGTTGTATTTTTGGGATAATTTTGTTGGATGTGACCAATACAAGCTAAATACATTGATGCTTATTATGGATTCACAGAGCTTCACCTAAATCACTCAAGTAATTTAAGAGAAATTAAAAATATCAGTATTTGAAGGAATGAACTTGAACAGTAAGGCAGCCGTAACATATAGTTCATGTGAAAATTGTTGTTGAGGTGGTTGGGATCTGTCAGATGGTATATTACGAACTTGAATACGGTATACATAAAAAGAACTTGAAAACGTAAAAAAACAAAAGCGGTCAACATTAATGCGTAAACATTTTAATATACAATGTTTCGAACGTATTGCAGTGGAAACTGCAACAATCCAGTGGAACCAGGCTTAAACCTAAGATCACCCCACTACAGCTCATTGACGAAAATCTAAGTTCTACACTGAAAACAAGATTGTAAATAGTCACTGAACCAGAAAAACAAAATGCTTCAGATCAGTTGATGCACTTTAAAAAAATATATTTAGGATGAGTTTACATCGCTGTGACAATGCCCAACAGTATACAGCGTTGTTTCACGCTAGCTGGAAATCATCAGTACGGTATAGGACTTGTCTTGGAGGCAAACAACGGAAAGCAAGCAACTGGATATGATCTACTGGAAAACTTGATAGAGATACCATCTGCCATCTACAAAGAGATCGGAAAAGCTTGAGATATCTACATCACCGAAAATAAAAAAGTCTCCTACGTATTCTGGCCAACAGTGAATGATAGTCTCGCTTTTTGGATGGATAGTGGTCGCTCACCATCAGTGAAAGAACAACCCGCCAAAATGGAATACTAAGTACGTGGTAGGGCTGTTAACAGTGGCCTACTATACAAGCATTGCATAAACGAACCCAGGCTGAACTGGCGAGCACAGGAAGTATCGGTTCTGAATCTCTTATTATTTTCTTCGACTCACTAAGCTCTGAGACTGTTCTGGTTGGTAAATCAACACTCTACCATGTAAGCTATACAAGCAAGGTTCACTTGTTTAGGACACTGATCGTTGCTTAAACAGATGATTCTTTATTGCAACACCTGAAGCTTGTCCTGATGCTTACTGACGACGTTTCGGCCACAACGGTGGGTTTTTTTTTTGTACTTGCAAAAAGGCCACTGGGATGCATATGCAGTTTTGTTTAGTGGCTAGACAAACATAGAGAATTACATGATTCTTTTGCATGTCGAAATATTCTGTTTCTGATAAGTATCAGATTTAACACTGAGGAGTGGCAAGAAAATACGATTAAATCGATTATTATTAATAGTTTTTGTGCACTGGTTGGTAAAAGTAGTAGCTAAAATACGATACACCTGAACAATGTGATTGGGCACTAATTGCAGTCTAAAAACGCTGCGTTCACATCTGCGATCAATTTATTTTTAATTAAAGTGATCAACAGGTAATAAATTATTTGAACCATTTTATCAATATACAGGGTGTTTCAGTTTATTGTTGCATAACTTTAAGATTCGATAGAACTTTTAAAATTAATGCATAAAGTCTATATCAACATGGGTCGAAAAATGCGTGGCTTCCGAAATACAGGGTGTTTAAATTTACTTTCTAAAATAGTTTTCTTTAAATATTTCGAACAATATTTGATGTAAAACAGTGAAAATTGGTATACAAGGGTTTTTTGATACGACAAAACGAACCATGGGCATAGTTTTACTGTAGCCGCTAGAGGGCGCTCTCTACTGTACCTGTAGTGTATTAAAATGACCGACAATTTTTTCTTAGTGCAATTTTTTGCTTTTTGAATAAAAAAACTGATTCTACGCACTTTTCAACATAAAAAAGCTCTCCTGTGAGTTTTCGTTATAGTTAGCCGTTTTTGAGATATTTCGATTTTTAAGGTTCGATGCATTTTTAATTACTTATGGAAAATAATATTTTTTTTACATTTTCGATTTGGGCATTACAAGTAATTAAGATGATCGTTTAGATTGTGTTTTTAAACACAGCAATAATTCCTAACTCCAAATAAACACAAAAAACAGAATACTAATTTGTTTAATTTTCCAATATTATTTTTAACAAATTAAATTAATTGTTTACAATTAAAATGCTCTTGGATAGTTAGGACAAACATACAAAATCTAAAGTAGTTGCTCTCGAAATTTAAACCCAATTGTTCAATACACAATTCACATCTACGAATGATCGAACGTGGTATAGCATTATTCAAATAAGGCCTTATTTCATCACATGCATTCCTGATTATGTCTATTAGCATATCTCTTGTGGTTACGGGAGTCTGGTACACTTTTTACTTTAGAAATCCCCACACAAAGAAATCTAATGGATTTAGTTCAGGGGATCGTGGAGGCCAGGCGACTGGTCCTCCACGGCCGATCCATCTTTCTGGATAATTTTCGTCCAGCCAGTTTCTAACTATTCTCGGATAATGAGCTGGACAACCATCAAGCTTCAATCAGGCCAATCTTCTTAAATCTAACATGACATCATCCCACATATTTGCATGCTCAGCCTTTAGAAATTCCAAGAAGGTCGCAGCATTTAACCTTGCAGGCAAAAGGTAGGGTCCAAATAGTCGATTACGGTAGATACCAATCCACACGTTCACACTAAATTCATGCTGAAAATTTCTTTCACGAACTGCATGCGGATTTTTAGGCGACCAAATATGTTGATTATGAAAATTTACCACTCCACGTCTAGTGAAGCATGACTCATCGGTCCATAAAACGTAACTTAAAAACTACCTATTATTATCAGTTCTATCAAGAATCCACTGACAAAATGTGATTCTTGGTTCTCCGTCCCCTGGCTGTAGTCATTGCACAGGTTGCAAATCGTAAGGACGTCTATGGTCATTTCTAAGAACACGGTGAACATGGCTTGCTGAAATTTCCAAGGCACCAGAAACTCTCCTAACACTTGTGGTCGGATCTCTATCAAACTCACGCAGAATCATACGGGTAAATCTGCGCTGACGAACATTTATGTTTTGATCCCTTTGGAAATTTCCAAAACCATTTTCATTATTTAGCGATGCACTCTTACAAATACTGAGCGAGCTGGATGTCGTCTGTTTGGAAATCTTCGTGCGTATTCTCTGGCTGCTTCTGCTGCATTTCCATTTACAAAGCCATACACAAAATGAATATCCGCTAACTCTTGATTGGAAAATAAAAATGGCGTTTTTATAAAATTTACAAAAAAAAGGTAAAAGAAACTAAATATCGTGCATTCACAATTGCAAAAAAACGTTTCAGGTTTCAACAGACAACAAAACTAACTGTCGTTTAACCTTCTTCTGCTTTCAATTTCAAAAATATTTGCAGGCACAGCCCACTTCTAAAAATTATCGAGATACTGACTTTTTAACGTTATTTTATCATAAATAATTAAAAATGCATCGAACCTTAAAAATCGAAATATCTCAAAAACGGTTAACTATAACGAAAATTCACAAGAGAGCTTTTTTAAGTTGAAAAGTGCGAAGAACACTTTTTTTTATTCAAAAAGCAAAAAATTGCACTAAGAAACATTTTTCGGTCATTTTAATACACTACAGGTGGAGGGCGCCCTCTAGCGGTACACTAAAACTATGTCCATGGTTCGTTTTATCGTACCAAAAAACCTTTGTATACCAATTTTCACTGTTATACATCAAATATTGTTCGAAATATTTAAAAAAAACTATTTTAGAAAGTAAATTTAAACACCCTGTATTTCGGAAGCCACGCATTTTTCGACCCATGTTTACATAGACTTGATGCATTAATTTTGCAAAATGCGATTTTTTTATCATATTACCGTATTCAAATCGTTGTCAATAATTTAAAACAGATCATACTGCATTGACATATTTCATCGTTCGTCTATGATTTCAAAAGATGTTGTTCATCCAAACAGAACCAAGCTCGATTCAATCTACAAACCTGTAATAATAGTAACACTTTTCTGATGGACCTAGACCACTATTTTGATGCTTTTTTTTGACCAGAGGCTAGCGCTTTAAGCCGACCTGTTCAAATCTTCACCCTGGAAGTTAATTTTGAGCCATGGGTATTGTGTTGTGTGTTCTCTATATCACACACCAGGTCAGTGCAAGATCGGTAATTCAGGTATGTCTGGGTAAGCAGTATTGGTACAAAAGGCAACGAGGGTCTACGGTGGACTAGATGCCAAGCTTTGCCTTTTCAGTGACCTCGGGTGCCATCTATCAAACCAACAAAAGAACTACGATTAAAACTTGATACCTCGTATTTTAGGTCTTTGAATGAAGATCACAATATTTAACCAATCTTCTTGATAGTGATAGACCTCTTCTCTATCAAACTCGGTCATTATATCTGTCACATTTCAGTCCTTAGGCCTTGATACACGATACACTAGAAAGTGTAATCGTGTTACATCCTGTTCATAGTATCTTAGGTAAATAGGATCTGTATAGCTTGCAGTGTCGTGAGTTCCCAGAACAGAGGATTGAGTGACTCTGTACTTTTGTTCACTCCTATCTTTCGACACACTCAGTTCAACTTGACAAGTGTTCCACCAGTTTCCTGTGTGCTCAGTCCTCCATTGTGGTATTACGATGGAATTTGACAATCCACAGCATCGTTTTGGAGCCAATGAAAGAGCATTTGTTACCTTGTCTTGCCAGACTAGCTGCTACTGAGCTGCTCTCTTTTACCATAGTTGTTGCTCTATACTAAACAATCTCCGAGCTACAGTTCAGATCCTCAAACTGCCTCGAGTATATTCAAAGTCTTCACATATTTCCTTCGTTATCCCATGGAATAATAATGACTGAGCGCCGTATCGTTCCTACAATTGTAGGACGCCTTTATGGGTTCCATGATTTTTATAGTCTTTTCTCTCCTCCAGAAAGGCTGGGGTATTTATAGATTTCTACTGCTCCGTGTATATGTATGTTTTCTTATGGAATTGTAGGAAATTGCAGGCTGATACATCAGATGATGTAAGTCAAAAGCATGAACAGTTTGATGTAAATAGTTATTTGTAACATAACCTCAAAGTAAAATAGCGAAATGGAGCAATAGAGAACTATGAAAATCAAGGAGATATTTGCAGGAACGACTGACGATACGACCCTAAGGAGTTATCTTCACGTGAAATAAGTTTGCTGATACGTGAGCAACTTACCTACATAGCGTGCGGATATGCCTTCACTTCTATAAACCACGAAGCTCTCAAAAATATCAATAATATCAGTCCATGTAGCTTTATACTTGAATTTCTTGCAAACTGTTGACTTTTCGAAAAAGTTAAATAGAAACAGAGTTTTAGATTAATTAATTCCCTTGCCACGCCTTTTTTATAAACAAGAGGAAATGGTGGTGTGATTCATCTTTCCTTTTTCTTTTGAAATTAATCAATCAATTAATAAATAAAAAACTATAGATAAAATTTAGGCCATAGCTAAAAAAGCGAAGAGTTGAGAGCGCCAGTGACTTAAGACGGATTAAGCTACAAATCCCCGAGATGTTAATCGGAACTTGTTTTGCCTGACTAACCACAAAAAAAAATCTCACAGTAATAATGAAACCCAATTAATTATACACAGAGAGCCAAATAAAACAAGATATTTAAGAAACAATCACAATACAATACAACAATCAAAACTGCCTGACAATGAAACTATTAGACCGTGATAATTAACCCTGCAAAACGTTTACCACGGTACACGTACAAAGGCTTTACAAATATAGCATTCACAAATATTTTAACGCCTAAATCTAAACTTATCTGGATAATGCTCTTCTTCCAGTTACAGCTCTAGGGAGTAGCAGTAACGTGAGGAACGTCACGTAAAAATCTCTGACGACAAAACCAGAGGTCAAATGCAAGAACTACAACACCTTCGCGAAGAGCTTAGACGTCGTCAAACAACAGGCGAAAGTAATATTACTATAAAATACGTTCGTGGTAAACCTTCTATAGTACACACAGCTACCCAGGAGATCACACCTTCAAAAAACTGATAAATTCTGTGGCAAACTGGACGGTTTGTTACACTAATATACAATCTCTCTTTTCTAAGCTACTTGAACTCCAAGCATTTGTTCGAGACAATAATCCAACGTTCGTTTGCCTTACTGAAACATGGCTCCATTCCAACGTGTCCGACTCTTCCATCAATTTGCCTGGATACTATTTATACAGAATGGATTCACCACGCACTCCTGGTTTTGGTGGAGTATGCATTTATGTTCGCACGGAAATCGCGTCGGCTTTCTCGGTATCTCTTTCAGTCCTTTCGATGGCATTGACAATCTATTTTTGGAATTGAGGTGCCCAAATTTCAGCTTCACGATAGGCTGCATATATCGGCCACGGCCCTGTTTGGGAGACACACACCTGTGCAGTCTCATTTCAGATCTCTTAAATAAAAACACCAACCTTTTGGTGACTTCAATCTAGTGACATTAGCTGGCCTATGTCAACCATTCCTGAATGCAATTCTTCTTCTGCTGCTTACATCGACTTGCTACGCAACTCTAGCATATCTCAACTTGTTGATCGTCCAACGACATTCAGGGAAGGACAGACGCCGAGGGCTCTGGATTTGATATTCGTTAACGACGCCGACTTTGTTTCTAATTTAGATTATTTGCCACCTTTTGGCAAGTCTGACTACTGTTCACTTTTATCTTTTCTCCAGCTCAATATAAATAGTCGTTCTACAACCGATAAGTTTAAAACCATCAAAATTGTAAACCACGATGCTCTTAACCAAGCCCTGTCTGAAGTCAACTGGCCTGCTTTGCTTAACAACCGTAGCACCCAAGATATGTGGGACACTTTCGCTCAACGAGTCCTAAGCGAAACGGCTGACAATACTGTTGAAAAAAAGGTATACTGTGACCCCTCAAAGCCCTGGATCAACTCTAACATTTCGAGGATGCTTCGTCGCAAGAGATCTTTGTGGCAACGGTTTAGGAGGAGTGGCCATTCACAAGATTACGTGTCTCATCGATCCTTTTCTAACCTCCTATCTAGAACGTTACATAATGCCAAACATGCTTATGAACGAAAACTCGTTACCTCCAAAAATAAGAAGAAGCTGTTTCGGTATCTAAGAACAAACCTGAATTCCAAAGTTTCATCACCTCAGATCCGCGACGCTGACGGTCATCTCCACATGGATGCCACCGAATCTGCCAACTTACTGGCAGAGTCCTTTAGTGATGACTTCGTCGATGAGCCTAATGGAGACCTTCTACCGACCACTATCTGCCATAGGTGTCCCAACAGCCTTTGCGAAGTTGAGTTCCTGCCTGAAGATGTATTAATGCACCTGCGAAATCTGAAGACCTCTTCCTCCCCTGGTAAAGATGGGATGACGGCTGCTGTACTTAAAAACTGCGCTTCAGCACTGGCCCTACCATTAAGCTTGATATTTACATCGTCTTTTAGATCTCATACCCTACCCTCATGCTGGCTTAGTGCTGCTGTTACCCCTGTATTCAAAAAGGGCGACAAATCCTCCGCTAAAAATTATCGACCAATAAGTCTCGTTCCTATCGCCGCCAAAATAGCTGAAAGAATCATATTAGATAAGCTCCTGTCATTTATGGTCGATCAATAATGACCAACCTTCTCCACTCTCTCAACGATTGGACTCAGTATCTGGACACAAAGACTCCTGTTGATATAATCTATTTAGATTTTTCTAGGGCTTTCGATCGCGTACCACATAGAAGGCTTCTGTTTAAGTTGGAATGTATGGGAATAAGAGGCGAGTTGTTACTGTGGATTATGGCTTTTCTCACCGGGAGGACTTTCTCTGTGCGCGTCAGTGATAGCCAGTCTCACCTTCATCATGTAGCAAGTGGAGTTCCTCAAGGCTCTGTCTTGGGGCCAGTGCTGTTCCTTCTGTATACAAGTGACCTGCCCGCATTGATTTCCTCCACATGTTCAGCTTATGCCGACGACACCAAGATTTATAATACTGTCGTAAATTCTGCTATGCTTCAACGAGATCTTGATATTGTTTGTCAATGGTCAGCCAGTTGGCTTTTACCCTTAAATCTAACTAAGTGTTGTGTCCTTCACCTCGGGAAGACAAATCCGCGATTTACATACAAGATCTCTGACCACAACATCGAAGCAGTTTCCAGCCACACTGATCTGGGCGTTGTAGTCAATGATGGTCTTTCCTGGTCAGAGCATATTCACCACGTTACATCAAAAGCCAAGAAACTTCTATACATGCTGGAGAGGTCTTTCAAAGGATCCGATGTCAACACTTGCGCCTACATTTACATGGCATTCGTGAGGCCAATTCTTGAATTCGCTGGCCCGGTATGGGACACTGTGCTTCTGCGCGATAGAAATCTCGTCGAATCAGTACAGCGTCGGGCTACTCGGATCCCTTTTGGAGCACGAAGACCAAGCTATGAAGATCGCCTTGGATTATTCAACCTGACCTCATTCTCTGAGCGAAGACTTCGTGGCGATCTTATAGTTACGTTCAGGATACTTCATGGTTTGATGGGCACCAACCTCATGCATCTATACCGTCTGTCGCGCAGCAATCTACGCGGACACAGCTTCAAACTGCATAAGGAGCCATTTAAAACAACAGTCCGACAGTGGTTTCTTCCCAACCGCATATTCAACACCTGGAATAGTTTACCTGAAAGTGTGGTTGGTGCTACTTCAGTTAATAGCTTCAAAGTGCAGTATGATAGCTGGAGGAGTGTACAAACTTTATAGCTATGAACTGTCTTTTTTATTTTTTTCTATTTGATGTATTCGTGTTACGTGTCCGTACACTACATTTACTGCATGAGCTTATAGTACTGTGTACTTTGCTCATCTCAATTATCATAATAATAATAATAAGGTAGGGGCTGCTTGCCTCGTTTTCCAAAATTTACGGTATAATAATAAGAAAACCCTAGAGAGATAGAAATACTGCTTAAAGATCTACTCTCTATTCTCTGTCTGAGACAAAACTACTCATTTGAAACACTCAAAACTTGAAGAAACATCCATGTACATTCTCTTTCACAAGAAAAGTAAAGCAAATGTAAGAAAAGATGGAAATCTGCTTCCCCTTGTTCTAAAATAAGTTAGGTCAGTCCAAAAATGAAAATCATGATCAATGTAATGTAGTAATCCCAAAATGCCAAACAAAATCAAAAACACTCTGAGAATTTCAGTAAGCAACAATCAATACATCAATACCCAATTAAAAAGATCTTTTATCTGTTCACATTAGGGTTTTTTTTGTCAAGAGGAGGGGATGGTTTCCAACAAAATCGGCTGGGAAACAACTAAAAGGCAGCTACAAAACAAAGCTGACGGAGTGTGAATGGTGCTTCTCCGCAATGCCTTTCCACTAAAAGGAAGCAGATATTGAACAAACTGAATCGCTGAGAAAGAAATACGTGTGAAATTATACAATCAATAAACTATGAAATTTGCTAAAAGAAAATCATTGAAATCGGTACCCTATAATCAATAAAGAGAAATTAAAATTACTGGTAAGTGATCAAAATACTAAAAAAAGGTTACGTGATTTTAGCACGTGACACCCTACAACACCATTTGTGCTTCTTTAATTTCCTACGCTCGTGGCTTGGGAGTATTATGATCGCTAATCCTTCACCCTGCTATAACACGGAAGGTACCGATCGGATTCTGATGAAATTTTCTCATAAATTAAAAAATACAATTTGATTAAGCTTTTAAGGCATATTTCACTCATCATAGTTTTCAAGTTCATTCATTCATTACTAAAACTTGGTGAATGGTGGACATATATGTTCGACCTTCGCGAGCCGATCATACGATTCGCGGTCCTGCCAATGAATAATAATAATAATAATAATAATATGTCTTTATTTTTTAGATAAATTGTAACAAACAAAAAAAAAACTCATTTGATGAGGGAGGCGGCATTCAACATAGTTGCTCTTCCATGCAACCCCCGTAAATAATACAATACTAACAATTAGATGATAATGAGCGAATAATGATGGGTGTAATTAATACAACAAAAATAAAACTAACTATTGTGCTCTTTTCACATGGGATTTGACTCTATTTCGGAAGCTGCTAAGTGAGATCGAATCTTTTACTGCATCTGGCAATGAGTTATACATGGTAGATGCAACATAAGTAAATGAGTTTTTAAACTGTTCAGTACTATGTAACGGAACATCATAGAGATTACAAGAACGAGTTTCCCTATCATGAAGATCCGATCTCTTAACAAGTTTGGTATATAGGTAAAGTGGCAGCTGGGTTTTGTTAATATTGTAAGTTAAGCAAGCAAGATGTATCAAAAAGCGCTCATGCATGTTGAACCAGCCAGAGGCTCGAAATTCGTCACTGAAGTGGTCATATTTTTTCAAACCGTACGAAAATTTGATGCATGAGTTCTGAATTTTTTGAATAGAACGTTTGTCTCTAGTAGTGAGAGCAGGCCAGTATACAATATCAGCATATGACAAGGAAGACAATATCAACGAATCGCATAGATTCAGCCTGACTTCAGTAGAGAGAGCATTCTTGTGAAGATAAAAAGTCCTTAATTTAGCATAAGCTTTTTGTAAGAGATGCTTAACGTGGGGAACAAATTTAAGAGTATTATCCATATATAATCCCAGATTTTTACATTGGTTGCTTGCTTGCAATACAGTGTTATTAATGCAGATTCTAAAATTCTGATTGTCAGTAACCTCACACGGTCTTGATCCAAAAATAAGCAATTCAGTTTTATTTTCATTTAATACGAGGCTGTGGGCTCTTACATATCTAGATAAGTACTCAAGATCGGAATTGATACGCATGCAGGCAACATAAGCATCATCAAGTTTAAAAGAGTAATACAATTGTGTATCATCTGCATATTGATGTGTACTGCAAAATTCCAACTGACTTTTCAAATCTGACGTATACAGTGAAAACAACAAAGGTCCTAAAATACTACCCTGTGGCACACCTCTGGTAATACTACGAAATTGAGATATGTGCCCATTAAATTCTGTGCACTGAGATCTGCCTGACAGGTAGCTAATAAAGAAATCTACAGCCATATTGCTTAGTCCCAGAGATTTAAGTTTCAAACATAAGATTGAATGATCTATTGTATCAAAAGCTTTACTGAAATCGAGCAAAATCAAGCAACTATACAACTTATTGTCACATGCTCTGAATAAGTCATCTGTAACGGTTGCAAGTGCGGTTGTAGTACTATGGCCAGAGCGAAAGCCCGATTGTGTGACAGGAAGTATATTATTAGATGTAATAAATGTTTTAAGTTGGAAAGCTACGATTTTTTCCAATATTTTCGAAAAGGTAGGTAGAATACTTATAGGGCGAAAATGAGAAAATTCTTTTGGATTACCGAACTTTGGGATAGGAATAACTCTAGAGTATTTCCAGCTGGACGGAAAAGTGTTGTTAGCAAGGCAAAAATTGACAATATAAGTAATTATGTTACTTAGATAAGGAAAAACTAGTTGAATCATCTTGAGGTCAATCTTGTCAGTACCAGATGAATTAGATTTTATTGACATTAATACGCGCTCAATATCTTCATCACTCACCAAACGGAATGAAAATTCATTGTTAATATTACGATCAGATACATATTGACTTGCGTCAATGCCAGATGAGATACTACTGGAAGGAACACCATCAATGAAGAAGTTGTTAAGTTCATCTGGGTCGTACTGCAGACCATTAATGTCAGAGTGACTGTTTCGGATATTGAGATAGTCCATAGCTTTCCAAAATTCCTTAGAAGATAATTTTGATTTTGACTGTAAAAATGCTTTCTTTTCAGACTGTATTGAGAAGTTGAGCAAATTTCTTAAATTCTTATAATATTGCAGCGTCTCCTGAGTCTTATACCTCTTATACCTTAAAAAAGCTTTTTTCTTAAGCTGTTTCATCAATTTTAAGTTATCTGTCCACCAAGGAGCTGGTCTCTTAGTGATTCTAGCAGTTTTATACGGAGCATGCCAATCAAAGACGTTAGAGATATTAATATCCCAAAATGAAATAATGTCATCAATATTTTGCATATGATAAATTGCTTGCCAGTTTATCTGCAGTAGGTCATGAACAAAATAATCGTAATCAAATTTAGAAAAGTCACGGTATGTTCTAAAAATAGGAACGAACCTATCAGCAACGAAAACCGTATTACATTCAACTAAGGAATGATCGGAAATGTCATCCATGTTAATAACAGAATGAGATGTAACTATGTTAACGTTTGAAGTAACAATTAAGTCTAGTATACTACCACTGGCTGGACGAGTGCTTGAATCTATAATCTGAGACAGTTCATATTCATCTAAAAATTCCACAAGTTGGGCGGCTATGTTGCTGGCTTTACTAAGGTCAATATAATGTGTATAGTAGTTGGCCTTTGCTGCTCGACTGGATGTGCACCGTCGATCGTCATCCACTCCGGACTTTGATCATGTTGGGTGAAAGCAAACCTGTCTCCAAAACTTTTTGAGGAGCGGGGGCACCATATTTTTGTGAAAGAGTCAAGTCCTAGAGAGCCCCAGAATTGTAAAGAAATCTAGGCCAAATACGCAGATTTAAACTGTATGAGTCTGTTTGACTAACCTCATCTATTTAATTTTTCTGTTATAAATATATGTTCGTAGGTAACTTTTTCAATCTTGAGGTCATTTTTTTACAGAGGAAAGCTTACGAGATATTTGATCAAAATTGGCTAATGCTTCAGCCCTATTGTGACGTCAATTCGACCTTATCATTGAAGATCCATATTCCAACGTTATTACCAAAAACATTTTTTGTTGTTTTCATGGTAAAATTGCGCTAATCAAAATCTCATTTCTGGAGGAGTGTGAATGATGGTTCTCCGCAATGCCTTTCCACTAGAAGGAAGCAGATATTGAACAAACTATTTGCATTAATGGGCGTGGTCCGATAGTATACAAAAGAGAACTTACCGCTGGAGGTTAAAATCTCATTAGAAAATGGACAGGGTAGCATCCAAACCAAAACTACTAAACGTAAGTAAAATAAAAGGGTACTACTCCATAAATTAGTATTTGGGAGTCTAATATCGCAGAATCTGAAAGTCAATAAAACAACGCCCACGCACAACCAAAACCACAACGGAGAGCAAAACCAAAATAGCGCTGGACCCGTCTGTGCACGCAACCCCTAAAACAAGATATCTTGATAGTAAATCAAATATTCATATACGGCCAGTATATGTAAGAAACACAAGGTAGTGCGCTGGTTGCAAATGGGCAGAACCAACTCTCTCTATGAGGGACCAACAAAATTTTATGAGGTAATCTCTGGGATAGTCGTTAATAATACTATAACATTAGTGACCAAAAGATTCCAACACAATACTGAATCGCTGGGAAAGAAAGATATAATACGCGTGAAATTATACAATCTATGAAATTTGCTAAATGAAAATCATTAAAAGAAGAAGAAATTAAAATTCCTGATAAGCGATCAAAATAGTAAAAAAAAGGTTACGTGATTTTGGCACGTGACACACCTACAACACCATTGTTTTGGACCGCTTGCTAAAATGGACCACCACCAAAAACCCATTTAGAAGGAATTTCATTTGAAAGCTGGCAACACTGGACCATGTGCCACTAACTTCAGTGTGCATCGGCCATATTGATTTCAGTAAAAAACAGACGTGTTGTAGTTGGCAGCAAAAACGTTTGATTCGTATTTTGACTGTAGTTTTGAGTGGTTAGTCCTAAGGCTGTAACTAAGTGAAAGGTAAGCTATGTGGGCCTGTATATTTTTTTGTGAATCCGTAACATGTCTGTAAATGTATGGTAAAAGCACTCTGCGGCTTTGATAGGTTATGTTTTTGTACCGCCTTTTTTTCTTAAGAATCATATAGTTCATTTATTTGGACCACATCCAGTTTTTTAAAATGAACCGGTCCAATTCACCGTACTTCAATTTTACATTGGTGAAACAAGGTATACCTACTTTTGTTTGTTTTACAGATGACTGAGATGATGTATTACAAGTGGAAACCTGAAGTCTTGCAAAATGCAATACACGATTACAAAACTGAAAATATTGATCTAAACAAGTGTGCAAGGTTTCATAAAGTTCCTAAAGCTACATTAAAGCGTCATTTAGACAAAAGCGATACTAAAGAAAATCCAGCAATAAACAAAGGCAGACCAGCTGTTTTCGATGAAGATATTGAAGACCTTCTAGTAAATCATATACTGACTTGGGAACAACACATTTTTGGCTTGACGATCTCAGATGTCAGAAGGCTAGCTTATCAAATTGCGGAGAAAGTCGGTATTTCGCACAATTTCAACCCCGCGAAAGAAATGGCAGATAAAGCTTGGTACTATGCGTTTATGAAACGTCATAGGAATAAAAGTCTTCGGCAACCTGAAGCGACATCTCTAAATAGAGTGAAAGGGTTTAACCGAGAAAATATCGCCAACTTTTTTGATATCTATGAACAAATCCTTGACAGTAATCGGCTCAATGCGAATAAAATATTCAATGTCGATGAGAGTGGATTCCAAACAATACAAAAGAAACCTCAAAAAGTAATAGGAGGAAAAGGAAAGAGACAGGTCGGTGCTTTGACTAGTGGTGAAAGAGCCGTAAATACCAGCTTAGTTGCTTGTGCTAGCGTGGCCGGCCAAGTTATCCCACCAATGATAATTTTTAAGCGCATGCGAATGAACGAACAGGTAAAAGAAGGATCTCCAGTTGGAACGAGGATGTCTCAATACCTTATCCCCTTTATCCAAGATTGTTAAGTCTTCTGGAGGCAGAGGTGCACAAAAAGCAAAGGAATTAACATCAAGCCCATATAAAAATGACTTAGAGAAATCCCAACAGAAGTGCAAGAAACCGGAATCGGTTAGTTTGAGTAAGAACATTAAATTATTGTCAACCATACAATCAGAGGAAGGTGCAAAAGATTCGAAAGCAAATATAGATAACGTGAATAAAAGGACGAAAATAAATAAACAGGCTAAACAAACAGAACAATTCTAATAAAAAGAGACGTGCAACCAGAAAAAGGAAATTGCAAGAAAGTGCAGAGTCGAGTGATGAATCTTTAGATGAAGAAGCCCTAGTTTTGGATGATTCAGATAGTTGCGTTT
This sequence comes from Acanthoscelides obtectus, assembly GCA_963669975.1. Taxonomy (NCBI): domain Eukaryota; kingdom Metazoa; phylum Arthropoda; class Insecta; order Coleoptera; family Chrysomelidae; genus Acanthoscelides; species Acanthoscelides obtectus. The sequence continues at coordinate 104,486,072 of CAVLJG010000003.1, read as the reverse complement.
CTGATAACTCTGATAACGGGTGTGCTAAATGTAAACTAAGTTAGTGAGATAAAAAGGGGACAAAAGTTGACTGGGTAAAGTGAGCGCGATGCTGTTAGTGGAATCACGAAACCTGTACTACCGATCCCGACATTTGTGACGATTGTTTGTCTTAGTCAAAACCCTAAAAATTTATATAAAAAGTCTGACTTCTAGTGCCTATTCAATTTAAGTTATGTTATGTTATTTTACAAAAAAATGTGTAAGTTTTGTTATTCGATACTAGAGTTACTCTCAGGTACAATTTAGCAACCCGGTGGTCCAGTTAACCGTAGCGGTTGGGTAAATTGGAACGAAGTTCTGTTCTAATATAACGTTGATTTTTCATAAATGTGTAACTATTAGGTTAATTATGGTTTTATAAATGTTAAGCCAAATAAATAGAGTTTCATTTAATGTAAACATCATTTTAGGAGTAACTAATAATATACTGAAAACCGCTCTTAAAGAAAAGTGGTCCCAATAAACCGACTTTCCCCTATATGACGAAAACCCATGACACTCGTTTCCGTCGGTCTGCCTGTTTGTCCGCTAATCCTCCACCCTGCTATAACACGGAAAGTACCGGTCGGATTCTGATGAAATTTTCTGATAAATAAAAAAATTAAATTTGATTAAGCTATTTAGGCATATTTCACTCATCATAGTTTTTCCAGTTCATTTATCACAACAACTTGGTGAATGGTGGAGAAATATTCCGACCTTCGCATGTCGATCATACGATTCGCTGGTGCTCGACTGTGCACCATCGAACGTCATCTATTCCAGATTTCGATCTCGTGCGCCCGCAGGAATTTTTATCATGGCAATGGGGATGGCTATCCATCGGCAAGATGGCAAGACTTTGTGTGAAAGCAAACCTGCCTCCAACACTTTTCAAAGAGCGAGGGGGAGCGTATTTTTTTCAGGGAGCCAAAATTGTAAAGAAAAGTATTCCAAATATGCAAATTTTAACTGCATGAGTCTGTCTGATAACCTGATCTATTTAATTTTTTTGTTATACATGTTCGTAGGTAACTTTTTTCTCAGAAGACTTGCTTGCTGCTTGACGCCATTTTTTTACATTGGATAGCTCACGAGATATTTAACTGAAATCGGCTAATGCTTCAGCCCTATCTTGACGTTATTACCAAAAACATTTATTGTTGTTTTTATTGTATTGCGCTAATCAAAATCTCATTTGTTGGCCTATGTTGGGCTCAACCAACTGGACTACAATTCGATACAGGAAAATCGACGAACACACGAGCGTCTGTAAATTAATGACAATTTTCCCAAAGGGGTGGAAGAATCAATCAATCGGTGGATTGATTAGATTCACTCAATTAGCGAATCGATTTAGCGAAACTATGCAACTGGAAAAGGTGAAACATTTCGAAGCGCTTGGTTTGAAAAATGCTTAGTATTATGTGTATCGGTGTGCAATCATGGAGCAGAGGTGGACATTTTACTTAAATATAATTTGTGATGAGCTTGTCAACATGTAAGATTGTGGAACTTTGGTAATTTGCAGATATTTATAAATTACAATTCAGTTCAATATGGACGAGGAATGAAAGGTAAGACCTGTCAAAGTAGAATAAATCGTTGGTTATAGGAGGAAACAAGGTATGAAAGTGCATGACTTAGAAGACAGTATACAGAGATAATTAAAGCGGACGATAACACATAATCAGGACGAAAAACACAGGAGATTGAATGGAAGACCGCATGGGCGTATGTCAACAGGGGAGCGAAAATTAGAACGTAAGTTCAAGGAATGAGAGAATGACAGCAAAAGTGGAATATTAGTGAGAAAGAAAACGAAGTATATGAGGTAGGCATGATATTCTTTCGGCTTACTTCCATAGATTTAGTTTTAGGAACGACATAGGTGAATGTCAGTGTGGCAGAGGAATTCAAAGTGCAAAGGCAATAAGAGAAGAATGTATGATTGCAGAAAGGGCGAATGCGAGAGGGAAAGTGATGTGGAAGTTGAGCGAATGGTAAAACTAACAGTTACGCAGTGGATATTTAGAACGTGTGTGCTAATAAGAAACTAGAACAAATGGAGGACCCGGTAGTTTGCTACGAGGACCGATCCTTTCCTGTGTTCGTATGTTAAAGCCGCAATGGGGGAAACAGTAAATTGTATCAGTTCTGTAGCTAGTCAATAAGAGACTTTATGAATGACGTAAGCTAAGGGTACACCTCCAAAATTCGATGGGTTGGGGCTTCAAAAGTGCCAAAGCAGGAAGGGCAGAACAACTGTCCTTCTCAATAAAGTTGCGGAAGCGGTTGAGCATCCTGCATCAAAATTATATGATCTTAGATAGATAGATAGATGCTTTATTGTCTTCGGATCATAGGTATGATATAAGACTCGTCAGACATATCTCTATAAGTACATTATTACCTACAAAATTCAAGAATATATTTAAGTATAAATACATACATTTATTGAAAAGCAGCGGTTAAAATGGAAAGAAACACAGTTAGTCGAAAAAGGTCAAAGGACGCATGTGCGCACGGATGAAAACATACACTAAACAAGCCAGATACAATAATAAACGGAACAAGGTGTAAAAGAAGAAAGTACAATAATAGAACGCTAAATATATAGTAGATATATATACAGGGTGACTTCGAAGTTGAGTCATTTATTTTAACAGTGAGTAGATCTGATCAAAAGAAATGTTTTTTTTTCCTTTACCATTTTTCTGGTAAAATTAAAGTAACAAAGTTATAGCCCTTTGGAAGTTTGAGTACCGCCCTGTCTAAAAATAATATTATGTGCTCGTGTTTGGCGACTACGGATATAATCCGCCTTATCGGTTCATCGCATCGGAAACAAAAAAGCGAAAGAATTTGGAACGATGTTTTTACAATTATTTCATTCAGTTGTACACAGTCAGTGAGTGAATATGGTGTCTGTTGCGTGGCTCAAACGAAATAAAAAATGGCACATGTTTATGCGGATCGGTTTCCCAATCGAGTGCAACCAACCCCTCGTGCCTTTGTTAATGTAGTACAACGGGCTCGTGAATCAGGAGACTTAAGACCTCACATGGGGACTGCATGCCAGTGCTCCAAGACCTTACGATCAAATACAGGTCCGCACTGAAATACTTGTCGGGAGGATACTTTATAAAACAAACATTTTTTTTTATTTTTTTTTTATTTTTACACACATATTTTGGTTTATCTTCCTTCTACAATCATTATCTGAAAATTAATGACTCATCTTCAAAGTATATATACAACCACAGTTTTCTATTTAATTTTAGGTGCATTACTCTTACCCTGAAAGACACTCAGCTACTGAGTAGTAGCATCTTTCTATGAACAGGTTCCTCAGCTCTTTCTTGAACCTATTTGGGCATCTAATATCTTTTAGTAGTGATGACAACTTAATGAATACCTGTGTGTGCGATAGCCTAATGACGATGCAGAATATGAACCGAGGACATCTCTTCTACCCTACAGCGTGCAAACATGGAATGCTATCAAGAACCTTAACCTGCTTATGTTCAGTGACAATGCCTATAGCTCTCTTTTCTGTTATAAGCAAGGTTATGGAGTGGTCATAGCTCCGACATTGTTTTTCTTACATATTAACGACCTTCTTTTCTGTATGATCAATCCGATTCACAGCTTTGCTTATGATAGAACTTCACAGAGTGACAAGCCGATTAATGCTTCCGAAACACAGTACTGTACCTTGACTAACAAGAAGCACCCTAACGCTCACCCGAGTTCTACCAAAGAGCTGTTCATTCCACCTAGCCTCGAGTACTGCTCCCATGTTTGGGGAGTTTACGTCCCGAATACATTACACATGCTTGATGCTGCTCAGAGGAAGTCTGTTTAACTGATCGGTAACTCTTCTCCAACGGACAGTCTCGGAACCCTTTCGCACCGACAAGCCGTCAGCGATCTAGCTCTCTTCTACAGCTACACTCCTCAGAGCTCTCCCTCATGATTCCGCCTCACGATGTGCCTGCCAGGCAAACCCGCTTGACTCCGGCCTCCCATCCTAACCGTCTCGAACCTCGTATATCCAGAACCGGCCGATACGACCGCTCCTTTCCCTTAGGATATCGAGATTATGGAGAAATCTACCTAAATAGGCTTTACCCAGTTTTACTAATCTGAGGCAGTTCAAAAGTCGGATAAAAAAAGTTTCTTTATATCCTCATATATGGTATTTAGGCTTATGCATTTGCAGCTGCTTCGCTATAAAAAAGCAGTTTTCTCCAGGTGACCAAATCAGACAAATTGCAGTCTTCCAGAACAGGTCAAGAGATTGAGAGATTGAATTTGTACTAAACTAATCTGCACCTCTCCAAATAACGAATCACTCAAGTATTCTGTTCCACAGATCGAGACAATCTACTTTAAGCTATTTTGTAGTGATGTGACCGTGCCACGGAATCCATAAAAACTCACACATGTCTCATCTCGCAGCTAGAGGTAATTAGGATTATCTCTGTGCTTCAGGAAGCTGGGCGAATTTCCCAACAGTCATCAAAGCCTATAAATCTTCTAAGAGAAAGTTAGTCGCAACCTAACTTCGGACACGCTATGCATCCTGGTGTCTGGTAACGTGATATGAGGATAATATTTCATCTCTGATATTAAGAAAACTGGAGAAAAAGTAATTGGTCTGGAACACCGGGTCTCTTGTCAGCTACAATGTTAGTTTAACTAATTTAGAAAATGAAATAACATCAATGTCAGTAATTGAAACATGAAGCCACTATATATTTTAGATGGCACTTCATGATATAATGGTTTTCCGTATTATAATCTTCCAACCATTTTTGATGTGTTATGAATGCTTCTTTGCAGATAATGAGCCACTCAATTACTTTTCTGGACAATGACAGAATATTTCAAAGATTCACTATACGGAATAGATGTGCAAGATTCTAAAATGAGTCCTTACAAAATCTCACTTGGTGATGCCTGCTTTAAACATATGTATATTTCTTCGGTAAGCCAAGTCTTCCTTCTAATTAATTGTAAATTCTAGATGTTCACAGGAAAATATAAGATGTACAATCTCGAGGTAGTAATTTTCAAATGGAACGACTATGAAGGCTATACAGACTGGTTCAAATTCGACACTCACCGTTGGGATTTCAGAAACTGTAAGAGATACGAAGTCGCTTAAGTGAAGGTAAAGTTACGTATTTAGGTAATCAAGTAAACAGTTTTGAAATTACTTCCGGAGAGAGATGAAAAAAAACGATTGTCCAAAAATCGTTATAGTCTCTTCCTGACTTTATTTGTAGTGAGATTTCAAAACAAATTGCACGTTAACATTTCCACTTTTTCTCCTCTACAAAATGGCTTAATTAGAATTTCAATATGACGTTTCGTCTCTTTTTTTTATATCGAAACAGCCGCGCATGCGGAAGCCTAAATGCCGGAACACCGCGGCTGCTATGATGATCCCAAAGAAATTTTGTTAATACGATTTTTGAACTGCATAAGCTTAGTAGAACTGGGAAAAGCTTCCTCCCGTAGATTGTTCCACAATCTAGACACCCTCGGGACAAAGGAGCGGTCGTATCGGCCAGTTCTGGATGTACGAAGCTTGACACGGTTAGGATGGGACGCCGAAGTCAGGCGGGTCTGTCTGGCAGGCACATCGCGCGGCGGCATCATGGAAGAGAGCTCTGAGGAGCAAAGCTCGTTGGTGTAGCGATAGAAAAGACTCCAAATGTGTGAGCAATACTCGAGGCTAGGCCTTATCTGGGCCTTGTATAGAGTGAGAAGGTCATGCGGAGAAAAGTACTTCTTAGCCCTAAACAAATAGCCTAGCTTTTTCCCAGCAGCTGCAGCTATTGAATAGATGTGTTCATGCCAGATCAGGTTCTCGGTGATCTGGACTCCGACCAGCCGAAATGAATGGCTCTTTGGTAGAACTCGACCGTCCATCGAAACTGTATGAGCGCTAGGACGCTTTTTGTTCGTCAAAGTACAGTACTGTGTTTTGGAAGCATTGAACTGTACAAGATTGTTGCGTCCCCAAGCAGTGATAGCCTCCAGGTCTCTTGTCAGAGAAGAAGGCGTCGCTAGTCTTCTTTTTTCCAGCTCAGTGGCAGAGATCGGCTTGTCACTCTGAATTCCTGCATGTAGAGTGCTGTCATCAGCGAAGCTGTGGATAGGGTTGATCGTGCAGGAAAGGAGGTCGTTGATATGTAAGAGAAACAGTGTTGGAGCCAAGACCGATCCCTGGGGAACACCCGCGTTGACGTTGTGGGATGAAGAGGAGAATCCGTCAATTACGACGGATATCTTGCGGCCAGAGATAAAGTCAGCCACCCATCTGCAAAGCTTTTCTGGGAGGCCGTAGGATGGAAGTTTGCTTAAGAGGGCAGCGTGCCACAGCTGATCGAACGCTTTCGTGATGTCAAGAGCAACGACATGAGCCTCACCATGAGACTGGATGAGTTTACTCCACAGTTGCGTGACGTAAGCTAGGAGGTGCCCTGTGGATCGTTGGTGCCTGAAACCGTACTGCCTGTCGCTAATCAAGCTGTGACGTTCGAGGTAGTCCAGAAGCTCGCGATTTATGCACCTCTCCATCACTTTACTTATAACAGAAAGCAGAGCTATAGGCCTGTAGTTGTAAGGGTCGGTCTTAGATCCTTTTTTTGGGATGGGCTGTACATGAGCAAATTTCCAGTTTTCTGGGAAGGTGCCGGATTCATAAGATATCTGGAAGAGACGCGAAAGAGCTGGAGCAAGCTCCGCTGCACATCTCTTCAGTACAATGGCAGGAATCAAGTCCGAACCAGAAGCTTTGTTGATGTCGAGCGACAAGAGCACTCATCTTACGGTGTTATGCCTGAATGTTACCTCCCGCATAGTGTGGGGAACCCTTTGAATTGACGGCACTTGGGCGTTGGTGGGGACGTCCATGGTGGAGTTGGCAGCAAAGATCTTGGCTAGCACTTCCGCCTTGGCCTTTGAGTCGGGTGTCCTCCAGCATCAACTTTATTTTTTTTATTGACGCTATATTGGATTTTTACACATGTATATAGAATTCTGATTTCAGTACATTGTCATTGCCAAAGGCGAAGACGAAGATGACATAATTAGAATTTCCCTTTTCATCAACTTCATTTTTTCTTATAGACGCCGTGTTGGACCTTTGTGCAGGTGAATAGAGTTTTTAATTCTGGTTTCCAAAATGTACAATATGTATGTCACACATTGACATTACCAAACCCTAGTTATTTTTTTATACCGAAGCAGCCGCGCAGGCAGAAGCCTAAAAGCCGGGACACCGCGGCTGCTATTCTAGTTATTCCAGAAAAGCATGAAGTGCCTTGGTAAATGCAAAACAATAGCAAACATCGACTTCATTTTTACAAAAGACAGATCACTATTATTGTTTTTCAACCTCTCCTCTTCTCGTTCTTTCTTCTTTTTATGTTGTTTATCTAACGAATCTTCGTGGGTTTCCTTACGTTTTTCCAATTTCTTGCTCTGTTTCTCCACTTCTGTTTTCAATCTTCGATATTTTTCTGTACGGTACACCATCAACCATGTTAATCCTTCTCCAAGCAAAGCTGTGCAGATTGAAATGAACACAATCAGTAATGTATCAGCCCACATCTTTCTATTTTCAAAATTGTCCTCCTTGCTAAAGCAATCTTTATTTTCAGATATCCTTTGTGTCTTATACCAGACCAAACCTCGAATTATACGTGGCAACATAGTTTGGGAGACCGACGAGAAAAGACATAAGGCAAGCAGTGAAAAATCTACAGGGGAGAGTCAGGCTTTGAACATCTACCATGATTCACCTCTGCTTATTTAGTATTACCATCACCATCAATAAAATTTGCATTTTGTGGTCACTTTTCACCATACCTTTTTATTTCCTTATAATTTTTGCCCAACAACAAATTCATAGCCAACTAAGGTAATACATCACTGAATTTAGGACCGAAAAGTCCATCTAAATCTACAAAATTCCGATATAGTGTCCATATGAAAAAACGAAGTTGATGGAAGTCCAAGGAAGAAAAGTCGATTCCAAAATTTGAGTACGCCATCTTGTAGAGGACTTTTCCTGTTACTTCTACCAATGACAATATGCAATTTATTTTGAAATCCCATCTTAAATAAGGCCAGGAAGAAATAAAAGTGGTTTTGGGATAAATCTGGTATACCAAACAAATCACTAGATGAGAATTTCAAGGCCTACCTGGGAACTTCTGCTTTTTGGAAATAACTAAGGTTTGGCAATGTCAATGCTGATGATATATACATTTTTCGAACCAGAATTGAAAACTCTATTCACCTGTGTAAAAATCCAATTATGGCATCCATGAGAAAGAATAAAGTTGAGCTGGATGGCAAGAGACGTAGGGAAGAGAAAGTAGCAATGTTAATGTGCAATTGATTTTAAGACCCCGCAACAAATAGTCAGCAAACAATTAAAACGATTTTAGCAAAACCCGATTTTTTCCGTTTTTGTAGTACTTTCTAAGCGGCATTTTGTTGATTACCTAAATAGAGGCAAACTATTGAAGGGACTTCTACAGTTTCCGAGATCCCAGTGGTGAGGGTCGAATTTGAAACACCCTGTATAAGAGGTTAAACTGCATAAGTAAAAATACGTAATCATTATTACAGTCTCGAGCTGTATTGGAAAATATTTGATTCATATCTATCAATGAACAGAATGCAGAGTAGGTCAAGTTTGGGTGAAAAAAACGGAGCTTTTCGCTTTTTAAATACCTTCACGTATTCACGTTGTTAATTTTTTGTGATTATGTGATTTAAACATCAGCATTGGAAACTTGCTATTTGTTAGTTTAAACCTACATATTTTCTTAGAAAGCATCAACTCCACTGGTAGATTTATGGTGGAAGCTCCAGTTATTAGGAAATACTGATGTTGCTATTGGTCTTTGATACCTTATACCTGCCGCCTGTCGACCACCATGTTTGGATGTCAAAGTTGACATTGCTTGGACCTTTGCCGTAGATTATATGCTTTCCTTTTATGTCGTTGAGAAATTCTGAGAATACGAAACCTTAGGAGGAACAATTACGAGAGGGTTTGAAGTGCGATCTACTTCAGAATAAACAACTTTGCTTAAAAACAAAATTGAGTCTGTTTTTACTGCAAACTTACTTGCAACATGGCTGAAACGATGGTTGCTGTAATTGCACTTCCAAATACAGCGTCTGGTTAAGAACCTTGGACAATATGTTTCATTTAGCTATAGAGCGCTGCTCTTCTTTTTTTATATGAAAGAAGTCGTGCAGGCAGAAGCCTAAACATCAGGGCACGGGGGCTGCTATGAGGCGTCTGAAGAGACTTAGTTAATCTGGTTTTTGGACTGCCTAAGGTTAGAAGAACTCCTCAGGTAGATTGTTCCACTCTGTGTCGATATCCTAGGTACCAAGGAACGGTCGCATCGACCAGTTGTTGATGTACGAAGTTCGACATCGTTAGGATGAGAGGCCGAAGTCAGGCTGGTTTGGCTGGAACGTCGCGCGAGGACAGCTCTGAGGAGCAAAGCCCGTTGGTGTAGCGGTGGAAGAGAGCTAGATCGCCGTCCGCTCGTCGGTGCGAAAGAGTCCCGAGACTGTCAGCTAGAGGACAGTAATCGATCAGTCGGGCAGACTTCCTCTGAACAACATCCAGCATGGATAATGTTGTCGGGCGGCAGCACTCCAAACATGTGAGCAGTACTCTAGACGAAGGAGGAAGTCTTAGTGACTGTCTACAAAGGCTTTCATGGTGCCACAATATTAACGAGGTTGTTCCGCGGGAATCAGAGCAAATTGTTTCCTGGATAATCTATCTTAGTAGGTAAATTGGAGCAAAAAGAAGTGACTTCTTCTCTGCCGCAAGACCTAGGGGCTTACGAACAGCTTTAGAGAAAGTGGTGGAAATGAGAGATTGTCTCAACTACTTAAAATATTTGCTCTATTCAAACTCCAAATAAGGCTTTGGTACCGTGTCTACGCCTGACGAGCCGTTACGTTGATTTACCTTAAAGCAAAGTATAGAGAGTGAAACAGCAAGCTGTCTGTTGGAACTGTATTCCAGTTCGCACTCAATAGCCGGGTCACCACTAGTAATATAGCTTTCGTCGATCCGACCACAGACGGTCCATTTATGATCAGTTGTTTTCTGCTCTTCGGCAACTCATTAGCGTAGTCTAGGCGAGCAGACCGTATCTTCAATGCTGCCATAATCGCCGGCGTGTGGCGGCGACAGTGGCCATCCCAACTAACAATTATCACTCCTATTAGAGTTGCAAGAATGATTATACAGTATTCATTACACAGCATTGTATACTGTAAGAACATTGACAAAACCCTCTTAGAACAGCTATACAAGCGGAATGGGCACACCTAATGACACTTCAGTCATTTACGAGGTTGTATAAGGGCTGCAGGTAACAGTTATACAACAAAAGTGTAATCCTCTTGCAGCCGCTATAGGACATTTGCGTCAGTGCAAGATTCAGTTTTTGTCAACTATACAACTATTCTGTTACGTGATACTATATAATACTATATAATACTTTATTGCAACCAAAATATTTCTTATGTATTGTATAGACGAAGTGAAGAATATATAACTGAAACATTACAGTCATTTTGTTTACTTACATATCGGCCATTGTGAATTTCATACACAGGTATGTGATTAACTTCTACACTGTGATATAGGCCGATTGAATTACTTGCGCAGCAAATTTTATTGTGATTATCGGGCAAAGTAGTTACGCAATTTCTATGGGCTTCGTATTTGATTCATATTTTAATAATGACCAAAGGATGTCTAGATTTTTAAGATGGAAAACTGAACTTATCTGCGTTAAACCTTCAACAAATCCCATATTTAGACACAATTACACTAATGTTTATTACTTTATATCTGTAATTTCGAACTGAAACATAATTATTTAATACTAAATAGAGAAATAAATGTTTGCCCGATATGGCGGGTGGTTATGTATAATCATCGTCCATGTTGTCTTTGGTTTATTAGAATCTTTTGGTGTTATCTGCAGGTGTTATACAACAATTTGACAAATGTCTGAAATGAAATACCGTCAGAGTTCAATGATTTACCCAGAATTTGTTCCAGATCTATATCTTCTGTTTGAACAGTTGATAAAACCTTTTGAACCAATATGCATGCGTTGTTTGTCTTAAAACATTGGTTATGGCATTTTAACAAAAATATGGGATTGACAGCAGAAAGTTAGGTTATGGCGAAGTTGTATACCAACATATCTAGCCTATGTACAGCCTTTAACAGTTACTAAACAACAGCAATTGGGAGCAATTTGTTGGCTAAAGTAGTAAATTGCACAGCAAAACAGCAAGGCTCGGGTTTGTTTTATAAACGTTACAGTGGATGCCACAACACATCCATTTTGACTAACGTGCAAATATGCCGTATAAATAGTTGTATAAACGTTTATGCAACAGTTAAAAATTTGCCCTATAAGGTTTTGGATAACTATGCTATAAGAATATCTTAAACACCTCATTTTAGAGCAAATATGTTGCAGAAAGTAAATTTGCATTCCACACAACATTAAGCCAGCATTTTGGTGTTCAGGCAACAACAATAGAGAGCTTTTATGGCTGAACGGTTCTTTTACCAAAAGCTTATACCACTACTTTGCTAGTTGGGATGTGGCTGTCGAATTTGAACTGGGATACCGTTTTCAAGAGACAACTTGCTGTTTCACTCTCACAGTTGTCGATTCTGGTAATAGATGGCACATTGAGCTGCCTAATTCTTATAAGCCTTATATACTGGATTTATTTATTTATTTATTTCCAACAGGTGAAACCCAATTACATGAAACGCTGAAAAAAATAGCAATTAAAGAGACATGGTTCTTGGACTTAAATCTATAGTATCACACATTCTAAATAAGATTGGATGATCTATAACAGTTAATAATCGTTGCACAACTGTCACTGTAAATATCACACGATTCAGTAACACTGTTCATGACGCAGCACATGAAATTAATTGGCGATTTTGTCATAACATTTGTACGGCCAGCTTGACAATAGAATGCCATTTGTTGTCGACTCCCTAGCCTTGGAACGCGGAAACATATTTTTTCAAGTAAATTTTGACAGTCAATTTTGTTGTGAATGAGGCCATACAAAAACGACAAAGCAAATATGTTTCGTCTTGTTGACAGTGAATCCAAATTGAAAGACTCTAATAGGGCACTATGGTCACAACCTCTTTCTGGATAAGAACCTGTGCATTTAAGGTGAAAATACTTTAAAGCTTTACGTTGAATGGCCTCAAGGATCACGACAGAATTTTGGTATATAGGAGACCAGATCAGAGTTGCATACTCCAACTTGCTCCTGACAAAAGTAAAAAATAAAGTTGTTAATGTATCAACATTGGAGAAACCCTTCCAGTTTCTGATACAGAAACCAAGTAGTCGAGAGCTTGGTATCAAATATGACTCCAAGGTCTCTATAAGAGGTGCATCTGTCTATAACCTGACCATTGATGTTATAATTATCATAAATTAAATAGTTCACTTTTCTTGTATAAGTCATAACTTTAGATTTCGAAACATTCAGACTGAGATAGTTTCGTGAACACCATGACGAAATTAGAGCTAGGTCATCTTGCAACATGACGCAATCCTCGACTGTCTTGACTGACGTGCAGATTTTGAGGTCATCAGCGAAAAACAAATGGAAACACTTCAGTTCAAAAGACAAGTCATTAATAAATATTAAAAACAATAATGGACCTAGATTTGACCCTTGAGGTACCCCAGACGTGGCCCGATAGTAACTCGACCTATGACCACCATATTCGACAAATAACCTTCTATCCCTCAAATATGAATTCATGAGCGACAGCATTGCATCAGACATACCCACTGTTTTAAGCTTATCCAGAAGTGCATAATGATCAACTTGATCAAAAGCCTTCTGAATATCTGTGTAGATGACATCAACTTGTCCCTGACCGTCCAGTACTTCAGAAATGTATTGAGTAATTAGAGCCAAGTTGGTGACCGTAGATCTGCCTCTCATAAACCCATGCTGATTAATAGAGACTGCACCCCTGACCGAGCAGTAAACCGTTTCATAAGCGGTGATCTCAAACAACTTGCTGAAATTGCACAGGATTGCTATTTGGCGATAGTTGGAAATATCAGAGACATCTCCACTTTTGTGGATAGGACATATTTTAGAGGTCTTCCAGATATTTGGATATGTCTCTGATTTTAGAATTAGGTTGAATATGGAAGCCAGCGGTTTCGCTAGTATATGAATGCAATCTTTAACGAAAAAACTTGGAATACCATCACATCCAGACGTCATTTTGTTCTTTAATCTTTTCGAAGCCCTAATTACGTTTTCTTCACTTATATTTTTTAAAGAAATGATATCGGTAGAATTATTTGTTGGAGGAGATGACCCTAGTACACCAGACGGGATAAAAACTGTTGAAAAGAAGGTAGCAAAACTGTCCACTATATCCTGAGGCGTATCGCAGACATTGCCGTTAAGCGTCATCCTGGGGGGATTCTAGATTGCTGTTTTTTGATCTGGGCAAATGACCAGAATTTGCTAGGATCATTGACAATGGCATCCTCAGCCGATTGGACGTAAGCGGAGTAGGCAACACTGATCTGGTTCTTAATGAGCTTCCTAAAATTACTGAACTGATCATAAGAAAACTTAGTACCGTCACGTTTCCAGTTCCTTCTTGCTATGTCCTTCTTCTTGATATTAAGTATAATTTCACGTGTGAACCATGGGGGATACGAAAACATTTTATTTTTACATTTAGGGACATGGACCTCAAATATGTTATTGATAACTGAATACAAGGCGGTACAAGCGACATCAACATTAACTGCACTGATCACCTCCGTCCAATTAACATCTTGCAAGGCTGTGTACATTTCAGGAAAGTTAGCTTTGCGAAAGTTAAACCGTGGAGAATTAGCAAATGGGAATTTCGTTGGAGATCCGGATGTAATGAATTCCATGATCAGTGCAGGATGATGAACGTCCTCTTTAACAGAAGGTGTATTATCTCTGAGGACTTCTATTTCGATATTTCCTAAAATTAAATCCAGAATTCGACCATTTATATTTGGATAAAGGACAATTGCTCAGATCTCGTTAGTTATCCTATCAGAGACCAAGCCTAGACAATGCGGTTGAATTGCACCAAAAAGAAATTCATGGACGTTTGTGATCGGACGAACAAAAGCCGTATTACAAGTTTGTTAGAATTAGCCTGTTCAGCTCTCTTACCCGAAACCGACTATCAAAGCTTTCCTAATTCTAAAAGGAAGATGCAATACTTGGAAGGCTTTGCCATCAGATATGTTTTCATATTACGCAGTATGTAACATAACTATTCCAGATCTAATACAATTATAAGTTTCATAGAGGTGTTAAAAGTGACAGTACTCGATAACTAAATCCTTGAAAACACGCCAAATAAAAGCAGCTAAAAAACCAAACCCCTTCGCATTCCATAACACGCCGCCGAGGATAATTACATTATAACAGATACATGTCAACCAGGGAGTTGATTCTTCGCGATTTGCAACCCAAATCACTTATGCTTACATGCACTGGTACTAACCGCAATAAACAAACAAAGAAAACCAATCAACCAAGACCTTGTTAAAGCGTTTACGTATAAATACCTAATTCAAACACATTTTCCAACTCAGTTTACATCTCACCGTCTTAAAAATGTCACGGTACTTCATCTTGTTCTGTACCATCAGTACTGTCAGTGCTATCGAAGTGGTACGGAGGCCGATGTACCACTATAGGTACGAGACGGAGGACATGATGAAGGCAGGATCGAAACATATACCTGTCCATGGATACCACGTAGTAGAAGGAGGATACTTCCCTGAGGAGACTGGCCAGATTGGACACCACGTGGGGATGCCTGCTTTCATGGGAAGTCCCGGTTTTGGAAAGCTCTATACTACTCCTATTGCGCTTGAAGGCATGCATCACGGGTTTGAAGCTCCGCATCATAACATCCACTATAGTCATCCTGGAATAATTGGTTAGTAATTATGTAATGTTAGATAGGAGAAAGTTTTGGAGAAAGCTTCTATAACCTCAACATTGAACCATCACTCTATTCTGCCTACACTGTAAGATACTTTCAAGCTTAAGCACATCCAGTACACCTTCTAAATAGTTTTATTTTTTGTTCTTTTATGGCATAAGCACTAAGTAGTTAGTTAACTATTCCTAGCTAGGATCGCTTCTTTTATAGCTGCTGCTTAGCCATGAGGCTTACTGAGTACAATTCTTGAGGAAATAAATGTTCCTGAACTGTATTTACTTGCAAACAGAACTGAAACTCAAGGTGGGTTCTGGCTAACACTTTGGCTTCATCTGATGCAGTCTTCCATCACTACCAGGTCTAAGTTTAAATCTATTCTTGCTAGATCTGATTTCATGCTATTCCATCATCTAGAGATGCTTTACCAGCTGATGCCATAGATGGAAGAGGCAGACATCGTTGGGTCTTTGGACATGGCCAGCTTGGCCAGACTTCTTGGACAGGATCACTATCATCAAACAACTGCTTGATTTCGATGTTTGTTTTTATGCGATATTCGTCTGTATTTGGATCGTAGTGAGGTCAAAAGAAATGGGCTGTTCATTACTGGCTTTCGTCCACATTTCATAGCCATACATCGCAATGGATATCTAACGATATTAGAAATCCTGATCCTAGAGAAGACTATGTGATATCTCGATCTAATAGAATTTTCCAGAGATAACATGCACCGCTCGCAGATTGGACTCCCTTGGCTTTTTTTGGGAGTGATCGTTGATTCGACGTACTGAACTATGCCCAACGTTTTTTCTCGAGGTTTCATCAGAGAGAATAACAGCTTACTTTGTCGCTTGATGAATCATCTAAAGTGGTTGTCTATCTGATCAGGCTTCATGCTCCAAATGAAACCACAAAAGTAGATTTACATGATTCAATTCCATTTGGCAGCCCATAGTACATGGAGAACACTTTGTGGCTTCTTTTTTGACATTCCTTAGACAACAAGTTGAATACGCTCATCTTCAATTTCCTTTGGCGCTTTAAGGATCACGCAGTGCTGTCTTTGATATATACATATAAACCTGTTGTCATCTAACTTTTTAAAACTCATATTCAAAGGATGCTAATTAAATTGATATCTTATTTGTTACAACTGTTATAACCTATAAACGTGACTCGCCTAGAGATAACTTAAATTAAATAGATTTACTGTCATATATCCAATTTGCTTGTCTACTTGCTAAACAGCACTGTTATAGTGCTTTATTCTGTGCATGCTTCTGCTAATATTTATAATTTTGCAGCTCAAGCCAAGAAACACCCTTCTCATATGCCCACATAGTCGGACTATCATGTCAGATAGCCTGGGGTTTTGTCAGGCATAATCAGTATCTGGTTGGCTGAGGCATGGTGCTTAACCTTGGTCACAAGTCAGAAGATCTAACGTGATCCTGTGCCCCAGCTTCTCGGGGATCATTTTAGGGCTTTTATATCGTCAATGTCTTCGCTCTCAGGTCTTCGCTAGTCCAATATGCCAAGGAGTGCGGTAACAAGTCTTCTTGCATTTGCGGTTGCCGTATGGATATTGCTAAAGTTTTCAAACGATACATCATACTTTGAAGATTGACATGAGGAAGTGGAGAGCTTAACTGTAGACATAATTTGTTTTAGGTTTTAAAAAAGAGATCGGAGGCGAAGAAGAAGCCAAAGAAGAGTTCAACAAGGGAGGAAAGAAGTACGGAGGAGAACATTTCGAGAAAGCTGAGGGAAAGAAGTCTGACGAGGAGCATAAAGGAGAAGAAGGATACGTTAAAGCTGCTGAAGGATCGGTAGCGGAAAAAGGCGATAAAGGTCATGCAAAGGAAGAACATTCTTCTAAGGAAGCACATGAGAAGGAGAAGGAGTATCATGGAGGAGAGCATTATAAGAAAGAAGGTAAGATCTTTGTTGATTTGTAAAGTATCCAAACAGCTCAAATTGTCGACTGCTATATTCATACGAAGAACGAGGAATGAGCTATATATAGACGTTTTTTGGTGGTCAAGCTGCTCAATTTTTTTGTCTTTTGAGTGGTGTCTAAGCCCTAATATTAAAAGTGATCTTAATTATCTGACTATAGATCACGATTTTGTTATGGAACGATAGCTTTGACTATCTTCCCAATAACAAATAATATTGGCTATAGCGGATATTCAGTTCTTTCCTCTTTCCCCTTCTTTTTGATAGTTATTGCTTCAACTTGAGCCTGGTGTCGAATGAGATTCTTAAGTATTTCGCGTTTGACTTCAATGGTATGATGGCGCCATTATCGCTTGTTGGATTGATTATAATTTGTTAAGTTCGATTTTCCACCTCTGGCTCCATTTGGTAGCAGTCTTTAGTTTATCGATAAAACTTAATAGACCTTTGACCACGAGTAGCCTACGTCGTTAGATAAGGAAATGAATCCATCAATACTACGATTAAGGGTGAATCTTCTTGGCAGCACAATGAGATATGGAAATGAATCCATCAATACTACGATTCAGGGTGAATCTTCTTGGCAGCGCAATGCTTCTAGAAGAAAATCTAACAGATACTTCTCCTAGTAGGATGAACTAACAAAATCACCATCTGCAGCTATGAAATGCATCAACATACTGTTGATTCATATTGAGTTCAGTCATCTTATGACCTCAGACATTTCGGTCGCAGACATACTATGTCTCAACCGTTACATTACACAATACTGTTAGCTCACCAAAAGATGAAAGAAAAAATGTAAACACGCTCAAGTTCACTGTCAAATGAAACTTACTGTCTGTTACCGTAGAAGGTGAAATCAACCGTATGGTTCCGCTCCAATAAAATAATGATACGGATCAAAATCTAACATCACATTGAAAATTCTTCGGACGCGTAGCGTGGCATTATAAGATTTGTTTGAACTTGTACGTAATATGATCTCAGGCAGACAGATTTTATAACTTTTTAAAAACTGTGTCTCTGGCTATGAATAACGTAATGTAATTAATGACATATTTAGGTCAATTTCGGCAAAATTTAGGCAAGTAGTTTCCATGAAAGGTGTTTTGGAATAGTTTCAAGAGAGTTATAGTCATTAGGAGTTAAACATACCAACTGAATTGAAAATAAAATATCCAATACCACAGCTAAAACAAACTAATCAAATAATAAATTGAAGGAGACATGTCGACACATGGAGTCTTACAAAAAATGACATTGTGAAGATCAAAATTGCACGAAGTTCAACATAATAAGGTTATTTTTTTGTTGAAATAAATTAATTTGAGTGATCATTTTTAGTTTAGTTCTTCATTTAGCTAAGCTATTGATGTGTGAAAGGTTTTATTAGGTTTTTGTTGTATTGCACTTGGTCTACAGACGAACAGTAAGTTAGTCGTACACGTATTCCAGTAATTTGGTGCACATTTGGTTGACTATAAAGTTTTTGGGAAGTTTGAAAATGTTAGGCTTATACATTGGCTGTTAAACAGGTCGTCTTTGCTTATTTTTTTGAAAATTAGCAAGCTGAAATTTTAAATGATAAAATTGTTTCATGAACTATACTTGAGCGTAAAACTGACAGCTAAAAATGGCCGCAAAGTATCAACTTGAAACGGGGAACTATCATATGATATCTCTTTTGAGGCTTTTCATAACCATGAAATAAAAAATCATTGTCTTTCGAAAGTGGCGGGCTGTCAAGGTTGAGCGTTATTGCACATCGAATTGCTTGTAACTAAATAATCAATGATCATAGTATTTTCTTAGAAAATTCTATCCGAACGTGTAAATAATGGTCAATTGTTGAGTTGTAAACGATTCAATGTATAAAAAGCTCAACTTTGACAGTCCGCAACTTCGTCATTTTGGAAGATAGTAAATTTATACTCTAGGGTTGCAAAGTACTTATGAACTCACCATTCCATTTAAAAAAATTGTCGAACAGGATTAAAGAAAATATACTCGATAAACTTTGTTGCGCCGGTCGCGGAAACTATGCGATTTGGAAAAAATATTTTTACATAAATTGCAGAAAATTACCCTTAGTTTGATTCCTAGAGCTAATTTTTTCGAAAAGAAAAAATATGGAAACGAAGATGGACAAACATGGTTTAGGCACTTTTTTATCGCTATTTGTCAAAAAGTGGCTAGAGCAGAAAATATAATGTGGAGCTAGGTGAAGATTCGAAATCTATAGACGCATTAACTTTTCAAAACATTCCTGGTATCGTCTGGTCACTGTAATAACTAAATCGAAAATGATCAACAAAAGATATCCTATCATATACTAAGCAGTAATAACGAGGGCTAACAAGGATTTCTTTCTCCGCACTGTATGAGGTCCAGATAAGACCTAGCCTCAAGTGTGGTTCACATGTTTGGGGTTCTGCTGCCCCGACCACTTTAACTGTTCGATGTCAATCAATGATTCGTCTCTTACGGACAGCCTCGTGACCCTTTTGCACCGTCGGTCGGTCAACGATTTTTCTCTCTTCTGCCGCTATGTCAACATGCTTTGCGCCTTAGAGTCTCTGCGTGTTGAATTTGCCAGATGGACTTGCCTAGCTTCCATCCCAACACTGTTGACCTGCACACATCGAGAACAGGCATGTACAACCACTCCTTCATTCCTACAGTGTCCGGAACAGTCTGATATTCTCAGTTCTACTAGCTTTAATTAATAAAAAATCTGCCTAACAAGCTCCTCGTAGCAGTCGGAGTGCCGCGGTATTTAGGTGTCTTTCTTCACGACTGCTATATAGTATGAATAAACTGCTAATGTATACTAAAATAACTATTGTACTTGTTCAGGTGAGGAGGCGCAGAAGAAAGAAGAGAAGCAAGGCCACAAGAAGGGCCATAAGGTGAAGGGCTTCAAGAAATCCCACCACTTGGACGAAACAGGCAAAACGGAAGAGTTCTACGACGAATCCCACGTCGAAGGCGACAACTTCGAGTTCAAGGGTAATAAGGGCCACTACGGCGAAGGCGCAGGCTCATCGTTCAAAGGAGGGAATGAAGAGAAGAAGTACAACAGCGAAGAAGCTAAGAAAGAAGGACACTACAACCATGAGCATGCTGCAGAGCACAAAAAGGGCAACAGCGGGGAGCATGGCGCCAAAGAGTTCAAGGGCAGTGACGCTGCGTATGCGCTCAGCAAAGGAGGGGATGAACACAGCTTGCTGGGAAACCAGGAGTCCAGCAAGTTCTATAAGAGCCAGCCGTTCATTGTACCTATCAAAGATTGAAAGGGTTGAGATGTAGTTCACGCAATTAGGGGTCTGATTTCGGATGAAATCTCAACTATTTGTTACGTACGGGGTGAACTCGGGATACAGGAATAGATACACGTAGGATAAATATATGGCAAAGACCAACAGAATCGAGATATGCTATTTCTCTGTGCTCTAGAAACAATAAGATATTATATTGATATAGAGTTAACCCGAGTCGGAAAGTCTGGCGACCTACCAACTTAATTGAGTTCTCTGATAGTATAGGGATTTTAAACGTCTTTTTCTTTGAGCAAAACAACCATCCTTAGTTTCAGGAGAATCAAACGATACCTTATCCCAACGTAGCCAGATATTTCATTTGAGAGGAAGTTGTTGCAAATTTCTTGAACCAATGTGGCTATTAACTTCAAATAAAAGCTTATCCATTTTCTCAATTCAATGATTCCTGTTTAGTAATGCCAGGAAACTAGGGTTTGACTATTGGCGAATGAGCTGGAAACTAAGATGAAGCTAAGCGCCATGCAATCTTTTTGTTTTAAAAAATTCAGTTTATTAGAAAAATGGTGAATGAGCCGCTTCTTGTCTCAGGAGTCCTTTTTCCGTGAGCGTCCAAAACAAACTCGTTAGAACCTCTGATTGTGTGAACAAACTGAACCTTATTTTGTATGAAAACGTGTGCTAGCTAGTCAAATATGTTATACCTACGCATTTGTTCGTAACTGTGTTTTTCATACCCAAATTGACAATTACATAATCTGGCCATGACAGTAGCTTGAGCGTAAATCAATTTATGCTTTTTCAGGTAATCGATTGAACCTAGTTTGTAAGGTTTTATAATGTGAGAGTTGTTGGTAACGATAGTGATTATAATTGATTATTTGAGTAAAAATAGCTATAGGTCCAAAACAATCCTGACATACTAATACGATTGCGCAATAATTTAATATAATCATTTCCATTAATTCGGATGTAGTGGCAGGTTATGTAAAGTGACAGAATGGTATAGACGCTGATTCAAATATATGTTGCGACACATCTTCGACAATCATATTCCAGAATCTTGAAAGCATCTGAATTGGATATAAATGTCAAAGGCTGATGAATGAATGCAGAAAAGTAAATGTAGAAAATTATGTCTGACAACGTATACATCACTATCGAAATCAGAATCTTTTGGTGTGGATACTTCAAGCTGCGTCCATCCTGTTCGGATTTTGAGATTAAAACAAAATTACAAGCACAATATTCTTAACATTAAGGTAACACCAGTAGTTATATGTTACCAACACGTCTTACCAAATGAACTATTTATAAGTTTTGTTGAATGTTTTTGAAGCAATTAAAAATATAACAAGGATTTGTTTGAATTGTATATAGCTATTATTACACTTTTGTTGTTATTTATTAAAATTATGCAAGTTCATGTTGTATTTTTTACTTCCTTCGCTATAAAGATAAGAAAATTAATTCATGTCAAACTGTAATTAAGAAAAATACTTCATTGGCATTTTTATTCACCTTAGAGGCTGAGCTAAATTTATACGCTTAAAGGTTGATTCTCACTATACATTCCGTTTCCATTCCATATCAGTTTCGTAAACGTTCCGTACAATGTGGTTGTATACACAGTATACCTTACGGATAATGTGCATACACACGCAATAGCCTGCTTTAAGCGAAGGCGAATATTTAGTTTCAATAATTTACGGAACGGTTACGGAATGGAAACTGAATGTATAGTGAGAATCAACCTTAAATTATCTACATGCGTTTAGTATCAATATACATTAACGAAAACGAATAATGATTATATTGCAATTAGTCCATTGAAACAAATAAAATAATTGATACTATCAATTCTATAAACTGAATGCAGTCCAAATGAAAAAGAACTAAATCATTTTTTCAATGCAAGGTTGCATATCTTGTAAGAGAAACCACACAAAAAGTCAATGAAAAAATGGTATCCTGTACTACTACCGCTCATAAAATGAAAGTTATTAAACATTACATAAAAATATTAGTACCAAGGTACTTCCTCTAACGATTCTATATGAAAAAAATGATATTCGCACTGCATATTACTAAAACATTCCGTACTGCAGAAATGATGAAATGCTTCATTGGTGACTCGAACTGTAGCTTAGATCTGAACTTTACTCACACAAATGTGGTAAGCAGATCACCCAGGACTTGATTTGGAGCATAAGTCGTCAATTGCAACAGTGAGGTTATTTGTTTGCGACTGAAAGTAATTTTCTTCACAAAATCTCATCACGCTGTACAAGGCCCTTATGAGACCCAGCCTCGACTACTGCTCACGTGATAGGGGTGCTGACACTTCTCTAACGGTCAGTTTCGGGACCGACGGTGACGGGCGTTTGGCGAATTGGTTCTCTTTTACCACTATGCCAACAGGCTTTACTCCTTAGAGCTCCGTAATTTCGATACTAGCGCGCATTGAGCCTGCCAGACGGACACGTTAGGCCTCTGCTTCTCATCCTCACTCTAGCTATCCAGTACTACCACTTATTTAGCCCTGATAAGCTTTTACTTGATCTTCTAGCCTTAGGTTTTTCCAAACTTTACTAAAGCATTTGACACCATTAATCACTCACTTCTTGTATCTAAATGCAGTTATTATGGATTTTCTGAAAAACCTCTTTCGTTTATTCAAACCTACCTTGAAAATCGGTATCAAAAAGTTCGTCTAAATCAACAGTACTCTACGGAACAAAAAATTTGTTCTGGTATACCACAGGGATCAGTTTTAGGACCGCTATTATTTTCATTATATATCTCAGATTTAGAAACAGAGGTAAAATCATGCAGCATACAATTTTTTGCAGATGATACTCAAATTTTCTATTCATTTAGGAGTAATGACTTGGAAACGGCAAATAATAAAATTAATCAAGATCTTGCCCAAATTGAAAAGTTGTTGGTATACGCAAATAGAACAAAAAAGAATACCTACCTTAAAAAAGACAGACATACATTTAAAAGGTAATAAATTAATTCCTGTAGATCATTCGAAAAACCTAGGTATTATAATGGATGATGACCTCAAATTTGTTGCACACGTGAACTATCTAATTACGCAGTGCTACGCTATTCTCAGAGTTTTATTTGCAAATAAGGCTATATTACATAAATCTGCGAGAAAGCAATGTGTGAATATTTAGTGTTTTCAAAGATATCGTATTGCTTAGTGGTTTACTATCCCTATTTTGATGTTATAACAAGAAATCGTATTCAAAGTATTATGAATACATGTTGCAGACTTGTATATGATCTCAGAAAATATGATCATATATCGAATGCCATTAATGAACTCAAATGGATGAAAATTGATAAAATGTGTAAGTACCAGCTCCTAAATCTAACTCATAAGGTTCTTTATTCAAAAACACCGTCATATTTAGTAAACAAATTCATACGTAGAGGGAATATGCATCGTATTAATATTAGATATAGAGAGACTTTTTCAATTCCACGCCACAGCACGTCTCTATTTCAGAATACATACATTTACAATGCGATCAAATCATATAGTTCTTTAGACCGCAGTTTAAAAGAAACCAATCCATTATCCAAATTCAAGAAAAAAGTGAAAGAAGTTCTTCTTGATCAGCAGCGAAATCGGTTGTAACCCATAAATGTCCTCATATTTTCCTTATGTATTTACTTGGATTATACTTTATTCTCTCGTTATTGTATACAGGTGCCTATTAATTTTCAACAAATTCTTTTTTTTGTATCTCGTATTGTTAAGGGGGTTAGATGGTAGAATAGATATATAATCTAAATCTCGCCTCCTGTAAGAATATTACAAATAAAAGACGTTAATTATTATTATTATTATTATTCGTCCAGTCATCGGGGTAAGCTTCTAAGGAGATGATTTATGTCTCTTGAGGTATCTGATCTCAATATAGCTGTAGCTGTCAGCAGTGCTAACGTTTATAGAGGATGAGGTAAAGAGGCTACTCTTCATCCCATCATACGAGGGTTGTTTCAGAAATAAGGTTCCCACATTCTTTTCAGGCACAAAGAATTTTTTGGAAACGTTGATCTTTAAGCTGTTTCTCTCCTGAGTCGCAATTCTTTATACGCTTTTTTAGAAGTGAAATCCACCTATGCTCTTCAGCCTCAAAGAAGTGCCACGCCTTTTTTTGGTTAATTAATAAAACACAATGATAAATACTATCTATCGGTTGGTCCAAGCAAAACAGTTGTCTAGTAGCGTGCCAATTTAGGCCCTAGCTCAATAAAGCGGAGAGAGCCAGATAAACAAGATATCAAATGAATCACAATATATTGATTAATTAAAAAAATACGCACATCTGCTCCACCACTGGAGTGCGAGTAATAAAAAAATGAAAGGATGTTATAAATCTTAAATAGAACCCGACAAAATGATTTTTCGAGAACCCCGCGAAACGTCTACCATGGTATACGCCCGATGTATTTAAAAATATTTTGCGCCGAAATACTAAACTTATCTGTAGGACTTCTTTGTCAGGCACGGCCGAGATGTCCCCGACTCTGGTCAAAAAGTAGCCAGGAGTGGGCACGTCACTGCGCAGGGGCTGCTGGCCTCGTTGCCAAAAATTATGGTGGTAACACAAAAAAAAACCTAGAAAGGGAGAGACTGTTTAAAAATCTACTCTACTCGCTGTCTGAAATAAAACTACTCATTGAAAACAATCGCACTTGAGGCAATACCATGTACATTTTTTTCGTACAAGGAAAGTAAAGCAAATGAAAAAAAAGATAAAATGTACTAAACTAATACACCCTTGTTCTAAAAAGTTATGGCAGATCAAAAATCAAAATCATGGTCAATGTAATAGAATTGAATAGAATACGTAGAATGTCCAATAAAACAAGAAGTCTCTAAGAATTTCAATAAGCAATAATAAATGTATAAAGATCTATGAAATTGTTAATCAGAATGATATTTTCTTCTGTTTCGCTGAGGGTCAAAATCCCTTAAAAAATGGAAGGCGTAGCATCGAAACCAAAATAACTAAACTTAAGTTACACAACAAAAAAAAGGGTAATAGTCCATGAATGGGCGTTTGGGGAGTAATATCCCAGAGTCCGAAAAACGATGAAACGACCCCTGCACCACAACCTCAACGGCAACAGAAAAGCGAATCACGCAGAATACGTAACGTTCTATGAGAAGCAATCTTGAGTGGCCTTGAAGAAGATATGTTTTATAGGAAGCCAACAAACTAACGGAGAAAAACTACAAGAAAGGTATAATTCGAATGAAATTATACAATCAATAAACTATTAAATTTGCCAAAAGAAAATCATTGAAAATGGTTTGGCCTAGGAATGGCTCAATGAAGAGCGGTTGCCGCAATAGTAGACTCTTCGGTCTCCTGATCAGTCGCCATGCGCTGTGCGGGTTCGAGTCCCGTCCCAGGAGAAATTTTTCTCTTGGCTATGGATGTTGTGATTGTCCGTAGGTGGTAGACGGTCTCTGACTGTCGAACGCGGAGGTACCAGGCGTACCCGGCGGTTCTCGTAGGCGGAGCCAGAATGTGTGCACACGTGTTCCCTCGCCAGAATCCGTGTGGCGTTCCCCCTTTCCCATGTATCCCCCTATAGCCTCACGGTACCCAATGGGTGCTTAGGCCTTAGGCCTTCGTGGTAGTTGGAGTATAAAAAAAACAAAAAAAAGAGAAATTCAAATTACGGATAAGTGATAAATAGTAAAAAAATGTTACGGGAATTTTGGCACGTGACAGAAGTCTACCGCCAGTCCGTTTACAAACTTGACAACTGCTCCTGGCAGCTCCTCGTCCATTTCCGCCTAGGTGCTTCCTCAATTTCGGAAACTTAAGGGTGATAGTCAATTACTTCCCAGCCAAGTCGTACGATTAAATCCTTCGTTTTTTGTGAGACCTGAGGATGTGCATTGTTGTGGTGCAGCGTGGTCTCAGCGTTTTCAGAAGCCTCAGGAATTTCAACCGCCTGTTCCCGGATCGTGATTCGCCGATTATCGGGCAAGATTTGTTCAATCTTCGCCACAACTTCCTCGGAGATCGACGGCCTCCTACTTGGTTGTTCATCGTGGATGTCCGTACGGTCACCAGAGCACTCGCTTCACCATTTGAGAACATGTTGAATGCTTATACACGTTTTTTCATATACTTCACTCAACTGGCGATGCATTTCTATGGGTGGTAACGTTTTTGCGTGAAAAAATCGGATAACAGCATGAATTTCGCACCTGACGGTGACGGCGATGAAGGACTTGCATGTAGCTGTCGCGCCGGTACTGAGCATCGCAAATAGGCGCTTCTTGTTGGGATCGGTGATCAGGAGCTGACAAGCACGACGGTGTTGCCAGATTTCGTCTAGTATTTTAGACAACTCTCGTATCCTACATATGTCAAATGGGATAAAGGCCTCGAGGTTTAGGAGGCCAAAGAAGGAGGCTGACTTGGGTGTTATTGAGGCAGTCTATTGTAGATCTAGCAATGCGAAAGCGGTGTTTATCTTGTTAGATAAAGGGGCTCTCAAGAATTAGGTGAAATGGGAGAAAATGGAATCCCGGTATTTCCTGGATATACCATTGCGCCTTCTTACCTCCTCTGATGAAAACTCGAGGGATCTTAGAAACCCATTGACCAATGAGATAATGCCCGTCTCGAAGTTGTTAGGACTGCAATGAACTGCCTGAATAAAGCTCAAGAGAGCCTCTCTCACTGGCCTCCTAGATCTATAGACCTTTCGATTATTGAACATGGGTGGTATATCATGGGAAGAATAGTTACTTTCTTGCCGAATCCTCTATCAACGCTAGTAAGTAAATGGCGTTCGCATTCCTAGTGGAATGATTGCCGCACTGCTCGGGCTCTTCTGGTTCATAAAATGCGGGGAACCACTTCACGTGTTTTTGGTTTTCTTTTCTTATAGTTTTTCAGACGACTTGGCACTATTCACCACCTTCTTCTAGTCTTTCCTATCCTTACAGAGTTCTCTCCAATTTTAATTCCAAGGATTTCTATGTTGGTGCATACTTATTCTAGCTGTCCTTGGCTTCCATTTAGTAATCTGTTCGATCAGCGCATTACGGTCTCTTCTTTCAACATGTCCTGCCCATCTTGACCTTTGGGACTTGATAAAACTTACAATATCTTCCCCATTCAGCACTCTGATAACTTCCTCATTTCTAAGCAGCCTAAGGCCTTCTTCTTCTTTTATTGGTCCCATAGTTCTTCGGACAATTTTGCGTTCGAGAACTCCGAGTCTTTCTTGGTCTCTCATTGTAAGGCAACTTTGTACGTGTTTAGTTTGGCTTGTTTGCTTATGTTCCTATCCTGTAGTAATTTATGGTACTCTCAGTTTGACCTGTTACATATCAGTATCCGTTCTGTGAATTTCGCTGCCCTTTCATTTTTGTCGGTCACCAACACCCCGAAGTATTTGAATTCTGATACTCTTTCAAATTCTCCTATTTTAATTTCATTGATACTGCTCTTGTCTTGCCTGGTTACTACCAGATATTTTGCCTTCTCTTGATCTATTTGTAATCCTCTTCTTTTTCCTTCATCAGATAATTTTAGACTTCATTTGCTCCTAGCAATAAGAGCTGTATGTCTGCATAGGCAGCTAGTTGAGTCATGGTTTGAGCAATCGTTCTTCTAATTCCTTCTCTACGACTATGTTGAAGAGTGTTGTTGACAGCGAATCTCCTTGTCCTACTACTTCCCCGGTCAACACTCCTTTTGCTAGAATTCTTGCTTTCGATCCTTCCATTGCCTTTTTCATCAGTTTTATAAGCTTTCCTGGGATATTTAAGTCTTCTACTAACTTTCGAAATATGCTGTCAAAGGCATGCTTAAAGTCGATGAAAACAATATGGATTTCGGTGTCATAATCATAGTATTTTTCAATAATCTGCGTAACTGTGTGTATAGCATCAATTGTAGAGTTACTCTTTCTACAACCATGCTGGTGCTATCTTGTTCCCATTTCCACATAATCATTCAACTTGTGTCTAATAAGAGCCGAAAGCAGTTCATATGCTACACTTAATAATGTTATACCCCTGTAGCTACGGCATCGTGAATGGTCTCATTTCTTAAACAAAGGGCTTATCCACCCTAGTCTCCATTTTTCTGGTCCTCTAGCCATATTGTTCCTATTAGTGCATATGTTTCCTGCAATCTTTCCCGTCCCTTTTGTATTTTCTCAGCTACAATATAATCTGGTCCCGGAGTTTTCCCCTTCTTCACATAATTCACTATCCTCAGATACTCGATGGTCGGTGGTTCAATCTCGGTACTCCTTTGGTTTATTACATCCAAATGTTCAATTTCGTGATCTGTACTAATAAATGAGTTGGTGTAGTGTGCCACCCATTCCTGCACGTCGATGATACCAGTGCAATTCTGTGCTCTAAGATTATTTATTATGAGTTCGAAAAATCTCGAGCTGTCTGTACTTTTTTTCTCTATCTGTTTCATTTTTCTGTCATCAAACCACTCTTCTTCTCTCCATTGTTTCTTTACGTTCATTCCTTCAGCCGCTGTCACGATGGTTTCCCATGTTCCTTTATTTCCGTTTGTTTTCCTTTGTCTTTCTAGCTTGTCGTCTACTTTTTGAATATATTGTTGACAAGTGATGTCTGTATTAAATTTTTCTAAATCCCACTTTTTCCTTCGTTTGGTATCTCTGTTTCTCTTAATTACCTTTATTTTCAACTCTCCAATCACCAGAAAGTTGTCGGAGTCTGCGTAGCTCCTCTATAGGTTCTTACGTCTTGTATGATATTCAGCCATTTATTGGATACAAGTGTATGATATATTTTTGGCTTCCCTCGTCTTTTCCCGGTATCATCCAAGTTATCTTATGTTCCCTTTTATGATTGAATTTTGTGCTTACTACGAACGCTATTAGCTGTTCGAAACCAATTACAGCTAATTTGGGATGACGTACCTCAAGAAAACCTTTAAATCATCTACTCAGAGACTTAGTCTGTGGCCCGGCTATACAGGGTGGCGCATCGAGTCGAGGGTGACACGAGTCTTGAAAAAAATGACGTTAGCACGTGCAGCCCCCTAAGCGGGGGTGACACCACCCCCAAAATCTTAAATGGAAGGGGGGTCGAGTAATACCTTATTTTAAAGGTCTTCCAATTCCCTTTATAATGATATAAAATTAATTTACTTCAGTTCAGTAGTTTTGAAGATTTATTGATTTAAAGCTTAAATAAAACTAATACATCATCATTAGTGGAGACCAATACATTTGGCAGCAAAGTAATTAAAAAATGAAGAATGAACTGACCCGTTAGGCAAGTAAATGTTGACAATGGCCACCATGACTCTCCATGCAATAATAAAGATTTTGCTCGAAACGTTGCCGCACATTTTGCAATATTTGAATATAAAGAAATCCAAAGGTGATAAATCTGGCGATCTTGGGCGCCATTCAATGGCACCTCTTCTACCAATCCATCGATCTGGAAACGTTTGATCTAAATATTGTCGAACACGTAACGCGTAATGTGGTGGGGCAACATCCTGTTGGGACATCAACCTATTCGCAATGTACCGCCGATCATTCTGATTTTCAATTATGGCTGTTAATGCAGGATCTATGGCGTCTTCCAGTAATTCCAAATACATTTTACCGGTCAAGTTTTCAGGTAAGAAATAAGGACCAACTAAATGATCGCCAAAAATACCAGCCCAAACATTTAATTTTTGTGGCTGCTGTGTATCAACCTCATGATAAATTCTGGGATTAGAATCGGACCAATATCGGCAGGTATGACGATTTACTATGCCATTTAAGAAAAAGGAACATTCGTCGGAAAAGCAAGTGTTGAATAGAAAATGTTCATCGTTTATAATTCGTTCACTCATATCTTCACAAAATTCTAATCGCCGAACAAAATCGTCTTCATTAAGTTCTTGTACCAGATGAATTTTATACGGATGAAAACTATGGGCCTTTAGAATCTGTTGGACAGTATGTCGACTAACACCACACACAGTCTCCAATTTGCGGGTACTTAACGTAGGATCTACATAAACTTGCCCTAAAACCCCCATTTCTATTGCTTCGTTCCTTATGGGGATTTTCAGTGTTGCGTTTTTTGTGGAATATACCACGGTTAACTTATGTAAAAAAACGTTACAAGTTATTTTAGCAACAAAGTTTGGTCAAATCAATCGCAAACTAAGTACTAAATTCCTATTTAAAATAAGTACGAGATATTTCCTTATCTTTCTTCAAAAAATAACTTTTTTGCCACAAAAAAGCGCTCCAATAACTATTTTTAACAACAAAATGATAAACAAACCATGGGCGTAGTGAAGAAAAGCATTTACTTATTAAGTAAATTCTTTTAGTCAAATTTCTTCTGAAAGCAGTACAAACTAATCTGATTTACTTTAAGCTTTAAATCGATAAATCTTCAAAGCTTGTATTTCACATCATTATAAAGGAAATTGAAAGACCTTTAAAACAAGGTATCACTCACTCCCCTTCAAATTAAGATTTTAGGGTTGGTGTCACCCCCGCCTAGGGGGCTGCACGTGTTAACGTGATTTTTTGGCAAACTTGTGTCCCCCTCGAAAACAAAATCGACTGGTCTGAGCGTTTTTCCAAAAAAAAAAACTGAGCTGCCAGTAAATGCGTCTATTTCGTTTTCAATGCGCCACCCTGTATATTTCGGATAGGCTATATGTCGGTTATATCTTGGTAATGTAGATGCATACAGAATTTCTCATCAGAATGACAACAAAATCAGGCAAGTATGCCTGACGAAATTGTATACATCGTGGCATTATTTAGATTACATTGCATTAAGTAGGATACCAATAATTTGGCAATCTAACAGCACTAAAAGAAAATAGTTCAAAGTCGGCAAAAACTATGAGCGGGTAGAAAAATATTGCCTGTTCAGAAGGGCCACTATACACATAACATTTCATTCAAATCAAATCATTTTTACTGTGTATTTTTTTGTCACCGAGTATAATTAAATAATTTACCAAATTTACGTCCTATATCGGCAAGCTCTTTGCTCATACCATTTCTTTACTATATACGTCACTGTTTGCTATTGGAGACAAAACTCCTATTACTTTGGAAAGTCGTACGGTTTGGCAAAAACTCCCTCAAGGTGTTTTATCACTTTATCTTGAACTAAACTTCTGAGTCAATCTACTCAACATCATTTTTCGTCTCCATGCATGCATATGATTAAATTCGTGGTAACATGCTAAACTAATTATTAAATCAAAAAACCGCCTTTCACATATGAAACCACAGTCTATCAATGAATGACTATCATAATGGTCCAATATCCTACAATCTGCTTGCAAAATGTACCCCACTTGCAAGGTCATGGGGTGAACACTGTAATACACCTAATTACATTTCACTCGGTTCATTTTTTCCGCATATTCAATTAACTTCCATTTTGTAAGTGTGCACGCTCTTATTAATATGCCCAATTTCTTTAATAAAGGTCAGTGCAATTTTTTTTCCGTGACTCGTTAAATTTTAGGAGTGATATTAGAATACATTCAACAAAGTCGGCAGTGTTGCTATGGATTAAACTTTGTGAAATATAAAGCGTTTTATTGGTATGGTAGATGCAAAACTGGCTAGAGGAAGAGCTGTGTCGCTCGGAAGACTGGAAGAAGTCTATTTATTGGAAAATTGTTCCATATACTTGATATCCCAAGAACAAGGGAACGGTCATACCTGCCAGTTCTCAGTGGATAGATTCCTACAAGCAAGCTTTTGCTTCACACTGTTTGCTTGTCGAGCTCTGGCTGAAATTGATCTGTTTGCTTTCCGGCTGTGACCTCAACCAAGCATCTACAATGGTGTTCCATGTCTTCACTACGGTGCAGTTATAAAGACAGACAACGGAAAGCAAACAAACGGGTTAATGTAACCCCTAAAACTTATTCTAAGAGATACCTGTTCATAGGATTCCATTCTCTGGCCGAGTCAAACCACAGTTTAAATTTCTGCTTATTGTACTTAAAAAAGGCTGGTTTGATTCAGACATGTAATGGAGTTCTAGGCCGGATAAGGATCTACCCTAAAATTCACTACAACTGCTCATTTTCCTTTCATTACCAGTCACTGTACCTCAGATGCGATACTTATAACTTTTTTAAAGCTGATGCAGCCGAAGTGTCACCAATCAGTCGGAAAATCCTCCTTTAAACCTGTATCAGGTCTGGACAGGTAGTTGGGAAAGCAGCACCTGAAACATGTGCGCAGTACTCGAAGCTGGGTCATCGGACCAGTCGAATCGAATAGCTGGCCAAATTCTGCCACTTATCGAAACAGGATGAACGCTAGTGTCTTATTAGTCAAAGTGTTTAGTTTTGGAAATATCAAAGAGAAAGTCGTTATTAGTCTTTTTCTCTCCAGCTCACCTTCAGAGCTCTGAATTCCTGCATGTAGAGTGCTATCATCAGCAAATCTGTAAATCGAA
Organism: Acanthoscelides obtectus; assembly: GCA_963669975.1. Classification (NCBI taxonomy): domain Eukaryota; kingdom Metazoa; phylum Arthropoda; class Insecta; order Coleoptera; family Chrysomelidae; genus Acanthoscelides; species Acanthoscelides obtectus. Next base: position 104,453,212 of record CAVLJG010000003.1, on the reverse strand, counting down.
TTCATCGTGCAGGAGAGAAGGTCGTTGATAGGTGATATTTATTTATTTATTTATTTATTTATTTAATTACACCACCAACAGTTTATAAACCAACTACTGGTGGGAAATACAGTACATATATATAAAAATCACAAAATAAACTAATTGCATTGATTGCTTAGTAATTACCAATAAGAACCCATGAAAAGCTACCACTGATCATAGCTCAATCAAACTGTGGTAGCTCTAAAAAAACTACCGCTTTACATACTCTCTTAATAATAGAAATGGATGTGTTGAAGATATCAAAATAATTCATATAGTCATTATAACATGAGCATATCGAATACAGCGGCGACTGCAGCAGTAGATCAGTAGATTCGTTCGTGGGGTAGGTAGGTAAAAAGCAAGGTTGGCCCTTGTTCGTACTCTAGGTGTATTGAAATTTAGCATAGACAAAAATGCTGAACAGTCATGTTGGTAATTTATAACTTTGAACAAAAAGACTAAAGATTGTATCTTCCTTCTATTATCAAGGCTGAGAAACCTATGCTTTTGAAATAAGTTATTTGGTGAAATCCCTATGGGAGCATAAACACCATCAGTTTTGAGAGATAAATACTTCAAGAACTTCCTCTGAATTTTTTCCAATGAGTCACATGAGGTAACATAGCATGGGTTCCAGATTATCCTTCCGTATTGGAAGCTGGAGCTTAGAAAGAACAAACGAATAGTACAGCACTGTAGCTGCTGTGGTACCGATAAACTCTCTTGAATTGCGTATAACGAGTCCCAGTGCTTTGTTGGCAGAATTCACTAAATTAGTTAGGTGTGCACTGAAGCTCAATGTCCTGTCAAATATTACTCCTAGGTCCCTGAACTCCTCTAAAGTCTGAAGAGGCGTGTTGTTAATTTTATAACTATTGGTAATTGAATTTACTCTCCTAGTGAAAGTTAAAGACTTACATTTGCTCACGTTGATGGGAAGTTTATTAGCAGCACACCACTCAGACGGTCTGTCAAGATTCCTTTGTAAATGAAAGCAACTAGATGGATCATCAATTTGCCAGTACAGTTTTACGTCGTCCTCGTAGAGCAGAATATTGCAGTCAATCGTATTAACTTAGTCATTAATAAAAATGATGAATAGTAGTTGACCTAAGGAAGATCCTTGTGGGACGCCAGTAGATGGAAAAAAGTGAATTGATTTACTACCGTTAAAATCCACATATAGTTTGCGATCAGACAAATACGACTGAAATATAAGCAATGTTGGATCCAAGACCGATCCCTGGGGAACCCTTGCGTTAACATTGTGGTCCGGTGAAGAGAACTGATCAATTGTGATGAATATCTGGCGCTCCAGGTCATGAGCATAACAAAACAACGTTGGATTAACAACCCAGGCACTGGATGTGCATTCAACGTGAACCAAGTCTCCCCTTGAAAAATCTCACAAGTTATACACAAAATACTGATAAACTATACTGAGGTCCTTTATCAGATTTAACGAGCTGGAAAGAAGATCTTGTATATTTTTGAGATGTTTTTAAAAGCATGTCAAGAAATTAATCAAGAACTAATAATTCTAATAATCTCTGAGTGTTTTTTAGTTTAAAACTAAAAATCGTATAATGATGCAGGCTAAGATCAGAATTGCGGATACTCTAACTCTATATTCAGTTACTTCGCAATATTACCCTGCCTCACAAAATGTATAACTGACGAATCTAGGAAAAAACGTAGTTCCGCGTACAAAACTACAACAGGATAATTACTAGTAATACATTTAACCGCAACCAAGAATTTAAAAAAAAGTTGCGCAAGGCTGGCAACTGGTACGGTGTTCTTCAGAGGTAAATCGCCTCTATGGGTACTACTTCAGAACTCTTTGATCACCAAGAATTTAAAATAGAAAACAGGAAAATATAGGTATTTTGGAGATATTGGCTAGGGGAAACCCGGACAAAGCTAATTTCGTCCGTTACATCTAAACTATCAGCACTATCGACAAGAAGGAGTAAAGTGTAGGATAATCGGTGGTTATTTGACTACCAAACAAAAATTGCGTTTTTTTTCAAGAAAAAGATTTTGCAATATACTGATTTTGCAGATGGGTGGCTGATCGCCTTTCTGATCGAAAGATATCCATCGTGATTGACAAGTTCTCATCTTCATCCCATACTGTCCCAGGGATCGGTATTAGCCTCTTTATTGTTCGTCTTACATATCAACCACCTTATTTCCTGTGCGATCAATCCCATCTACAACTTTAGTGATGACAGCACTCTACATGCATAGATATAGAGCGATAAGTGAAGACAAGAAGACTAGTAGCGGCTCCTTCTCTGAAGAAAGGCCTGGAGCTTATCACTGTTTGGGTACGCAACAGTCTGGTACAGCTTAATGCCCCCAAGGCACAGTGTCCCATGACTAACAAGAACGAGTTTTACCAAAGAGCCGTTTATTTAGGATAATCGGAATCAGATCACTGAGGACTCGATCTGGCACAAGCACAACTCGTCAATAGCAGCAGCTGATAGGTAAAAGCTATGCTCTACTTTTCCTACATAACCTCCTGACTCTGCAAACCTAGCCTCGAGTACTGCTGACATGTCTTCTCTAACGGAGAGTCGCGGGACTATTTCTCACCGACGGGTTGCCGGCGATGTAGCTCTCTTCAAGCTGTCAACGGGCTTTGCTCCTCAGGGCTCTCCTCCATGATGCCGCCGCGCGATGGGCCTGCCAGATAGACCCGACTTCGGCTTTTCATCAGCATCATTTGACAAATCGATTCTTTTTTCAGTATTTCTACTATAACGGTCTGTTAATAATTGAAACAGCGAAAAAAATAGAGCTGGGCGCTTAAAATTGGTCCATTTAGGGTGAGGTCGACATAAAACTTTTGGTAGATTTTGGAAGACCTCTTTGTTTTTTACGCAAGTTATTTTGAGTAAAAACGGAAAAACAGAAGTTCGGCTAGGGGCTAGGGATCAAAGATTACATTTTTGTTGGCTCTCTCATAGGAAATTAATGCAAGACGCTAACAGATCATAGGAAAATATAGCTCCGCAATTTGACTAAACTGAGTTGTAATGTCAGTAGAACAGGGTTGCATCCTCTACATTCTCATATTGTCCGTTGACCTGAGAATCCTTGTGTCGTAAGTTCAGGACAAGGTGAGTGCTTCCATAAAGGTATTAACTAAGGTTAAAGAGATCAGGTACCAAGAAAGTTAGGACACAAATACGACAACGGATCATTGCTGAATACAGGACAGGAGGGAACCAGAGAGAAAACCTAAGAGAAACAGCTTGAACAGAAATTTGAAGGAAGTAAAAAAAGACAAGATGAACCTTTTTAATTGACTTTGTCCCATCAGCATTGTTTTGGACAACTACTGTTGGTTTTTCAGATGAAATTTTGTTTTACACTCACTAAATTTTTCATGAAGAAAAAAAATTCTTAAATATGCATAACTTCAATGAATACATCTGTATTTTGATTTTACATATGTACATAGATATTATACAAAATAATACAACCATCGGAGGGGGGAAAATAAAAGATGCACTTTGTAGACCTGTGTATGTTCTTTTTGACGTAATAGAGTAAGTAATATTTTCACATTTCTTAATTTTTTTTGTATAACTGAACCCATAAAGCAGCAGCATTATGTTTGAACCCATTTATCATTGGGACCTCTGCACTTGTAAGAGATATGGAGCCTCTTAAATTGGGCAAAGTTGTAGTAGGTAATCAACAAAGCGCCGCTTAGAAATTTCTGAAAAGAGACGTAAATATCTAATTTTCCCAAAATCTTTGACTTTTTTTCCTAACTTTATTTGTAGTGGGATTCCAAAATAAATTGCACAATAACTTGCCACTTTTTCTCCTCGATGAGACGGTATAATTAGAATTTCGATATGGCGTTTCGTCTCTTGCCAAAAAATGTATAACACTTTATTTATTACCTTAGTTATTTCAAAAAAATACAGAATTTGTTTCGCATATCAAAATTATCCCAAAATCACTTTAATTTTTTCCTGACATTATTTGAGAAGTGATTTCAAAATACATTGCATTTTGTCATTGTCACTTATTCTCCTCTACCAGATGACGTAGTCAAGTTTTGAATTCGGCATTTCTTGTTTCGACTTCCATCGCCAACTTTGTATTTTCATAAGGACGCTATATTGGAATTTTGAATGGTCTTCTCAGTCCGAAATTCAGTGATGTATTTCCTTAGTTGGTTATTAATTGATAATTGGATGAAGATTATCAGGAAATAACAGGGTATGGTGCAATTTGAACACAAAATGAAAATGTTATTGATGGTACTTAATACCAATAATGATCATGAATGAGCAGAGGTAAATCATAGCAGATGTTCAAAATGTTATCCGCTATTTTGTAGGCAAAGCGTGTTTCTTGTCCGTACAACATTCACTGCTCGACTTATTTCTCTTCTTCTCAGTCTTCCAAACTCTGTTGCTATGTTCAATCCGAGATTTGGTCTGCTATACGAAACAAATGAAATCTGATAATTTCAAGGCCTTCCTAGGAACTTCTGTTTTTCTGGACTAACTAAGGTTTGCCAATGCTAACTTATGACGTATTATACATATTTGGAATCAGAATTAAAAACTCTACTCGTGTGCGCAAAACTTCATTATGGCGTCTATGAGAAAAAATAAAGTTGATGCTGGAGGACAAGGGATGAAACGTCATATCGAAATTCTAGTTATGGAACCTTGTAGAAGAGAACTAGTGGCAATGTTAATGTGCAATTGATTCTGAAATACCACTGCAAATAAAGTCAGGAGCTGATTAAAACGATTTTGGAAAAAATTGGATCAACACTTTCTAATTTCAACGCCACCCAGGGGCGACAATTTTCGTATTTATTGGCTATGCTGCTCTAGGTACATGTACCAAAAACTCAAATCCATATCTTAACATAATTTCAAATATGTATTCTTTTGGAACTCGAAATCAAAACTTCACCACCCCCCCGTATTTTGGCTTATAAGAACCTTCCTTGCTATCCCAGTAATATTGTCTTGATTTCCCGAATCACCTTGTATATGATGCTTTTGTATCAAGTTTCTATTATTTGTGATATGTACAGGGTGGGCCAAAAGTTCCTGACTGATTTTAAAAATTCATAAGTTTTTCCCAAGCTAACATATCTGATTTCTTTTTCAGATTTACAAAGTAGAGCTCTGGATATTTTAGAATGGAGTGACTTAATCTAATCCAGAGAACCAAAGTCGTACAATTTTACTATGAACATAATCATTCGATTGTAAACACCAAGAGAGCTTATCCAAGATTTTTTAATGTTCGAAACGCCCCATCCTCTGGGGCTATCCGCAGCATTATTCGGCGTTTTCAAACCCAGGGTTTTGTATCGGACCTTCCCTGAACTGGACGACCACATTTAGCTTTTACATAGAGAGAGTAGAGGAAAGTGTTCAGGAGGACCCCGAAATATCGACCACAAGAAGGTCAACTCAATTAGGCCTATCCAGGACATCCCTCAGAAGAATTTTGAAACATTTGCGGATGTTTCCTTGCAAATTTCAAATGGTTCAGCACTTACGACTACAAGATTATGCACAACAACTAAATTATGCCATTCGTTTTCAGCAATTGGTTAGAGAGGAAGAACATTTTTTAAATCGTCTAATAATTTGGTGGTGTTACCACCCAGGGTATTATTGGGCCTCATTTCTTTCAAAATGACGATGGAACTGCGGTGACTGTTACTGGCCAGAGGTACAGAGCTATGCTTGAAAATTTTTTGATTCCAGCGCTTGAAAATAGACCTGATATGTGGTTCCAACAGGATGGAGCCAAAGCGCATACAGCAGGAGCCACAATGGCATTGCTAAGAGGCTTCTTTGGAGAACGTCTGATTTCAAAAAGATCGGCAATTGAATATCCCCCACGTTCCCCTGATTTAACCGCGCCAGATTCTTATCTATGGGGATATTTGAAAGAAAGAGTTTACCGCAATAAACCTCGAACCTTACGACAACTTATGGACAATATCATAATGGAAATTCGAGCCATAAATCGGAAAACATTGGAGGCAGTTATGGACAATGTATTGGAAAGGAATGTTATGTGTGAAAAAGAAAATGGCCGTCACTTACGCGACATTATTTTTCAAACTTAATACGAAAAAAAACTCCAATAAATATATTTTATTTTTGTAAAAACTACATAAAAAAATATTAATAAATATAAAGGTTATTAAAGTTTAAAATAGGTCAGCTTCTTTTGGCCCACCCTGTATTTGCTTGATCGGGCGTTCAGGACAAAGTGGATAATCTGTATCTGTCTGTATTCTGTTATACCGTTTGTTTCTTGAACGTATTTCTCGTTTCTGTGATAATCAGCATTTCTGTAATAATAGCTGTTCACTTTGTCTGGATCTCATCCACTCAGTATCATCATGATGGTTTCCCGTTGGAGGGACAGGACTTATCAAATTAAGTTCTTAACACCGAGGATCCAAAATGGTTAACAGATGAGAATTTCGAGGTCTGTCATGCGGATATTACCGGAATCGATTTTGCAAACCAAAATCGCTACCCGGACTATGTCTACACATGCTGTACGATCGACCGTTCAAATACTCTACGTCTTAAGTTTAATTCACCATGAAATTGCTACTTTTTAACCACTACCAAACAGTGAACCATATTAACAACGCGCTAAAATACATTCGTCATCTTAAAATGTAAATGTAACAGTTTTTTCCCTCCCCGTCAACCTTTAAGGTCACATTACTAATCAACTCAATTTTCCTAGTATAAATAGTAAAATCGGTCTAACGGTGGTCAGTATCGGTTCTCACGCCTTCCAATACCATGTTTAGACTGATCTGTAGCTTCGGCCTGCTTGCGCAGCTTGCAACTTCCAAATTCGTCTCCCCTGAGTTGGGTCTGGGAGGTGCCGGAGAGTTTCACCACCCTGCGGAGTTCCAACAGCACGACTTCTCCCATGGTGTAGGCAAGATATCGCATTACGGAGGATATGGAGGGCTTGGCGAAGAGCCCAAGTTCGAAGGCATCACCAAGGTGTTCGAGCTCGGACCTGGAGAGATCGATATTCCCAAGGCTGCAGGACTTGGATTCGGACATGGATTTGAAGGAGGTTTTGGACACCACGCGTAAGTAATACTTGATTTAAAATACATATTTTGGAAGCTGCTTTTCTAGTGGAAAAACATTCTGAATTACCTGCTGAAGCTATAACAATCAATTCCAAATTTTCCAGTTTTACACAAATTCTTACGAATTTACCTTGAGGAACATTTTTATTTGTTTAATTCAATTTGTACTCAAGCTCCTCTGAATTACCTTGTCAGTGGCGACGGTTAAAATGCGGGATTACCCATTTTTAAAATTCAGTTGCTTGATTTTGAAAATTACATTTTTGAGCTTTGACGCAAATATTAAATAAAATTCAAATCGAACTTTTATCATCAATTTATTTAGCTCCAAAATCTTAATAGTGTTTTGAACTGTTGCAATTGTGGGTGTTAAATATCTAGTTTAAAGAAAGCCTCAATTTTCGTAAGTAATGATTAGTTTTTTAAAATAACTTTTGCGGAGCAATAAAACTGCTTGATGCAGTGTTCCATACCCATAAATATGTCAATCCCTTAAAAGGGCAAATCCATAAATTTTTTAAGTTCATCTAACAAATGTATTTTGATGAGTGGTTTGAGAGTTGTGAATATTTTAAAAATGTGTCCATAGTAATCGATTATTAGTTTTCTTCAATTGTCTTTGTGTCTATATCGTCCATCTATGGCTGTACCACGTATAAATGAAGTAATAAAATTTTTGGGAATAAATATGGATTTCAGGAGGATGAGTAACTCAGAGGTCATTAAAAGCAAAAGCTTTGCGAAATATCAAGGAGCCGTTAATAGAGAAAATATTTTTTTATTATTCATTACCCGGATCCTGTACGTATTTGTGACTTCTCGTAATACAATCACTTGAATATTTAATTTGTATGAGCTAATCTGCCAGAAACACTTTTTTTTTATCGTACATTTTTTCATTTACGGCGGATTGCGCCAGCTTCAGTATAAAAATAGGTACATTTGTGTGTTCACAAAACTAATGAAAAGTCCTTTTCGTTCTTGCTCTGGAAGTGTTACTTTTTAAAATATACTGTGAAAGCGAGTAAATGAACCAGGAAAAATCGCGATTCTTTAAAACCTTTTCACGAAATTTCCTTTTCTAGCCTCTTTTTGTTCTGAAAAGACTTTAATTCATATTTGAGCTTCTTCAGAAAAAACCTCTGAATAAAGTCTGGCTCACCTGATTCTGGTTTCTCTTGACATGAATGGACGCGCCATGAGAGGAACCTGGCAAATCATCTACCTATTTTTTTAATATTTCTTCTTCCTGTCTATAAAATCGCTTAATCAGATTAGATGCATAAAAAAACGGTATGCTTGGATATTTTTCACTACTTATTCAATCTATTCTTCTTCCTTTCAGACCCATTCACTTTTCCCAACAGCCGATCCACATTCCTCAACAACCCATCCACATTCCCCAGCAACCAATCCACATTCCTCATCACCAGCCTATCCATGTCCAGCCCATCTACATCAAGCAGCAACCTATTGGAGGCGGTGAGCTAGAGAAGAGCCAATTCAGCGAGGCCCAAAAGAAATTCGCCGAAGAGCAGTTCCAGAAGAAACATGGATCAAGCGGGGACAAGGCCTCAGCTGGAGATTCAGGGTATGTAGAACACTCTTGGGCATATGAGCACAGTAGATCTTGGAAAAAGACGCACTATCAGTTCCTTGAGTTGCATTTTCCCAAGTTGATTCACAGACATTTTTATCTAAGGAATGAATCGTTTTTGGATTGCAGGTACTTCATTGGAAAGATCCAACAGGGTGGTGCTAAGGGTGGTAAGGGATACTTCCAGGAGGCTGAGGGTGGTAACGAACACTTCCAGAAGGGTAAACATTACCATGGCGGAGAAAAGGTAGAGAAAGAAGGTGAGTAAAATCATGAAGCATGCCCTTTGGTGTCACTCAAAAGACAGGAGATTCGTATGGTCAAGCTGTGGGTATTATGTGTAAAAGAACTGGAAGTATGGCTTAGCATGTCAAAGAGAGATCTGGAAGATGCTAGAGCTATCTAACAGACAGGGGAAAAGACAAACATGCATTTATAGAACTACTTTCAAGCGAGTTATCGAATTCATCTTCCTTTCTGTTTCTTGTCTTCTAACTAATACCAACGCATAATCTCAAACCGATCTCTCACCAACGGCTGGTAGCTGATCTTTCGAATATCTGTCGTGATTCCGTCGCAAATCGCTCCTATGAGCTCTTCGTCAAGATGTCGCTACGCTCTAGGTCTGCTAAACCAAACCGCCAGGAAAATGGCATAATTTAAGATGTACGGAAACATTAACTCGATTTTGTTGGATTGTAGGTGAGACTGGGGGCAAACATCACGCCAAAACTGGCCACAAGAAGGGTCATTCCGTGAAGGGATTCAAGAAATCCCATCATTTGGACGAAAATGGCAAAGAAGAGCAGTTCTACGACCAAGCTCACAACGAGGGCGGAAACTACGAATTCGGAGGCCACAACGGCAAATTCGGACATCTTTCTGGAGCCTCTTACAAGGGAGGAGAGGAAGGAGGCAAATTCGCCTTCGGAAAGAAGGGCAAAGAAGGCTTCTACGAGAACTCTGCTGCCAACAAGAAAGAGCACGCTGGTCAAGACAAATACTCCGGAGATAAGTTCGCTGAAAACGCTGCCGCCTACGGTTTCGAAAAAGACTTCTCATCCCATGGAGGAGAAGGAGAAAGCGAACACAGCAAGTCATTCGAGAAGAGCCCGTACTTCCACCATTAAGCCCCTCTTACTCTAGGTGATCTTTGTACTGATGTCGGACGAGCATAAGAAAATCAAAAAAAAAATATTTATATCGAAAATGTGATCTAGTAGAGTAGTGATCCGATGTTTGGACGAAGTTATCTGATTTGACGGACGGATGACCATATGTTGTTGACCTGTTATGATGCATGGTGGGGAAATGTATCAGACTTTTCTTGTAACATTCTCACATGCCATACATTACCACGTAATGTTGATACGTTGTAAATACGTTTATTTAATTTTGTAGGAGAATAAAATGTTAGTTATTGCAGTTACAGCTTTGTACTTAGTAGTTAGTGTACCTCGCCTCCCAAGAAGTATATACAAAACATAAGAGTCGAACTAAAAAGTGAAAGGACGTAATTAAGTATATGATTAAGAATATTGCACAGTTTGCACTACTCGCTCGCACGACATCTGCACAAAGTTTACTTATTGGTGAAGAAATGGTATATGGTGTGAAAGGCTACTGATTGTGCTTTCCCTTCTTTTCCTTGGAATGACATATCTCCGATGAAGTGGCAGTGGTATTGTCTAACGTATCTCCAGGATACTTGTCCAGATTAGCAACAGGTTCTTCCATAAGATGATTTGCTTCCTTTCGCTTGCTCTTAATGGAAGCCTCTGTCTTGCTGCCTTGTTGTGAGCTCCAATGTATTGCTTAGCCATTCTCTCCAAAATGTTGGGGATTCTTGGAAGCTTCAAGAAATCTTCGTGAAACTTTTTGACCTTACAGTGTATGCTTTTATCCATCCATCAGCACATAAGGCTTAGTGTGAAACTTATTCTAATGGTTGTCTCTCTAATGAATCTACATCAGTCTGACCAATTAATAAAACCACTCATAGAAAAAAATAACATTTAGGCTACCACAGTAGCTTTTCTGAAGTAACCAAAATGAAAAAGAAGTTATGAGCAAGAATGGCCAGGCAAGGAAAGATCAAATAGCTCTCTGTAAAGAGTTGCATGAACAATGCATCACTTATTAGGATGCGAATAAAGCTTTACTTTCAGCCCAACATTTTATAGAAACAATATATTTTAATTGTTTTATATAACTTCTGAGGTCACAGCCTAAATGTGTTTCTTCTTTAAATGAAATGTCCTATACAGTCCTCTAATATTTGACATACGCTTGTGTCTTTTTGAAGAGAAATATTGATAACACAAACATTCAAAGTTTTCGCAGTTATTGATACACTACTTTGGCGAAACTTCAAGAGCTCATAGGTCTATGCTCTTGAAATATATGCTGTGCAACATTGTGTCAAAATATTTTTTTAGCTCGAGTTTTTTCAGTGAAGCATTTTGTAGAATTGGATCCGTTTTTTGGGATCAAAAGATACAGGCTACAGGAATGTTTCCATACAAAACTCTATACCGAATCTTGTTGTTGTTTTTTAGACAAGAACTGACCAACAAACTAATTTGTACGTGATATCAGTCATTTTATGACTCCTATATATAGCCAATACTCGTGGCTATTGAAAAAGCACAAAAGAAATTTTTGAAATTCATAGCTTTTAAAATCTATCTGTACTTTTCTTGCACAAGCTTTTCAATGGAAAAGTAGATTGTCCTGTATTGTTAGCTCAAGTAGAAAATACTTTCCTGTGCAAAAGAGCTCAAACTAACTTACTATTAAAGGCTCCGATTAATTTTATGTGCCGAAATGCCAAGAAAATTTCAATTGTATGTGATATTTCTCACTGCAGTGTCTGTGAATTAAAGAATAAATCTAGAGCCCATCTATGATGGGTTTTGGTCAAGTTTTTCATGTTTCTTCTATTTCTGTATTTTTTTTGTTTTTACAAGATATTTTCATTTTGTAAGCGGTACTACTGCTTCTTGCTCTGTAAATGGTAATCACTATTGGGATATAAACGCATTATTATTATTTAGTTTAAAATTGTACGCCTCAATATATAGGACGTTCCATTTAAACGATGAAAAAGTGCTTCTATACTGGATTTTCCATAGAAAAACGAAGGCTCCAGAAATAGTTTCATTCCGATAGCTTTTATACTGGAAACAAATGAGTAAAAACACACATGAGGCAAAGGTATTGGGACCGCCTAAATTTGAGGCAGCATATTTCCTTAATATTTCAAGACGCAAAAGAATTTTGATGTTACTTATTTCCATTAGCAATCTGCCTATCCTGTAATCATCAATTCAAAGAAATTAGATAGTCTTTACTGGTTTAAAACTCATAATAAGAGCCCACTAATTGGTTTTCTAATTTCGGAAAAAACTCCAATTTTAAGTCAGCAACATGAAATTTTTGCAATTGAATCCTTCGGGACATATGTATTTTAGATCGTCATCAATATTTTCTTTTTTGGTTTACTTGATTTTTTTTTCTAAAGTACAAGGTTTGCAATTTTAGCGTTTTTGTCTTCTATTTTCATTTCATATGAGCGCATTGTCGCAATACTTTCCAGTACAAATCTATGAAAATAGTTGAAACACATGAATATACAATCATTCTAAATTATACTTTTTTTTGGGCGTGAGTTTTGGACAAAGATGCAGAAAATGCGAAATTTGGGACTTCAAAGACATTCGCGCAATAAAATAAAAATGAAAATGTTGATGCTAGCTTACAACACATGTCCTGAAATGTGGTTATTATAGCTGTAGTTATTTTTAGGGCAGTAAAAACTTGTTGCGAACCTTAGTCACTTGAAAGCATCGATGAGGTGAGATGTAAAAATTCTGAATGATCTACATTTCTCGGCTTTAAAATGGAATTGGAACTTCGAAAAGTAACATAACAAATCTAATCTCACGACCTCTATGTTTTTAGGTGAAGTTGGAGAAAAACACCACGCCAAACAAGGTCACAGAAAAGGACACACCATCAAGGGTTTCAAGAAGTCCCACCATTTGGACGAAACTGGCAAGGAAGAGCAATTCTACGACGAGGCGCACAACGAAGGAGGACACTACGACTTCGGGGGGCACAAAGGCAGATTTGGACACACTTCTGGATCCTCGTACAAGGGAGGAGAGGAAGCTGGAAAATTCGCCGTTGGGAAGAACGGAAAAGAGGGCTTCTACGAGAACTCTGCTGCCAACAGGAAAGAACATGCTGGCCAGGATAAGTACTCTGGAGATAAGTTCGCCGAAAACGCAGCAGCTTACGGCTTTACCAAAGACTTCGCGTCTCATGGAGGCGAAGGAGAGAGTGAATCCAGCAAGTTCTTCAAGAAGAGTCCACATCACTTCCGTCGTTAGGATGATTCAAGATAGCCTGTCTTCGCCATGATGTCGGATGAGCATGAAGAAAAAAACAAAAAAAAAATGTTATACCTTCTAAAAATGTGATCTTAGTAGATGTAGTTAAATTCGATGTCTGGCCAGACAGGTATGAATTGTATGATGGTTTTACATGACAGTATTGTAAGGTACCATTTATATGGTAGCTTGATGTACTAGACCTATTTCTTTCTTTCTGCCATACATTACTGCGTAATGTGGTTACCCTGTATATACCTTAAATTAATTTTGTAGGGAAATAAAGTGTTCAATATGCAAAATAGGTGTTTTAACTATACACTTCAAAAAGCGTAGGTTTTCAAGTTAAACGTTATGAAGTCTCTACATGGGCATCCTTTTGTTGTAATTTGGCTATAACTGTAGCAGATATAGCTTAGTCACTACGAAACTACTGCAGCGCACGACCGGGATATACACACACATTGGGATCTCGAAAACTGTAAGAGATACGAAGTCGCTTAGGGGTAAAGCTGCGTATTTAGGTAATCAACAAAATACCGCATAGGAAGTTTCGTAATCTAAAGTACTTCCGAATAGAGAGTGAAAAAAGCCGAATTTACTAAAAATCCTTTTTCTTGTTCCTGGCTATTGCCAGACCAGACCGCGAGTTAAAAGCGGCAACAGAGCTTGGAAGACTGAGAAGAAAAGAAATAAATCGAGCAGTGATTAATCAACAGGGAAAAGTCAGACTTTGCCTACAAAACAACAGACAACATTTTGATCATATGCTATGGTTTACCTCTGCTCATTAATGATTGTTATTGTTATTACCATCAATAAAATTTTGATTTTGTGTTCAAGTTTCAACATACCTTTTTATTTCCCTATAATTTTTATCAAATTACAAATTCATAACCAGCTAAGGAAATGCAACACTGAATTTAGGACCATTTATGTACTCACTGAACTTATGACTGAAAAGTCCATTTAAATGTACAAAATTGCAATATAGTGTTCATATGAAAAAACAAAGTTGATGATGAAAGTCTAAGGAAGAAACGTCAAACTCTAAATTTGACTTCGCCATATTGTAGAGGATAATGAGTAACAATGATGACATGCAATTTATTTTAAAATCCAATCTCAAATAAGGCCAAGAAAAAATAAAAATAATTTAAGGATACATCTGGTATGCGAAACAAATGAATATCTGATCATTTCAAGGCCTACCTAGGAACTTATGACTGTTGGAAATACCTAAGGTTTGGCAATATCAATGTCTGACGAATTATACATTTTTGGAATCAGAATTGCAACTCCATTCATAAACAAAAATATGATGGATGACAAGAGAAGAAACGTCATATTAGAATTCCAATTATGCCATCTGGCAGAGGAGGAAAAGTGCCAATGCTGATGTGCAATTTATTTTGAAATACCACTACAAAGAAATTCAGGAAAAAATTAAAATGATTTTAGGAAGATTCGATTTTTTCCGTCTTTCTCCGAAAGCACTTTGAATTTCGAACCTCTCTAAGCGGCATTTTATTAATTGCCTAAATACACAAATTTGACCTTATTTAAGCTACTTCGTATTTACTTATTTATTTATTTATTTATAATTCCCAACAGGTTACACCCAATTACAGGAAATATGCTAACAACGAAAGTAAATCAATAATTTAACAACAGCAGAACATAAAAAAATAAAAAACACAAATAAATGGATACAATGGAATGCGAAAGGCTTTTGCGACCATAATAAAATGTTATTTGGTCGGTATTTGGGTAGCTAGGCCATCGTAAAGTACTTTTATTTGACGTTTCGCCAACACGAGTGGTTGGCATCTACTGGCTCACACCTTCAGAAGATGCCTACCAGTCGTGTTGGCGAAACGTCAAACAAACATATTTTACGACGGCCTAACTACCCAAAAACCGACCAAATAACATTAAATGGATACAGGTATGCCAACATTTGAAATGTGGGAATAGCTTTTATATATATATATATATATATATATATATATATATATATCACACCAATGTACCAATCTCGGTAACAATCCAATAGAGATATTTCTCGATCACAAAAAATATCATAAGAGGAACAAATCGCATTGAAACATCTACGCGTATAGTATAACGGTGATTTACACCCGATGTTTGTATTACTAATGTCAGGGTAAAACAAAGCGGCAATCAATTTGGTTGTTTAGTACTTTTTACAGGGTGTTCCTTAATGATATGCGAATAAAAATTTATGTTATTTTGCTTTATAAACTATGGTCCAAAAATGTTTCAATACAGAAACTCGGGGTGTTGAAGTTATAGGAAAAAAATGGAAATTAATTAATATTTTCAGAACCGCTCCAGATATTTCACTGATAGCTAGTACGTAGTAAAAGTTAATGAAGTTGCATATTTTTCAATGCAAAAATAATTTTTAGCTTTAACAGTGGCGTGCGTACGGATATTGACTTTGGTATTTTTTAAGAAAAAAATGATACGCCAATGGTTTTTTGCCAAATAGAAATCATTTTTGAATTCCCAGTTCAATTTAAAACAAATAATCTCTCTGTAATCGTTTTCCTTCGATTCGCCATTTTTGAGTAAAAAAATAAAAACCGTTTTATTGTCCGAGAAAATTAATGTAATAATTCAAGAATGCAATTTAGCAATACATATCTAGTTGCTGTGGAATATGCCACTGACTTTTGACATCTGACAAGTCTCTGTTATTTAAATCTGTTCACTATGACATATTTTCACTATTTAGTTTCTACAATCTTGTTAATAATGGTGAATTATTCAAATGCAGAAATGGCGGAAATGCATTACGTATATGGCCTTGCCGACGGTAATGGTGAGCAAGCCAGACGGACTTGCAAAATTATTATCAATTTGATTGGAAAAATTAAACACATTAGGGGTAATGAACATCAACAGCTGACAACATAAACATAACATTAAAACCAACGAAATGATTACAAATATTGTTGAAAATGGCCCCCTTCACTTAGTATGCATGCTTCTGCCCTCCTCATGGAATTGCGCACTCGTTGAAATATCCCTGGAGTGTTTTTTATTCTATCACAAGTTGCAACTATTCTTTCTCTTAATTCCTCTACAGTGTTAATGGGACTTGTTTACACTAGTTTCTTAAGATAGCCCCACAAAGATTAATCTAAACTGTTGAGGTCTGGGGACCTTGGTGGCCATTCTTGGGACCCACCGTGGCCAATCCAACGATTTGGATAAACAGTTTGTAAATAATTACGAACCATTACACTGAAATGCGCTGGTGCACCATCATGCATGTACCACATATTGTTCCTTATTACTAAAGGAACATCATCAAGAAGCAAAGGCAACTGTTGTTGAAGAAAATTGAGCTAATTCTGTCCGTCAAGTCGTCCCGGCAAGAAGAATGGGCCCATAAAGTGGTTGCCAATAATGCCTGCCCATACGTTAACCGAAAATTGGTGTTGAAAATGGGTTGCGGTTACGGCATAGGGATTTTGTTCTGCCCACAAATTATTATTATTATAAGTTCTGAATGGCATTTAGAGAAAAATTATCTTCGTCCGTAAACAGAATCATTGATTCAAATTGCGGATTTTGTGTAATTTTTTGAAGATACCACTGACAAAAGGTCACACGCCTTGGAAAATCAATGGGAAGTAATGCCTGTACTCTTAAAATGCAAAAGAAAAATCGGCTTAGATGGGATAAAGAACATAGCCAATGGACTCCTCAACAATGGTGTCGAATACAATGGAGTGATGAGGCCCGATTCGATGTTTGTGTTGGTGACAGTCGCAGTAGAGTTATTCGCAAAAAAATTAAGCATTCCATGTTGACTGTCTGAAAAGAAAAGTGAAATTTTCAGAATCCATTATGGTCTGGGGCAGTATGTCATCAAAAGGAGTAGGAAAACTTCATTTTATTGATGGAAATGTGGATACAAACAAATATTTGGCAATTTTAGAAGAATCGCTTTTACCAGTGATAGAAGAATGTTTGACATCCGGCCAAGATTTTGTGTTTCAGCAAGACGGTGCAGCGTACCATACCTCAAAAAAGGCTATAAAATGGATGGAAGAAAATAATGTACCACTTTTGAAATGGGTTTCTAGCAGTCCAGATCTGTCACCTATTGAAACTTTGTGGCACGAGATGAAAAAGGTTCTACCCCAACATGCTGCTCGTACAATCACCGAACTGAGACAAAAGCCTCAAGAAATATGGGATTGTTTTACACCAAATTTTTGCCAAAACTTGGTTAACACTATGCCCCAAAGAATTTCAGCCGTAATAATAAAGGTGATGTTACTCAATGGTAATCTTTCAACTGTTGCTTTGTTAACTTCGCGCATTTATTCGCACATTGTTTATTTGTTCAGATGTTCTATTAGTTATAGGTCTAAGTGATTTCAAATATGTATTTTTTATGACTAGAGTGAATCTAAAACATTTTGGAGAAAATAAATTGTTTTAGAAGTAAATAGTTTCGTCATGTTTAGTTTAGAAAGGCATATTTTGGTACAAATCTTGAAGTGGGCCAACTGAAGTGGGAAGGGGCTCGTATAGGATGTAGTTTTCTAGTAAATGACATAACCTTAGATTTAGAAATATTAATATTAAGTGTACTGTTAGAGCAGCATGAGTAGATAAAGCTCACGTAGTTTTGCAACGGAATGCAGTCATTGAGATTATTAATAACAGAATATATTTTCAAATCATTAGCATAAAGTACAGTAGATGCATGCATGGCAAGGACAGCGATAAATCACTAATTAAGATTATGAACAACAAAGGTCCTAAATTGGACCCCTGAGGTACACCAGATGTTGCTGTATAAGTCTTTGATTGATAGCCGCCATATTCCATGTACCTATCCAGGATATATGACTTTACGAGAAGCAGTAAAGGGTCAAACAAGCCAGCAGATTCGAGCTTAGTTAATAACAAGTAATGATCAATTTGATCAAAGGCCTTTCGAATGTCATATGTCATATGACATCCAACTGACCCTGATCATCCATTACTTCCTGCTTTCGAGATCCCACTGGTGAGGGTCGAATTTGAAACACCTTGTATACCTCGAATATTTTAGCGGCACCTCGTCTGCAATGTGCAGACTAGACACATATAGTGCATGGGCATACTCACCTCAAAACAGGAGGGAAGTGGCAGCTTCCTGTTTCACAAATCATATTTACTTTACTATTATTGATATGTTCCTTTATCATTTATACAGATCCCTTCACAGTGATATAACATTCAAATGCAAAATTTTAAAATCTATGATGAATTTTACTTTATTGCAAACTTTATATTGTAGACTTGGGTCAAACATTTCTGAGATATTCGACTTTTCCCAATTTTCTGGAAATATGCCCAAGAATTTAAAGGGGTACTTGAGAAATGAAATCAAAGTTTGCAATTTCATACATGCATTTCCTTCTTCCACGTCAATCGAAGAAGATATTATTCTAACTTTTAGTCTAAAAAGATCGAGATACTTCTACTTGACATTTGCTTGGCCGGTTTGTAGAACCTGTCGATATGTTTACGGGATATTAATTGAACGAAAAACCTTACTGATCTCGTCGGTCTGTCTCTCTGGAAATCCAATAGCTCAGAAAGTTCTGAATTGGTTTTGATGAAATTTTGTCTCCGGTTACCACAGCCATGGCAAGAGCAGAATGGGATGTTCACATGTTTGGGGTTATACATTATAACGGACAGTCTTGTTTCCTACGGACAAACTGTCGGTGATCTAGCTCTCTTCTATCGCTCAGAGCGCTCCCCCATGCTGCTACGACGTATTGAGCCTACGAGATGGGCCCGCCAGGCTTTTGCATCCCATCCCAATTCTGCCGAACTTCACACATCGAGAATTAGCCAGTACGATAGCCCCGTCATTCCTTGGGTATCGAGATTCTGAAGCCGTCAGCCTGGGGAGGTTATTCCCAGTTTTTCGAAGCTTAGGAAGTTAAAAACTCGGATTAGAAAGGTGTCTTTAAGTTCTTTACAGCAGTTGCGTTTCTGTCTACGCCGCTGCTTCAGGATAAAAAAAATGCAGGTCTAAGCAACTTTTCCAGGTTGAGGGTTTCTTCAAATATAATACGGATAAGGAAGACAGAGCAGGAAGACATGATAACTCTCTGGATGAGTACCTTAGGTGGAGAACTTGAAAAGCTTTTTACGTAACCTAGGTGATTCATAGAGCCTACAATGGAACTGATTTATTCTTTGATTGAGCCTACTTTCTTTTCGCGTTTCATCAATCAATATCAAGTTTTTACCACTATCGCCTGAATAGCTCTCCGTAAAATGTGATAATAGTAAAACTCCCAACTGCTTTATAATTAGTTACACTTGTAATTAGAGCGACTTGAATTGCATTGATGCCACACATTAATTATTCATACTGGACTATGGGAGGGAAGGTCTTTGTTATATGGTAGCGCGGTTAAATCTCAAAACTTACTGGGTGTGTATGCGAATAAAACTTGTGGAGCTTCAGACAAACTGGTATATCAATATGAATATGAAACAACATATATTCATCAGTATACCTAATGATTTTACCACAACTATACGTACCGGAAGCCGAAAGCAATAAAGTTTGACATTTCCGATCGATGAGCAAACAAAATAAGATATTATGACAAGACCACTAAAAAGAATCTAAGCTCATCTATATATGAATGTATCTCACTTTTTTAGAGATGAGACACCTGATACAGTGTGTCAGGTGCTAGAATCACGTAACCTTCCTTTTTACTGTTTTGATCACTTACCAGCAATTTGAATTTCTCTTTATTGATTATAGAGTATCGATTCTAAGACCAAACCTTTTGTCAAATTTCATACCTTCTTGATTATAGAATTTTGCACGTATTATATCTGTCATTCTCAGCGACTCAGTATTTTATTGAAATCTTTCTTCTATCTGAGAAATTTACTCATAAAATATTGTTGGTCACTCGTAGACAGATTTGTTTTGCCTACAATCTGCCCATCGGCAACCAGCGTGCCATCTTATGATGTTTATACGTACTAGCCATATATTAATGTTCACTTTCCTATTCCTTACCGGCTTTTATCTGTTCCTTTTGATGTTCTGTCGAACGTGTTTTCTTCAGGGCAACTTATTTAACCTTCTTTGAGGGGGTTGCGTACGCACACGGTCCAGCGCCATTTTTACCTTCTGCTGTAGTTTTGGTTGTGTGCTGGCGTTTTTTTTTTCGTTAACTTCCAGATTTTGGGATATTAACGCCCTAAGCGCCAGTTTATGCAGTAGCACCCTTTTAAATTGTACCTTACGTTTAGTTGCGTTGGATTTGGGTACTCTACCCCGTCCATTTTGTAATGGGATTTTAACCTCCAGCGGTAAGTTCTTTTTTGTATACTATAGGATAACGTCCATTAATGTTTGTCCTGAAGAAGTTTGTTCAATATCTGATTCCTTTTAGTGGAAATCCATTGTGGAGAACCACCATTCACACTCCTCTAGCTTTGTTTTGTAGCTGCCTTGTAGCTGTTTCGCAGCCGATTTTGTTGGACGCCATCTCTTCCTCTTGATAAAAACCCTGATTTGAACAGGTAAAGTATCATTTTAATTTGGTATTTTATAGATATTGATATATTGATTGTTGCTGACTGAAATTCTTAGAGTGTTCTTGATTTTGTTTGGCATTTTACGTATTCAAATATAGGGTAGTGCCTACATGTCACTGTCTTTGGCCTTATTACATTACATTAATCATGATTTTGAACTTCGAGCTGCCTTAACTTATTTTAAAGCAAGGTGTGGTATATTTTCATATTTTCTTGCCCTTGCAGAAAGAAAAGTAATTTTCTTGTAAAAGAGAATGTACAAGGATTTTTCTTCAAGTTTTGAGTCTTTTAAATGAGTAGTTCTATCTCAGACATAGAGTAGTGAGTAGATTTTTTCTCTCTCTAGGGTTTTTTTTATACCATAAATTTTAAGAACGAGGCAAGCAGCCCCTTCCTTGTGACATTCTTTACGTCACTGCTCACTACTGGCCACCGGTTTTTGACCTGAGCATTTGTAAGTTGTGGACATCTCAGCTGTACCTAGAACTGTAAGTTTAGGTATAGGCGTTAAACTATTTGTAAGACCTATATTTGTAAAGCCTTCGTACTTGTATCATGGTAAACGTTTTGTAGAGTTAGTTATTGCTGTCTATTAATTTTATTGTCAGATAGTTTTTAATAACATCTTTTCTTTTAACTTGCATTCCAGTGGTGGAGCATATGTGCTGCTTGTTTTGGCAATATATTGTATTTTATTTAAATAACTTGTTTTATTTGGCTCGCTGTATATAGTTAATTAGGTTTCATCATTAGTATTAGAGTTTTTTATTTTTGTGTGGTGGTCAGGCAAAACAAATTTGCACGCCACTTGACATCTGTTTCGCTTTGACTGATCCTTAGATTTCATTTATAGTAATTTATTAGTTCATTAATTATTTAAGAAAAAAGAAAGAGGAATCAGACCACCATTTCCTCATATTTATAAAAAAGGCGTGACAAGTGGTTATTTGATTTTCAGATTAAATATAAGTGATGTAACACCTTAAACTTATACTGTGGTATCCATGCTAAAAAAACTCCATGATTTGGATGACGGCTTCGCGGGATCTCGATGTGGTATAGGAATGCTCAGGTTGTTGTCGCATCACTCTGAATAGTATCGAGAAGAAAACAAATGAACTTTCACCTGGGTGGCAGACAGCTGTCATACTGACATAACTCTTCCATGGCTACTGCTATCAAGCATAAAAGCGCTGCAGCTCTGTACCGCTTTACGCTGGCTGAGCAATCTCATTTACCTGTACTATGGAATATACCTCCCTAGCTGCAGTCATTTTAGTGAAAAGTAAATTACACATATATTGTTTGAGTTGGTCACTATGCCATCTCAACCTTTATTTGGAGGTTAGAAACTTGAGGCGTGCCCAGACTAACCCGAAATTTTCCAGATAAGTGGATACACTGATATTTTTAGTGAGACTAACGGTTAATTCATAGTAAGCAGCAACTTGTGAGAGAGAGAAAAGTTTTCTCCGTTCTCTTCTTTCCATAAAGTTGGTGCTTACTAAATATACACACTGTTGCGGATACGCTGACCCGAAAAGTCGTATACAGGTTACTGTTCTCGCACTGTGGTACCGTGGTAAGTGCCCACGAGACGGCGTGACGCAACTGCAAAGCGATTGGAGATACCTTACCAATCCTGTTTGTTTCACTTGAATGCCGCCAGATGGGGCATCAAGCAGCTTGAAAGAACAAGGGGACAGTGGCGTAGGTAGGATTCAATTTGCATGTGACTATCGATCCAGAAGGTTGGTTAGCAGCTGCTGGTGTGGACTTATTGGTTAAGCCGGATCCACGGAACGGAGGATATGTGGGTTCGAATCCCACCGGCGCCCATTTTTACATCCTCTCATGTTGTTGCTTACTAAACGTAAAATCGTATACAGGCAATGCTAACTTTTCTCAACCGTTGGTTGGTCGTAACTTAAGGCAGGCGTACAAGTGACACCTTATTGGTTGTTTGTTAAGTTACGATCAAGGCACAACAGATGAGTTTGTATGAATCCACTGCGAATGTAAAAGGCTAAAGTTTACACTGATACAAAATTTTGCTGTGATTCCTTCAAAATTGTATTTAATGAATTCCAATGTAAATATTCCCTCCAAGATTTCAGATTTCGTTATCAGTAAGTTTTCCACACACCATACATAATTGTTTAGACAATCCGAACTTGTTTGGGCTCTACTTCATGCGTTTAATGTTGCATGTTTCTGTCTGCAAAGGTATTCTTAACCGTTTTCATCTGATTGTTCCATTGTGTGTGTAGAGATGACTAAAAAATAATATTGTCTGTTTTTTTTTGTCAAAAACGCATTTATGTCCATTTTTTATGGATTCTTTCGTCAATCGTAGTTTGTTAACAAATAATAGTGCGGCTCTAAAATTGTTTGTGGATATTCCACTTTTATGGAAGAATTGAGAGGGTGATTATTTTTTTTTCTTATCATTTCCACTCTTCAAAAAATATTTGCTATCCAAACTCAATTTGCTGCAAAGGAAATCAAAGATTTTTCGAATAGAAAATGTGACAAGATTAAAAGTAATTCCCTGCTCAATTCTACTATAAAACTAAAATTTTGATATGTAATTTCAAAACTGTGCTATTTGTTAACAAGTTACGATTGAAGAAAAAATGTACAATGCAATCCACAAAAGCTGCATTTTCTAAAAAAAATTGATAGCATCGTTTTTCAGTCATCTCTTACATACCATGAAATAATCAGATGAACAGAGCTTAGAATACTTCTCCAAATAGGCAATTAAAAAAGGGGCATGTGAGCTTAAGGACTATTTTAGGTGTAGTCAGTGTATCTGTCACAAATCTAATTCCACATATCATGCGAGAAACTCATCCTTTGTCATCTGTCACCCGTCGCCTTTTCCTCAATTTTTTAAGCATCATTAATAATAATCCCTCAATATAAGCGAGCAAAATAGTGCATTACGTACCTAGGTCAATATTGGGCACTTTCAGATGTTTTTTCGTTACTAACACTATGATGTTTGCAACTTAAATTATTAAATGCATAATACATCCGATTTCGCTTGGACTGGTTCATCCAGAAGTAAGCTACATATATTTCCTTCTGCTAACATAGTCAACAACGTTGCTTATTTTTCACTCGTTTTGAAATTTTTTTATCTAGCATACGGAGGAATCTTGATAATTTTGAATTTAATTTCAATTAAGGTTATCTAGTACTATCACAGTATAGTTCAGAAGTAGTTCTGAACTATACTTACCTCGCACATGCGTAATCGAGTAATTCGGAATTAGTTCTACTAGTTTGGAAACTACTGTGGCAACAAATCTTATACAATGCATGACGGTTTGAGACCATGCAAGTAAAACGTATGAGTACCTTATCTTATAATCTGGTAGAGAATATAACCACAACCTGTTTCTCAAGCCCTTATGCTTTAAACTCAGGCACTTATCTGCATTTTTGTATTTCTAGTTGCTTTCTCAACTATGCAGGCCAAAACATAAACTGTTTCAAACCATCTAGCTTCCATTAGGGGTTCTCATTACACGAACCCACCCTGTAGGAATCTAATAATTAGTTTCGAAGCCGTTTGCCGGCAACTCCAGGCGACTACACACTCTGTTTAGTTTCGTGGTGGGGCTTGCAAAGGTGAATATTATATCAATCGTATACTATAAGACTATATCACATAGATAATCTCACGTGTTTCGGTCAGCATGGTGAGCTTCTTTATTTAGTACATGATACTTTTGACAATATTTTATTTATGTCTTCTAGGTGACACTTCGTTTGTTTTTCTTTTCAATTCCATATTCCTATACTGTACAATGGTCTGAAACGTCCGTAATATGTCGAGATTCCGCGAAACCATCATTCCAAATTTTAAGACCATAAAACCAGTACGGACCAGGATCCTCTGGGGTGAGCATTCCCACTCCCAAAATGATGTCTATTCCCCAAAACGACAAGCGAGTTTGTGAATTTTTTGATGCACCAGATACGTCACCCTCGTCCATCGCCCCGAAAACGCAAAGATCTGTTTTGGGGGACTAGACGTCTTTTTGGAAGGGGGGACGGGGCGATCTCGTAAAATTTGGAATAATGTCTTTGTGCAATCTCGACATGTTATGGACTTTTCAGACTACTGTACTAACACACAGTATAAGAATCTGAACTTGAAAAGAAAAACAAACGAAGTGTCACCTAGAAGACATAAATAAAATATTGTCAAAAGTGCCATGTATTGAAGAAGCTCACCATTCTGACCGAAACATTTACTAGATTAAGGAAGAATTTCAAGTATGGGCGGTTTCGTTGGCCAGACGAACATGGGGGATTATCGACATAAAAACCACAGGATAACTTTTAGGTGTTATATATCACATATCTAAATATGTGTAGTAGAGGTCCGTTAGGCGTAAGCACTTGAAAACCTCGGAACCCTTTCGATCCTCATGTTTTATTTTTTTTCATATTAACCTACATGTTTTTACGTTTTTTATAAACTACTTTACTTTACGGCTTTACATATGTTTAATTTCAATATAGCGTCTGATACTGATACTTACCCGTGGTTTTCATTCTAATAGAGCTTTGTGTTTTTCTGGCGAAATGAAATCACGTATGTAGGAATTTACTCTTTACTGATTTTCGGCTTCCACGGTGGTCGTTTTCAAAGTACAGATGAAAATAAAGATTGTGTTGAAAATATTCATCTGTATCATTCTGTGCTTTAAGGGCAAGTATACGAAAAATCTACTTGTATGTGTGAAATATGCCTAACAGGTTCATCGAATTGCCAGGATTGGAAACGTATAGGTACACTAACACCAATATATATATATATATATATATATATATATAGGTGAAAAATTAAAGCTTCCGCCTTTTGTTGGGTACTTCGACAAAATTTAAGCAAAGAGGACTCTTTATACTTTTTTTAATTCTCTCTAGCTTTCAATGGACTTTGCCATCATCATCAGGAGCTGCAATTACAATGATAACAGTAGCAACAAAGGTGTAAAATGAATTTAAATTGACTCAACTTACAGTAGTATGTGAGGATGTTGCTAATTGTTGTTTACGTGTAGGATGAGGGAAACGTCCAGTAACATGGTGAGAGCTGGATAGATTGTACAATAGTCAAACTTATATAAAATATGACAAGAACAAGTTAAAAACAGATTAAAAATTATTTAAAAAATTAGAGCATTACATCGTGAAGGATATATATATATATATATCCTTTCCCACTACCAACGTCTTACCCTTAGAAAAATTTTTGTAAAAATGCACACATGAGTAAGATTCTTTGAAACTCCATGGGACAAATTTTGAACTATTTTTTACTTCTTCGGCTTGTACTTGTAGCTCTGCTGCAACTCTAAGTACAT
This sequence comes from Acanthoscelides obtectus, assembly GCA_963669975.1. Taxonomy (NCBI): domain Eukaryota; kingdom Metazoa; phylum Arthropoda; class Insecta; order Coleoptera; family Chrysomelidae; genus Acanthoscelides; species Acanthoscelides obtectus. Next base: position 104,427,058 of record CAVLJG010000003.1, on the reverse strand, counting down.
TCAAAAACTATAAAGCTTTTTTGGCGTAGAAGCAACCTTGTGTCAGAATTTCGTCAAAATACGAGCGGTACTTTTCAAGTTATAGAGAGACCATGGACTAGTAGACAGATCGACAGACCGTTAGACCAATAGAAGGACAGACCGACATACCCATAGTCCAACAGGCAAACCGATTAAAATGAATGACAGTTTTTCTCGATTTATGTAGCATCCAAAAGCCTTATTTTTGGAGTGTTTCGCGATTACAGTACTTCCTCGCAAATTGACATAGGAAGTGAAATAAAAGATTATTAACATTATCTTCTCATTACTATACCAACAAATGGAAGATTAATGCTCTTCAGATATTTCATATTTTATGGTTTTCTATCAAACCATGTCATAATCTGTATAATATCTCATCATTAAAAGTGAAAATAGAGACTGTTTACCTATGCCCCGTTGATCAAAACTGAGAGAAGTTTTGGCTGATAATGTTATGAAACAAATAACTATTTGATACCTTAAGAAGCCTACTTTAGAAATGCCGCTTTTTAAATAATCAGTCTTTTAATATGTATGGTATTCAAGACTCACTACAGTTGAATATTTCACGTGCTTTTTAGTCCCTCATAAGTCATACGCAGCAGCCATCAACGTTCACCGGGTGATGCCGATGAGTACTTGCTGGAGTTCCTTTTTTTTAATTATACAAGGTGTTCCTTAATGACATGCGAATATTTAAGGGTGTGAGTCTACATGAAAAATTAATGTTAGTTTGCTTTAAAAACTATGATCCGAAAACGTTTCCGTACAAAAACTCGGGGCGTTGAAATTTTAGGGAAAAAATGGAAATGAATTAATATTTTCAGAACGGCTTTTGACCATAGTTTATGAAGTAACCGAACATTAATTTTTCATATAGATTCACACCCTTAAATATTCGCATATCATTATAACCCTGTATATCATTGTTTTGTGACGTCTATTAGATAAACTGATATCAATCAAACAACTATTCTTAGCGCCAGCTAGGCAACATTTTGCTTCGCAGGTGCTCATGAAGCTCCTCGACAAGCTCCAATTGCAGTTTTCTATATTCTGCACATTTGACTGCCATTAGCAAGAATCGTGGAGATTAAAAATCTTAATTCAAATGAATATCGTTTTCAGAATTAAGAATGTTATCCACACGTGTAAAGTTGCTGATTGAGTACAAGACAGGTTGCATCATACTGGAATTCTCATTATGCCATTATTGTTATGGAGTGACAAAGCTAAGATGCAGCTAATTTTGAAATGAGTCAGGTATTCGGTTCTGAATACAACCTAAATTTCGAGACTTTCTAAATTAAATGCCATTTTCTCAATCCCCCATACTTTTCTAGCCAATAAAACTACACGTACTGACAGCTCGTACCGTCCCATCGACAGAAGAGTGGAAATGAGTGAGGTGGATAAATATACAGATATGCTTCTTAATCATCACGAAATCTTTATAAGGCAACCTACCCCGCTGACCTGTGTTCATGGATCTACTTATACTTTGGCTTGACTTGCCACTATGATTTGCATCTAGAAAACAAATGCCCCTTGGTAACACATTCAGGCTGGTTCGTATAACTTACAAAAATGGTGAATGCATATACCACTGCCTAAAGGCAAAAGTTACAATGAAAAGTTCGGCGTCTCCCAACATTTTTCGACCAAGGGCCCCTATTAAATTCAGCAAAATTATCAAGAAACACTTCAAAAGTAAAAAGTACAGGGATGAGGAGGTCGCACTTCCAATATAGGTACTCTATCGTAGTGGTTACGAGACTCATTCATATTTATTGTTAAACGGTCCATATATGACTATGCGGATCCCCGTACATACACTCACTGATCCCTAGGTATCAGTAGATTACAGGTTAGGAAGGACTGGTTTAGAGATAGAGTGTTTTTCAAAAAGACCCTCACTGCTTATTTTTTTAACGGACCAAGTTAGTCAGCTGAAACTTGGGACGACGAAATTGATGCATGATGATATTATAGCGTGATTATACGTATCTTGAAAAGTGACATTTTGTCGTTTTTTTGACATTTTGTAGGTTTTTTCTGATGGCAAAACGTAGGCTTTCTACAAGAATAAATATAAATAATGCCTTATTTGTGTGAGCCTGTAAATAGGATACAGAACGTCAAAATAGAAAGAAGATATGTCGATAATTAATATATGACATGAAAGAATTGGGATACAGAAACACATATCAAAATAACGAGTTACTCGCACAAAAATTTCATTTATAGTATAAAATGCCTTAATTTAGTAATAGGTCCCGAAGTTTACTTTTGAACAAAGACAAGCCGATAATCTGCTTAATATCTAAAGGCAGTTTATTATACAAGGCACTACATGAATACCTTGGACTCTTTTTATATGATGCCAACTTAGCACTAGCTGTTGTACACTTGTTGTGAACTCGTCTTGTAGCGTACGTGTTGCCTAAACGTGTTTGTGAGCTAATAATCTGTCTTGATGATAATTCCATTGGTTTCTTGTCCCAAATACACTTACTAATACACAGCTATAAATTAGTTGCGCAACAGTTGTGAAAATGTGCTATACACGGAAGTAATCGTGAAAGGTGAAAAAGTTACTCCTCTCTGCAGAAACGACACAGCTGATAGATATCCTTCATTGGCAGCATATTCAGTGATAATTTTCTCACATAACAAATATCACTGGCTTTATACACATGTAGACCAATACACATAATCATCCAGATACGATCTTGCAACTCAACCAACTTTCTTCCACATCTGCTCAAAGATATCACTACAGACTACTCGATTTCCTGCAACCAACAATGCACGTCGTGTCTGATGGTGCTAACAGCAAAGGTGGAATGAGCTATTGCACACTAAAAACTACCAAGAGGCAAAAGGATATTTTGCCAGTTTCTATTTGCTAAAGCTGCTTGTCAATACCTGGCTTTAGTATATAAACTTGTTATTCTCCAAAGTGACGGACTGGTAGGCTTACATTTAAAAAAGGGAAAATCTGTTACTCGGATTTTGGTGTCATCAACTACTTGACAACTATCCTACCAACTTTCAAGGGCGTCTGGAGAGCCAAAACGAGCGTACGAAAGTGGTCCCAACATTTTCTGAAACGCAAGAAACAGCTCTGACAGAGGTTATTGTAGAAATGTTGAGCCCTCAAAACTTTTTTAAGGGCGAAAGGAGGCAATATTACTCCTGGGAAGACCATATCTTAAAGGTTCTAACTTACAAAAAGGAGGCTTTCTCATATTATTTTAAACAATACTAATTTATTCCTAAGGATCCCTTGAGGAAAATATATATACAACCTACAACATGTTTTTATTGCTTGATATATATTTATAAATTACCGTTATAATGTCACAGTAACTGGGAGGGAAATTCGACCAATTCTCAACGAACCCGATTTATGGCAGGGTATCGACACTGTATTCTGTGACTGTAAGCATAAGAACTTTACATAATAGTAACATTTCTTCCATTGCAGCCAACATGATTGACCATGTAATCTCAACGTTGCGGAGGAAACTCCAGTCCATGGACCTGTGGTCAATCATCAACCGCTCGCTCTTCTTGATGAACATGATGGGCGTCCATCCTGCCAAGGTAGGCAGCAGAGTGCAGAGTTTCGTGTTCTTTTTCCTCATCATCAACTTTTGCATATGCAGTTACTGGATGGCGATGTTCTTCTTTGTCAAGGAGGATAAAGACTTCATCATGTTCGTTATGTCGCTGGAGAACGTTTTGTGTACTGTGCATGTGAGTCATACCCCGATTTTATCAATAAACGCCTCTTATAAATGGGGAAGCTAGAAACCCGTGATGGCCGTTCTCAAAAAAAGCAGGAGTGCGATAGTGAATCTGTTCCAAACTTTACAGAGAAAAGAACTAGTAAATAATTCCTCAATGGTGAAAGAGAGGTTTTCGGCAGTGGAAATAGTTCGGATAATTTCTTTCTTGTTTTTAAAATTGTTGCCACCCTTTAATATTTACTTGTTATATTCCAGGCGACATTGTACCTGTCCTGCCTTTACATCCAGCGGCCAAGCATCAATCAGCTGCTGACTGAGATGCGAGACAAGTTCTGGGACATATCCAACTATTCTGACAACGATTTAGTTAAAGCCCATGAGGAGAGCGTGTATAGAGTTAATGTCAAGTACGTTTCTTTCTGTCTGATTCTGTTCTATACAGCTGTCTCGTTTTACTATGGAAGAATAGTGACTGACCGAAAACCTATAGGTAAGGCTTTGATGAAGTACTCGTAGATCCTTGTTTCTTTTTTGAAACCTTTGCGAACAGTACCTTCGTATTACGAAAACGTTCATTTTATGTTATGGAAATACTGAATCAGTCTTAGTAAATATAAAATGATTTAAATGTCTTATTATTTGTGCAGTACCATCAGTATCACGCAGGCAGTCATCATTGGTAGTATAAATGGCAACACCGGCTTGATGATGCTGGTCCAATGAACATAGTTTACCGGTAACTTGACTACCCTAGCCTAGTGGTACAGCTCGCGGAAGCAGCGGAGAGCGCCCGCTACATTAGTAAGAAGCTTTGTGTTATGGTTGCCTTTGATGTGAAGAATGCATTCAACATGGAACAATTTCAGAAGTCATTGCATCTCTCGAAGAGCGGCACCCCTTGCTATCTGCTGTACATGATAAAGAACTTCTGGTAGGACAAAAGACGGCGAAGGTAATCATGGGAGTGCCACAGGGCTTCATCCTAGGGCCGTTGACTTGGTCCGTGTTTCACGGTGGGGCTCTCCGATTGCAGATGTTGTCGGGAATGCGCCTGATAGAGAATGCTTGTGATGATAGTGACTAGCAAGGCGACAGATACACTAGAAGAGTTTTTGGCATATCGAATCACGAGGATTATCATATGGATGGAAAAAAGGCTTGAAATCAGTGGTTATGTTTTCTGGTAGACAGAAACTAGCTGTTAAAGTTGAGAATACCGAGAATCGATGCCAAAATGCCATCAAGTAACTGGGTTTGTGGCTTGACAAAGATCTGAAAGTGATTGAACATATAATGGGCAACGTAAATAAAGTCGTCTCATCTTTGATACATACGTCTAATGCCACATGATGGAGGCCAAGTAGTGAGAGCCGCATTTTGGCAGGAAACGGAAACATAGACATGTGCTGCTCTGAAACCAGCGAAAAAGTAGTGCCGCGCGTGGTATGCACTTACAGGACGGTATTGACCACTGCTGGTGGTGGCTGATATCCCGCCAATTGATTTGCTAGCTGAAAGCTGGAAAAAAGGCGCAAAAGCTAGAGGTGACGGAAGAAAACCGGTTTTTGCTAGATAGCAGGGGAGACGGGATTCAGGGATTGAATACCAGAGAGCTAGAATTAACGCTCGGTGCGAGACTCACTGCTGACAATTTTGTCAGGCATGGAAGCGAAGGCAAATGGGTTGACATTCAAGTAATAGTGAGACAGATGACGTTGACGATGAGAATGATATAACATATACAGGGTGTTTCAGTTTATTGTTGCATAACCTTAAGATTCGATAGAACTTTTAAAATTAATCCATAAAGTCTGTATAAACATGGGTCGAAAAATGCGTGGCTTCCGAAATACAGGGTGTTTGAATTTACTTTCTAAAATAGTTTTTTTTAAATATTTCGAACAATATTTGATGTATAACAGTGAAAATTGGTATACAAAGGTTTTTTTTTACGACAAAAGAACCATGGACATAGTTTTACTGTAGCCGCTAGAGGGCGCTCTCTACTGTACCTGTAGTGTATTAAAATGACCGAAAAGTCAGTAGGCTGTGCCTGCAAATATTTTTGTAATTGAAAGCAGAAGAAGGTTAATCATCAATTAGTTAACAGTTAGTTTTGTTGTCTGCTGAAACCTGAGACTTTTTTTTGCAATTGTGAATGCACGAAATTTAGTTTCTTGTACCTGTTTTTTTTTGTAAGTTTTATAAAAATGCCATGTTTATTCTCCAATCAAGAGATATGCGGATATTCATTTTGTGTATGACTTGTAAATGGAAACGCGGCAGAAGCAGCCAGAGAATACGCACGAAGATTTCCAAACAGACGACATCCAACTCGCTCAGTATCGCCAAATAATTGAAAATGGTTTTGGAAATCTCCAAAGGGATCAAAACATAAATGTTCGTCAGCGCAGATTTACCCGTATGATTCTGCGTGAGTTTGATAGAGATCCGACCACAAGTGTTAGGAGAGTTTCTGGTGCCTTGGGAATTTCAGCAAGCCATGTTCACCGTGTTCTTAGAAATGACCATAGACGTCCTTACCATTTGCAACCTGTGCAAGGACTACAGCCATGGGACGGAGAACGAAGAATCACATTTTGTCAGTGGATTCTTGATAGAACTAATAATAATAGGGAGTTTTTAAGTAACGTTTTATCGACCGATGAGTCATGCTTCAGTAGACGTGGAGTGGTAAATTTTCATAATCAACATATTTGGTCGCATGAAAATCCGCATGCAGTTCGAGAAAGAAATTTCCAGCATGAATTTAGTGTGAACGTGTGGATTGGTATCTACCGTAATCGACTATTTGGACCCTACCTTTTGCCTGCAAGGTTACATGCTGCGACCCTCTTGGAATTTTTAAAGGCTGAACATGCAAATATATTTAAGAAGATTGGCCTGGTTCCAGCTTGATGGTTGTCCAGCTCATTATTCGAGAATAGCTAGAAACTTGCTGGACGAAAAATATCCAGAAAGATGGATCGGCCGTGGAGGACCAGTCGCCTGGCCTCCACGATCCCCTGACCTAAATCCATTAGATTTCTTTATGTGGGGATTTCTAAAAGAACAAGTAAACCAGACTCCCGTAACCACAAGAGATATGCTAATAGACAGAATCAGGAATGCATATGACGAAATAAGGCCTTATTTGATTAATGCTATACCACGTTCGATCATTCGTAGATGTGAATTGTGTATTGAACAATTGGGTTTACATTTCGAGCAACTACTTTAGATTTTGTATGTTTGTCCTAACTATCCAATAGCATTCTAGTTGTAAATAATTAATTCAATTTGTTAAAAATAATATTGAAAAATTAAACAAATTAATATTCTGTTTTTTTGTGTTTATTTGGAGTTAGGAATTATTGCTGTGTTTAAAAACACAATCTAAACGGATCATCTTAATTACTTGTAATGCGCAAATCGAAAATATAAAAAAAATATTATGTTCCCATAAATAATTAAAAATGCATCGAACCTTAAAAATCGAAATATTGTTCGAAATATTTAAAAAAACTATTTTAGAAAGTAAATTTAAACACCCTGTATTTCGGAAGCCACGCATTTTTCGACCCATGTTTATATAGACTTTATGCATAAATTTTAAAAGTTCTATCGAATCTCAAAGTTATGCAACAATAAACTGAAACACCCTGTATATGTATTACATAATGATAATAAATGCTGCTGCTATTACCGCTGCGGACGTGCAGTTAATGTCTGACAGTTTTAGTGTGTATCTCCTTTCTGGAGAATATCACGCTTCGGGCAGGAAAGACGGACAGGATAATAGTGTCGAGCTTCTCTGCCCGAGAGTGACGACAAATCCTTCGTCAAAAAAGACTTTTGCTTCCTGTCTTCCATTAAGCGAATCACTCAAATTTGCGATCCTGCGGATACGTAACTGGTGCTTAACCGTATCCTGCCATTTACACGCCCGATGATGTCCCAGCTATGTTAGACTTGTTATAACATACTGTATGGCTGTTATTTTGGATGGTATACTAGTTGTTATTATTGTAGAAATATACTTATATTATATTGAGATAAAAAATTAATTATGTCATTTGTCAACTGTGTGAGCAGCTAAAATGTCATTATATTTCAGGTCCAGTCCTCAATATTACAAAATTGTGTAGTATGTGTCTCTTCCACTTTTAGCACAATTATGTAATATTTTCGGACTGGACCTTCATATAATAACGATCGAACTTGAGGTAAGTTCTTTTAATCGATATATTATTTACCAAATTCAGTAAAGTAACCTCCCTTCTTCTTGATAGAGTTATCCTTAACGTTCTTGGCGGGTCAAAGAAGGACTACCACTATCTCTTTATATATCTCAATCTTCCCCAGACATACACATGCGGCCCATGTTTAATGCTGCAATCGCTAATGTCTCAAATTACAGTTTTACAGCAGAAGTTTTTATTTACATGTTTATTACTAGATACATACTTCGATCAATTACAACATTTGCAAGAAATGATATTTCACTCTCAAAAATATTTGGTTCACAACCTTTGTTGAGGGAAAAAGTAAGGACTGTACTGGACCATCTATTGTTTGTGTCAGACATTTACGTCAGAACTATGTCCTACCACTTCAGAAAAAATGTTCTAATGACAAACCAGCGTATGCCGCTTAATCTTTGCGTCTGGATGCCTCAAAAATCCAAGCAAGGTCTGCTAAAACTTGCTGATACCATTGATTAATGTATCAAACTTTGATTGATAATCGATGTTAATACGTGACTTTGTTTTTGTATACTGTACGTTATGCTGATTGATGAATATTTTGGCGACATCTTCACTGTTTTATTGTTGGGTATTTTATTGATTGTGTACATTAGGGCTATCCTATTTTCAACTGAATAAATCGTCTGAAAAACGAGAAATCGCTGAAAATGAACTAGAGCTTGTTTGCATTAAAGCGACGATTTTTTTATAGGGGCCAATTTAGTTTTTGAGTCATATTTACCAGAAGGTATGCCGTTTTGGGTATTATTTGCTTGGCAGCATATTCCAGCCGTGGCATTGGTGTCACTTGAGGTGGCTATGGATTTTCTGATTTGCTCTATCCTGTCTCTAACCGCTATGCAGTATAGACTGCTCAGGTAAAGTATCTAAACATAAATACATAAAGTAAGCTTCTATGAACGTAATACTCACAGCTTATAATCATGCAGTGCATGCTTCAGCATCATGTTATCGCAAAGACAAATACAGAAATGCAATCTCTACAGATTCTGCATTTGCATTGTTTATGGATTTGACCACACTCACAAAACAAACAACATGGTTTCCTTTAGAGTTCATAAACCTGTGTCGTACGATAATAGTTCAGAATGGGTCTTCGCGTTTCCGGAGAAATTTTTCGGGACGATGGACGAGGGTGACGTATCTTGTACATTAAAACAATGACAGACAACCTTATGCTCGCTTGTTACTTGTGAAGGCTGGACGTCCTTTTGCGAACAGGAATACCTACCCCAGGCGGTCATGAGTTTTGCTGGTTTTGCGCTTGAAATTGCATTGATGTGACACACTGTATAGGAATGTGTGACTCAAAGAAAAAACAAACAGTCACTTGGAAGACAGATATACAAAATATATTGTCAAAAGTGTCAATTTTATTTGAAATACAGATATAGTTGTGGTCACCGTTCTTGGCGGGTCAAAGTAAGACTACCAGTATCCCTTTATATATCTCCATCGCCCTCATACATACAGGTACACAGACAAACTACCCCTGTCTGTGAAACTTTGTTCGGTAAGCTCAAAGACATGCGTTCTTTAGTTGTGTGTCTCCGTCTCGAAAACATTGTCGTTACTTACGAGAATCTTAATGCGGGGCTTAGGTCAAAGCCCCCAGCGCAGGACCCACAAGAAAGAGGCCGTCCATAAAAGTCGAGAACCGACAGTTGGATGAAACGTCCACCACGTGTTTCCGCGACGCGTGCGCGATCGGGTCAATTTCGGGAAAAAGGGGCAAAATTGGGGAGGGGGTAGCTCGCTCGGCAGCACACACTCGGGGAATGCGCAGCGGCCTGAACCACGGAGCGCCACGCCAGGCCTTCGTGTGGGAGAGGAGGGAGGAGCAGATTGCTCTTTCCCCCACTCCTCAAGGGTCTGAGGTTGCCTGGAACAGGGGTGGTGGAGGGACCGCACAGGGTAGGAGGGTGTGTGTGTGTGCCCTTCAATCATATTTGCCAGAGTGACAACTTACTTGACATCGGCATTTGAGTTGACCTGTTATCGATCTTCAATATAAAATTGTACCATACCCGGAAATACGATCGATGGAGAAGGCCGACAGCTCGTGGTAAATTTATTAGAGTATTTCCAGGAAGAGAATGATAACAGCGGTCCCCCGTTACCCACTTCGTGCGTACTGGAGAGAGTAGTATATACGCTTAAGATTAGTCTGCCCAGTGTTCAGCGAACAAAAATCAGAAAATAATGAAAGTTTGCCCATAGTGATCGCTGGGAAAACACACAAAATCAAAAAATGCAAGATCGATGATGTAAGTGATGCCATCAAAACAGAAATTAGCAATACTTTCTAGGATATGAGAAGTAAATGACAAAATATCACGACCCCTGCGCTCAATCAGGATCTTTATAAAAGGTTCATATACAACGCCTCGGATTCAAGTTTAAGACGTCTATTGAAAGCTTGCGGTTTTTCCTACAACACAGAAAATAACCGCCGAGGCTCTTGTCTAAAAAATCAGACATTGTTTCCAAACGTATCTATTTTATGAAACATTATATCAATGACCTGAATAGTACAACCCCTCTCCAATACATTTTATTAGATGAAACGTGGGTATTTGCCAAAAAACGAGTTCGGCAAGATAAAAACGTAGAGTTTGAAAAGCGGCCATCAGGGTACCACATTGTGCTTCATGCTGGGACCGTAGGCGGTTTTCAAGAACCTGCTTTGTTATTTGTTACGAAATAAAAATATGCTGACTTCTGTGATTCCATGAACAAAGATTTTTTAAAAAAATGGGTATTTGAGAAGCTGGTACCAGCATTACAAGAGTAAACTTTAGTAATCATGGATAATGCCTCTTATCATAGTGCCTTAAGAGAAAAGATGCCCATATCCAGTTGGAGTAAGATGCAATTGAAGCAATGGCTGCAAGTCAAAAAGATACATTTTGAAGATGGCGCCCTTACACTCGAGCTTTTAAATCTATCTATGTCTTTTTTTATATCGAATCAGCCGCGCAGGCAGAAGCCTAAATGCCGGAACACCGCTCCTGCTATGATGATCCCAAAGAAATTTTATTAATACGATTTTTGAACTGCCTAAGGTTAGTAGAACTGGGAAAAGCTTCCTCTTGTAGATTGTTCCACAGTCTCGACACCCTCGAGACAAAGGATCGGTCGTATCACACATTTCTGGATGTACGAAGCTCGACACGGGTAGGATGGGACGCCAAAGTCAGGCGGGTCTGTCTGGCAGGCACATCGCGCGGCGGCATCATGGAACAGAGCTCTGAGAAGCAAAGCTCGTTGGTGTAGCGGTAGAAAAGAGCTAGACCGCCGACAGCCCGCCGGTACGAAAGAGTTCCGAGACTGTTAGAGAAGAGTCATCAATCAGTCGGACCACCCTCCTCTGGACAGCATCGAGCATGGATAATGTAGTCGGGGTGGCAGCACCCCAAACGTGTGAGCAATACTCTAGGCTAGGCCTTACCTGGGCCTTGTATAGAGTGAGAAGGCCATGCGGATAAAAGTACTTCTTAGCCTTAAACAAATAGAATAGCTTTTTTCCAGCAGCTGCAGCTATTGACGAGATGTGTTCGTGCCAGATCAGGTCCTCGGTGATCTGGATTCCGACCAGCCGAAATCAATGGCTCTTTGGCAGATCTTGGCCATCCATCGAAACCGGATGAGCGCTAGGAAGCTTTTTGTTCGTCAAAGTACAGTACTGTGTTTTGGAAGCATTGAAATGTTCAAGACTGTTGTGTCCCCAAGCAGTGATAGCCTCCAGATCTCTTGTCAGAGAGGATGTCTTCGCTAGCCCTCCTTTTTTGAGCTCAGCGGTAGAGATCGGCTTGTCATTCTGAATTTCTGCATGTAGAATGCTGTCATCAGCGACGCTGTGGATTGGGTTGATCGTGCAGGAAGGAAGGTCGTTGACATGTAAGAGAAACAGTGTAGGAGCCAAGACCGATCCTTGGGGAACACCCGTGTTGACGTTGTGGGATGAAGAGGAGAACCCGTCAATTACGACGTATATCTTGCGGCCAGAGATAAAGTCAGCCATCCATCTGCAAAGCTTTTCTGGGAGGCCATAGGATGGAAGTTTGCTCAAGAGGGCAGCGTGCCACATTTGATCGAACGCTTTCGTGATGTCAAAAGCGATGACATGGGCCTTAACATCAGACAACGTGGTCTGACTTACCCAGGGGGGCAGGACAGCAGTGCTGTCAGGGAAAGGATGCGTGGTCAGAAAGCGATCCAGCGGGCTACTGGCGTGTGACGAGATGCGGGGAAAAAAAGTAGGGCTCGTCACCAGCTGGGTCAGTTCTTTTATTAAGAGCGAACACTTCGACTGCACGACCTGCTGCATCGGTCTTGTTTGAGCCCAACCAATGCTCATTATGGGCATTGAAATCACCGAGAACTACCTCTGAAGCGAGGTGATCGATGTTCAGGAAGTCGATCTTGACGGCGAGGTATTCCAGCAGGTCATCCCAGTTATGGTCCGAGGGAGAGCGGTAAAGACAGCAAATAAATTTGGGTTTTGGAGTTGAGGCGAAGCCACAGAATGTCCTTCCGGTTTGATTCCAAAGAAACATCTCTGGAGCAGGAAAGACTGCTGCGGACAAAAGCCACAACTCCCCCGTTCTTTCTCAGATTGGAGTGCACCTCGTAGTTTGGGAAGATAAGATGGTTAATCGGTGCAGACTCTGAGATTTTTGTCTCCGCCAAGAAAAGCATGGCGGGACGATTGGATTACAGATAGTGATGAACAGCATCAATGTTGCTGTTAATCCCGCAGATGTTTGTAAAACAAATTTTATCTTCGATGTTGTTCCCTCGAGACCACCCTCCACCCGGACATTCCGAGAGTGGAGTGGGCTTACGTCCGGAATTCTTAGTGCTCGAGGGATCCATCATCATTAATTTCTTTGTTTTGGAAGATAACCGACTACATAGCTTAGGTGTGGAAACATGCGGACATTTATAAGACACCTTGGGAAAGGCTAGCGGGTGGTACCGCCTAGGTCGACTAGTCCTTGTCTACCGCCTTGGTGTTACTGATATTAAATAGATCTAAAGTGGCCCGTTGGCGGACTTGTACCGGCAATCGGTACTGAGGTATTCCTTAACGCGTGTACAATCACTTGAATGGGAAGAAGTTGTATACTGGATACAACAACTTCCGAAACAAGCATTTGCCACGGCCCCGCTCAGTAGGGCCATACAGTGTGTCGCCTTAATAAAACAATCCATCGGCTCCAAGATATATCATAGGCGAAATATTACATGAACATGGACTTGAAGTTTTGCGGCTCCCCCTTACCATTGTTAATACAACTCTATTGAGTTACAATGGGGAATAGCCAAACAGTACTATGATCGTCATATTGGAGAAAGTGGTTATGATTACAAGGAAGTTTAGAAGGTTTGGGAAGATGTTCTAGCGAAGGTGACTCCTACAGTTATGTCCAAGTGCGTGAAACATACCGAGGACTTGATTAAAAACGACTGGGGCAAGCATCAAGTGTTTAATAGGGAGGAGACTAATATAATCATTCACTTGGGAGAAAGTTTAGATCACTCCGATGAAGAAATCCAATAGTTTAGACATTTATTGAAACAATTTTGAAAATTTATAATTCTTAATTTTCTGTGAGCACACTAATGTAGTTTGTTAAATATATATTTGATAGGTATGGAAGTTACAAGCTTGATGTTTATTAAGGCGACACAGATTTAAAAGATCGAGTTTGAGAGCACCATCATCAAAATGTATTTTTTTGTCAGCATTTTTATTATTGAAGATGGTTCTTCTTAAGCTCTCATAAGTTTGTCACATATCCACATTCAATGTTAAATGTTCTATCAAGTTAGCAAATATATGTGTTGTTTTGTACTATATTGTAAGTTCCGTATGTGTTTTTTATTTCAACTTTAAAAAACATTAAATGGCATGTCATACTCTACCCATCTTTATGTGCTACCTTAGATTTTTAAGAATAACGGATAGTAAAGAGTCTTGAATCGGTTTCCCTCAGTTAGGAAAATTAAGATCCGCCCAAGGTACGGAGATTCGATCTGTTTACTTATTTGGTGACGAAACCGCCAAGAACTATATTTTCAAATCAGTTCTCCTCTCTCTCTCTCTCTCTCTCTTGCTCTTTTTGTCCACTTCTACCTATTTAGCTTTGCCCTTTGACAATATGGGCATTATGAAGAATTTGTTCGATAAATGGTCAACGGCAGTGGAAAAATAAACCGTGGAATTTTTGCATTTATTATTTTAGAACCTATGTTTTAATGTTTTGTCAACATTCATCTTTTCATGTTAGTACTTGGTTATTACATACATATTTGTACGCTCAAAGTTAGCAATGTTTGCATGTTTATAAAACATTCACAGATTTCTGGACATTTAACTAAATATTTGGCCGTAACAATTCCTACTTTAAATATGTAACAGAACACACTGAAATACTAAACATGTATGAAAATGTTGCAATAATACAAGACAAAAACAAAGCCATAAATTGTAATAAATGAATGCACAATTGTAATTAGAGCTTTTATCGTGAGCGCACCGGTACAGTTTTAACATTTTTATCTGTGATTTGTGACTCAGTGTGTTTTATCATAGATTTGAAGTAGGAAGTGTTGCGGCCATGCAATCATATAAAAATTAATTTATGGATAAAAATAAATGCCAAAATGGCAAAACAAGTACAAGTATTAAAGTGAAAATAAAAATGTTGGTTGGAGCTAGAAGTATATACCATATTCCGGAATATTTAAATGCGTTTTGTAGACGCGATTAACTTGAGATTCATGTTATTTTTGAAGCCAAGGATCCTGAACCTCCAATATTAGAACATGACTTTCTTTTTTTAATAAAATAATACCCTACTATATCCCCAGATACCTGACCCAGTGTCAGTTGAACCATGAACGTTTTCCATCCCTCAGGTACGAACTGGAGCGTGTATTTGGTGATTATCCAGGCAAAAAGGAAGGCGAGGGTGTTATTACAACAAGGAGCAGAAGGTGCAACGATCAACTTACATTCCTGTTAGGGTAAGGGTCGATATATCAAATCACTTTACAACTTTTCAGCTTATTCTCCAGAAAAGTCGGATTTTTCATATTAGTATCAGTAGCCTCAATAATTTATTTTTAATTCTAACATAACCTTAGAAATTTAATTAAAAAGCTACAAAAGGGATGCGTGCTTCTGCGTGGCTGTAAGCAATAAATTCTTCGTAACATCTCTTTATCTAATGTAAAACTGTTTTTACATAATGTCAACATTTTTACAAGACTATTATTTTCAATATGACGAAGTGAATCTTACTATTTCATAATCTGAGAGACCTGTTATACAGTCTTTAACTATCTACTATTTATGGTTCGACCTTGGAACCATAAGCGACCGTAACGTAATATCTTTCTCCGATGTGAGTAGGCAAATTTGGGTATTTTTGTTTCTTGTATTGCTTATATTATTATGTTGCTCTATTACTATGGTATTTAGAGAGTTTATGCAGACTAAAAACTTTCTTCCAAAATGATAGTTCACTAAAATATAACAATCGTTCATTGTATATATTTCTCAAAACTAGTTTTTGTATAGTTCCTATCACATCCTATGATAGTTGAGTGTGTTTTATACAGACTGTAACAAAAACTTGGAGCACATCAAATATCTGACGAATGACTCATCTATTTTTTTCAAAATTGGTAGGTTTACGTTTGACACTACGGCGGAACAGTTGACGATATCCGCGATGTTCCCAAATTTACAGTTTTTAAGAAACTGATAGCAACTTTTGTTCCTCTCATGGATATATTCCATATGCGCATTCTGCGAAAAGTTCTCAATACCTTTTATCAAACATACGTTGACGTTGACCTCACAGTTTTAGAAATAACAAAAAACGTAAGTTTTTCACCAAGCAGAGACCGGTATAAAAAGTAATCTCGTGTCATTTCTGACATTGAAAAGACCGTTGAGCTTTGTAGGCAGAGCTAATAGAAATATGATTTATTTAACTAACACCAATAGAATAGAAATTCTAATATTGATTAAAATAGTGTATTTGATATTCCAAGAAAACAAAAGAGACCCATGAAAAACCGAGAAAACGATGAAACCTAGTTGTTAACTTAAAGTTCAAAATTATATTAAAATCGTATTAAATGTTTAATTTGTCAGCCATATACCTCTTGGGAATGAGCTAGATATTGCGGAAATGCGTTTAGCACATTTTGAAGACACACGCTTTCCTCGATTTTTCTGCATTCATTTTCTAGTCGTTGTTTTAGTTCCTCCTAATCAAATCGTTTGATTTTGTATACTAGATCCTTGTGCTCCCACAAAAAATATTCGTGAACATTTCTATCGTAATCTTGTTGAAGTCATATTCTATCGTTGGGCACTCTATCATTTACTAAAAGGAAATATTGATATTTTTTATCGTTTGTGGACAACGTGAATCTTCAAAAGATGCAAACATCTTCCAGCGTTTAAATTTTCTTCCATGAGAAACGGACCGATTATCTTTTTACCTATGATGCCGGCCCAAACATTAATTTTTTGTGGATATTGTGTATAATGTTCCCGTACCCAGTGAGGATTTTCCCAGGCCCAGTAGCGGCTGTTATGGCAATCAAAAGTTCCATTCAAAGAAAAACTTTTTTCATACAAAAATGTTCATTTCTATTACATGGTCTCACAGAGTCGTAAACGCCTGTCAAAATCATCATCTGAACTAAGGTGACTATGTGTAACAGTTGCCTTTTATTGCCGATGAATCATATTTTTTTTTTGTTGTTGTTGTCGCACAGGTTTAATTTGAAGTAATGCAGCAAGAACTTGAGAAGGAAGAAACAAAAGCCGATAATCTAATCTAATAATCTCCGTAGTATATTATTTTTATTCATAGCATATTATTAAGTCAATTTTATTGACAAAAATGACTAGACCGGCCCATTGGCCATTTCCCAAGATAGGGCTTGTTTTTAACAGTGTATCTAGATATATTTTTCTCACGTAATTCATAACCAAAATAAATAACACGCCGATATTTACCTATTATCATGTCTATTTGAAATAACAAACATAACACATGAATACCACGGAATAACTATAATTTTTAATTTGTATCCGTTGTTTTTCTTCTGTAGTCGTTTGGCTGCCTGTATATAGCAGTCAGCATCTTCCATGTCACTGAACAATTTGGGAACTGAAACCAAATATTTCTCAATCAATTAAACATAATCCATCCTGATCTATTTTATAATCCAAAAATTTCAATTATTAAATTTAACGTACTGCAATCGCACTCCATTTTGATCATCTGTAATGTTTCTACCACTAAGTTTATAAATGTATAGTCAATTTTCCATGCATTCAGGTAATTAATTGAAGAATTTACTCACCCTGATATGGACAATTTCTTCTTGTGTTGCCTAGTAATTTCCCTGGTTCGCCATGAGTAATAATTTTAGTATTCATCTCCACATATTTTCATAAATAACTCGGTTGCTTCCATCCCATGCTAAATGTTCCACCGTCAAGAAATCAATTCAATCTCGAAATTTTCGCCTCGGGGATTTGTTGACATCCTAACAACAATCCGGTTTGTCACTCCGGAGCTAAAAATAAATAAATAAATAAATGTACATCTGTAAATTCATATCACCTTCTGAATTAAAAACTATTTGTGTTGCATAAATATTATTACTCACCTATTGAACTATGTATTTCTTTTATAGTCAGATGAATTTATTATTGTTTTCTAAAATCTTCCAATGTCAAAGGCTGATGTCGCTGATGTCGAGGTACTATTCTGCGTACCGAACTACTTGCACACCTCGCTTGTTCCGCATAGTTGCCAATTTTATTTCAGAATTTCCTTATGTTTATTAATCAATCAAATTTATATGCAGATATGACAGTGTTGCCACATTTATTCACGATATTTCCTTGAATTTATATTACTAACCTTCTCATTTTTGGATTAACCTACAACGTTTGGCTCTTAATGGTCAGGCGTACAACTATATTTGCAAATGCCAAGTCGAAAAAAATTTAATTTTGGGAGGGGACTTCCTTCCACGATCGGAGGGCCATCTTGTTCTGTTCCGCTAGTACGAGAAGACCTGAAATTTTCCTCCTTTTTTTTGCGTGGGGCATCTTCATTGGATTGTGGAAGAAAATTTCATAGATAATTTCCTGGGTCATTCCTGTTGTGAGTGCGTAGCATCTTTTTTTTTGTCTACCCTTGGACCCGAGAAATTCTACAATTTGTAGGATCTTATTGTCTTCAGCCGCACTTTTCGCCAGACGGAACCACGTGAAAAACCCTACCCGACATCATCTAGGGTTTTGTATTTTGGGGGAATCTTCGCTACTGGAGATCCATTGACACGTTTTCTACCGGGGACCTCTTTCCGAACAGGGACCCTTTTTCCACCATAGGGATTCTTACGTCATCGGTTTTGAAGCCTTCCTCGTCCATTTTAAATTAGTTAGTCAATAAGCTTTCGCATTAAGGGAGATCTCCTAGTTTGGCTGGCTTAAATTTTTGTTGTTAGCCGTTAGTAGATGTAATAAAATGTATTGATATTAATTTTAACAATTATTTACCCACACAGGAAATCTATTGTTTGTATGTATTTTGTTTTTGTTTCTTGGGGTTTTGGGCTAAAGAGTGCCTTTCAACACCAAGGCGTCTTCCAGTTTTGGCGGATAAAAGCTGGTGGCGCCCCTAAAAAAAATACGCCCCCTACTCTCCGGTGTATCTGAGCATAGGGCCTAATTTGCCAACGCTAAACCACGGCTTTAGCCTCAGTAACCCCCTAGTTTTTTTTTAATCATCCATTGCCTCAATTGAGAGAAATAACTTTAACTTAAAATTAAAAAGTGATCCTCATTAAATAAAAAAAAGCGTGGCATATGTAAGGGTGGAATTTTTCCGTCTCTAAAATGCGTTCCACAGACATGTGAGATGTATTGTAATCTTTACCAAGTGTCCTAGTAGAAAGGAGGTGTTTAACGCTATTCTCACTAGAATATTCAAAGCCTTATTTTCGTCAGTGGCTGTTTTGGGACTACCAGATAGTGGAACATCCTTTACATGTCCTGTTATTTCAGGTTTCCTCGAAAATTTTTCAACAGTTATTGGATTCCGGTTGGGACATTTGTCACGAAAATATCTCAAACTTCTTCAGAAATTCTACTCTCTTGGTTGCAGTTAAATGAATCATTCTCAATAACTCTACTAACCAAAGTCAATGGACCTTGGGATGTCAGAAATGACAGGAAATTACATTCGATACCGGTAATTGCTTATTTGAAAAAATAGCTTCTATTGTTTGAATATTGTTTGAAGGAAAATAATTCGAAAACTATGAGGTCTACCTCAAAGTACGTTGAATAAAAGGTATTAAGAATTTCTCCCAGAATACGAATATCGAATAAAATGTATAACATTCCATAAGAAAAACAAAAGTTACTATCAGTTTCTCAAAGACTATAGATTTGGCAGCATTGCGGATATCATCAACGTATTCGCCGTGGTTTCGGACCTAAACCCACCAACTTTCGAAAAAAAATAGATGATTATTTCGTCTGAAATTTGGTGCGTTCCAAATTTGTGTTACACACTGTATGTCGAGCCCCCAAATTTCATCCTATTTGTTTTTACTGGAGTAAGATATGTAATCAGTTGGTTTTTAGTAAGAAAATGTTTAAGGTAACGAAGGAATTTTAATTATGATATGCAGATATTACAGCATACTGTCTAAACACCAAGAGCTCAAATATCTTATAATCCTGTTGTCATACCTTTCAGTTTCAAACATACAATCAATGAAGTATTTTCATCCTTAATGTTGATATACATAGGAGTGGTCGTGCTAATTCTGTGCTTCGAGATATATCTACTTTTTCAAATGTGAGTTCACCACACCTTAAAGAAACATACTGTCAGTACTATCGCAATAAGACAGCACAAAGTGACATTTATTACAAAATCGACAGTAGGATCACCACTGTGGCCGCTAGATGCCACCGATTCTGGTGCTATAGTAGATACGGTCTTGTAGCGATTAAGTAAAGATATAGACAGCTGTTTCGTACTTCTTTCAACTTATTAGGCTTAGGTAAAAGAATGATCAGAAGCTAAGCAGCTATCCTTCATCCAGGATATGAGGTCTAACAGCTGTCTATGATTGGTAGTTTGTAGTCGGACGAATGATAGCTATATTGCTGGTTTGTTTAATGAACTTGCCTTACCTTCGTTTCAGGGACTCCATTGAACACATGATAAAGATCCTTCTGTATTCTGGATTTATGTTCTTCGAATTTTTTATATGCTTTTGTTATCCAGCCCAAGACTTAACTGCAGGTGTAAGTAAAAGAAAATCTTTTTCTCGCACAGTTCGTAGAGGTTTTTATATAGGGTGTTTCAGAAAATCCTAACAATACAATGGGGTACGAAGTAGGTATAAAAGTAGCATGAATAATCACCGAGATACAGGGTGTTAAAGTTTTCATTTCGAAACGGAAAAAAGTCCAAGATATTGACTAAAATTTTGTATATGCAGAACCAAGAGCATAGTCAATACATACAAGAATTTCCTGGCATAGAAATAGGTAAAATTTGGGGTTACAGAACACGGAAGAATATTATTGACTAGGCTAATTTGCTCTCTACTTTCGCAACTGAGTTACGATGGCAAGTGTTTAGGTTAGGAATAATACATGTACAGGGAGGCCAATATACAGGGTGTTTCAGTTTATTGTTGCATAACTTTAAGATTCGATAGAACTTTTAAAATTAATAAGTCTATATAAACATGGGTCGAAAAATGCGTGGCTTCCGAAATACAGGGTGTTTAAATTTACTTTCTAAAATAGTTTTTTTTAATATTTCGAACAATATTTGATGTATAACAGTGAAAATTGGTATACAAAGGTTTGGTATGCAAGGAAAACGAACCATGGGCATAGTTTTACTGTAGCCGCTAGAGGGCGCTCTCTACTGTACCTGTAGTGTAATAAAATGACCGAAAATTTTTTCTTAGTGCAATTTTTTGCTTTTTGACTAAAAAAACTGATTCTTCGCACTTTTCAACATAAAAAAGCTCTCTTGTGAACTTTCGTTGTAGTTAGCCGTTTTTGAGATATTTCGATTTTTAAGGTTAGTTGCATTTTTAATTATTTTTGATAAAATAACGTTATAAAGTCGGTATCTCGATAATTTTTAGAAGTAGGCTGTGGCTGCAAATATTTTTGAAATTGAAAGCAGAATAAGGTTAAACGTCAATTAGTTGACACTTATTGTGTTGTCTGTTGAAACCTGAAACGTTTTTTTGCAATTGTGAATGCACGAAATTTAGTTTCTTTTACCTGTTTTTTTTTGTAAGTTTTATAAAAATGACATTTTTATTCTCCAATCAAGAGTTAGCGGATATTCATTTTGTGTATGGCTTTGTAAATGGAAACGTAGCAGAAGCAGCCAGAGAATAAGCACGAAGATTTCCAAACAGACG
Organism: Acanthoscelides obtectus; assembly: GCA_963669975.1. Classification (NCBI taxonomy): domain Eukaryota; kingdom Metazoa; phylum Arthropoda; class Insecta; order Coleoptera; family Chrysomelidae; genus Acanthoscelides; species Acanthoscelides obtectus. Next base: position 104,405,493 of record CAVLJG010000003.1, on the reverse strand, counting down.
ACATCCAACTCGCTCAGTATTTGTAAGAGTGCATCACCAAATAATTGAAAATGGTTTTGGAAATCTCCAAAGGGATCAAAACATAAATGTTCGTCAGCGCAGCCCGTATGATTCTGCGTGAGTTGATAGAGATTCGACCACAAGGGTTAGGAGAGTTTCTGGTGCCTTGGGAATTTCAGCATGTTCACCGTGTTCTTAGAAATGACCATAGACGTCCTTACCATTTGCAACCTGTGCAAGGACTACAGCCAGGGGACGGAGAACGAAGAATCACATTTTGTCAGTGGATTCTTGATAGAACTGATAATAATAGGGAGTTTTTAAGTAACATTTTATGGACCGATGAGTCATGCTTCACTAGACATGGAGTGGTAAATTTTCATAATCAACATATTTGGTCGCATGAAAATCCGCATGCAGTTCGGGAAAGAAATTTTCAGCATGAATTTAGTGTGAACGTGTGGATTGGTATCTACCGTAATCGACTATTTGGACCCTACCATTTGCCTGCAAGGTTAAATGCTGCGACCTTCTTGGAATTCTTAAAGGCTGAACATGCAAATATGTGGGATGATGTTATGTTAGATTTAAGAAGATTGGCCTGGTTCCAGCTTGATGGTTGTCCAGCTCATTATTCGAGAATAGTTAGAAACTGGCTGGATGAAAATTATCCAGAAAGATGGATCGGCCGTGGAGGACCAGTCGCCTGGCCTCCACGATCCCCTGACCTAAATCCATTAGATTTCTTTGTGTGGGGACTTCTAAAAGAAAAGTGTACCAGACTCCCGTAACCACAAGAGATATGCTAATAGACAGAATCAGGAATGGATATGATGAAATAAGGCCTTATGTGATTTTTTTTTTTTTTATATATCGAAACAGCCGCGCAGGCAGAAGCCTAAATGCCGGAACACCGCGGCTGCTATGATGATCCCAAAGAAATTTTGTTAATACGACTTTTGAACTGCCTAAGGTTAGTAGTACTGGGAAAAGCTTCCTCCTGTAGATTGTTCCACAATCTAGACACCCTCGGGACAAAGGAGCGGTCGTATCGGCAGTTTTGGATGTACGAAGTTTGACACGGTTAGGATGGGACGCCGAAGTCAGGCGGGTCTGTCTGGCAGGCACATCGCGCGGCGGCATCATGGAAGAGAGCTCTGAGGAGCAAAACCCGTTGGTGTAGCGATAGAAAAGAGCTAGATCGCCGACGTTCGATCATTCGTAGATGTGAATTGTGTATTGAACAATTGGGTTTACATTTCGAGCAACTACTTTAGATTTTGTATGTTTGTCCTAACTATCCAATAGCATTTTAGTTGTAAATAATTAATTTAATTTGTTAAAAATAATATTGGAAAATTAAACAAATTAATATTCTGTTTTTTTTGTGTTTATTTGGAGTTAGGAATTATTGCTGTGTTTAAAAACACAATCTAAACGACCATCTTAATTACTTGTAATGCCCAAATCGAAAATGTAAAAAAAATATTATTTTCCCATAAATAATTAAAAATGCATCGAACCTTAATAATCTAAATATCTCAAAAAGTGCGTAGAATCAGTTTTTTTATTCAAAAAGCAAAAAATTGCACTAAGAAAACATTTTCGGTCATTTTAATACACTACAGGTATAGTAGAGAGCGCCCTCTAGCGGCTACAGTAAAACTATGCCCATGGTTCGTTATGTCGTACCAAAAAATCCTTGTATACCAATTGTCACTGTTATACATCAAATATTGTTGGAAATATTTAAAAAAAACTATTTTAGAAAGTAAATTTTAAAGGTTCTATCGAATCTTAAAGTTATGCAACAATAAACTGAAATACCCTGTATAACTGACTGATTTAAGTTGTGCGACATTGTCGATTCACGCATTTCAGTAGGTGGCGCCGTAGTAGTTGTTTAAAGTACGTGTGTCCAATTCATCATGGAGCGCTACACGAACCCACAACGTTAGAACGTTTTACTTAAATAATGAGTCGATTGTTGCAACGATTCGGAAGCTACGACAAGATTTCTGTGGAGATAATGTGACAGTGAAAGTGTAGTGGAGCGCCCTGAGACGTCTACCAGACATCGTTCTCAAGAACTGGATATTCGTCGCACGTCATTATGCACTATTTTAGAAAAAGACTTCCGTCTGCGGCCATACAAAATTCAGTTAACCCAAGAACTACAGCTTAGTGAAAATGAAAGTCGCCAACAATACAGTCATGCAGTATTGTAGCTTAATACCCAAAATAACCATTTTCACCGACAACTGATAATGATCAATGAAGCCCACCTCGATATAGACGGATTTGTTAATAATCTGAATTGTCATAACTGGGCATTAGAGAACCTTCCATCCATCAACGACCACTACATCCTCGTCGAGTCACAATTTGGTGTGGTATGGAGGTGTTATTCTACCTTATTTCTTTGAAGACACAGGTAATTCTCTTACTGTCACTGGCGAGCGCTACCGTGATATGGTGCAAAACTTTCTGGCTCCTCAAATACAACAATTTAACATGCAAAACATGTGGTTGCAGCAGGACGGAGCAAATTGACACACAGCTCGGGAAACAATAAATCTTTTGCGAACAATATTTCCGGGACGTTTAATTTCTCGATTTGGCGATGTCAACTGGTCACCATCGTCATGGAAGTTAACTTCTCCTGACTTTCTTATGAGATTTTTGAAAAATAGGGTCTGTAGCAACAAACCAAGTACTGCAGAGCAGCTGAAGAACAACATTACGGAAGCAATTGAAAATATTCCTTCCAAAACATACTAAAAAGTGGTGTAATCAAGAGGGCTCAGCTTTGCTTCTAGAAGGGGATATTTGTTGATATTATTTTGCTCAAGATAAAAGAAATGGACGTATTTTATTTCATTTCACAACTATTCAAGATACAAATCAGTCAGTTACATATCGGCCACCCTGTATAACTAAGTAGCTGAAAGTTTTGTTTTGTAGGCGGAGAAACTAGCCAATAGCATATACTTCAGCGACTGGTCTGAATATCCCAACCACCACAGAGAAATACTTTTGTTACTGGGAAAAAGTCAAATTAGAGTTGTTTTTACAGCTGGGGGACTTTTGGAAGTGGACCTAAAGACAGGAATGGCTGTAAGTCTACTATTAGTACATCCAGGGTAGAACTGGACCAAACCGTTCCTTTTAGTGATTCGATTGTTTGGTTACCAATTTGTTCTACGTTACTGAGCCCCAAAAAGGAAAGGTACCGCAGTAGGATTACAATACTTACGAAAGTTCACCGGATTAATTTTTAACGAACTATCTGAAAGGCAAATCTTTTCCAGGAGTTTATTGTTATCTTACTGTCGTTCGTGTTTAATCTTATGTTTTTTGCTTTATCCTATTACGGCTTGACTTTTATGGCCTATCCCCGTTTCTGACGGCTCTGTTAAGATTCTGATATTGCTTTTGATTTTGATGACTCCAAGAGTAGAACGATCAATCAGTGCATTTTGCAGTTTAAGCCAATGAATTCAAATAGATTAGACGGCGCCGGCGTTAAGCTCAAATGTTTATTGTGCATAGCTTGTCGCCAAAATTGCTTAGTTACTATTCGGCATTATTCGTCAGAGCGGCCCAGTGGACCTTTGCTCTTAGTTTAAAGTCTCGTCGGTCTGATAGTCTGTCAGGTCTGGCTATCCAGATACCAAACATGTTCAAGGGGAAAAGGGAAAGACGGAAAGAAAGGAAAGACGAAATAGAGCAAAGAAAAGAAGTAAATCATTTGAAATAGCTTAAGCATTATTGTTTTGACTACTCGAATTATTTTGTAACTCCAAAAAATAATTTTGACCGGTTTTGTGTACTGAAATAATTTTGACTGGTTTGAATTTACAATTTAATTTTGATCACAGTGCTAGGCGCGGCCTGGAATGTTTGCGATCTTGCTCGACTGTGTAGTCTACTGAATCACGCAACAGAGTGTTGCTGTGCGATTCCGCTTGATTATAACGCCGCTGCGCCTGTTTTTTTAGGTAATCGCTTAGATATGGGATATCAAGATATCTGTGAATAGTCTCATTTGACACGTACCAAGGGGCGTTAGTAATTGTGCGTTCTGTTTTGCAGGACTTGCAGTCTCTGCATGTGCGTCTTGGCAAGAAAACACCAAGCCGCGCATGCGTAGGTGATTGCGGGTCATATGACCATTTTATACAACCGAATCTTGTTGATCAAACATTCTACCTATTCTAACTTCCAAAGCGACTCATTTTCACCACTTAAGCTGACTACCAATATTTAAAAATAATATTACAAAATTTATTGACAATGAAATCAGAGAAATTGTTTAGCATTGATTTCTGGTGTCCTAGAAGACCATAAATACTTGTTATCAAAGGTATTGCAATTGACAGCTGTCAAGTTTTGCCCCAGGTAAGCTCGGGAAAACTGCTGACAGGTGCTGTCTTACCATTTTTCCATCTAGAAACCAAAATTCAAAATTGCTCGTTTGTGATTGGTAGAGATTAAGACGAGGAATAGTTGAAGGATCCCTGCAGACATTCGACAGAAAATTTCTGACAAAAGAGCTGTAATTAAAAAAGCGAAGAGGTCTTGTCACCCAGATGACGTTCACAGAGCAACGAATCTTGTTCATGAAGTGAGAAATGCTCTTCACGAATTCCGTAATGAGCAATGAAGCGACTTTCTGTCGGGGATGCTTGACTCAAGTATTCCTCTCTGGAAAGTTCCAAAGTCGCTCAGAAACGGAAAGCGAGAACAACTCCCACACATCCACGGTCCTAGGGGCATAGTCTGTAGGACAGAGGAAAAGTTCGAGGTTTTCGCTGATGCAATGGAAATTCAGTTCTCTCCCAACTATGACTGTGATAATGACCTCGACGTGGAGCAACATATTGTAAGATCTGCCAGGAGATATTTTAGGACCAACGGCGTCAGTGGCAGTAGTGCCTCCCTTAGTGATTTTTCCTCAGAGGAATCTTCAGAAGATTCATCAATTAAAGAGCTGCACGGCACATCAGCGGAATCTCCTGCGACTCCGCATTGCACACCAGCAGAGCTCCAAGGTCATATTAAAGACCTCAAGGTGCGTAATCACTAATAAGGCGCTGAAGCTACTTTCGCGGAAGTCCTTAACTTATCTCGTGGCAATAATCAATGCTATGCTAAGGACCCAGCACTTCCCAACGGCGTGGAAGACCGCTGATGTCATAATGATTCCAAAGAAGGTGGGTTCGATATTCCCCCAGGATTACCGCCGTCTACTATCAGCTCCTTCTAAGCTCACTGAAAACGTGATTCTACGTCACCTTGAAAATTTCTCGGCAGACCACAATGTGATTCCTGACGTGCAATTTGGCTTTCGGTCTCAGCATAGTACGGAGCTACAGGCCATAAGGCTTGTTGAACGAGTAACCAGGGGGTTCACCCGTAACGAAAGTACTGGCATCTTGCTACTGGATGTCTCAAAGGCACTTGACAAAGTGTGGCACAAGGGCCTTCTCGACAAATTGATCCATAAAGGCTTCCCCTTCTGTCTCCTAAAACTTTTGAAATCCTTTCTCGAGGGTAGGAAATTTCGGATCAAAATTAATATTGCCCATCAAAGCCGGTGTCCCTCAGGGTTCGGTTCTTGGACCAATCCTTTATTCACTTCTTATTCATGACGTCCCTTGCCCCAGCAGCTGTGAAACCTATCTCTATGCTGATGACACTGCCCTGATGGCCCAGTCGTGCTCTGGGGATCTAGTTCACGATAGGCTGCGAAGTGCAGTGGACGAGGTATTGGAATGTTCGAATCGGTGGCTGATCAAAATTAATCATTCGAAAACGCAGGCAATCTATTGTACTAAAAAACATAGCGGCGCCCCGTCTGAGGTTTCAGTTAATGGAGCTCGGGTACCATGGGAAAGCTTTGCTAAGTATCTCGGTGTCACTCTTGTCAAGGGGATAACCTGGCAGAAGCACACTGAAGCGTTAAAAACTAAATTCCAAATCTCGTTTTGGCAACTCTACCCTGTGCTATGTAGAACATCAAAATTAAGTTTGATCAACAAAGTTCGGCTATACAAGATGGTTATTAGACCAGCGATCACTTACGCAAGTGCGGCTTGGTGTTTTCTCGCCAAAACGCATTTGCGTAGCCTGCAGGTTTTGTAGAACAGAACCTTGCGTACAATAACTAACGCCCCATGGTATGTTTCCAACGAGACCCTTCACAGAGACCTTGAAATCCCTTACCTAAGGGACTACATCAAACAACAAGCGCAGCTACGTTACAGTCAAGCAGAAGCGCATAACAACACTTTGTTGTGCGAGTCAGTAGACTACACAGTCGAGCAAGTTCGCAAGCACACAAGGCCGCGACTCGCACTGTGAACAAAATTAAATCATGCGACTTTAGGTCCAACCAAAATTATAATTTTTCTTCAACAACCAATCCCAAAATTAATTTTAGGATCAATTTAAAATTGCCGAATACTAACTAGCAATGCCAAGGCACCCCTCAAATTGATGCACTTCTTTTTTCTTTGCTCTCCCTCCTTCCTTCCTTCCTTTCTTCTTCCCTTCTTTCTCCCTGACTTTGTTTGGTATCTGGGCAACCAGACCTGACAGACCTACTGACTTACAAGACTTCAACCAAGAGCAAAGGTCCTACGGACCGCTCTGACAGACAATGACGAATAGTAGTAGTTGAAGGAATCGACTGAATGTTGGATTTCTGGTTAGTCGACTTTGATCCGCTGCTTTATCATAAAATTGTGCCTAAATCCTGATGAGCTTGATGACACTATTAGTTGGTGTTTTTTTTTGTGATAGACTTCTGCAATGCAGAAAATTAATTGTCCCTAAACTATAATACTTATAGAATTTATTTTGTTTTCAGGCTCTCAAGAGTGTCTTTTCTTACAGCATGTTCTTGCGTACAATGACCATGATAGACTAATGAATATGAAAAAGCACCGTAGGCTAATAAATCATTTCAAATTGTGATTTGTCTCTTATTTGTGCCATACTCTACATTTTGCTAGGATTTGTTCCATGGGTTCCTATTTTTGAAAATTACGCTCAGTTGGCTATGACTAAGATCGCCAGTTATTTGTAAAGTTCCCTGTGTCATTCAATACACTGGATAAATCTTTGTACTTCGAATTAAATGGTAAAAACGCCTGTCATGGTGTATATGTGAGTATACAAACATTAATACTAAAAGAAAAACTATTGATATTAATTATTGTATACAATCAACAAAGCAGTAATCCCTTTTACAACGTATGTATCTCCGTTACAACTGTTCCACTAAATTATACAAATAAATACTTTGTTATTTAATTATACGCCAACGCCTGCATTTTTTCTGCAACCAGGATTTCGATAGACACTTGCAAAGATAGCCCAAGACGTTTAGACGATCATGAAGTTAAAACTACTGGGAAGCTAAAGCCGAGTAAATTTGTACCTCACCTGTACTGTTATGAGACTACAGTCTAGACCAAGGTGACTGATTATATGGTGAGAGGAATGTTACACGATAAGTAGCAGTTAAAATTTTACAGGTGTACAACCTGAAAAACGCGTCCAAAATATTCTCATTCCTTGATAACTGTAATATACACAAATTCTCAAAACGAACGAATTCTGGGACATTTGATCTTTGACATCAGGTTAGGAACTTTATAAACTGGTCAATCGTAGCTCACATTTATATTTCCTGCAGTAGCTCCGACCTGCTAAAGAAATCAATTGGCTTGTTCTGAGAAATATACTAAGTGACATATAAATCCGAACACCCAGTTTAAATGGTCTTATTTTAATAAAAGTTGGTGAATGTATTTATCTTACTGTAAATAAAATGTGAAAAAATTTTCAGCCTTATCAGTTGGACATTCCGGTTTTTATACTGCTTTTTTTTAATTCACTAACGCTCTAAAAATGAATATTTCAGCCGCAGTAAAGAATCAACGTTGGCGGATTTTGGTTCTTGACATCCTTTACGATCGGTTACGATGCCTAGAGTACGGAGACCTGTACGATTTCGTCAACTTAGTGAGTTTGATAGGGGCCGTATAGTGGGACTTCGGGAAGGTGGACTTTCTTTTCGGGCAATTGCAGTTAGAGTGCACAGAAGTGTAGACACTGTGGTTAGGTGTTGTCAGGCATGGCTTCGAGAAGGCCGTACGCAAAGAGCAAGGGGCACTGGACGCCGCCGTAGAACAACAGACCGTGAAGATCGCCGCCTAAGATTATTGGCCTTAAGGGACCGTTTCTCCACTACCAGGTCCATTGCAAATGAATGGTTTGCAGAACACGGAAGACCTATTGGCATGCAAATTGAGCAATCTCCTACCCATCATATCCCACACGTGCTCAATTGGGGATAAGTCGGGAGATCTTGGTGACCATGGTAACAATGTGACATCATTATGTTGAAAGAAGTCTAGAACTTCGTGGATATAAAGCTGCACGTTCATGTTACCTCTGATGAAGATTAAAGGTGACCAAGAACCATAAGCTATAGCACCCCAAACCATAACTGTGTGATGAACATGTCTTTCAACAAAAAACTGTGGATTCCTCCTTTCACCACGTCGCCTTCTAACCCTGGCACGACCATCGTGCATGCCTAAACAAAATCGAGACTCGTCACTAAAGACAAAAATTGTTCCATTCCTGATCCCAGAGTGACCGTTGTCTTCACCACTGAAGGCGATTACGTCGGTGTTCTCGAGTTAAAGGGAGGACCCAGTGTGGCCGGTATGAAAACAAGCCAAAACTTCTCATTCGTCGGTAGAAGCACTTCGAGAGGAGTTGGTGGTTGCCTGGAATGAGATACCACAGGAGGACATTGACCACCTGATCAGAAGCATGCCTAGGCGCGTTGGAGAATGCGTAGCACATCAGGGTGCATCCACACATAATTAAAGGTCAAAGGGCTTTAAAGCAGTGCAATCATTTTGAAATTTTTATCATCTACTTATTATGCTTTATTAAGTACTTATACAAAATTTTATTAAAATAAAACCATTTAAACTGGGTGTTCGGATTTATACGTCACTTATTATATGTCAAAAATCAAAAGCATGCTCAATGCAATGGAGTAAGCTCAATAGATGGTGCCAATTTGAACACGAAAAATGCCAAATTTAATCAAATACACTCTAAGAATTTCATTTAACAATAATGAATATATAAATATCTATAAAAGAGTTAATTAAAATGATATTTTTCCTGTTCACATCAGGTTTTTTCTTCAGAGAAAGGGGTAATTTCCCAACGAAATCGGCTGCAAAACAGCTACAGAGCTGGAGGAGTGCAGATGGTGGTTTTGAAAGCCCTGGATTTCTTTCTGTGGGGTATGCTGAACAAATTAATACTGTTGATCCGTTACAAGTATATAGATAATGCGTTTCATCAATTTCAAGCCAGAACAAATTTTGCGGAAATACGTTTTTCTTCATTAAAGAGATTCCGCACCTGTATCCGTCAGAATGGTGGTCCTTTTGAACATTCATTGAAAAAAAGCTCTGATTATCTAATCTATTGTTTTATTTTTACAAAAGCAACGCACTCTAGGACAAAGCACAAGAGTAACTACTTGTAGCAAATTAAAGGTGAAATTCAAAGAATTGCGCGTGTCAAAAAAAAACAGTGGCGTACTATGTAAAAATAATGCCAGTTATCCCCTGTATCCCCGCCACTGGTGCACTTTAATTTTAAGTGAAGATTTTAGAATGTGCACAATACTTAGGTAAATAGACATACTAAATTTTAGTTCATTCCAGTTGACGGTTTTGAAGACATTAAAAAAAACATGTTATTTATTTTTCAACTTCAACAACTCTTTTTTTTAATGAAGCTCACAAGAAAAAATGTTACATAGAATACCCCCCTAAAAATGCGGTTCTCTCTATGATGTTTCACTTTTGGTCACGACTTGTGAATCACCCTTTATATAAAATCTTATAAAAAATGTTTTTAATTCATCGAGAAGTGTAGTCGTCCTGTATTATTTTATGCTGTCTATACCTGAATAGTAATATGGCATTGGAAGCTGAGTGAAACATATCGGTGTAATGAATATAATTGTTAAATTGTTGTGCGCTAACCGGTATGTTTAATGACAATGTATTTCTCTCGTTTACAGCAACCCACTTCATGTAGTAATAATTTACAATACTAACATTCACTATGAATTTGTGCACATGTCGCTTATAAGTCGTCTCTTTTAATTAGGTTGAAGGACTGATAAAGTATGTTGTTTTTTGAAGAATCTTTGGAAACTTATCTCACTCTCTACCGTGCATGATGTGTCCAAAAAGTTTGCTCATTTTCGAGAGTAGATAAAATACGTCTTCCGGTAAGCATTTCTACAACAGATGCCGCTTTTGAGTTTTGTGAATGTTACATGGCGTGTATATCTCGACAGACTATATCGATCATTGTCGTCGGTGACAGTTAGTCTGTACTGCTCCAGTTTCGATGAAATAATAATAATCATATTAATAATAAAAATGATACATAATAATAATTAACCGGACATCGTTAACAAAGATAATAAAAATAAGTTATGCACTATAATTGATGTTGCAGTACCATCGGATTACAACGTGAAGGACGAAGAGGCTGAAAAGTCTCTAAGGTACACAGTTGACCATAGAGATAAACAGAATGTGGCAAATGCGTTCGCACATGGTACCAATTATAATAGGCTCCACAGGTGCTGTATCTAAGAATTTTGACGCACATGTAAAGCTAATCTCAGGTACCTGTGGCCATATTCGGTACAGCCCATCATTAGAAAGGTCATAGCGTAACGAGTAACCTAAGGGGTAACGCATTTCCCTGGTTTGACAAAGAAAGTAAGAAAGCTACCAACAAACAGGAGCTGAGAAATTTAAAAGAAATATTAATAATAATAATAATGACTTTATTCTTCTACGGTTTCCCATCTACAGGATAACATAACAATCAAATTACATGCCTTTTGTGAGCTATTATGCGTTAACTGAAGGAATAATTATATTATAATAATTATATCCTAAACAGATATGCATATAATTAGCCCAAAAAAAGAATTCCAAATTAGTTCCATAACCTCTTTGCTGTTCTGATAAACTCATTCAGTGTACATAACAATATATCACAATGACTGTAGATACAGTTTAATTTATCACACATAACATAGACTGCAGCCCTAAATAACATATTAGTCTGAGATCTAGGTAGCTTAAATGTCGCATTACGCCGAGATGAGCAGCTTGTCCCAGAACATCAGAACAATCAACATATCTATGAAGCAATTTATATGAAAACAACGCCGCCATAAAGTGTCTTCTAAGCTCTAAACTAGGTATTCCAAATCTAATATCATTATTGATTGCCCTTTCGGGATAAATGCCGTCAACTTTAAAGGCGAGAAACTTAAGAAGTTTCTGCTGGACTCGTCCCACAAAAATTTTATGCTGGCATATTCTACTTTCGATCTAGTGCAAGTAAAGTAGATTAATACTGCTGATATTGTCAATTCCTTACTAGAAACCCATTGTTCAGCTACAGTTTTCTAAATATTAAGAAAAAAGTAAGCTACAACCGGAAATAGCACCTAAATCGCTAACCTCCGTACATATATATATATATATATATATAAATATATATATATTCAGGCTTTTTGTCAGAATATTATATTTAAAATCTATTAATTCTTTTTTTCTTGTGAAACTCACGACCTTACACCTGTCTACATTTAGTGTTAATTCATAATTGTTACACCAGTTCTGAATCAGATCAAGCTGGCTCTGATAATGGCGATTCATTTTTGAATCACCAGCAAAACCAAGTTTTTTCAACGTCCAATAGCTGTCCAATCATTTATAAAAATTGTAAAAAATAACGGACCCGAGTTTGATCCCTGCGGACCTCCAGATATAGCTCCATAGGCTTCCGACCTAAGCCATATTATACGAGACAAATTGTTTCATATCTGTTAAGAACAATATGATGGGCTTCACAGCCTCATCAGAAAATCTAAAATCGACTTGTCAACCAAAACGCTATGAATTTTATCAAAAGCTCCAGCGAAATCCGTATATATTACATCTACCTGGCTGCTATCATCAAGAGCTCCTGATATGTATTGAGCAGTGTTGCAAGGTGGAGTCAACGATATTTCGGTAGAATTGTATGGAATTTTTCGGTAGATTGAATACCGAAGAGTGAATGAAGGCATTTACTTATAACAATTTTATTTAACTCAAAATATAAAAGACAAAACAAAAATTAACCGTTTATATCTCACTTTAGCTAACTAAAAATAAAATATTCTCAATAAAAAACAGAAAAAGCGTATAAAATGTGTAAGCTATATTGGATAATCATTCTTCGGATTCATTTTTGTATATGTCTTTATCAGTCATATTATCTACTAATTTTGCTTTGCCAAATGGTCCATCAGTAGAATTGGCAAATTATGCTCGGCCAAAAATGCGCTCAAACGAATTTCTCTTGGAAATAATAAAATAATCTATGTAATCTCAAATCTTCTCAAATAGATTAATTAATTTTACCTACTTTAATATCATTTTCTAATTTCTTTGATGCACCTGCAACTGCAAAAGACAACAGTTTTGGCTGTTTTGCTATGGTTTGCACTTTTTTATGAAATTGCCCATTTGCGTGTTTTATAAGTGCATCTTCCACTTTTGATATTAATATCTTAATCACAGACCATGCATTTCGCATAATCGCGCTCTTTATTGCTTTTTTAAGCCAGTCTTGGAAATCTGGCAATTCTTCCCAGTCTTCCTTATAATATTGGGCACACGCACGCGAAAAAAAGAAATGACTGCAAGACAGGCAATACTAATACTGGCCGAATCCGAAATTACTAAGTACACGAAATCATACAAACCATATAATACAGGCATGGACTTGTCACGAGCCGCTAGGCCTAGGCGATGTAGCCAAATCATCGAGTATCTTCGGTGATTCCCCAGATGAGAAGAATCAGCGTATGTGGCACACCAATGTCAGGCAAAGAGAATACAAATATATCTGGTCTAGTACGAATAATAATCGTACTTTTGCCATTCTTTTTATCGCTATGCTTCAGAAATATTTATCTTATAAAGGAAACAAAAATCATTCAATTGAAAGGAAAGTCCACTTTTCGTTAGATTTTGCTTTAAAACCGGTAGTTCGGTAGACCAGGACCAAAATCGATAGATCTACCGAAAAATCGATAGACCTGGTAACACTGTTATTGAGTAACTGACTATTATCAAACTAGTGATAACAGATCATTTGGCAGTGAATTCATTCTGATAATGCGAGAGCTGATTCTCAATTTCAGAATAAATGCGGCTGTGCAAAATTAACTCAAATATCATTGCCAAACATAGAATTAATTGATACAGGCCTATAGTTAGTAATATTATTTTTGTCACCACTATTATACACAGGACAGAGTTTCGCTATTTTCCACATAATAGTCGGTACTACTGCAACAGAATACTTGACGCTGCATAATCTGGAATAAAAAGCAGATATTTTAGACGGTCAGCTAAATCATCACGTAGATGAAACCTATTTCTCACCTTCCATTGCTTTGATCGGACTAGGGTTTCTAAGGAATGAAGCCGATCAAAAACCAAGAAATAATGTTTGCCTTGGGAAGTAGGAAGTTAGTCTACTTGAAGCCATTTTTTTAGGTTGCTGTTGTTTGAACTATTTCGGGGGTGTTCAACATTTTTTGAGCACTATTCTTAAAAATAGATAATTTCATGTTACCAGTCTTTGAAGTAGTTATAAAACAATATCTACAACCCATACCTCACAGCATTTTTCAGAAATATTATATTGTAATAATCGTAATGTTTCGGAATCCTTACAAAATATTACTGCAATATCTTTAAGAGTATCTGAAAGGGCCTCTTTTGTACGTATATTCGATTCTTTGATAAATATTACAACGAAATGTTACAAAGTAATGGTCATAACTTTGTATGGTGTCAGGTTATTGCAATATTGAATATTTGTTCAAATCAAACATATCAGTATGAAATTCCTCTTATTTCTGTGTATAATACATCCCACTTCTGCAGCAGCTCTTTCCTTTGTATCTACGCCACTGTATATTAAGATATGCCCGTTGCCTAGATTTTCAGTCCCATTTCCCTTTTTGTTTGTTTCTGTTATTACCAGAATTTCTATTTTTGATTTTTCAAATTCACTAACTAGCTCAGGTTCTTTGCCATCTAGACTTCTTATATTCCTGGTTGCCAATGTCATGTATGCGATCCTGCAATCTTCTTTTTTTATGTTTATATATTCCTTATTCGTTTCCGTTGCCATAACCTGTTTCATCTTCATTTTAAGTTTCTGCATTCCATTTCCACACATCATTATCCACTATTAGTTTTTGATAGCCCATTTTAGTGTGTTTACCTTTCTTTCTTTCCTCGTTTGCTTTGTCTCTTATTTTCTTTTGTATGTCTCGTTCAGTTTTAGTTAATCATGTTCTTTCCATTAATTATTGCATTATTTTGAATTTATCGTCCATGCTATTAAGTTCTACTAAGCACACCTTTTCTGCTAATTTTCTGGCTCCATTGACTGTTACTGCTACTATCAATTTTTCTCCAATAAAGCGTGCCATCTTTTCTCGTAAATTTGCTGTTTTGCCCGTATTTAAGTGATATCCTTGTATAACAATGTTTTTCCTTCGTTTTTCACTTTATATTTTCTCTATTTTAACTTTAGTTATGGTGATTTTCTGTCTTAACTGTTCCACTTCTATCTTTACCTGTTGGTTTTCCTCTCTAAGAATTTTTACCTCTTTTTTGTATTCATTTTGTTATTTTCTCAGCTGTTTTACTTCCTCATACAATGCATTCACATCTTTTCCACATTCTTCCTAGTTCTGTTTGATTTCCTTAACATCCGTAGTTAGATTTGTTAAAAGCCCCATCATTTGTGTCATAACATCTTCCTTCGATTGCACCACTTTGATTGGGGATCTACTCAATTTTTTGCTTTTTTTTTAAATTTCTTCCGCAACATCCCTTTTTCCTTTCCCTTCATCAGTAGTGTAATCATCCTGGCCAGGAACTTTAAGGTAAACTTTTACCAGATTCCATAAGAATCAATATAATCAATAATCATCTAATTTTATTATTAATATTTATTAGTCAAT
The DNA here is from genome assembly GCA_963669975.1 of Acanthoscelides obtectus. Taxonomy (NCBI): domain Eukaryota; kingdom Metazoa; phylum Arthropoda; class Insecta; order Coleoptera; family Chrysomelidae; genus Acanthoscelides; species Acanthoscelides obtectus. Next base: position 104,390,315 of record CAVLJG010000003.1, on the reverse strand, counting down.
ATTTGTTTCATGCTATTCTGGGAAATATTAATAATCAAACAATCAAATCTGATACTGTTATTATACTTTATCAACTGTTGATTATACTCCAAGATATTGAATGTGTGATGCTTACCTTGCAAGTCAAATAAATCATTGAATCATTTACAAGAAAAACAACTTTTACTTTCAATTTCCTAATGAATCACAATGTGCATTGTGTAAGCCACAAGTAAATTCGTAAACGTCAACTCAAGCACTTAAGGTTTTAGATAAGCATGTATCACTGGCTATTTGGCGATTCGACAATTTATCTAAAACCGTACGGAAGTCACGTATCTTGAAAAGTGACATTATGCCAAGATGTTAACTTAGCACTTAGTTGTACGTGTTGCCTAAACGACATGAGGCTTCAGTTATCAATGTTTGGCTCTGATTTTATGTGATAGATGACATTACTGGAGGTCTAAGCTGTAAGTTGTATGTGTTGATGATAATTCCATTGTATTCTTGTCTCAAATACACTTAATCGAGATTGAAAGCTAAAAATTAATGGCGCAGCCACTTTTTCTTATACATTCTGGAAATTACATGTACAAATTTGCTGAATTTCAAAAATGAGAGAGATCAGAAATAATTATATTCATGGTACACTGTCGAAGTACAAGCCATATACATGCTAACAGTAATTACACACAACGCGGGCGCGGTGATGATTTCCCGTAATTCTTCTCAGTTTTTCGTAATTTATAACTTTGAACATAACCTCTCTTCAGAAAGCACAACATATAAATGACCCGTCATATTCAACATATTCAGTAATGATTTTCTCACACAGCAAATATCACTGATTTTATACACATGCAGACCAATACACATAATCATCCAGATGCGATCTTGCTGTTCAACCAACTTTCTTCTCAGAGATAAAACTACAGACACGGATCACTCAGCGTCACAAAACTATGCAACCAATAATGCGTGGAGTTTAGTTGAGTGATTCGTTCATAGATGGACGTTCACAACGATCCTAGTGAGCAAACGTGGAATGACTGTTTGCGCCCTAAAAACTACCTAGTCTCCAAGATTACATCTTATAGGTTTTTTGACGGTTTGTAGGTGTTTTTACATGATACCCGTGCCGATCTCTTTGCACTGAGGAGACCTAGGTACTGCGCTATCGGAAATTGTAATCCTTTGCCAAGTACAATAATTGACATCCGCTAGATCTAAAAAGTTGCCAACATCGGACATCTTTCACAGCAGGTTCAAATTCTGATGGCGCCAAATCTAAAAGCAGCTGTCTTCTTTTGTTTGCTAGATATTTATTTATCATGGATTTACGAAACGGGAAAACACAAAGTAATCAAAAGTTTATCTCGTTCAAAAAACGGTATAATAGTTGAAAAAACACATTTTTTTGGCTTTTTCTTCAAAACTACACCCATTGATGTGCATATGCGTACCTATCATATTGATATTGCTATGGACGCAATAAGCCAATAAGTATGAATAAAATCTCATGATATTTCAGAAAAAATAAGAATGAAATATCCCTTATCCCTCATTTTATGTCTCTCAACCATAAATTGGGAAATATTACAAAATCAATATTTCTGAAAGATGTACGCAATACCAATTTTGAAATGCGATATTGGGAAAGATATGTATATACTAGAAATATCTCTGAAAACTACGCAGAACCATATATAGAACAATAGCGAAGTGTGAGCAGGGAATACAATGTCTGAATCTCCCAGAAAGTGGAAGACCACGTGCATTTACTCTTCAGAGGTCAGAGAAATTGGTGAGAAGAGCAAAAAATCAGATCGGAAGGTCAACAAGGACATGACGAACAGTATTTAATTTTGAGTAATTCTGAAATCAAGGGAAACGACGGATTTTATACGGACAATGTGAAGGAATGCCCTGACAATGTTAGATACAAACATAAAGTGAAATTTGCCGATAAAATCTTTGTCTATTGCTCAATTTCTGACACGGGTGTATCCAAACCTTTAGTGGGAAGAGTTGGTGGCGAGCTATATTGATAACTGCCCTTTCAAATTCTTCAGTTTGTTCTCGAACATCATGCTAATGACCATATCATGCCATTACTCAAGAGATACCCAAAACTGGCCTCGACAACATAACATACCTTTTGTTCCCAAAAACGAGTCCTCCAACGCAGAATCTCCCAATAGTGAATTTTTGGGCTTCACTATGTAGGAAGGTTTATTATGAAGGTTGGGAAGCCCAAAATGAAGAAGGACGGCGAATTTACGAAATACTAGAGAAATTGATCTCAATTCCGTCCAGGGCCTCATGAGAGACATTTTAAGAAAGTTGCGTCTGATACAGCAGAATTGGCCACTCCACATAGTTCGATAGTATAGTTTAGTTAAGTATTGAGTCGTTATTTATGATAACTAGTTAGTGTTTAAATAAGTTTCTTCTTTAAAAAAAATCCGATAAATATTTTGAGCCAAAGCTTTTAGAACATATCGTACGTAAGTGGGATTCTGGATTCTGAGCTTTGCATGTTGCTATTGTTGTGGTAGACAGACAGTAGTTATATCTCAAGCCAAAAAACGCGCATAGGTTAAAAATACCGAGTTAACCTACTTGACCGGTTTTTTATTACTTCCTTTAGAAGTAACCGGCTGTCTAGCCGCCGTTTCCTTTCTATAAACGGCACATTAGAAAGATCTAATAAGCCTCTTAATTGCCCGCGTATATATTAGAATAACAAAACTTGATTAACATTCGAACCCTACCACCATAAGATTGCGACTCCTTCTGAAGGTCACGCGGTACCAACACCGGCGACCGTACCAGTAATCACCATATTTAATAATCTATCCATTCAAGCAAGACCCAGCCGTATATATTTTAAATCTTTTAATATTGCACTTCACTTGTCATCAGTTCAATGTCCATCCTTTGCTGAAATGGTCCCTGTGGTGCTCTCGATCCTTTGGCTCTTCATCGCTGCCAGCCGCGGGGAGATCTTCGAACCTGCCAAAGAGGCACACGTTGAGTTAGAGAAGAAAGCGTACTTCCCCGCCTATCCTCCCTACGAAGAAGTGGTACCGCAAGAACAAGTGATCGCCGTTACGCCAGAAACTGTGTACAGGTACACCAAGGAGGAGGTTCCAGTGGTTATCAAGGCACCTGGACTTGAAAATGGAGGTGAACAGATCGCGCATAACAATGGGTATAGTGGAGTGTTTATTCCTGAGCAGACCTACAAACCTCAACACCAAGTGACTACCCACAGGCCAGAGCAGGTAACTGTTCTCCATCACGTGACTACGCATAGGCCGGAGTACCATCACGAACCATCACGTAGACCAGAACAGCACCATGGGCCGACACATATACCAGAGCACCACCATGAGCCATCACGTAGACCAGAACAGCTCCACGAGCCAACACATAGACCAGAGCACCACCACGAACCATCTCATAGACCAGAATATCACCACGAACCATCCCACAGGCCCGAATATCACCACGAACCATCCCACAGACCCGAATATCATCACGAACCTTCCCATAGGCCCGAGTATGAGCAGATTCCTGAGCACAAGGTTTACCATCACGCCCAGCATCAACCAGAACCCATTGAGTACCATCACAAACATCGTGAGTCTTTGCAACACCATAAACAGTATGACGAAAGCCACGAACACAAGGATCACGAGTACAGAGAACCTCTGGACAAGTACCCGCCCAAGTACTTCTACAAGAAAGACTTCAAAGAGAAACTTAAGGAAGCCGTGAAGGAGAAAATCCTTGAATTGCTGAAGAAGAAAGTGGAATATAAGAAAGAGAAGTTATTGCATAAGATCTTCCATGAAGATGATCATGATCACCATGATCACCATGATCATCACCATCACTACGACAAGGGAGATGAGTTCAAAAAGTGGGTGAAGGCGTTAGCTGTGAAGGTGATATTTGGTGCCAAAGAGAAAGGGATTGATTGGTTGATATACATGAATCATCTGTTCCATACGCCCATCCATGACATATAGGCTGTTTTGTGTTGTTTTGTTTTGTTGTGTTTTTTTATCTATCTGTGTTGAAGTCAAGATCATAGCCATATTTGTTTTCGATACATGAGTGTATTAAAATTGCTTTGTGTATTTATTTTCGTGTGAGTATATCATTTTTTTGTTGTATGAGTTTGATAAAACTGACAATTGTAGACGTCAAACTACATTTCTTTAGTCATCCAGTAATCGTTTTTATTATTCGATATGACAATAGTGAAACGGTTATCAAGCAATACTGGAGAACAAGGATTTGTTTTTTGAATTCAACATTTGTTACTTTTGATGAAACTTTATTAGACAACTTTGATGTACTACTTTGATAGTAATATAATATTAATAAATTGACAGATTTTTTCAATATCTGCAGTATTAACCTTGTCACTTACTAAGAGGTTAAGAGTGATAATCGTCTTTGAGGAAACTGTTGCAGTATTTTTTGTGCTTTCAAACAAAATGAGAAATAAAAAAGTAGTAATTGCTAATGTAGAATACTTGTTTTTATTCATTCATATGAATCCAAAAGAATTGCGACAGCTTTTTTCATGAAATGATGTATATCCTTGTGCAAATTGAGTTTTTCTGTGCGAATAATTCCAAACTAATTTTTCCAATGAAACTTTGGATGCTTACGATGTTGTACATATCTATCAATTATCAATGGCAAGGTGCTGCAAGTTTTTTCAGTCCTGTAGATCAAATCACTGATCTATGAATAACGGTTCTTGCATTATAATTAACAATGAACTAATCAAAATACATTTCAACGATAAATAATAGAGACCTTGAATATATACTCTCACCTCAGTTGGTACAGAATTCAGATTTGATCGTATTATTATATCTTTCTCATACGGAATTGTCTTTATATGCGGTACTGTCATCGGCAGTAGCAAAAATTCAGTCAAGAAAATTGAAAAGATAAGTCGCTATAAAAAGATGATCAATTTAGGGATAACTTCGCCGGTTCTAAGGTATGCATTACTTCATTGTGGTAAGAAGTTAAGCCCGATGTATTACAGCGCAGAAACCCAAACGTTTTCTCAATGCTATGATTCTAAGGTTGAAAGTTCTTCAAAACGCACATTCCTTACGGCAAATGGGTCTTGTTCAAATTTGCTGAAATTTCAGTTGTTACCAGTCTGATCAAAAGTCTCCTAATATCAGCGGTTTTCGAGTTACAGAGTGATCAAGCTTAAGTTGGAAAAATATTTGAGCTTACGACAGAATACCATTACGATTTTATGACTTCTTTGGCCATTGATTAGAAATTATGCAGTTCCTATAATCCCGATTCCATCGATTTACTGGCCATCTGACGATTATCACACACATTTTTACACACTTTGTGATGAGATCAGGTCATTGCAAGTCTCATGGAACAACGTCTTGTCAAAGTGGCTGGTACTTTAGTATTATATCGTCTATACCATTTCGATCAAAAGTCGAAATGGGCAGAAGGTTGGAGTATCAATGGTATTTGCAAGTATAGCATATTTAAAGAAATAACTGCTCGAGAAACCCTATTATTGGAAGTTGATTGCAAGAGCAATACATACTATAGCTACTGATTCGATCCACCTACTGAACGGTAGCCTGAATTTATTCACATTTTTTTCATTTTGATGATGAATATGGAATCCGGGAATGGTTTCTGATCAAATTGTCGCTGCTTTTGTATTATTTTGAATAAAATCTAATCTGCGAGTTACAGGGTGTGTAAGTACACTAAGTACACAAAAAGGAAAGACTTCGCCAAGAACACCTCAGCAGCAGGTATGGCTTTGTCTTTTCTGTTGATTTTCAAGGCAACTGCTACTCATCTACTGATGGTCATTGTTAAGGCACACAAAAATGTGTAACACGTCATACATTGATATTGCCAAACTTCTGTTATTCCAGAAAAAACCGGAGTTTCTAGGTAGGTCTTGAAATTGTCAGATAGTCATGTGTTTCGTGTACCAGACCAGACCTCAAATTGAACATGGTGGCAGAGTTTGGAAGACTGAGAAGTAGGGAAATGAGGAACGTACACAAAAAGGGTCACGCTTTGCTTGCAAAATAACAGACAATATTTTAAACATCTGCTTATTTATGTTTTTAAATTTTCATTTTGTGTTCAGGTCTTATCATGCCTTTTTAATTTCCTTATAAACTTCATTCGACAACAAATTCATGGCTAACTAAGGCAATACATAATTGAATTAAAGATCGAAAAGTTCATTTAAATGTCTAGAATTCAAATATGACGTCCATATGAAATTTGGATAAATTTGGTATGCAGAGCATATGACTGGTAATATCAAGGTCTACTTGGGAAATTCAGATTTTTTGAAATAACTAATGCTTGTCATTGTCAAATTATGATGTATTCATTTTTGAAATCAGAATTAAAAGCTCTATTCATCAGCGGAAAAATCCAACATGGCGTGCCTAGTAAAAAATAAAGTTGGTGCTGGAGGACAAGAGACGAAACGTCACATTGAAATTCTCTTTATGCTATCTTGTAGAAGAGAAAAAGTGGTAATTAATGTGCAATTTATTTTGACTCCCACTACAAATATGGTAAAAAAAAAAATTAATTATTTTGGGAGAATTCGGTTTTTTCGTCTCTTTTCGGAAGTAATTTGAATTTCGAATTTCCAGGCGGCATTTTTAATTGCCTACATATGCAACTTTGCTCCCATCCAAGCGACTTTGAGACACCCGGTATAGTTGGTTTTCCAAACAGTAGCCTTCTACAGTACCTTAAGGACTCAATATTACATGCAGTGTCTATAGACAAGTAGACAGTTTTTCAACAAAACCTTTGAAAGAACGAAAAAAAAATAATAATAACATTCAACCGATAGAAATATAGGCATAGTTCTCAATAATAACTGACAAACAACACAAAGAAAATCAATTACAAGAATAGTCCGTATTTCTAGCCTTTTGTGCTCATCATCAAACCTCGGGGTGGCGTTTTATTTCAAGCCTCTTTTTAAAATTGAATAGTGTGTAATTTTGGAATATAATAGATCATTATACAATTTAATAGCGCTGTAGCTAAATGATTCTTTGTAGTCATCCTTAAAATGTAAAGGTATTAATAACATATTTCTATTCCTTGTATTCAATTGATCGTGCTAACTTCTTATATACACATCGTGGTTGTTTGGTATACTCAGATTTTCGTACATATCGACACCATTTCGCGGTGAAATAAAATGGTAGTATGTTTTTTCCATAATATTGTGACCAAGAGTCTCTCAGAACGGCAGGTTTGTTCTAAAAAGTAGAGGAATCATCACAAGGGCATTCTTTTTAAGCACATGTTATAAATTGAGTTCACTACTTCGTCAGATTTCTGACTAGCTTTAAATTTCGTATAGAAGATACTATGCGAGCAAAACAAAAATATATATCTACTATGCCACGGTAACGGACAGAGATACAGATAGAATACACAGCAGTGCCGTTTTAACCTAAACATTTATCCAGGGTGTTTCAAATTCGACCATCACCATTCTGATCTCGGAAACTGTAAAACTGATCATATGGGGGCAAACTTGTGTATTTAGGTAATCAACAAAATGCCGCTTATATAGTTTCGAAATTCAAAGCACTTCCGAAAAAGGACTTTATTTATATTGGGATTTCAAAATAAATTGTGCATCAAAATTATTACTTGTCCTGCTTTACGTGATAGCATGGTTAGAATTTCAATATGTCGTTTCATCCTTTGTCCTCTAGCATCAACTTTATTTTTTCTTTTAAGCGCCATATTGGATTTTTGCACAGTTAAATAGAGTTTTCAATTTTAATTCCAAAAATGTACAATACCTCATACATCGACATCGACAAATTTTAGTTACTTAATAAAAGCAAAATTTCCTAGGTAGGCCTTGAAATTATCAGTCATTTGTTTCGCATACCAGATTTATCCCGAAATCACTTTTGTTTTTGAGACGGGTTCCAAAATAAATTGCCTGTTAACACTGCCAGTTTTCTTCGTCTTTAAGATGTAATAATTGGAATCTTATTATAACGTTTCATCTTTCACGCACTATTTGAAATCCCATCTCAAATAAGGCAAGAAAAAGATAAAAGTAATTTTGGGATAAATCTATTATGCGAAACAAATGAATATCTGATAATTTCAAGCCATATCAAGGCAATTCTTTTTTTTTAATCAACTAAAGTTTGTCAATGTCAATGTATAGTGTATTACATATACAAAAATCTAATATGGCGTTTATGAGAAAAAATAAAGTTGATGCTCTAGGACAAGAGACGAAACATCATACTGAAATTTTAATTATGCCATTTTGTAGAGGAGAAAAGTGGCAATGCTAAGGTGCAATTTATTCTCAAATCCCACTACAAATAAAGTCAGGAAAAAATTAAAACGATTTTGAGAAAATTCGATTTTTGCCTTCTCTCCGGAAGTGCTTTGAATTTAAGCGACTTAGGCCCGTATTGTCAGTCGTCCCTACAATTGTAGGGTGCGTTTATGGCCTCCTTGATTGTCATCCTCCTTTCTCTCCTTCAAAAATTTCTAGATTACACTTGTCCCGTGTCAGCGTCAGCGCTCTCCTATTGTGAAGATATGTTTTTAAATTGTAGGAAATTTCAGGCTGATAAAACATGATATAACTCAAAAGCAAGCACAATTTGATGCAAATAGATGTTTGTGACATAACCTCAAAATAGAGTTCTGACACGGAGAAGCAGAAAACTATGACAATCAAGGAGGCCATAAAGGCGCCCTACAATTGTAGGGACGACTGACGATACGGGCCTTAGTATCTTGTACAGTTTTCGAAATGCGAGTGGTGAGGGTCGAATTTTAAACACCCCGTATATGTTGCTTTAACAATAGTATTTGAACACTACGTACACTTTTCTCACAAAATAATCTTTGTAAATTTTGAGCCTTGTTTCTATAATATTCTAAAATCGAGAGCAAATTCTTCGTACCAAGCGCTAATTTTGCCGCTGTGCTTTTATGTCATGTTACATTTACATCTGTAACTGCAATAAGAAATAACACAGAATTCAAATTCAGCAACCAATTAATACGAAATTGCACCAGACGCAAGTTGATTACATTTGATATTATGTAAATCTAATGCTTACTTTTACTTATTTTGTATATTAATTATAAAATTTTGAAAACAAGGACAAGCGGTACTGCTAACCCACAAAATTATCTAGATATCATTAGATTGTTCCCATATTGTTTGATTACACGCAATAAAAAATACAGGATATTGCGATTCAAGCGTTATCGCAAATCGAGTATAAAAAACTGCACACAAAAAATGCCTGGAACTGCTGCGGGTACTTTCCCTCTTCGGAAACGTATAATCATATTGCCATTCACTCTTAGTTCAGTATATTTATCCCAACTATGGACATTGTCTCAGTTCATATAGCAACAGCACATTATTATTCAAAGCCTACTTTTTTATAATGCAGCAGTCGCGTAGACTTGAAACCTAAATACCGGGGCGTCACTGAACTCATAGCCTTATTAATCTGATTTTTGAGCTACCCGAGGTTAGCAGAACTGGGATGAAACTTCTCAGGCAGACTGTTACACAATCTCGACAACCTAGAGACGAAGAAGCGGTCGTACCGGCCAGGTCTCGACGTGCGAGTTGGGATGAGAAGCAGAAGCGCCGCGGCATCATGAAAGAGCGATCTAAGGAGCCGTCAACCCTTCTGTGAGAAACGGTCCCGAGACTGTCCATTACAGAAGTGACACTGATCAGTCAATCAGCCCTCTTCTGAACAGCATCGAGTATAGATGACTGAATAGGGGCGGCGGCACCCCAAACGTGTTAGCAGTATCAGGGCCTTGTACAGAGTTCGTACGTTGTGCGGAGAAAAGTAGTTCTTAGACCTAAACAAATAACTTAGCTTTTCACCATCAGATAAAGCGATTGACGGGATATATATGCATGCCAAATCAAGTCCTCGGTGATCTGGACTCCGGATGAGGGTAAGGGCGCTATGTTGATCAAGGTACAACACTGTGTTTTGAAAGCACTACATTGTACCAAATTGTTGCGTACCCTAACGGTGATAATTTAAAGATCGCTTCTAGAAGAGAACGTCACTTCTAGCTCAACTGCAGAGATCAGCTTGCCACACTGAACGCCTGCATGTAACTAAATGATTTTTTGTAGTCTTCCTTAAAATGTAAAGGTATTAATAACATATTTCTATTCCTTGTATTCAATTGACGTGCTAACTTCTTATGCAAACATCGTGGATGTTTGGTATACTCAGATTTCAATTTTTAGTACATATAGACACGATTTCGCGGTGAAATAAAATGATAGTATGTTTTTTCTATAATATTGTGACCAAGAGTCTCTCAGAACGGCAGGTTTGAATACCACCGGCTTCTGAGCAACAGGGTGCCAATCCATAAAGGAATGGATCATATATGGAATATCTATTCCATTTTGTATCATCAATCTCCCACCCTGTTCCAAAAAGTAGAGAAATCAGCACAAGGGCATTCTTTTTATGTTATAAATTGAGTTCACTACTCCGTCAGATTTCTGACTAGCTTTCAATGTCGTATAGAAAATACTATACGAGCAAAACAAAAATATATATCTACTAGGCCACGGTAAACTTAGCTCTTCACTAGCAGATAAAGCGATTGACGGGATATGTTCATGCCAAATCAAGTCCTCGGTGATCTGGACTCCGGATGAGAGTTAGGGCGCTATGTTGGTCAAGGTACAACACTGTGTTTTGAAAGCATTAAGCTGTACCAAATTGTTGCGTACCGTAACGGTGATAATTTAAAGATCTCTTATCAAAGACAACGTCACTTCTAGCTCAACAGCAGACATCAGCTTCCGTGTAAAGTGCTGTCACCGGCAAAGCTGTGGATGAATTTGATCGTGCAGGAGGTGGGATGTAGAACAACTGCAGCTAATCAAGAATTAAGGCTGGGAGTATCCCAACAGAACAGTAGAACGCCATTTATTAACTTTGACCAACATTTGTGTTTAACAGCATCTATCAAGTATTTCTATTTAGTAATAGGTTACAAGTCCGCGTTATGTTAGTTTTCACGAGATGCCTTTCCGCATGTAGAATCTTGATAGCAACACTGGACTATATCTTACATACGGCATACCCTCCAATAGTATTCAAAGCTTTTCGTTAAATTTGGCTGAGCGCCATACACTGTTTCTTATTATCCAGATATTTTATCACGGTTCTCTGCTCAACAGGATTCGTTTTTATTGGAATTCTTGTCACTCATGGATAAAAAAGCACAATATCAGTTCGACATATAAACGATGAACATAGCCAATATAGAGGGTGACTTCGAAGTTGAGTCATTTATTTTAACAGTGAGTAGATCTGATCAAAAGAAATGTTTTTTTCCTTTACCATTTTTCTGGTAAAATTAAAGTAACAAAGTTATAGCCCTTTGGAAGTTTGAGTACCGCCCTGTCTCAATAATAATATTATGTGCTTGTGTTTGGCAACAACGGATATAATTCGCCTTATCGGTTCATCGCATCGGAAACAAAAAAGCGAAAGAATTTGGAACGATGTTTTTACAATTATTTTATTCAGTTGTATACGTATACAGTCAGTGTCAGTCGGTAACGCGTGAGTGAATAGTGGTGTCTGTTGCGTGGCTCAAACGAAATAAAAAATGGCAAATCTTTATGCGGATCGGTTTCCCAATCGAGTGCAACCAACCCCTCGTGCCTTTGTTAATGTAGTACAACGGGTTCGTGAATCAGGTGACTTAAGACCTCACAGGGGACGGCATGCCGGTGCTCCAAGACCTCACGATCAAATACAGGTCCGCACTGAAATACTTGTCGGGAGGATACTTTATAGAACAAGGTAAACATTTTTATTTTTACACACATATTCTGGTTTATCTTCCTTCTACAATCATTATCTGAAAATTAATGACTCAACTTCAAAGTCACCCTGTATATATAAACGCGAGTTTGTTACGACTGTCGTCGTTTCTCGCTTCTCAACCTCCATAGGTCGCGGTCCCATCAGTCGCCCTCTCGAAGTCCTCTGGAAGCGCCATGGCTTCTGTTACATCGTCCTTCCAGCTTCGGGGGGGGGGGGGGTCTGCTGCATTTCCTGCTTCCCGGTGCGGTCCACTCCCATACTCTTTTGGGCCATCTGTTATGGTTCATTCTTTCTAGATGACCGTACCAAGCTAGCCGCTTTGATTCTATCGTATCGAGTATAGTTCCATTTACGACCATATTTTCTCTTATTCGTTCATTACGTATATGGTCTAGCTTTGACGGTCTGCTGCTTCTTCTCCAGAAGTCCATTTCAAGGGACAGAAGTCTGTTCTTTTCTTTTTTATTTGGCTCCCAAGTTTCTGCTCCGTAAGTGCTGATACTTTCCACAATTGAACGATTATGGCTTTGTTTATTTCCTTTTGTTATTTTGTCGCTCCATAGGAGCGAGTTTAGTTGACGTATCGCTCTTCTTCCCTGGGATATTTTGTTTGCTACATCAGCGTTGCTTTTCCCATTAGATGCTAGAGTTACCGCTAGGTATTTAAATGTGTTGCAACTTTTGACAAAGGCATTCCCAATATCTAGGCCATCAGCTTCGTCAGTTCCTACCACCATATATTCAGGCTTCTGCATATTTATCGTCAGACCCCACTTATTGTATTCCTCCTGCAGTTTTTGTAACATGTACTCGTACCTAGAATCCTCCTGGTCTCCCGCTATCAGTACCTGGTCGTCGGCAAATAACAGCGTGTATATCATTATATCCACAATTGGCAAACCCATGCTGCTACACCTCTTCTTCCAAGATTTCAAGGCACCCTCTAGGTAGATTTTAAAGAGCAGCGGGAAGATAGCCAACCTAACGCTATACTATCGGGTCCAGAAAAATATCCGAAGTGACGGTATCTCTACACCGTATCGACGTCTACGATAATTTGTCACAGCTACCAGGGCTGTCCGATAAGTATTATACTTATCCTAATGGCCTGATGGCGCCACTATCGCAAAAGAAATGTACTTCCGTGTAGCATTCTTGTAGATGGCTACTGTCAAGCCGAATCAGACTCGTTATTTTGTTTTGACCGCAATATCTGTCGGTGATTCTGTTTTTGGAAGCGAAATCGCACAGCCAAATCAAAGAGCGCTTGGATGCTGTGTAGGGTGATCCGTCTCCTCCGATGGCGACCAGCAAAAATCGGTTTAACGAGTCTCAACGCGGTTGCACGCCGGTTTTGATAAGCCTCGCCCAGGTGTCCCACAGAGAATAACGCAAGAAAAATCCCCGATATCGTATTGGTAGACGGCCGATTGAAGGTGCGGGAAATAGCTGAGACAGTAGGCATCTCAAAGGATCGCGTACGTCACGAAATATTGGACATGACAAAGCTGTCTGTGAGATGGGTTCCGCAGATCACTTTAGAACAGTGTTTGACACTGTCTAAGAGCAATTCGAAACAGTTTCTGGGTTGCTTCGTGACCTTTGATGAAACATGGATCCACTGGTACACACCAGAGAACAAGGAACAGTCGCAAAGAAAGACTTCACCCGGCAAACTTGCACCGAAAAAGTCGAAGACTGTCCTATCGGCCGGAAAGGTGATGTCCACCGTTTTCTGGGAGTCACAAGGTGTGATCTACTTGGCAATATGGTCTCAGGGCTCTACTAGACCTAATTATTGGATCGATTCGACGCCGGATTGCAGAGAAAACGGCCCCAATTGGCGAAGAAAAAAGTGCTCTTTCACTATGACAACGCACCGTCTCACACCGCTGCAATCGCCATGGCCAAAACTGCTGCCCCATCTGTCGTATTGTCCATATTTGGCCTCATTCGACTTCTTCTTATTTCCAAACAAACACAAGTCACTCGCCGGGCAGAAATTATAGTTAGAGGCTATCGCCTAGTTTGCACACCAAGAGAAAACGTATTTTTCAGACGGGTTAAAGAAGTGTACAGAGATAAAGCAAGGCTTTCCTGAGAAATAAATCACCACGTTTTCAAAATTTTCGTTTTTCTTATGTATGCTAAGTACTTATCGGCCCACCCTCGTACATTTCTTATCTCCACACTAATTATTATTATATAGCAGATATTTGGCTATAATGTCATCTATGAGGTTCAAACCTTTTCAAATTGATACGGAGAGGAGAGGCTATGGAAAAATGTCATACACGTCGTTTCGGTACTTCGTTGCATGTCGGATAACTTTTTGGACGCGGGAATATCGTATTAGGTTGGCTGTTTTCATGTAGAACTTAATATTTTGTAAGCGCAGTCTAGCAATTGTGATAAGAAACTAAGATCTAACCTTATTATACCAAGTCCTTATTTAATTGTGAAAATGAACATTAATCAGACTGGACTAACATCTTCAACACATTTACCGATGCCTTGTTAGCGCAGATTTAGTCACTTTTATATGATTTTGGTGGTTATGCGAATAAGTGACTAGGAATATTTCCATGAAACTGTCGACCTTCTATCGCCTTTATGCGGTTAATAGAACAAAACTACTCATTCGTGAAAGAATAAACAAACCACAATCGTTTATTCCGCATGAAATGCTAATAAGCTGGAATTACGGCTCGACTTGGTCGAAATTAGATGCATTTCAATGACCATACATCTTAACAGGTATGATGTAGACTGCTGCTATTGTAATGACTTTTAGTTGTACTATTTATTTAGTTACAAAAGAAAGTTTGTAGCAGGATATTGTTATCAAGTTTTTTAATAGAAGTGGCTAAGAGAGTAGCTACTTGATCATTCTACAACGTGTCAATAATCATTCGAATGATAAAACTAGAAATGTTTAAGAAAGTATAAGTCTGACTTCTGATGTAGTCGTAATAGGATCGTCGTCTTGTGAGATCATTTTGATGGACGATAGAACTTTTCTTGTGACCCATTCGTTTCGATTTGTCTGAAGACTTGATTTGGATTGAACCCTGACACAAATCGTAGCTCTTGCTCGGAAAAATCACCTAAATTATCATTCATTCATCTCTTTTATCTTCGTACTATGGACATTGCATTTATTGCATTCCTGCATATATCATCTATATGGGATACATCGTGTGAATTATCTGAAACTCTTCAAGAAATGCATATTTTCTCAGCATTGTAATATACACCTGTGAGCAAATACATACATATTCATAAAAATGTTTTGTGCTTTCAATCATTGTTTTACCGGCAGTACAAGGTCATTATTTCTGTCGATTTACGCCACACTTTTGTCCTTGTCATGTATGTACGAAAGATCGGGCGCTCAATGGAAATTAGGTGTAAGTTTCTTCTAGACATGAAAAACCTTCTGGTGGTATTTTCTAGGTTGAGCCACTTCTGTTTCAGTAATATCTGAATTAGGGTTCAGTATGTGTTGCCTAAATGTCGAGATACTTGAGCTATGTTCTGTGGTTGTGTGATATGATGAAACATCTGTTTCAGAGCGTGAGCCCGTCACAGCTCCCATCGCCTAAGCTGTAAGGTCATTGTACTATTCCTCCATAGGTGGCGTTCCTAGCAAGCGCGCGGGAACTTTTTCGAGCTAGCTAACTTTTCGATTGACTTTTTCGAAGTGACACTTCCATTTATGGGCGATGACATATTTACTGTTACATATCTTCAATCAGAATATGGATAAAGCACCACTTATTAATTATGTCATAAGAAATCCGATAATATCGAATATGAACTAAATTGCAAATCAACTGCCCTAGTATGTCCGTGGTTTTGCTTAGCTTGGGGGATGTACAGTATATTCAGATAAGAGATAGACCGGACATAAATAAGACCACGTGATCATCGAACCCTGTAACATTCGGCATTGACGTATTAAGAGTCACGCAGTACATATTTTAGATAGTAGATGCTGCTTTGCGTAACTTTGTAGTAAATTAGCACAATTCAATGTGTATACGATTGGTGATGGATATAGGATCATGTGGGGGTGGGGTAAGAAATATATAATGATGTAAATATACATAAGGGTTTCAAAATTTTCGCTTCGATTTCCAGCTTCGGATGCCGCCTGATGTTTGGTGAAATACAGTCGAATATAATCTCAAAATGGCGTTTAAATTAGCCTAAATTAAAAATAATCGTATATCTCTTAAAATTGCTTTTAGAATATTGATTAGTATATTTTTTGATTTCTAGGTAAATATGTCACCAAATTAAAACGTTCAAATAAAAATCAAGTTCCTAAACAGTTTCTGGGATCGGCTTATTTGGAATAGCCATTCGGCAACTGCGTGATGTCACTGATTCTGTCAGTACTTCAAGGTTCGTTCTTTGAACAAATTCAGGGACAAATTGTTGATCAATCTTCTACGTGATGGCTGGAATGTCGTAAACTATTTCTGTGGTTTGATTTGACATAAGTATCACACCACAGTCTGTATGTTCGCCGAGGTGTTTTTTAACTCAGAAATGCAAACGAGCCATGTGCTGTAAAATCCTACAAACTACAAACAGTTGAGGACACAACTCTCCACGAACCTCAGGCTTCAACTCACCAAACCTCTGTCCTTTCGAGATGATGAAAATCTATTCTAACATTGCACTAGTGCTTACTATGCTTATCCACTTCTCTCTTTATTTTCTGTATTATTCTTGATTGACTTAGGTTTTTTTTATATCGGAGCAGCCGCGCAGGTAGAAGCCTAAATGCTGGAACACCGCGGCTGCTATTATGATCCCAAAGAAATTTTGATAATACGACCTTGGAACTGCCTAAGGTTAGTAGAACTGGGAAAAGCTTCATCTTGCAGATTGTTCCATACTGCCCGTCGCTAATCAAGCTGTAGCGTTCGAGGTAGTCCGGGAGCTCGCGATTTATGCACCTCTTCATCACCGTACTTATAACAGAAAGCAGATATATTCCTATAGTTGTAAGGGTCGGTCTTAGATCCTTTCTTTGGGGTGTGTTGGCAGCAAACACCTTGCGAAGCACTTCCGCCTTGCCTTTGAGTCGGATACAATCGTTCCATCCTGGCACGAAAGTGGTGGAAGGCTACTGTGTGAGTAGTTCTTTTCAATCTGCTGGACCAGCGTCCAGAAAGACCGACTGTCATTGCGCTGCGACATTACCCGGTGCCTAACTTTTATATTGTGCTGGTTTTTGGCATTGCGAACCGCTTCGTTATATTTGTTTCTGGACTCGACGGGAAAATCTAGCGGGTGGTACCTCATCAGTCGACTTCCGCCTTCTTTTTGCGTGTTAATGATATTAAATAGACCTAAAGTGATCCGTTGGTGAAGTAGATTAAAACTAACAGGTGACAAAATATGGTGAATACAGGAATATTTGTGAAACGTAAAAAAGTTATTACACTTCACATTTCTATTTCCAGTCATTTAAATTTAATAGAAATATATTTTACGATTTAGAAATGACCGGCTAGAAGTGAGGCAGTGCGAAAATGTGGTTGCGGTGCTGATTTGCCGTAATGCTTTTGAAAGTTTGTGCAAATAAAAAAAAACGGGGAAAATCATCACCTCACATCACCTCTCTTCGGAAAGGACAACACAAATAACACGCCTGGTACAGCTATACATAGATATATTTGATGGGCAGCAAATTCAGTAATAATTTTCTCAGATAGCAAATGTCCACACCACACATCTTTTCATCTTTTGAGAGTAAACTCTACAGACTATCTAGGCATTTTACAACCAACAGAGCATGATGGGGGACTGACGTACAGCTTTCAGCATGGGCATTGAACGTGTCATGACAGCTTGTTATTTTCATTATCGCATTGGTTAGTTCTGTTAAATAGATGGCATCTTCTCCTGTCTCATTTCAATAAGGTTACTTTTCTCGAAATATCGGTACCGTTTGCAAGTAGAATTCAGTTCTGTTAATGGATGGTATTTTGTCCTGTCTTTATTTCAATAAGGTTACTTTTCTCTGAATATCGGTACAGTTACAATTCAAGAAATGTCACGGGGACACCGGTCCTTCTACCATTTCTGTCCTGCTAAAACCGTGAATACCACTACAAGGTATCTCATCGACTCTTCGCATTGCCTAATTGATTAAAGAACTGTTCTTACCATATCGAGCATGAGCATTGTTCAATTAGCAAATTTAACATGCGTATATTGCTTGGTATAAAGCTCCAAAATACACTTAACAAAAAAACAGTATTTCAAAGATGCCGTCAATGTCGACATCATTACTCTTGCTTTTTGGGGCGGCGTGCTTTCTAAGTGCGAGTGTGAGGGGTGACTTGGATATAATGGGAGGTCACTTCTTGGATATGGACATGGATTTGACTGGATTCAACTTTGGAAGTAAGTTTAGTGTAACGATGCTATTACGTGTTGTGTAACGCGTAACAGATTTTGATGTTTGTTATAGCTTCAATATTTACCTCATTTTTTTGAAGTTTCCAATAAAATGGTTGAAGAAGAAAATTGTGTAATATGACACCAACGCTTTGGAAAATTAATAACATTTACTTAATTTGAGGATTATAATCACTTGTATCCAGTACATAACTATTTTAAAGAAGGGTTATTAGGTCACTGTATCTTATGAAATGGAGATTATAGTTGACGAAAACGTTTCATAGAAACACATGAAGGCACAATTTATTCACCTTTATGTATGTAGTTACTTAATATAATTGTGTTTATGTCTATAAGGTTTGGGCAGCATGGCTAGTCTGAAGACCCTTGGAGAATCCGGAGAGGCAGAAGAAGCTTTCAAGAAAGACCAGAAAGCCCTCAAAGGCATTTTGTTCAAAAAGGGACTCGATAAGAAATCTTCGGAGCTGGGAATGGAGAAGGCTGCAGAGAAAAAGGGAGCAGCTGTAGCAAAAGAAGCCAAGGGCGAATCTGGAGAGTACAGTTCAGGCGGACAGAAGAAACAGCTAGTTAGTGATGCCCTTAGTTACCAGGGGAAGCAGATTGAAGGCAAAGAAGGTGAACGAAATTAAAAATTATTTCCATTTCGTCATAATCTCTGTTCTTTCTAGGTCTGTTAGAATAACTAGCCTTAAGATGTTTGTTGAGAAGTTCTGCTCATTTTACCGATCTTAACCAGGGCAAACTCTATCAGCATCTGTAACTCCATGCTGCTTGACCTTAACAGTATTGTGTTAACACTTTATAAGCCTCGCTCCAGTCGTCATTAATCTTTTTCAGAAGTATTGCTCTTTATTAGATTTGTCTTTTATTTATCATGATTGTGTTGAGGAACAGAAGAAAAAAGTGGCGTCAATTAGGTTGACGTTGCACTTCCCATGCAACGCTGTTATCAGTTCACAAAGGATTGTGTTCGTAACAAGTTGGCCCCTCTGAGACACAAATGGGAAGCACATTAAGTAGGTCAAGTCAGTCAAAAAGGTGCATACATATGAGGTTTGGTCTCTAGAAATTTCTTTCCGCTCTACGACAGCACCTACGTTATAACAACGCTGCTGTGACTAACCTTGCCACTCATCAGTCGGAATGGGAGCCACCACGAAGCATAGACACCCTAAGGTCAGACGTTGATGCCGGTATATCCACAGATGCAAGTGTATTAAGGGCAAATGTACTGGGGAACCTACCGTGTGTGAAATATGTCTAACACTTGCGTAAAATAAGGATAATCTTAAGCCCCTACAAAAATTTCTCTAAAAGTGATAACGAGCCCCGACACGTCAGAAAATGAAGTCTAAGGGATTCTTTCTAGCTGGATCAATTTTCACAACCTCTTTCGTCATTAGCATACTTCTAACACTGCGGGTAAATTCCATCTATAACCAAACGCTACTTTACAAATTATACACGTACCAAGGATTAGCGGACAGATAGTTCGACAGACTTACAGACAGACATACCGACGGAAATGCGTAACCTGGTTAAGTGGTGTCATTACATCCAAAAAATATAATACGTCGATTTTTCAAGGACTACAATAGTTCTTCGCCAGTGGAGTGGGAAGTAAAATTGAGTATCTAAAAATTTATTATATATATATGCATAGCCTATGTGTTACTACCGGGCTTTTTTATTTTTGTTGGAACGCAAAATAATATGTTTATTTCAAATCAAACAAATTTTTCCATATTGATACCCACATCAAGTTGATTGAGGTCTTGTTGAAATAAACAGTGCCCTCCCAAAACCTGATTTTCGACGTCAATATTCACTTAACTATTTTGTAGGTGCCAAGAAAGGAGAAGCCAAGGCGAAAAAGGGGCACAAGAAAAACCACGTGATCCGCGGCTTCAAGACCACCAAACAAATCGACGAAAACACAAAAACCGAAGAGATTTTCGACGACGAACTCGATGAAGGCCTGGTGAAAGCCTTCAAGGGAGAAAAGAACGACTTTGCCAAGGCAGCCAAATCAGGTGAGAAGGGTGAGAAGCACGAGGTGAAGGCTGGAGCTGCACAAGAGAAGAAGGAAGGACATGTTGAAAAGGGAATCAAGGCAGCGAAGGAAGAGGCATTTGAAAAAACAGAAAAGGCTGACAAGAAGGGAGGCAAGCAAGGGTCGTTTGAAGCTAAGGAAGTGAAGAAAGAGGCGGCTGAAGCTGGACATGAAGCTGAGAAGAAGGCATCCAAGATGAAGCATTTGTAGTTATTTTGTTGTAGACCCAGATTTTTAATTTACTCTGAGATGATAGTTGTGACACCTAGATATGTGGAGCGAGACCGGAGTTGGATATTTTCTCAAAGCATTAGCATTGTGAGAGCATGCTATTGCTTATTTTAGGCTAACATTTTGTTATATTTCACCTTTATTAAAACAGCACAAAAAATAGTGTTATCAAACAAGAGGCATCCGAATTGAATAATAGCAGCCTGTCAGTATGATAATTAATTATTTATTTGTGATCTCTTACCTGGTAATCTGAAGTACTTGATAGGAAACAATTGTGTATGCATAAGAATGGAATAAAGGTGTATAAAAGTAGAACTTGTCTTTTGGCTTGGAAAAAATGGAAAACGAATTGCTTTATTTCGCTTCATTTGACGTTCCAGTTCCACAAACTACTTGAGAATTTATTCCCGAATGGAGATAACTGCTTGAAAAGTAAAAAAAGATAATCACAAAGTCTGTCTTCATTACGTTTCTACAACAAATTTTAGGACTTAATTAGGAGAAAATATGATAAGTGATAAGGACTACAGAGATTTTCACACTTGTCGGTAGTGCTGTGTGATGGTCTAGCTCTTAGCTTTTAAATTATTTTATCTCGTGCTGCTGAAACCTCTTCGATGATATCTTGAGTTGACCAACGGTTGGCAAACCAATTTGTTTAATGTACTAGAAGGCATTGAATTCCAACTTGTTTTAAAATGCTGCATACTGAGATATTGAGATATCTGCACATGCCACGAGGTTCCACAGTGACGAGTTCCAATCATCGCAATAGTGTTACTAAAGGAAAGTGAAAAAGAACAGGACCACAATTTTGTTTCTGAACAAAACATTGAAAAATAGCTAGAAGTATGTACTCTTAAACGCCATTTACTTGACATGTTCAAAATCTTTAAAAAAAGCCGTACATATTCCTGATTTAAAATAGGTGCGAAATTCGGGCCCCTAGTAAAAATCGTCAAACTAAGCGGGTCAAATTAAGAAGCTGAAGTTCGCAGTAATGAAATTGTTGAATAAATGCTACGTTTTAGTGTAAAACTGGCCGTTAAAAGTCAAGATGGCTACTCGGCGACAGTTTTGCTTTATATAGTGTGGAAAATATGAGAGGAAAATTGTTAAAATCTTTCAATTTTTCTTAAACGGAATGTTACACATTTTATTGCACAATCCAATAGAGATGAAGATTGACTTGACAAACTATAACGTTTTAATAATCAATTGTTACCTTTGCATTTTTGACCAGTCCGCTATTTTATGTTCTAGTGTTATAAAGCTTCAAGATAAGGTACACATGTCCCTCATTCGCCATTTAAACTCTCAACAGTTATTTTTACATTATTGCGTCAATTTCATTATTCTGAATTTCGCTTGAAATGGACAAAAAATACGCAGAGTGGGAACCTTTTTAGAAGCACTGTATATAAAACAGCTAAATGTGTGCTGTTGATCCTTTGGCAACTCGCTTAAGAACAAAAAGCGGAGATGTACCTTTCTTATCCTGCTCCCTCATTTCTTCCATTTCATCGTCTTATTCTGGAAGGCATCTATAGGCTTAGTCATTCTAGAAGTGCTTTATTTCCTTTTATTAGTTTTCCTATTATCCTTATCAAGCTTCGAAGGCGAATTAGGGAAAATAACGTATAGAAGGGTTTCGGTTTGCGCGACTAAAGAAAGTAAGACGATCCTATGATCTTGCCATTATAAAAAAGTCATGAGTATAAAGGCTTCGTACTCTCAAATACTTAGAAATAACAACGAAAAGTGACGCACTGCCTGAAAACTCTTCCACTGTCAAAACACATGATCGTAGACAAACAAGTGATGTGATACCAGGCGAGTGGTAGACATGTATGCTACTATTTACACTTGTCAATAATGGAACATCCCATTTTTTTGTTGGATGAGGTATCGTTCCATATGATATCTCCCCGCTAAGTCTGCAAGAAAGAGAGGAACGGTAGTCCATCTGAGATCACCTCAATAATGCAAGCTTCGACATAAAAGTTTCTGATAGTTGTCAACATAGCAACGACGACCATTGCCCTAACTGAAACCCTAAGTTTGGTTTTTTGCACTTCTCGGAAAGGTTAACGAATACTATAAACTAATACAATGAAATCTGTGACGAGAAGCATGTCTGACTGACGTTCGATCGAGGTAATTACGATAAATTTCGAAAATGAGATATTGCGTTTTTTTTATATGACGTACATCACGAAAAACAATGTCACTTATTTCCTTCCGTCTGTCTGTCGGTTTGTCGGTCTACCGGTCTGTCGGTCTATCGGTCTGTCGGACTGTTGGTCTGTCTGTCTATTCGCTAATTCTTGACCCGTCTATAATTTGAGGTGTTGCGTGTGGCAAGTGTAGAGTCAACTTAGATGACACCATTTTGGTATCAATTTTTATGTTCCAATCAAGGCGGTAAGCACAATATCGACTCAAAGGGTCAGGTGCACGCTCACCTAGGGGAAAGAAAGTAAAGAAAAGAGCACCGTAGAGAAGAGAAGCGAAACTCTACCGCTAAGTTTGACGTCTGTAAAAGGCGAAATATCGCATCGCTTCGCCTTGGTGGGCGTGCAACTTTAAGGTAAACATGATGATACATCAGAGTTTTGAAAACAGTTTGAGCCAGAATGATTGTGCTACTCATGTACCAATAAGATTGCGTATCAGAGCTTCTACTTATCATTGTCCGTCAGAGAGCACCATGGGGAGTTTGCTCTTGGTAAAGGTATTGCAGGTCTGCAGGGTCTGGTTTACCAGATACCAGACATAGTTAGGTATGTGTATCAGACTGTATTTGCTTTATGAGATGTGTTTTCCAACGAACGGTTTTTTCACTTTGTACAAGCCGAATGTAATAGATCCGTTTTTGCTGATGCCAAAATAGTAAGCTCTCTTGGGTACACCTTTATAAGCAGTTGGTTACAGACAACTGCATACATTAGAAGGAGCCAAGCCTATATGTTTACATCGCATTGTTTGTCGCCAAAATTGCATAGCTTTAGTGCATAATCATTTGACAACCAATACCTACCAAAGTGACAGTGCTGTATTAAGGCTGGAGCTGCACAAGAGAAGAAGGATGGACATGTTGAGAAGGGAATCAAGGCAGCGAAGGAAGAGGCGTTTGAAAAAACAGAAAAGGCTGACAAGCAGGAGGGCAAGCAAGGGTCGTTTGAAGCTAAGGAAGTGAAGAAAGGGGCGGCTGAAGCTGGACATGAAGCTGAGAAGAAGGCATGCAAGATGAAGCATATGTAGTTAATTAGTTGTTTCCTTAAAGCATCAGCATTGTGAGAGTATGTTAGTGCTTATTTTAGGCTAACATTTTGTTATAATCATTTGACAACCAATACCTACGAAAGTGACAGTTAAGATAATAATCATACTTACCGGTGGAAACATTTACCTTCATTAGGCATGTGTCGCACTCTGCAAATTATGTAAGAGGTGCCGTGCTTTGAAATCGTCTAAAAAATGTCACTAAAAATACTAGTATAACGATAGAACTGTCAAGAAATGATCAGTTTATGATAAATGTCCTTTGATCCGCACGACAGACTATGAGAATTAGGAGATAAACAAATCTTTGACTGGCCCCTGCTACTAGTTTGAACTCCTTGTTTACAGGCAAAAAACATTTTGAAACCATACAGGAAGTAAACTTAGTTAATAAAATTCAATGATGTTTAAAGATACTTGGGATTGTGATGAAAGCTTTTCCTTAGACAATTATTGTTCTGCCAGATTTTGTCCTATACAGGGTGGCCAAACACGTGACGTCATAAAAAAAAATTAGATTCCCCACATCGAGAGGAACCCAAATCACCCCCATATATATGGTCCGATTTTGTTTAGTTTAGGAGTTATGATTTTTTTTTTCGGATTTTTCGAGAATTTTTGAGTTCTGTGTTTATTTTTACCATAACTTCGTTAATAATTGTGATAAATGCCTGCTTTTTTCACGATTATGTAGCTAAGACCTAAGGCTTAACTATCATATAATCATTCAAGTCATGTAACTAATACTACTTTTTAATTTTTTTCAAAATCTTCGAACATAACAAAAAAGTAAAAAAGTGCAACAACTTTGAACGTTTATAAAAAATTGAAAAAACATGTTCTTACTATTCGTAAGTATCTTAAAAACTTCCGTACGGAATCAGCTATTTACCGTAAAAATTTCATCAACCTAGCTTTACTACATGCTACCGTAATTGTGGCTCAAATAGAACCGAACCCAAAATTGGATAACCCTCTGCTCAATAGAAATTGTTAGTTTCGGAAAAAAAATTTGCAAAAACCACAAAAACACGATTGATTTTTACTGAACAGCAGATTATTATTCATTTATGTTATTTACAAGAGGTTTTCAAAATGTCTGCCTCTAACAGAAATGCA
The DNA here is from genome assembly GCA_963669975.1 of Acanthoscelides obtectus. Classification (NCBI taxonomy): domain Eukaryota; kingdom Metazoa; phylum Arthropoda; class Insecta; order Coleoptera; family Chrysomelidae; genus Acanthoscelides; species Acanthoscelides obtectus. The sequence continues at coordinate 104,365,244 of CAVLJG010000003.1, read as the reverse complement.
CAGTGTACACCTACGTATGAAATTTTGTTTTAAATCTCTAAATGCTTGTGTGTTGTTTTTCAACACATGTGTCGCTTCTTGAATTTTGTTCCTCAATGAATTTTCATTTGCACATTCTTGGGCGAATGTTATGTCTTTAAAATATCCCCAAACGAAAAAATCAATAGGGTTGAGGTCAGGGGAGCGTGGAGGCCATCGTATCGGTCCGTTTCGTCCGATCCATCTGTCTGGGAACCTTTCGTTTAAGTAGTTTCGCACGATCGTTGCGTTGTGGCATGGTGCACCATCATTCTGGAGCACCATGTTCCGTCTGGCTTCCAGGCTTGAATCTTCCAGCAATAATGGTAGGCTATTTTCAAGGAACGGCGCTTTAGCAGCTCAGCTGTACCGGGAACAACTTATACGCCGAGGCGGACCACAACCTGAGCATTACCCAGACCACCGTGTTTTTATTAACACACATAACACTTTCATGGCAGGCCGCATTCCAGGACGAGGAAGCAATGAAGGATATCCTACAGCTGATCCGGATCGCAGAGAAGTAGTACTTGAAGAAATTAGCCGGAATCCCTCAACGAGTACGAGATCTATGGCACAAAACCTTAGAATACCACGAACATCGATACAAAATATTCTTCATGAAGAAGGTTATCATGCCTATCATGTTCAAAGAGTTCAAGCGTTGATGCCTTCAGATTACCAGTTAAGAGTGGATTTCTGCGAGACAATACTGCGAAGACAACGAGAGGATCCCGATTTTTTTGATAAAATTTTATGGACTGACGAGTCACGTTTTGAAAGAACAGGGATATTCAATATCCATAATTTACATACTTGGGCTGTTGAAAACCCCCACCACTCAAGGCCGTCGACATTTCAACACCGTTTTAGTGTGAACATGTGGTCAGGAATATTCAATATGGAATTTATCGGTCCATTTGAACTGCCGTCAAGGTTGGATTCGGTAGCCTACAAAAGCTTCCTTGAAAATAGCCTACCATTATTGCTGGAAGATTCAAGCCTGGAAGCCAGACGGGACATGGTGTTCCAGAATGATGGTGCACCATGCCACAACGCAACGATCGTGCGAAACTACTTAAACGAAAGGTTCCCAGACAGATGGATCGGACGAAACGGACCGATACGATGGCCTCCACGCTCCCCTGACCTCAACCCCATTGATTTTTTTGTTTGGGGATATTTTAAAGACATAACATTCGCCCAAGAATGTGCAAATGAAAATTCATTGAGGAACAAAATTCAAGAAGCGACACATGTGTTGAAAAACAACACACAAGCATTTAGAGATTTAAAACAAAATTTCATACGTAGGTGTACACTGTGCATTTCTGTTAGAGGCAGACATTTTGAAAACCTCTTGTAAATAACATAAATGAATAATAATCTGCTGTTCAGTAAAAATCAAACGTGTTTTTGTGGTTTTTGCAATTTTTTTTTCCGAAACTAACAATTTCCATTGAGCAGAGGGTTATCCAATTTTGGGTTCGGTTCTATTTGAGCCACAATTACGGTAGCATGTAGTAAAGCTAGGTTGATGAAATTTTTACGGTAAATAGCTGATACCGTAAGGAAGTTTTTAAGATACTTACGAATAGTAAGAACATGTTTTTTCAATTTTTTATAAACGTTCAAAGTTGTTGCACTTTTTTACTTTTTTGTTATGTTCGAAAATTTTGAAAAAAATTAAAAAGTAGTATTAGTTACATGACTTGAATGATTATATGATAATTAAGCCTTCGGTCTTAGCTACATAATCGTGAAAAAAGCAGGCATTTATCACAATTATTAACGAAGTTATGGTGAAAATAAACACAGAACTCAAAAATTCTCGAAAAATCCGAAAAAAAATCATAACTCCTAAACTAAACAAAATCGGACCATATATATGGGGATGATTTGGGTTCCTCTCGATGTGGGGAATCTAATTTTTTTTTATGACGTCACGTGTTTGGCCACCCTGTATAAACGACATTTCAACTTTTCAGGGTATCTGAACATCGCGAGCAACTGGCTAATGAAATTGTCAACGTTATGACCTGTAGGGTACCGGATCCGTAATACGTAACTAAAAAAGCGACATAATATTGATTTATTATGAGGTTATGTAGTATATTTTGAAATTTTCCTATCAAATTTCACCTTTGAACCAACTGACATTCAAGGATCTAGCGGCACACTAGCGGCTAGCTAGTGCATTATCGACTTTTTTAATGAAAATTTCAAATAGTGATGACAATACTTTCAACTTTTTATGTCATTACATAGAAAACTGTACTAGAAATTGTAGCGAATACCTGGGAAGTAAGGAGTCAATCCACTTGACGCCATTTTCTGACATATAAGTTTTTTATGCTATATCCTACCAAATGTAGTAACTCTAGCTGATATTTTTAGAAACATCAAGTAATCTCGATTAGGTAGAATTTGCTACTATCACTACCACTTTTGTCATTTCACCTTGTTACTTTTTAAGCTTTCTGTTTCGCTCTACTACAACACCGCTTTGGGTAGTGCTTTGACTTACATATTATACCATAAAAGGAAGCAGACAACACACCCACATTGTGACCTCAAAACTACAGACATCCAAATAATATGCATGTTCCACTAAACTTGACAAAAAAAATCATCTGAAAAACCGTCTTTGAACATTTACACGAATAATCGCCAGACAATGCCCAGGCCGGGAAGTCTCACTTTACCGTATAACGAACCTTAAAGGTTAGATTTACAATTGTCCTTTCTTAATTAACAAACCAAAAGACACGACAAATTATATTGCTGATTTGCCACCACATCCCATATAAATTGTTCGAAAATTTGTGTGGCAAATCAGTACTATTCATCGCTCGCTGTCAGGGTGGTCTAGTGGACCTTTGCACTTACTTACCAGGCATCAAGCTCAAAGGGGTTGAAAAAAAAGTAAAGAAATCAGTTCAAAATCACAACCCGGACTAATTTGGATTTATAGGGGTAACACAGTGCTTAGAAGCTATGGTGTATAGTGAAGTGTTTGTTTTTGCTGTGGTGTGTATTTTTGGAGTGGTGCAGGGAGCATACCCAATGATGGGAGGGATGATGGGTGGTATGGGAGGAGGAGGCATAGGGATGATGGGTGGTGGGGGTGCCGGGATGATGAACGCTGGATTGATGAACGCTGGAGGTAAAGAACTATTTTTCAAATAATATACCTTGTGCTTCAGTTGTTAGTATGGTATCATTGATTATATTCCGTGATTAAAAATTCAATCAAAAATCATTACTCTTGACGTTGCCAGATACCTGAACTAAACCCGAATCATATTTCAAGTTCCCGATTAATATTTCGAGATTAATTTATTTCAAAGCAACTTTTAGCGTTGTTTGTTAGGACAAAATTGGCGAAACTTTGGTTACCAGATATTGAGTTAAATACTTGTAAGAAAGAACCCGTTTAGGAGCACACAAAATTGTAGAACTTCAGGAGTTAATTTTTGATTCACATTTAATAATAATAATAATAATAATCATCTTTATTCGTTGGTACCAAGGTACAGAGATATGGAAGTGATACTTGGAAAAGGCGAAGTTCAGCTTTCATTGCTATAGAGGAATGGCTGGTCTTCCACTTAACCTAACAAAATCTACTTAACTAACTTAAAAGCTTAAAAGTAAAGATACACGAGTAGTATATGTTACCGTAGTAATATTCAAACAATAGCCTTTTTGGAAGCATGAATAACTAATATATACAGGGTGACTTCGAAGTTGAGTCATTTATTTTAACAGTGAGTAGATCTGATCAAAAGAAATGTTTTTTCCTTTACCATTTTTCTGGTAAAATTAAAGTAACAAAGTTATAGCCCTTTGGAAGTTTGAGTAACGCCCTGTCTCAATAATAATATCATGTGCTCGTGTTTGGCAACAACGGATATAATCCGCCTTATCGGTTCATCGCATCGGAAACAAAAAAGCGAAAGAATTTGGAACGATGTTTTTACAATCAGTTCACTTATACATACAGTTAGTGTCAGTCGGTAACCCGTGTAAATAGTGTCTGTTGCGTGGCTCAAACTAAATAAAAAATGGCCCATGTTTATGCGGATCGGTTTCCCAATCGAGTGCAACCAACCCCTCGTGCCTTTGTTAATGTAGTACAGCGGGCTCGTGAATCAGGTGACTTAAGACCTCACAGGGGACCTCACGATCAAATACAGGTCCGCACTGAAATACTTGTCGGGAGGATACTTTATAAAACAAGGTAACATTTTTTTTATTTTTTTTTTATTTTTACATACATATTTTGGTTTATCTTCCTTCTACAATCATTATCTGAAAATTAATGACTCAACTTCAAAGTCACCCTGTATAGAAGAAATGAAAACATTCACAGACTACAAACAAAGACATAAAGAAATTAGGGAAAAGCGTACAATGTAACGTAAGTATAATCATATATGTGTAATATAGGTATGTGCATAGAAACAAAAGACATTTAGATATTCGATGTTATTAATTATTATAGCGAGATCTCAAAAAATGGAAGTAGCATTTTGAAAAATTATATAGCGATTTTTATTTCAAGTATTGAGGGAAAGCGTTATATATTTTGGAAATGCTATAAGAAAAAGATCTTTCAAATAGAGCAGTATGATGAGCTGGTGGTGTGATCGTGGTTTTAGACCTTATGTTTACATTGTGTGCATCTTGGCGAAAGGTTATTTTATTATATAAACTCGAAGGAGTTTTCATAGTTACAACCTTATGATAAAAGCATGCGCTATGCAGCTCTCGTCTATCTTTCATATTTAGCCAGCTTGTTTCTACTAACTTATGTGAAATGCCTTCTCTACGTCGAATTCCATGGATTGTATTTTTGCATCATTTTGGTCTATACACTTACTATACAGAACGTCACAGAAGTTAAAATGTGATAGCACAAGAACATTTGTTAATAAAATTTTGGTATTCATATTCAACAAATCTCTATAGCCATAGATACTTTTCAGGTTGCTGAAAGCCGTTCTGATACAGTTAGTTATGAGATTTTTAAAACGCAGGTCCTCAGCAAGAAGAACACCTAAATTTTTTACTTCAGTTTGCCTATTTATTGAAACGCCATTGATATTAATATTTATTCTGTTCGCAAGAAGATTCCTTATTTTTTTGGGACCAAAAATAATAAAATTTGACTTATCAGGATTGAGGTACAAGGAGTGCTGTTTGGAGATATCGTAGATACTTTTGAGATCAGAGCATATTCGATGACAACATTCATCTACTTCATCTGGGCGAAACGAATAAAGAAGTTGCGTATCATCCGCATATAACTGTAGTTGTTCTGAGTATTTGACAGATTTTGGAAATTTTGATGTATAGACAATATACAGTAAAGAACCCAGTATTGATCCCTGGGGCACACCTGCAACTACTCCCAGAGCATCCGACACATTCTCATTTAACACCACCTTCTGCTTTCGATTGTTTAGGTGTTTCAGGAATTGGCATGGGAGGCGGCCTCATGAATGGAGGGGTTGGAGCAGGCTTGGTGGGGGGTGGTATTGGAGGGGGAGTTGGTGGAGGATTGATAGCACCGGGAATGATGGGCCCTGGCATTGGCGGCGGAATTGGTAAGTTACAACCTTTTACCAATATATAATTGATGGATATAAGATACATGTGGTGTTGGATACCAGATGTTCCTGAAAGTTTTCCTTCTGATCCATGTTTTCTTTGATTAACGATAATGAGTTTAAAGTTCCATAGGCCCATTCTTGGCTCATATGTTCATACCAAAATTATATCATGAAACTTTACATTTTATTTGGAATTAATCGTGTCGCCCAAAGGTGTCGACGAACATTAATATAAGCTGGATTTCAAACTATGCATCTATTGGATAATACGGAAACTAGGCTTACCCGGTTTCGACAATCTTGGAAGATTGAGGTCCCTGATGATGGACCCACAGAGCTTGAATAATATATAATAAAGACATTTGATCAAGAAGAAAAATTTAGCTGGTGTTCAAACTATTTGCTTCTTTTAATTCCAATGTATATTTGTCTGAAAAATGATGCAGGAATTTCTCGACCAATGATGGGGATACCAATGATGCATCATGGAGGATATGGTGGTGAAGAGATGGCTGGAGGAGCTTACGAGAAAGGCGATAAGAAGATGAACGACGCTTACTATAAGCAGGTAAGACTTCAGTATCATGTGTGAGCACAGAGACAAGGGATAACACTATTCCATACATATAGTTGGACTCACAGCTTAAGGTACCATAGATGACCGAGTGGCAAGGAAGTGCTGCTGCATTAGAGCTTCATTGCATTTTGTCTATCGGAGTCTAACAAACAAATGTTAGCGATACATGTGAGACATCAATTGTGGTTTTCAGTTTTACAACTAGACTGTTAGACTATGGTTAAATGTCTATAATGCTTATCAAGTGTCAAATTCTTGTGTCGAAGATCTGAACAGCAAAATACGTTAGAGAAGCACTTACCTACTTTGCTGCTGCTCAACTGTCATGCGTCGAATCACCAACGTCAGTGGCGGCTCGTGGCAAAATAAAACAGGTGTTCTGCAAATTCAAACTGACCTATTTTTTATATGTCAGTTCGATCCTGCGCCCGTTGAAATTTTCCATGGTCGAAATAAATTTCTTTTCACTCGACAGCATCGACAACGCTGTAAGGCGATGCTGGGTCATAGTACGAGTATTACGAAGAAAAATCTTCATTCTCTTCAATGTTGAGAAATTTCGCTCAGCCTCTGATGTTGATATTGGAGTTGTAACAATAATTTCTAATAGTTTTTTTATTTCTTTTAGTGTTTCCTCCAAACAATTTTGTATAAAAAATTTCAAAAGGGACAGAGTTCCATATAAATCTCGGCAATCATTCCGTGCATAAATAACAGACAACTGTGTCTTTAAACGACTTTTTTCTAATTTGGGATAAGCCAAGCAGGTAGTTTCCAGCTTGTCATCAGGAAACTTACCACAGTATTCTCCAACGTGTTCGGGGAAAAAAAGGGATGCGGCTACCAAATGATCTTTGAATTGAAATTCATTCATTTGCAGAATTCACTATATTGTCGCATACTTCTAATGCGGCAACTCGCTGATCATGACTGCTATTATTACGTCGTCTCCTTTTGTTGCCTTGGGGTTCAGTGCAAATACTTTTGGCTTCATTTATTATGTCATCAATTTTATTTCTCACATCGACAATACATTTTTCAAAATTATCGATAGCCGTTTTAACTTGCGCTGGCTCGGTTTTTCTCTTCTGCAACTGGTTGAACAACATGTCGACGTGAGGCATGATATGATGAAAAAATGTCAACCAAAACACGAAAACAGAATCGTTTAACATACGGCGAATACAGCAAGCTGCCTTGCAAGCGGTTTCATTAGTGAAATTTTCTTCTATTTCTTCCATCCATTCAATGAGTGATTCTCTGTTCTCAAACACTACATTTATTGTTCGAATATTAAAATTCCAACTAGTTGTTGCTCCTTGGGGAACTTTTTTCCCCACAATTCTGTTCAGTACCTCTACGCGTTGAGGAGAATTATTAAGAAATCCCGGAATATCTTTCAAATCCCCAAAGAACACCCGAACTTGAGCATTTGCGGGAGCAGCTTGGGACATAATCAGGTTTAACTGATGCGCATAGCAATTTACATAGTAAGTAAATGGATATCTTTGTTTAATTTTTTCCTGTACTCCAGCATTATGTCCGCTCATTACCGCGGCTTCATCATAGCATTGTGAAATCAGTTTGTTAGGGAAATTTCATATTAATGGATCTACCACGGTCAAAATATGTCTTGTGAGAGTATCAGCGTCACATTTTTCGGGATTCATATAATTCCAAAAACGTTCTACTGGTTCGCCGTTAAATACGTATCTGAAAATTGTTACCAGGTGGGTTTTCCCCGAAATGTCCGTTGTTTCATCTGCTATTATCGTCAAATAGGAGGCTCTGTTAATCTGTTTTATTATTTCTTCATGACAAACTTCAAGAATACAATCCAGTAGATCGTTTTGTATTTATTTCGAAGTTCCTTTAAATATTGAAGCATTTTTTATGTGTTCGCTTAAGGTTGCATTAAGCTCAGCAGAAAAATTAATCAGTCCACGAAATATTTTCGGGTTTTGGGAGCTCTCGGTTTCGTCGTGACCCCGTAGCGCCAATTCAAATGCTCCGCAAAATTGTATACCGAGCACTGACCGACCAATCAAATATCGTCCTTCGCATTAGATCTGTACGAATCTGTATAACGTGCAGCACATGCTTATGCTTAAATGGCGTATTTGATTTTGTAGAGAGAGACAAGAGCAAGCGCGTGTGGCTTGTGTCGAAGTAGTGCACAGACCCTTTTCAAGTGGCCCATGAATAATGTTAAGCTGCGGTCGCGACGAAAATGACAAGTACACAATTGGTCGATTATAATGATTTCTCAATACAAAACAGACTCGACGCTGTGTCTTGCGGGGGCAGCGTTGCCGGTATTTTTTCTATTTGTGTGGAAAATAAATAATGATCAAATTACTACTGCTTTTTTCTGTTACGACAAAAGTTTTGGCAGTTCTGTAGCTCTGCAGAACTTAAGGGCCAGCCGCCGCTGACCAACGTATTCAATAGTTTGATGCAGCAGATAATCAAAATCTCACCAATTTTTTAAGGAAGAAGTACGAGGGTTATCTGACTGTAATCTGACCGATCTTCCAACAGAGAATAAACATTCCAAAACCAATTAATCCCTATTAACAGTAAAACTTTTACCTGATTAAGTGTTCCTTTTGGCTAATTTTAGCTTATACCCTCTATTAATTTTTTTCAGGCTGGAGGAAAACATGGTCAGATGTACGATGGTGGACAACAAGGATATTCTAAAGGAGAGATGTCCGCCAAGGACATGAAAGGCGACCAAGGTTACTACAAAGGCCAGAACGGTGCTAAGAAGATGTACGAAGACGGAAAAATGTACCAAGGGGATCAACACTACAATAAGAATGGTAATGAGGCATATCTTGTTTATTTATGGATAACGTAATAAATATTTCAAACCAACAGGTAAGAACGAGGGAGCAATGAAAATGCAGAAGGGTCACAAAAAGGGACATAAGATTAAGGGTTTCAAGAATTCCTCTCAGAAGCTGGAAACTGGAAAAACTGAAGAGTTCTACGATGAAGCCAACGATGAAGGTAACTACTTATTTTATGTTGGATATGTGAAAGGTGTTCCCAAAATATAATTTGGCACCATTTTTCAACAATTCAGAGATTTTACCTTGTGCGTCTAGAGAGCTGCAAATTTGATTATGGATTGCTTTATGCTGGAAGAGTATGTCAGAACTGTAATTATAGCACCAACAAATATGGACCTTTCGTGGTTTCAGTTAGATACTATCAGTATGTTGCTTAACAATGTGTTCTATCAACAAGGTGGGGCCACGTTCACATTGAGGGAGAAGCTTTGGAGGTGTTACAGACAAGTTTTTTTGTTAGCTGCGCGATACACTGAAACAGCCTCTATGTTCTCAGTGACAAAGAAAATAGTGCTCCCAGTTAAAGCGATTTTATTTGCATAAAACTTTGTACACTGTTAGGCACAAGTAAGAGGAACAAGTATTCAAAATTTGAAGTGAATACGTTTGCTATGTTGCTGGACTTCCCTAATAATGTGCTGGACCACAGGTAAGCCATATGCATCTCATAAGATGATACTCATATATGCCTTCTTGAGGTATCTTTTTAAAAGCTAGCTGTACTTTTTTGAGGAAAATGAGGTGAAGAGGTCATTTTTCGCATCATATCTCACACATGTTCACAGAAAGACACTGTGTAAGCCTTCAGTTGAATCCCATTTCCCCAACCGTTTGTAAAGAACAAGAGCTGCAGCAGACTACAACAATAACTGCCAAATAAACCATCTTCCTTGATTTTGTGAGACATAAGAACAAATAAGAAATTAAATTTATCACACTGTAATACTGTCCACAAATTTTCTCCATTTCTTCGTTTTGTGCCAGTTTTTGTGCGGTACTCGTGTCCATTCCTTCACTGGGCCCTCGATTACATCATTCCAAGTTCTTCTCGCCCTCCGCCTTTCACTTCATGTTATAGAATTCGCCTGCCTTATAGCTTTTATTTGCCGACTGCTCTTCATTGTGAGTAGTTCTGTTTAATCAGCTTCAAGATTGGCTCTACTCTCAATTCGTCTCTTATCAGCTCGCCTTTGATTCTATCCAATCTCAAAACCACCTTTGACTCTTCACCTCCATAGCCTGTATCTTGCTCTTTTGTCTTTGGAAGATAACCCATGTCTGGAAGCCAATGATCTGGGTACGTCTGTATTGACGTTCCTGATATCCACACTAATCACCAACTGAACATACATAAGACATAATGGAAACAAGAGCGGCCACTTTACCTTTCCTACATCAACATTAACAGCTCTTCGAAACCAAGTTCAGTTAGCATAGGATGAGATACCTCATGAAAGCATAAACCACCTCCTCAGAAACGTTATTAGCGAAATCTAGTGATACCGTAAATATTTCTACTTGAACATTTAGTCACGCACTTACTTGTATCTAACTGTATACAAAACATTTATTCAAAAGTGCTCTCCTCCTCTAATTCCTGGGGCTCTGATGAAAACAGCAATTAGCAACAGGAGAATACTTTACCTGGTTAACTTACTTAGGGTCCATTTTCCTGGAAAGGTACTTTGTAACTCTTAAGACCCATGCTCACGAAAGTCCCACCCTGCTCAATCCAGCACTTGAAAGCTCAACCCAAGCAGTCTAAAACGGATAACGTTGTTTCTTAATGCTAAAAATGACATTATTCGTCAACATATATTTTTGAAACACGGGCAAATTCGTGGTGGCGTTCGTATTCAGTATTAAATTTCCAGCAGAGCAAGTTGGACTTCAAGTTGCTTTTGAACTTTTGCGACATGGGCAAATTCTTGACGGTGCTGATATCATATACCAAGTTCTCAGCAAAATACGTTGTTTTTCGGGTATAGTAAGGGTTCATCCACTTGACGCCATCATTTCCACATTTCAGGAGACCACTACATGTACAACGGCCAATCAGGAAGCTTCGGCGAGAAAGCTGGATCTGCATACCATGGGGGCAAGCAGGAAGGCAAATTCAATCATGAGTCAGCCGGCAAGGAAGGGCACTTCAACAAGGGGTACTTCCAAGATAGTCACAAAGGGAACAGTGGCAGATACGGAGAGAAGAAGTTCAACGAAGAAGGAGGCATCTATGGATTCAATAACGGTGCAGGCGTCACTAATATGGCTGGTCACGATATGCACAAGAGCTTCTTTAAGAAACATCCATTCTATCACAATTATTATTGAGGCTGATAAACTGGTGAGGTGTAACTTATTCAAGACTGGCATTTGTTACTGATATGAAATTTTCAAGGTAATTTTTGTATCACTCTCATATAATGTTCTGTACGAGGTCAGCTTAGGTCAAATATGTCTTTGCCGTGATGAGTGCAAGATTTTGCACTCTATCGGTCACCTTTTGCAAAATACTTTTCTGATTTTTTGTCTTCTGTGCGAGAGATTCATAGGAGCTTTGATTAAAGTACCGTCAGATATCGAACAGAGTTAGGAACAAACAGATGCAGAAGAAATGAATGAGGGGGGAGGGCAACGAGGCGGAAGAGCGTCAGCTGAAAGGCGTTATTAACAAGGTATCATTTTTGATTGATCTAGAAGAATTTCTACATTAGATGTTCTTGAAAATTTCAACTCTGCTTTGTCGTTTTGTGTACTTCAGCAAACATAAATCCGAGTAGGGATAGAAAAAGAGTATTCCCGAAAATTTTTGTTTCAAAATTTATGTGCAACTAAGCTGAAAAGCGGCTTCCATATTTCGCGATAACACATAGCTTCATTAGGAAATGATTTTAAATTTACAATTTCTTCTCAATATGCTGCTATGTCGCTTATAATATTATGTAAGATCTATTTCAAGGGCTGTGACACATCAACGGCCCTAGTTCCTAAAACACGGACCATGCAGGTACCAGTAATAGGTGTCTCATGATTTCAAAAGCAGGGAAAACACTTTTTCAGTTAATTCATCATATCAATCAGCTAGTGCTTTTGATACCATTGTCTAGTACGAACATTACCGAAGCAACTAACAGGGTTATTTCAATTTTTATGGGGATGATACGTTTACTCAAAGTCGCTGATGTTGTAATTTTTGATGTTTTATACGACTTTAAGTAACTTGATACATGAGTTTTTTAAAGAAAGCTTGAAGCATTTTTTTATGTTACCTCGAATACTTCTGCTGCGTTATTGGTACAAAATGGTATGCGTATATAAACTGATTTTTTTTTTGTTAGAATCATTGATTCCTCAACGCACAGGCAGCGCCACAGCGTAACTTTTGGACCTTGCTATCAAACTCTGAATTGAGCACTTTAGACAGAAACTGAATGCATTATACATTTTATCCTTCAATGAATGACTTAGGAACAAAGTCGGTAAAGTGTTTGTGCAATTAGAGTAATCATGTCCACGATAAGCACTGTGTGCTAAGAGTGTGTAAAAATAAACGGATAATTTTGGATTTGTGATAGTTACGCCTTTGAAAATACGTGATATAAACACCTCACCTTATTTAAATCGTATCATTACATTAGACATGCCATTAATTTATTGATTTCAGAAATTTGGTCGTAGTCAAAACCTTGTTAAATTATTGTTGCTTATTTATGTATATTTTGTGTTACATAGCACGAATAATTCTATCTAAAACGAATATAGATATAAATGACCAACATGAGTTTTAATGTTAATAGCTCATATACTTCTGTAATCTCTTAACATACACTGTATGCTAAGAGTGTGTAAAAATAGACGGATAATGTTGGATTTGTGCATTTTTGAAAATACGTGACAGAAACAACTCACCTTATTTAAATCGTATCCTTACATTGGACATGCCATTAATTTATTGATTTCAGAAATTTGGTCATATTCAAAACCTTGTTAAATTATTATTGCTTATTTATGTATATTTTGTATTACATAGCACGAATAATTGTATCTAAAACGAATATAGATATAAATGAACAACATGAGTTTTAATTTTAACAGCACATATACTTCTGTAATCTCTTAACATACAATAATAATTTACACTCAACAGTTCTCTACCTATATCTAGCGTTAAAATAAATAACATTTTCATCGAGTATGCCACACTGATCACATTTTGATATAGTAAATAACGCTAAGTGAACACCGATGAATGGAATGGAAGTCAGGCCTAGATCGATAGTCATACCTTCAAGGTTTGCTTATTTGATGATGTGTCATTTGCCTAGAGAGTTATGACATTTGAGAAACAGGAGACTGATACATTGAGTTAAATGAAGGAATGACTTCGCATTGGCAGCACAAATGGCATTATAGTTAGTCATTGCTACATGCTACAAAAAATTATTGCACAGCTATACTTTTTCAACACAACCAATAAATACTTTGACCCAATATTATCAACCGTCAACACTCGAAAGTTTTACCGAAAGCCCCAATGGATATAAGCTACCCACAGTGTTACCAGGTTACCGATTTTTTCGGTAGATGTACCGATTTTAATCCTGTTTTACCTTAATAAAAAACTAAATCTTGAACTACCCTTTTCTCTATTCCAGAAGTGATTGATCCCTTTATTTCTGTTGTGAAATCACTAAAATGCTATTGTACTGTTGGAGGGTATTTAAATATAGTCGAAATCACCAAAGACGACGATGATCATTTTAGTCTGTAGTAAAGACAAACGACAGCGATTTGTGAATATTTTTAATGAAGTTTCAGATATGTTAGACAGAGACAAACATAATTGTATGGTCTAAACAAACTGTATTGCTAAATTGCACGTATGCGCATGTATTCTACTCATAACTGTAGTTTTTTTTTCAAAATTCCCCTCTAAAATTATTGTTAAAGTATCACTCAAAACCATAAAATAAAACGAAAATAAAAATAATCTGTGTAATAACCTAACTCCGCCAAAATCATAATATATGTTTGTTGTCATTATGTTCCTGACATCGTGATTTTATCATCGACCTAAGTCCACTGATTACTTCAGTACAATTTATGGCATGACGTAATAGTCATCTTTCGTGATTTTGACTATAAGTAATATCATAAGGGCATCTAATGTTTCTGAAAAAAATAAAGAAAACAGGTTGCTAAGCAATATCTTGTTAAAAAAAATATTATTTTGCATTGTGTTTTTTCGATTGTTTTCCCAGAAAACAATTAGATGTCTGAATGGTGTCTGATAAGACTGTTTCATGAGTTACAGATTATTCTGCATTCAGGTAGTTTACAAAATTTATTGACAATAAAATCAGAAAAAGTGTTTAGCGTCTTTTCTAGTGACTTAGGAGATCATAATTACTTGTTATCAAATGTATTATAATTTTTGGTGACAACAGCTGTCAAGTTTTGCCGCGGGTGAACTCAAAAAAACTGCTGACAGGTGCTGTCATACAATTTTTCCATCTAGAAACCATTTGTAATTCAAAATTGCCCATTTCTTATTGGTTCAAGTTAAGACGAGGGGAATAGTCACATGTAAACATTATCGTGCTGTAAAGGGTGTCACAATCTTGTTAAACTAAAAAGTGGTTGCCGATTTCTAAATTTCAGCATAATAGACAAAGTTTGTGACAGTAAGAAGATTTGTTCACTCACGTGTTATGGATGTTTTTGCTAGAAAACGTTTTTTGATTAGGTCAGAGAAGGGTTTGTGTTGATTTCCCTATTGGATTCTTGTTTTGATACATTTTAATTCAGTCAATAGGTCCTTCCACCTACGCCTCTGTTTGGTACTCCATCTACTGAAAGAAATCACAATCTACTGGAAAATTTGTCAAAATTCTACCGAAAATAGATCTTCTGTACCTGGCAACACTGGGCAGTCGTGGTATAGATTATAACTACGAGGGCGGTCCGATAAGTACTTAGCCTCAACGCCCGATGGTGCCATTATCCCAAAAGAAATTTACTGTCGTGTAGTACATTTCGAAGTTTTGCTTTGACCGCAATATCGGTGATCCGATTCTCGATTTTGGAAGGGAAATCGCGCAGCGAAATTAAAGAGCGTTTGGATGCTGCGTACGATGTCTCTTCTCCTTAGGTGGCAACTGTCAAAAATTGGTCTAACAAGTTTCAATTTGGTCACACGTCGGTTTTTGATGGGCTACGCCCAGCTACGGCTACACGGAGGATAACCTGACAAAAACCCACAATCTCGTATTAGCAGACGACCGATTGAAGATGCGCGAGATAGCTAAGACAGTAGGCATATCAAAAGATCGCGTGGGTCATATCCTGCATGAAATATTGGGCACGAGAAAGCTGTCTGCCCGATGGGTGCAGCGCTTGCTCACTCCTGACAAGAAGCGCAACGATGAGACCACTTCAGGGCATTGTTTACGCGCAACCCAAACCACTTTCTGTTTTGTTTCGTAACTGTCGACGAGACAAGGATCCACTGGTTCACACCAGACATCAAGGAACAGTCGAAGCAGTGGTCTTTACCGGGCAAACGTGCACCGAAGAAGGCGAAAGCTGTTCTGTCGGCCAAAAAGGTAGTGACCACCGTTTTCTAGGATTCACAAGGTGTGATTTATATCGTCTACCTGTAGAAAGGAAAACGGACACGTGGCCCTCCTATGCCGAATTATTGCTCTTCCACCATGACAACGCACCGGATCACACCTCCACAGCCAAATTGGTCGAGTTAGGCTACGAATCATCCAGCATATTCTCCAGATTTGGTTCCGTGGGACATCTTTGTGTTTCCAAACTTCGAAAAGTCACCCGCCTGGCAGAAGTTTGAGTCGAATGAGGAGGTTGTCGTCGCCTACTTTGTAGACCTCCAGAAAACGTATTTTTCATATGGCTTAAAGAGGTGGGAGTATCACTGGGTCAAGTGTATCGAGCTTAGAGAAGACTATGTTGGGAAATAGATCGGCACTTTTCCAAAATCTTAGTTTTTCTTTTGTCGGCTAAATACATATCGGACCACCCTCGTATGATAACTTGTGTACTAGGGATAGTCGCTGTCTCACATCGCGCCTACTCGCTGTTAACGCCACGTCTGGAAGAATGACACAACGACCTATATTATAGAACTTACAGCTTAGTCGTGAGAAGCTATGAATGGTCTTCGCTAGTGCCATCTCTGAAGCAGATGCTAACATTATATCAGAGCGACAGAGTATAGCTCAAGCATCTTGATGTTTAGGCAACACACACACCACCACTGCAAGTGAACATGAAGCAAGTAGGTCGCTATCCCTGTTATTTTACGGTTAAGTAATAAGGTTGCCGCATTCTTTGTTCTAGAACACATTGAGAGCAAGCTCTGTACATGGCATCATCGCCGTTTCTGTTTGTTGTGCACTTCCTGATGTTCACTTGCAACTATATTAAGAAGAAGTGGCTTGCCGTGTGTAACCCTGATGCTTAGAAAGGCAACGACTGAATGTTTTGACCAGTTTAGAGCTAGATTATATCACACAATAAATTGCAAAGGATCAAAATAAATTTGTTTCTATATTAAACAAGTAATGTAGTATCTATTAGATGTAGATAAAAAAATAGCGACATACATGAAGTCGAACGATGATTGTCTTTCCAGTTTCTTACACACAGTAGTCTGTACTAGTTGAGTATACTCCAAAAAGGCAACATATTTTACAAACCTGGACTTACTGGATACTTTCTACCATATACAATATTAAGATTTAATATTATCTCGGTTTATTCATTATTTAACTTTAGCCGGATAGCCAGCGGAAACGTCAATAGAGTATTTATTTATATGTACATACGTTTGATTATGAACCTTGTGGTCATGACATAATTACGAAGTTAATTTTTCCCTATATGTGAATATCGAGTTCAAACTTTTATAAATGACGACATACAACTCAATGCTTCGATAGGAATTAACAAAAACTATATTTTACTAAAACAAGTAGAGGAAAGTATTAAAACAGACGAGTTTCTACTCAAGCAGGACTAAGTAACTTTGATAGCTTCCTTTGTGATATGATTAAACAATTGTTAACATCACAAACAACATCACCTTTTCTGCTTTCAGACCTATTCCTGTAACTATGATGTCTATTATTCCAAATCTACATATCACACTTCATATTTTGATGTACCCTCAAGATAATTATAGATTATAATATTACATATCTTACATTTTTATATATTTAAATAGCTATGCGAAACTATCGAGAAACCCTGTTCATGGATCCAATGCTTGTTAACTTTTAACAACCATTTAGTAGCTTATGATATACCATATACATATACATATAAAGCATGTTGTAGCAACAATGTCAACGTTTCATCTTTATTTTTGTTTACCTTTGTTAAAATGTTGTCGCTTAGTTTTTGTGAAGAAAGCAGTTTCTGAGAGCCGAGCAGTACAGATATTTATTATTGCCCTTTCATTTACTAGTGTTAAACATAACAAAAGGCCTCTAGGTCGAAGACGTCCAAACTGTCATCATGTTAGCGACTTTGACAGGGGTAGAGCTTACATATCTTATTACATAGAGTCATAAATGAAGCATGAAGCATAATAGTTTATACGTTGATAAAATATTCCTAGATTTGAAGTTTTGTATACCTACCTGGTAGGCCAGATTTAGTATAGGATAACAACGATGTTGGGAGTATTAAGGTTGCATATCCATTCTTTCCAACTGTCTGTTTAAAGTAGTATTTTCAATTTTTTAGACAAAAATTCACTTCTGTGCATTTCATTGTGCATTTTTTCTTCAATCGCAACAAATGCTAATACAGTTCTGAAGATGTACATCATAATTCCACTTTTATATTAAAATTGTACAGATGATTACTTCCAATTTTACCATTTTTTCCATACTCAATTTGCTGTAGAATGAGGTTTCAAGAAAAGCAAACATTTTTTGAAGGTAGAAAGTAAAAAAACAGTAATTCTTCCATTACAGTGGAATATTCACATGCAATTTTAGTACCGTACTATTATCTGTTAACTTGAAATTGAAGAGAAAATGAATATAAATTCACAAAAAAAAAGATTTTTTGACGAAGAACATTGTTTTTCTATACACACCATAGGACAGTCAGACGTAAAGTATTAAGAATTCCCGTCCAGAAAGGCTGATATGCTGAATAGTACTAGCCATGGGATTACTTTGTCAGTTTGGCATGAGTTTTCACTTTGCTGTCAGATGCACCACTGGATCGTCCAAACGTTAGAAAGGTTGACTAATTGGAAAGGTTACCTCAGAAGAAATAGTGAACACCAATCCAGAAGCTCGTCGCGTTGGACATCTTTAGACAGCTCTTACTAGAATATTTTCATGCTATAATAAATCTGTTACCCTGTACATTGAAGACTTTCCATATGCTTTGATAATTGAATAATAAACATTTTTAGTAAATTAGAATTAGAATTATTATAATCTTAAGAATTTTACAGTTTTCTAGATGACTATCCTATAGTCGAATGAATTTTGCAAAGGCACAAAAAAAAAAAAGTATTATTTTAGACCTAAAGCTTTTGAAGCCGATCTAGTCGAAACACCTCATTAATCAATCTGACATTGAGCCAGAAATACACCTTGCGACATCGGGTGGGCCGAGATTGTAGACCATTAGAGGAAGCCTCTTTCATGGCACAAATATGCACGGGAAGCCATATGTACTATTACCATAAAGGCAATGCGCGGATGCATATTGCCTCTCTTAAACTAGCTAATAATTGAAATCACAGATGATTATAAACGATAACGTAGTCTGGCAGTAAGTATCTTCGAGTGACAAATATATTATGTGCCTAAATTTGGCCAAAACTAAGATTTCTCGATCTGACTTGGTGGGTCATATCTCAGATTGGGCTCAAAATTTTTGAATTCCTCAGATAATTTTATTCTGGAATTCAAGACTATATTGCACTGTTTGTCGCCAAAATTGCGTAGCCTCAGTGCATACTTTTGATTCATTTGACTACCAATGCTTGTCAAATTACCGGTGCAAACATCCCTTCATCGGACTTGTGTCGCTTTTTGCAAATTATCAAAGAAGGACCATGTCTTGTAATCATCTAATACGATACAATTATCTGTAAACTCTCGCGAAAAATAACAGAAATAATATGAATTTTATGACAGACCTGTAGAAAAATTAGCTTATGTCAGGTGCATTTGTAGCATGCACCTTGATCCTACTACAGACTATGATAATTAGTATAAAACAGATCCGTGACTGGCTCTTTCTAAATTTATTGGCGGGGCTCAATACTTTCCAGTGACAGGTGTAGCGAACAAATGGAAATATTGCCAAGAAAGCTAAAATTCACATTTTTCCGAACCTTGAAACTTTGAGCGCGTCCCCAGAGCGAATAGTTAAACCAAGGAATTTGAGATCTTACAAAGG
The DNA here is from genome assembly GCA_963669975.1 of Acanthoscelides obtectus. Lineage (NCBI taxonomy): Eukaryota > Metazoa > Arthropoda > Insecta > Coleoptera > Chrysomelidae > Acanthoscelides > Acanthoscelides obtectus. The sequence goes on along the minus strand of CAVLJG010000003.1, from coordinate 104,345,715 downwards.
GCCATGGCTCAATAGAATCTTTGCAGAAAAAAGATCAAGCCCGATATGACTCATGACCCGCTCTTTAGCATCATGAAAATTGGCTAATTTTGGTTCAAAATATCGTAAATTGGATCCAAAGGCATATCTGACCAGTTTGAAGGCCCGAGTACAAAATTCGTTTCACATAGGCCAAATATAAAAAAATAATTATTTTGTGCATGTTTTGTTTCGGAAGGCATTTGAATTGCCAGTCCCATAAACTAGTGAAAAATTCGAAAATACCAATTTTGACTGAAATATCTGCCGAACGAATTATTATATCGCCGTCATTTTTTACTTCCTTGGACAATTGTACGAGTACGTTGAAATAGTTGAGTAAGGGGCATAATGACAGAAGTAGCGAGAAAATGGGAAAGTTGCCAAAACGTTTGACATACGATTTGCGCGAATCTTCATACCTCCTTAGGTATTTCCTACGGAACATCGAGCTCAATCTCATATATGATCGACCAAGCCCGGTCATGGAATTTTAGTTTTGATCCATACAAAAAGTGTCCCAACAAGAGCGCCGGATTTGAATTTGCCGCAATTTTTTTTTGTACAAATAGTATGGTGTTTACTTGATGACAGCTGTCATGTCCAGATCACGCGATTAGATGACATGGAGCTGTATTCAAACGAGCAACGTTTAAATACAAAAATGGAGAAAATAACGTTGAAACAGTTCGCAAGTTACGTGCAATTTTCGGTCGCAATAATGCGCCAAATGAGTCGACAGTTCGCAATTACAAAATTTGAGACAAACAATGTGAAGAACACTGTTCGTCGTCGTCCTGATTGGTCCCACGAAAATATAGTCACAGTGCAGGAAAGTGTGGTCGAGATTCCAGGCACTTACATTCGACATCGTGGCCAAGAATTGAACCTTACCAGACCTACTCTGCAACGACTTTTGACGAAAGATCTGTGCTTGCATGCATAAAAGGTTCAACTGACGCAAGAACTCGAGCCAACGGACCATGCCCAGCGCCGTGAAGTCGTTGCGCTGGAGCACCACCAAGTTGATGCGGATTTCTAAGAGAAAATCATTTTGTCTGAGGAGGCCCATTTTCAATTGAATGGGTACGTCAATACGCAGAACTGTCTAAATTGGAGTTCTGAAAACTTTCGTGTACTAATCGAACAACCAAAGCATCCACCGCGAGTGACCGTTTGGTGCCCATTGTGGACTGGACCGTATTTCTCCGAAAATGCAGCTGGAACTGCGGTAACTGTTAATGGTGTGCGGTATCGCGAAATGCTAACAGAGCTTTTGTGTCCCCAGTTTTATCGAATCGAAGTTTCCAGACCGTGTCATCTCTCGGTTTGACGCTCAAAATTAACCACCAAGATCGTGCGATCTAACGCCAATGGACTTCTTCTACTGGGCCTATGTGAAGGAAAAGGTGTATGCGAACAAGCCACAAACAGCTGAACGCCTTAAAGAAGAGAACGGCGCGTTATCGATGAAATAGAGCCACAGTTGTGCGAAAACGTTATCCAGAATTTAAAGAAAAGTCTCATCCCGTGCCAGAGGTTTCGCAGTGGCCGTTTACCGGATTTCCCATCTCATGTTTAATCGCAACTATTGTATTCTTCTTGAAAATCAAATCCGGCACACTTATTGAGACACCTTTTACTTATTACAGAACTGCAGAAGTTGCTTCCAGTAAATATTTTCGTCACAGAATAGCTGCATTTCTCCATTGCTTGTAGTATCAGATCACCCTAAGCAGAGCATGTGACTTGGCAATGTCGTTTCAGACGTGAGAAAGGTGAAGCATGTACCGTAGATTTCTTGTCAAACTACGAATCAGTATGCCAATACGACTTCGAATTAACCTAAACTCAAATAGGAGCCGCAGAGCTAGCTCTAAGGGAAGCGCTGGATATATCGTTGCTCTCGATCCACTTGGCTAGCTCGATGGGAGCCTCCGGTTTCTGTTTCTTCACAGCCTCAACATCACCAGAAGTACTGAGCAACTCAGCCATAACGTCTTCCGCGTTGCAGTTGACCACTCGGACTCTGCACAAGACGATTGCGTTTATAAATCGATCCCTTGGCGTGATGAATCGGTGCTCCATGTACACGTTTTGGTCGTCCCAATAAATAAGCTGCAATTTGGAAATGGGGGTTAGTAATTGGTTGTTTGCACGAATGTCTGTTCCAGACGAATTATTTTCAGTAATTGTGGTTTATGGCATTAAAATTTAGAAATATGAACGTTTGTTTTGGTCGAGAATGTGTTCGAATAGTATAGTTTCCTGAACAAGTTTTACAGTAAAACGCAGAGCTTTCCAGAAAGCCCCCCTACTATTTTTTTTAATAAAACACTATGCGCATCAGTAGGAGTTCTTTTCTTTATGAACTGTCATGAATTATGAAACACAAAATGTCATTACGTCCACAGAAGATTCAAAATGGAACAGATGGTAATTCTCCCGACGGCATACACAACGTGTATCTATCCTGTGGATAAATGGCGCAATGTTAGTATATTAATTTCATTTTGAAACTTCTCACCATGGATTTATCGAAAACCAGTAATTTAAAGGAAGGCGGGAAGCTTATTACCAAAAACTACTTCCCTCCTCTCACCCTCGGCCCCCAGGGTCATTCCCTTGAAAATTTTAAACAACAAAGGCTGTCGAGTTATAGCTTGTTTGAAAGGTCTTTCAAGGTTCTTTGTATTGACGTTTGATTTTTAAAATCAGTCGTTTCGTTTTCAGAAACTTAGAAAAATCTTTATTTATCTTAATTTCGTTATGGTTTGTCAAATCTACAATTCGTTTATAATTTAAAATGGAAACTACCAACATAAATTCGGAAGATTAGACGTGGCAACAACCAAATAACAACCCGAATTTTTTCCGCATCCTTTCAACACAGATATCATGAGCGAACTGTATTTATTATTATACTTATTTAGTTTGTTGCTATGCGAAAGAAATAGTTCAATTTGCAGTCGGTTACTATTGTGACAATCTTGGGGTGGTGAAATTTATTGATTCAGATTTTACTTCCAAAATGGTTTACACACAAGCCGAAACAGTGGAAATGATTCTAATTTATGGTGCCCAAAATCAATGTGATCGGCAAACCACCGTCACGTTTAACGCCAGAAATCTGGGTAAGATAACTTTGCATAGGTATGTTTTGGACCTTGTTACAAAATCTACTCTAACTGAATCTGTTACAAATAAAAAACATGATCATCGGAGAGCTTTGAATGAAGCCGCTCAAGTTGAAGTTCTGGGTCATTTTGGAATAAATCCTAATATTTCATTACGCAAAATTGTTGCTACAGCTGGTATTTCATTAGGCTCTGTACACACAGTTGCTAAACTCCATAAATTACATCCATTCGAAATACAAATATTGCAAGAGCTAACCGAAGACGATTTCGATAGACGAGTTAAGTTTTGTGAACAAGTGACTGTAGCGGTTAATGATAATACTATTCATGTAAAGAATATCTGCTTCAGTAAAGAATGCACTTTTTATCTAAATGGATTTGTTAATAAGCATAACTGCAGGTATTGGAGCAATGAAAATCCTCATGCTCTTGTAGAACCGCATACCCAATACCCCCAAAACAAATTAATGATGAGCAGGCATAGGAAGCAAAGTAACTGGACCATTGTTTATTAATGGACATTTGAATGGAGACCTTTATTTCAATATGTTGGAAAATACCATCAACCCGCTTATCACTGAAACCATTAAAAACCAAATCGAAGACGATGGAAACCCTATACTTGATAATGCTGAAATATATTTCCAGCAAGATGGCGCTCCTCCTCACTATGTCCTTTCGGCTCGGCATTGGCTAGACGACGTCCTTACCAGATAAATGGCTAGGACGAAGAGGCCCTATAGAATGGCCTACCAGATCTCCTGATTTGACGCCATTAGACTTTTTTCTATGAGGTCATTTGAAGTATATTGTGTTTAAACCCCAACCTGAAAGTTTGGATGAAGTTCGTCAACGCATCATCGAAACTTGTCATGATATCCCACATGTTTTTGAAAATGTCCCTCAGGAATTCGAAGATCGCTTGCCAATAATCGGTAACATTTCGAACACTTATTGAAATAAAAAGTGATATTTTGTGTGTTTTTGTTTTCCTGAACAAATTAAGATGAATGAAGAATTTTCTAATTTTCTTGAAAACGAATCGACCAATTTAAAAAAATTAAACGTCAAAATAAAGCACGTCAAGAGACCTTTCAAACAAGCTGTTGATCGATACCCTTTGTCATTCAAAATTATTAAAGGGATGACCCTGGGGGCAGAGGGTGAAACGGGGTGAAGTAGATTTTTGTTGAATAGTTGACAAACCTTTTCAGAGTCTCGGCGTTTTTCTTTCAATCAGTGGTTTTCGACAAATCTCAAATGAGTAGGTATCCTTTTTTTTTCCAAATCTTAGTGCCGCGACCATTTTCAACACTTTTTTTAAACGAGTCAAACTAGTAAGCTGGAATTTGGGATGATAGGGTTGATGTATGAGTACTATATTTTAGCGTAAAAGTGGTGGACTGGACGGCATCTTGGATACTATTTAAATGGAAAGGTGGGCCATGTGACATCTCATATAGAAGCTGCCAATGAGTAATTTTCAACTGAATGTCCACTTTTCATTGTACATTTGGATAGACCTTTTCAAAAGAAGGGCATTGATATAACGTACTATATTTTGATGATTAGTTGTTGAGTTATAAACGATTCAATGTACAAAAACGCTCAACCTTGACATCCTGCCAGTCAGCCATTTTGAAAGGTAGTAAATTCACATTCTAGGACTATAAAGTATTGATAAGGAGCTTTAAGATATCATACTTCAAGAAGCACCGAACGGGTGTATTAAGTATTTTAAAGATGTGATAATAAAGTGAAATAAAACTGCCATTATAACTAATCGGCTTTTGAAAAAACCTCAAAGTTGTAATAAACTTGTCTTCAGCTTAAAAGGGAACACACTGAAAGCTATCAATAAAACAAAAAAAATACCTCGAAAACTTTATTATCTGAGCAACAGTTTCTTAAGCTGCTGTAGAGGTACTTTCAAAACCACCTCAAATACATTTTAAACACAAGCAGTTATAAGCCAAATGCATTAATTTGATAGGGCTCAGTTTTAATACAGCCTGCTAATTAAAACACATAAACAAGATTAAAGGATCATACCACTAAGTATTTATATATAATATTTTTAGCAGTTTCTTTGAAGGCTCTTTTATTAAGGTTCTGACAAAATTTAAGCAAAACGTTGAAAAAGCCGACACCAACTAGTCTTCTAAGGTCGTGTATGATCTGGAATTATGTTAATTGTGAATTATTGTCACTGTGAATATCTTGGGATGTTTTGAAGGGATCATCTTTTTTAAATGTAATAGTCATTCCAATACAGGGTAGCGCATTGAAAACGAAACAGACGCATTTACTGGCAGCTCAGGTTTTTTTTCAAAAACGCTCAGACTCGTCGACTCTGTTTTCGGGGGGGACACAAGTTTGGCAAAAAATCACGTTAGCACGTGCAGTCCCCTAAGCGGGGGTGACACCACCCCCAAAATCTTAAATGGAAAAGCGGGTCGTGTGATACCTTATTTTAAAGGTGTTTCAATTCCCTTCATAATATTATGAAATTAATGACCTTCAGTTCAGTAGTTTTGAAGATTTATTGATTTAAAACTTAAATAAAGCTAATATAATACGTCATCATTAGCGAAGATCAATACATTTGGCAGCAAAGTAATTTAAAAATGAAGAATGAACTGACCCGTTAGGCAAGTAAATGTTGAAAATGACCACCACGACTCTCCATGCAATAATAAAGATTTTGCTCAAAACGTTGCCGCATATTTTGCAATATTTGAGGAATAATTTGAAGGCACTCATTTACAATTATTTGTCGCTGGTCTTCTAATGATGTTGGCTGAGTAGCATAGATTTTGCTTTTTAAATGACCCCACATAAAGAAATCCAAAGGTGATAAATCTGGCGATCTTGGGGGCCTTTCAATAGCACCTCTTCTACCAATCCATCGATCTGGAAACGTCTGATCTAAATATTGTCGAACATGTAATGCTCGGGGCTCCATCCTGTTGGAACATCAACCTACTCGCAATGCACCGCCGATCATTCTGATTTTCAATTATGGCTGTTAATGCAGGATCTATGGCGTCTTTCAGTAATTCCAAATACATTTCATCGGCCAAATTTCCAGGTAAGAAAAAAGGACCAACTAAATGATCGCCAAAAATTCCAGCCCAAACATTTAATTTTTGTAGCTCCTGTGTATGAACCTCTTGGATTAGAATCGGACCAACATCAGCAGTTATGACGATTTACAACGCCGTTTAAGAAAAAGGAACATTCGTCAGAAAAGCAAGTGTTGAATTGAAAATGTTCATCGTTTATAATTCGTTCACTCATATCTTCACAAAATTGTAATCGCCGATCAAAATCGTCTTCATTAAGTTCTTGTACCAGATGAATTTTATACGGATGAAAACTATGGGCCTTTAGAATCCGTTGGGCAGTACGGCGACTAACACCACACACAGTCTCCAATTTGCGGGTACTTAACGTAGGATCTACATAAACTTGCCCTAAAACCCCCACTTCTATTGCTTCGTTCCTGATGGGATTTTCAATGTTGCGTTTTTTACTGGCGACTGACCCAGTTTCCCGAAATTTAGCTACAAGTTCTAGAACATATTTTCGATGCACGTTACTGTTCTCATGTCGCTCATTAAATATTTCTGCTGTTCTATTAGCGTACTGATTTATTACCGAAAAATATTTCGATAATTTCAACTCTTTCTGCTATGGAATATACGATGGTTAATTTATGTAATAAAGCGTTGCAAGTTATTTTAGCAACAAAGTCTGGTCAAATCAATCGCAAACTATGTACTAAATTCTTATTTAAAATAAGTACGAGATATTTCCTTATCTTTCTTCAAAAAACAACTTTTTTGTCGCAATAAACGCTCCAATCGCTATTTTCAACAACAAAATGATAAACAAACCATGGGCGTAGTGTAGAAAAGCATTTACTTATTAAGTAAATTTCTTCTGAAGGTAGCATAAACTAATCCGATGCAGCTATTAAAGTCTACTTTAAGCTTTAAATCAATAAATCTTCAAAACTACTAAACTGAAGCTCATGTATTTTACATCATTATAAATGGAATTGAAAGACCTTTAAAATAAGGTATCACTCGACCCCCCTTTCCATTTAAGATTTTAGGGTTGGTGTCACCCCCGTCCGGGGGGCTGCACGTGTTAACGTGATTTTTTTCCAAACCTGTGTCCCCCTCGAAAACAATAATCGATGGGTCTGAGCGTTTTTCAAAAAAAAAAAAAATAGCAGCCAGTAAATGCGTCTGTTTCGTTTTCGATGCGCCACCCTGTATAAGTAGGTATATAAACTTATCGTGATCAAAAAGTTTAGGTTAATAGACGCTTGTTTACAACGCTGACTTGTCTTCTCCTACTTTGTATCATTGCCGCTTGAAAAATGGCAACAAAAACAGTGCTAGAGATTCACTGCACCCGAACATTGCATCCTACCAGCTTACAGGAAAGAGACTAGTACATAAATTGCAATTTAACACTGTCTTTTTCCGAAAAGGTGTCTTTAAAAATATTGTGAACATATGATCTGCTCTCAGACAGGAAGACTGCCACTAGATGACCAGATCGCCCTGTCTTTATTTCGAATTATGTTGGCTTTTGGCACTGCCAGAAGCAACATTAAAAACAATGTCAGCTAAAGATCAACTCATCATTTGAAAGCGAGGCATCATGATAGGGGAAAATGGCTATTACTGTGTAATATCCAATCTTCCGAAAGCAAGACTACTTGTACAGAGAAATATGTTCATGCGTGCACACTTATCGATTGATTAGAATTGTAACTATAGTAGTATACCAAGCAGTGGCGCACGATGACTTCTGCTACTGTCATTAATTCTGGTATTTGACTATAGCCCATACCGTGACTTGGATATACGCACATTCTACATACAAGCTATGCGAAGGAAATATGAGGTGTTAAATCAATAATACTTACCCTTGTGGTTATATAGTAACGGCTAAACAATTTAATAAATCTTCTATATCGTATTGTGGTCCCGCCTAGAAACAACTGTCCCCCGCGGCTTTTTACCAGATGGTACAATCCAGTTCTGAAGTTAAAATCCATTTTTGCGAAATCCAGCTCTCTGATGAATCTGGCATTATTCATATGATCCAGAAGATAATCTATGTCAGTAGTGAGACATAATCCTGAAAAGAAATGAAACGTTAGTGAGCTATATCTTAACTTTAACCAAGCCTGATGGATTTTAAATTCTAAGAGCAGCTTTCATTTGGGAGTGTTTCAGTTTCAATTCGTATCCATACAATTTTTTTAAACCATGATACAATCATTTAAATTATAGAGTCAACATACCATATGTCATTTTTCAAAACTATGTACCATGTATTGCAGCCTGACAAAGCCGATTGGCTTGTTCCGTTTTTACCGGCGTTGCCGTATTTACCTAGAGTTCTGCACTCTCTTGGTAGTCAAATCAAATCATATAATGCCTCAAACTACGCAAATGAGTTGTACTTGCTGCAAAAAACTTGGAGATGATAACAAGTTTGTGAGCTGTTCTGTGTGCAAGAAGCACTATTTTTACAGCTGCGTTGAGTTATCCCAAAAGTATCTGACCTTCGAGCATCGGTCATTTCTTTACAAGAGGAAATAAACGCTCTCAAGTCTACACGCACTGACACAGCCCAGATATCACCGCCTGTCGACTATGAAGATATAATTCAAGAAATAAACGACAGACAGTCTAGGAAGAAAAACCTAATGTCTAATCTTGCAAGCTGACCTGAATCATATATTTGAATGGTGTTCAACTAATAAATTATTTTTAAATGTTAGCAAATACAAAACCTGTTCTTTTACCAGGAAGACGAAGCCAATAGTTTTTGATTACACTCTGGAAGGTGTCAGTTTGATGCGCTGTTCAGACGTAAGAGATCTAGGTGTGTTGTTTGATGTTAAATTAAAATTTACAGGTCATATTAGTACAATAGTATCACCCGCTATAAAAACTCTCGGTTTTTTTGATAAGAAACTGTAAATCGTTTGGTAGTGAAACGGCACTGAAGGCTTTATACTGGACCTTGGTGCGTTCTAAGCTGGAATATGCATCTAGTGTATGGCATCCCCAAGTCTATACTAATGAAATTGAAAGTGTACAGAGGAGATTTCTTAAATACTTGACTTTCAAACTAGATGGTGTTTATCCCAGTCGTGGGACTCCCCAATCAGCGATGTTGCTCAGATTTGAAATGCATCCTTTTGAGCTGAGAAGAGTTTGTAATAGTTTAAAATTCCTTTACAAACTCGTACACAGTGATGTTGATTCTTCAGCTTTATTAGCTAAAATTGATTTTCATGTACCATCCCGCATTTCCCGAAGATTTCTCGCTTTTTACTTAAACACACCAAATTCTAATGTTATGATTAAGTCACCCGCGTACTTTATGTGCTCCAGCTTTAACACCATAGCGGATAATTGTGACATTCATCATAATAAAGTCAAAGAGATATTAGCTGTATTCAGCGACTACTATTATTCAATTTATAACATTTAAGACATGTGAGTAGGTGTAGCTATTAATTTTTCTTTCAGAAACTGGGCGAGGTATGATTGTAGTTAAAAATACTATAAAGTCAAATTGTACTCAATTGCATTGTCATTTAAATGAATGTATCTGTTGGGCAATAAATAATATATTATATTATTATTATTATACTGGTCACCGTAATTGGCATTAATGCTTCAAATGAAAATCAGCGAAATTTAAAGTTTTTTCGTTCTCGCCGTAACATTAGTCACAGCCTAAACTTAATCAAAAATGTTCGTGGTACTTTCCGATTCATACGTTAGCCAACAGTGTTCTTGTCACTGTGAAGGCATCCAAAATCTTAAAATTTGTTTAGCGACGAAATTAGCCTAGTGAATCTAATTATTTTTTTCAAATCTGAATAGCGTGTACATTCTGATAACAATCTTGCAGATCCAAGTATTTGAAAATCAGTTCATAAACGTTTGTGTTCTGCACAAAAGTTAGCTGGGTCAAATCAGTCAAGCAGGTCCATACAACTAATCTGTAGACAGCACCTATCTGACAACGTTGCGATCTATAAACTTCCCGCCCTGCCCATAGTACCAACCACTTGGCATGCTGCTATGACCAACCTTACCACTTGCATGGCAGCCGCTCCACCTCAATACTAATCCGTGTACCAGGTCAAAAAGCCTAGGTGTTTACTCTTAAGGTACACTTCTGATTTTATTTGCTCTTCTTCTTTTTTTTCTTTTCATCTTTCACCTTGACGTTGTCTGGTTTCTTGACAATCAGGACTGACAGATTCAACTAACATACATTAGACAGTGACTAAGCCCCGTATCGTCAGTCGTCCCTACAATTGTAGGGCGCCTTTATGGCCCCCTTGATTGTCATAGTTTTCTACTTCTCCGTGTCAGCGCTCTATTTTGAGGTTATGTCACAAACATCTATTTGCATCAAATTGTGCTTGCTTTTGAGTTATATCGTGTTGTATCAGCCTGAAATTTCCTACAATTTGAAAAGAAAACATATCTTCACAACAGGGGAGCGCTGACGCTGACACGGGACAAGTGTAATCTAGAAATTTTTGAAGGAGAGAAAGGACTACGGACTGGTCAGATAAACAAATGACGAATAGTAGACAGCCACTCATCGGTCAGACTGCGACATAGGTATATCCAGTGCGACGTATGTTGAAAATATATCTCTATCATACTATCAAGTTTTAAGAGCAAATGTACAGGAAATTGTATGAAGTGTAAAATATGTCTAATAGGTGCGTAGAATTACGAGGTTCGAAGGATATAAGCAAACTAACTAAAATTAAGTTTTATCCTCCTCCACCCCCTACAGCCTCCTACCCCGATCCTTGTTCCCAACAAAAAATTTTCTACAAATGGTCGGCAGGGCTATTACGTAAAAAACGTTAAAAAACCGACAAAGTGTCGACTTGCTCTCTAGATATACTAAGTGACATATAAATCCGAACACCCAGTTTAAATGGTTTTATTTCAATAAAATTTTGTATAAGTACTTAATGAAGCATAATAAGTAAATGATAAAAATTTCAAAATGATTGCACTGCTTTAAAGCCCTTTGACCTTTAATAATGTGTGGATGCACCCTGATGTGCTACGCATTCTCCAACGCGCCTAGGCATGCTTCTGATCAGGTGGTCAATGTCGTCCTGTGGTATCTCATTCCAGGCAACCACCAACTCCTCTCGAAGTGCTTCTAGAGTCTGAGGAGGACGTTGCAAATTGAGCAATCTCCTACCCATCATATCCCACACGTGCTCAATTGGGGATAAGTCGGGAGATCGTGGTGGCCATGGTAACAATGTGACATCATTATGTTGAAAGAAGTCTATTGTTACTCTTGCAACATGTGGTCGGGCATTATCTTGTTGGAAAGTTAGATCTACCAGGGTGTCAAGATAGGGTAAAAGATGGGGTTCTAGAACTTCGTGGATATAACGCTGCGCGTTCATGTTGCCTCTGATGAAGATTAAAGGTGACCTGGAACCATACGCTATAGCACCCCAAACCATAACTCCAACAGTGTGATGAACATGTCTTTCAACAAAAAACTGTGGATTCCTCCTTTCACCACGTCGCCTTCTAACCCTGGCACGACCATCGGGCATACCTAAACAAAACCGAGACTTGTCACTAAAGACAACACTGTTCCATTCATGATCTCAGAGTAACCGTCGTCTGCACCACTCAAGGCGATTACGTCGGTGTTCTCGAGTTAAAGGGAGGACCCAGTGTGGCCGGTATGAAAACAAGCCAAAACTTCTCATTCGTCGGTAAACACTTCGCATGCCAATAGGTCTTCCGTGTTCTGCAAACCATTCATTTGCAATGGACCTGGTAGTGGAGAAACGGTCCCTTAAGGCTAATAATCTTAGGCGGCGATCTTCACGGTCTGTTGTTCTACGGCGGCGTCCAGTGCCCCTTGCTCTTTGCGTATGGCCTTCTCGAAGCCATGCCTGACAACACCTAGCCACAGTGTCTACACTTCTTTGCAGTCTAACTGCAATTGCCCGAAAAGAAAGTCCAGCTTCCCGAAGTCCCACTACACGGCCCCTATCAAACTCACTAAGTTGACGAAATCGTACAGGTCTCCGTACTCTAGGCATCGTAACCGATCGTAAAGGATGTCAAGAACCAAAATCCGCCAACGTTGATTCTTTACTGCGGCTGAAATATTCATTTTTAGAGCGTTAGTGAATTAAAAAAAAGCAGTATAAAAACCGGAATGTCCAACTGATAAGGCTGAACATTTTTTCACTTGTTATTTACAGTAAGGTAAATACATTCACCAACTTTTATTAAAATAAAACCATTTAAACTTGGTGTTCGGATTTATATGTCACTTAGTTCCTAGTGTGCAAATAGTAGATCCGCATTTGTTCGCTATGAGCGCCGTGAACGTCCAACTGTATTATTTGCTATGTGAGAAAATCATTACTGAATATGCTGCCCATGAAATATATCTATTAGCTGTGCCACACGGGTTTTTATGTTGTCCTTTCTGAAGAGAGGTTATGTTCAAAACTATACATTACGGTTTTCTCGTTTTCTTTCTTGCGTTTTCAAAAACATTGAGACTCATTACGGGAAATCGGCACCGCACCCGCGTTGTATGTAATTAAGCCACATCACGGAATAATTATCAATTTCACATCACGTACAAAACATTTTTTCACTGCCACACATTAGGCGCTGATTTGTATTTTCTACTTGATATCGTAAAATAAAGTTCTATAAAATTTTAATGACTGCCAATTAAAAATGAATGTGAAATGTAATAACTTATTTACGTATCATTAATATCCATATATATATATATATATATATATATATATATATATATATATAGGTGAAAAATTAAAGCTTCCGCTTTTTGTTGGGTACTTCGACAAGATTTAAGCAAAGAGGACTCTTTATACTTTTTTTTAATTCTCTCTAGCTTTCAATGGACTTTGCCATCATCATCAGGAGCTGCAATTACAATGATAACAGTAGCAACAAAGGTGTAAAATGAATTTAAATTGACTCAACTTACAGTAGTATGTGAGAATGTTGCTAATTGTTGTTTACGTATAGGATGAGGGAAACGTCCAGTAACATGGTGAGAGCTGAATAGGTTGCACAATAGTCAAAATTTATACAAAACATGACAAGAACAAGTTAAAAACAGATTAAAAATTATTTTAAAAAATTAGAACATTACATCGTGAAACCACCTGATGATTGCACAAATTAGTGGTCATGGAATGATGAATTGATGAGTGACATGAAACCCTTTGACAGAAGGCCGAAGGATGTCAATGTCAGTATTGAAAGATGGAACGAATTGTGGGCGTGTGCCAAAAACGTTGCCAAATCACTTCAGATGAAGAGATTTTCAGAATTTTATGTTGGAATTTGTTAAACCGACCAGAGGCAGTTGAATAAACTATATTATTATTAATGGGAATTTAAATTAACAATTATTAATAAATCGTGAGGAGAGAATTATTATATTTTGAGTGGAATGAAATTTACTGGTGGAAACGGCCAAAACACAGATTCTAATTATGGTTGTGAAGAGTTGAAATTTGGGGAGATATGTAAGTTCTCCAATTTTTCGCAGTTTAGCAAATATGAGTAAATGACACTCAGTTGTTTAACATCTGTCTTTTTGTTGATACAGTTGTTATTCATGAAAATGTGGGACATTTCCAGGAATAAACGTTTGGAAAGGTGTTTTTCTTTATCAAGAACTTTGATACTTGTGTAATTCATAGAATGCCCTGTTGTGTTAACATGAGATGCTAGAGCGCATCTTTCAGGATGAAGCCTAGCATCACTTTTGTGTGATGTAATCCTTCCTTTAAGAGATCTGGAGGTCTGACCTATGTATATTTGGTTGCAGTTGTTGCAATTGATGGAGTAGACTGTGTTAGTTAAGCCAAGCAGCGGGACTTTGTCTTTCATTTTTGAAAAAATGCAGTTTATAGTGAGGACGGATTTGCAAGCAATTCGAAAGTTCAAAGGACTGCACAATCTGATCAGCTTAGGGGTCAGTTCCTTGATGTAGGGCAGGACAGCAAAACCAGGTCTGGAGTCCGGGTTGGTGCTAGTACTGTTAGGATTGATGTTATTATTGGGAATTACATCAGTTCCGTTATTAGGGGTTGTGCGACTATTACCTGCATCACCAGAGTTCGGCAAAATATTGGAAGGTGAACTAAAAATGATCTTGTTAATCAGACACTTCGGATAACCATTGTTGATGAACAGTTTTGATAGTTTACGTAAATTTGAGGTGTGGAAGGTATTATCTGAGATGCTGATTACCCTTGTTTTCATCTGTTTTACCAAATTGATTTTAATCCCTAGCTTATGGTATGACCTAAAATTGAGAAACCGACCTGAGGCCATAGGTTTCTGGTACCAGTCTACCAATAAACTGTTGTTGTTGGTGCGAATGAGTCTTGTGTCTAGAAAGGGGACAGACAGGTTCTCATCTTCTTTTTCAATGGTAAATTGGATGTAGGGGTCATAGCTGTTGAATTCTCTGACAATACCATCCAGACCTATGGAAGGGAGGCATAAAATAATGTCATCTACGTATTTTTTTATGAAGAAGAGGTTATAGGGTAGTGTCGGAATAACTGTATCAAGCAGATCATCCATGACATATTCCGCCAAAATTGGTGACAGAACAGATCCCATAGGACAACCATGTGTTTGAGAATATATTTTGTTGTTGAAAGAGAAATAATTGTTATGAAAAAGGAATGTTATAATGTTGGTGAAAGATTCTAGAGATATGTTGCAGTGTTGACTTATCTCATTCCAGTGTTTATTAATAGTTCTTGTACATGCATCCAGATAGATCCAAGAACTATTAATAAACACTGGAATGAGATAAGTCAACACTGCAACATATCTCTAGAATCTTTCACCAACATTATAACATTCCTTTTTCATAACAATTATTTCTCTTTCAACAACAAAATATATTCTCAAACACATGGTTGTCCTATGGGATCTGTTCTGTCACCAATTTTGGCGGAATATGTCATGGATGATCTGCTTGATACAGTTATTCCGACACTACCCTATAACCTCTTCTTCATAAAAAAATACGTAGATGACATTATTTTATGCCTCCCTTCCATAGGTCTGGATGGTATTGTCAGAGAATTCAACAGCTATGACCCCTACATCCAATTTACCATTGAAAAAGAAGATGAGAACCTGTCTGTCCCCTTTCTAGACACAAGACTCATTCGCACCAACAACAACAGTTTATTGGTAGACTGGTACCAGAAACCTATGGCCTCAGGTCGGTTTCTCAATTTTAGGTCATACCATAAGCTAGGGATTAAAATCAATTTGGTAAAACAGATGAAAACAAGGGTAATCAGCATCTCAGATAATACCTTCCACACCTCAAATTTACGTAAACTATCAAAACTGTTCATCAACAATGGTTATCCGAAGTGTCTGATTAACAAGATCATTTTTAGTTCACCTTCCAATATTTTGCCGAACTCTGGTGATGCAGGTAATAGTCGCACAACCCCTAATAACGGAACTGATGTAATTCCCAATAATAACATCAATCCTAACAGTACTAGCACCAACCCGGACTCCAGACCTGGTTTTGCTGTCCTGCCCTACATCAAGGAACTGACCCCTAAGCTGATCAGATTGTGCAGTCCTTTGAACTTTCGAATTGCTTGCAAATCCGTCCTCACTATAAACTGCATTTTTTCAAAAATGAAAGACAAAGTCCCGCTGCTTGGCTTAACTAACACAGTCTACTCCATCAATTGCAACAACTGCAACCAAATATACATAGGTCAGACCTCCAGATCTCTTAAAGGAAGGATTACATCACACAAAAGTGATGCTAGGCTTCATCCTGAAAGATGCGCTCTAGCATCTCATGTTAACACAACAGGGCATTCTATGAATTACACAAGTATCAAAGTTCTTGATAAAGAAAAACACCTTTCCAAACGTTTATTCCTGGAAATGTCCCACATTTTCATGAATAACAACTGTATCAACAAAAAGACAGATGTTAAACAACTGAGTGTCATTTACTCATATTTGCTAAACTGCGAAAAATTGGAGAACTTACATATCTCCCCAAATTTCAACTCTTCACAACCATAATTAGAATCTGTGTTTTGGCCGTTTCCACCAGTAAATTTCATTCCACTCAAAATATAATAATTCTCTCCTCACGATTTATTAATAATTGTTAATTTAAATTCCCATTAATAATAATATAGTTTATTCAACTGCCTCTGGTCGGTTTAACAAATTCCAACATAAAATTCTGAAAATCTCTTCATCTGAAGTGATTTGGCAACGTTTTTGGCACACGCCCACAATTCGTTCCATCTTTCAATACTGACATTGACATCCTTCGGCCTTCTGTCAAAGGGTTTCATGTCACTCATCAATTCATCATTCCATGACCACTAATTTGTGCAATCATCAGGTGGTTTCACGATGTAATGTTCTAATTTTTTAAAATAATTTTTAATCTGTTTTTAACTTGTTCTTGTCATGTTTTGTATAAATTTTGACTATTGTGCAACCTATTCAGCTCTCACCATGTTACTGGACGTTTCCCTCATCCTATACGTAAACAACAATTAGCAACATTCTCACATACTACTGTAAGTTGAGTCAATTTAAATTCATTTTACACCTTTGTTGCTACTGTTATCATTGTAATTGCAGCTCCTGATGATGATGGCAAAGTCCATTGAAAGCTAGAGAGAATTAAAAAAAGTATAAAGAGTCCTCTTTGCTTAAATCTTGTCGAAGTACCCAACAAAAAGCGGAAGCTTTAATTTTTCACCTAACTGGTCTAGACGACAATGACCACGTCTCAAAATATATATATATATATATACTTCACCAAGCAGGGATTTTTTTTTTAATATTTTGATCAATTACCAGTAATTTGAATTTCTCTTTATTAATGATAGAGTTCCGATATCTGGCCAAGCCCTTTTTAATGATTTTCTTTTCAGTATTGTGTTGAAATTTTTGGGTACTAATGTTATAATATTTTATTAATGACTATCTCAGAAATTTCCTGATAAAATGTCGTTGGTCGTAAAGTTGGTTTTCTAGCTGCGCATAGACAACCAGTGCCCTCCCACTCTCGACATTGATTGACAGTCCACTGACTGACTGACGGAAGACCGTAAATTTGGTGTCTGTCATTGTATCCTGCGGAATGCTTGGTTGAGAAGGTGTATTATCGGTCCTTCATATGATTTCCAGACTTTGGGATATTGGGCCCCAATCACCAGTTTATGGAGTAGCACCTCTTTTTGGTACCTGGTTTGTTTTGCACCTTTGTTTGTACCTGTTTGGTTGTTTGTTTTACTTTGGGTGCTACTCTCTCGATTTTTATGGAAGTTTAGCCTCTTCAGCGGTAAGTTCTTTTTTAACACCATCTGACCACGGGCAATACCCAACTAGCAAAGTAGTGGTATAAGCTTTTGGTAAAAGAACCGTTCAGCCAAAATGCTAGCTTAATATTGTGTGGAATGCAAATTTGCTTTCTGCAACATATTTGCTCTAAAATGAGGTGTCTAAAATAATCTTATAGCATAGTTATACAACACCTTATAGGGTAAATTTTTAACTGTTGCATAAACGTTTATACAACTATTTTATACGGCATATTTGCACGTTAGTCAAAATGGTTGTGTTGTGGCATCCATGGTAACGTTTATAAAACAAACCCGAGCTTTGTTGTTTTGCTGTGCAATTTACTACTTTAGCCAACAAATTGCTCCCAATGGAAGCACTTATACAACTGTTGTTGAGTAACTGTTAAAACTTCACCATAACCTAACTTTCTGCTGTCATATTTTTGTTAAAATGCCATAACCAATGTTTTAAGACAAACAACGCATGCATACTGGTTCAGAAGGTTTTATCAACTGTTCAAACAGAGGATATACCTAGATCTGGTACAAATTCTGGGAAAATCATTCGACTCTGTCGGTATTTCATTTCAGACGTTTGTCAAATTGTTGTATAACACCTGCAGGCAACATCAAAATATTCTAATAACCTAAAGACAACATGGACGATGTCATGATTGTACACAACCATCCCCGCCCTGCTTAATATTAAATAATTATGTTTCAGTGCGAAATTACAGATATAAAGTGATAAACATTAGTGTAATTGTGTCTAAATATAGGATTTGTGGAAGATTTAACGCAGATAAGTTCAGTTTTCCATCTTAAAAATCTAGACATACTGTTGATCATTGTCAAAATATGAATCAAATACGAAGCCCGTAGAAATTGGGTAACTAATTTGCACGATAATCACAATAATATTTGCTGCGCAAGTAATTCAATAGCCCTATATCACAGTGTAGAAGTTTATCATATACCTGTGTATGAAATTCACAATAGCCGATATGTAAGTAAACAAGATGAGTGTAATGTGTTAGTTATATATTCTTCACTTCGTCTATCCAGTACATAAGAGATAGTTTGGTTGCAATAAAGTAGAGTCACATAACAGAATAGTTGTATAGTTGACAAAAACTGACTCTTGCACTGACGCAAATGTCCTATAGCGGCTGCAAGAGGCTTACACTTTTGTTTTATAATTGTTACCTGCAGCCCTTATACAACCTCTTAAACGACTGAAGTATCCTATTAGGTGTGCCCATTCCGCTTGTATAGCTGTTCTAAGAGGGTTTTGCCAATGTTCTTACAGTATACAATGCTGTTTAAGGAATACTGAATAATGATTCTTGCAACTCTAATACGAGCGATAATTGTTAGTTGGGTAGTCCATCCGTTCTCTTAGGTTTAGAGTTTTTTTTGGGTGGGAATTTTTGTGTGAATTTGGATATGCTCTTTAATTAAGTTTGGTTCTTGCACGTGGTCAGATGGACACCCAACAAACTCCTTTATATATATATACTACACCACCTAAATCACCACTCAACAATAGGAACAGCTATACAGAAAAATCCAACAATTAAGACTCAACACTGTAGTGATTCACTCATTTAAGCCAGGTTGTTTGGATGGTAAAGCCTTTACCACAAGCAGTTTCTCCGCCACGGCAAATTCCTAGGTTTTTTCTCAGGTGATTTTGGTAAGCTACAAAGTAAGTGTATTTGAAACAAGAAACCAATGGAATTATCATCAACACAGATTATTGGCACACAGATCCTCACTACCTATGCACTGCCTTTTCCTTCCAGCTATAGTATACACCTTACAGCTTAGATCTCCAATAAAAGCATCTTTGAAGCAGATGTTATATCACATCAGAGCCAAACATTGATAGCTGAAGCATCATCACGTTTAGGCAACACTTAAAGCTACGGAACGACTACACAACATGTAATGTCACAAAAAAACGACAAAGAGCCACTGAAACGAAAAGCTTGAGCAATGTTTTTTCGCTAGCTCCATCTCCACTGGACCTATTTTTAAAAATTACAAAGTTTTTTCGTCCTCGTAGTAAAACTGCATATAAATTTTAATAGCTGTACCTTTCAAGTTATAGATCAGATCGGCAGACTTATGGAAATGAGTGACATAGTTTTTTCTGATCAAAAAAACATCTGTTTGGACTACCATACTTCCTTGCCAGTAGGGTGGGAAGTAATGATTGAAAATAGGAAGTTAGTATTGTTACAGCTGAAAACGTGAAGCTTGTTTTGCCTATCTTTTAACAACAAAGTATTCCTATAATTGTTCATTGTTTCATTCAGTACCCACTGTCTTGTATGAGTCTGTATACTTTGCAATTCACGCACTTTTTATTGTATTGGAACTACTTGACCTTCTACTGAAGTGTGTGACTAAACCTAAACACTCATAATGTCAAATACGAGTATGCTAAATGAATCGTTTATCCTATAAGTCATTTGCTCTCAGTAATTACCCCAAATTATGATGTAATAACGGACACATTTTTGAAACATTTTTACGGAAAAGCAGTTTAATTATACCTATGAGTATTGTTTGTACTGTTGTTCAATGAAATGAATAGCGTGTAAATGAGGGCTTATCTAAAAACATTACAGGTAGATTTTTATTTTTTTTGCTTATTCGATTCAAGTAGATTGATAGATAAATGCGTCACATTGAATATTACACACATGCACTCACGCATGTAAAATCCTAACTGGATCGAAACAACTCGATTTGAAGAGTAAAAGCTTCTTGGCGCATATAACAGTGTAGAGAAGTAGGTGGAATGAGGATCGATATCATTCAGGCATTGAAAATAAGATTTGTCAGTCCTGAGTACATAAATGTATTGAAACAAGAAATACAGCTACATCAGCCTGATATTCTTGTGTTTTTCTTTGTCCTTTTGAAAGCTGCGTCATTATATGCGCTGGCGCGTGAAGCTTAGAAAGTATGTTTAATTTGTTCGAAAATCATATATTAAAAAACAATAATTGTTAGATGTGACCGTAAAAATTGTATAAATTTTACTGAAGATATACAGCATGGGAGATATAAATTATCCTCATGTAGAAATCAATAAACTTGGAAAAACTCGAATTATGAATACTGATATACGAATATTTACAGGTGTGAATCTACATGAAAAATTAATGTTAGTTTGCCTTATAAACTATGGTCCAAAAATGTTCCCTTGAAGTTTTAGGAAAAAAAATGGAAATTAATTAATATTTTCAGAACCGCTTCAGCTATTCAGCTGATATTCAGTACGTAGTGAAAGTTAATACAGCTCCATATTTTTCAATGCAAAAATAATTTTTAGCTTTAACAGTGGAGTGCGTACGAGTATTTACTTCGATATTTTTTAAGAAAAAAGTGGTAGTCCAATAGTTTTTTGCCAAATAAAAATTATTTTTAAATTCTCCGTTCAATTTTAAACAAATGATTTCTCTTGAATTGTTTTCCTTCGATTCACCATTTTTGAGTAAAAAAATAAAAACCGTTCTATTGTCCGGGAAAATTAATGTAATAAAATTGAAGAATGCAATTTAGCAATAAATATCTTGTTGCTCTGGAACATGTCACTGGCTTTTGACATCTGACAAGTCTCTGTTATTCAAATCTATTCGTTGTGACATCTTTTTCATTATTTAGTTTTTACAATCTTGTTAATAATGGTGAATTATTCAAATGCAGCAATGGCGGAAATGCATTACGTATATGGCCTTGCCGACGTTAATGGTGAGCAAGCCAGACGGATTTATCGCCAGAGATATGCCGATGGTGCTTTGGCACACCTTTTCTAATATTCATCGTCGTCTTGTTGAAACTGGTTCTGTCCGAAAAGGAACATCTGAAGGTAGACCTCAAAGTGTGAGAACACCTGAAATTGAGGGAGCAGTGCTTCACGAAGTCGAAAAACATCCTGAAACGAATACGAGGAAGATCGCTAGAAACTTAAATATTTGCCATCAAATTGTTTGAGAATTCTAGTGGATTTTTGTTATATCCTTACCATATTTTAAGAGTACAGGCATTACCTCCTATTGATTTTCCAAGGCATGTGACCTTTTGCCATTCAGAATTTACACAGTAATCATTTGTGGGCAGAAGAAAATCCCTATAAAGTAACCGACCCATTTCCAACACCAGTTCTCGGTTAACGTATGGGCAACCACTTTATTCGCCCATTCTTTCTGCCGGGAACACTTGACGGACAGACTTACCTCAATTTTCTTCAACAACAGTTGCCTTTCCTGCTCGATGATGTTCCGTTAGTAACAAGAAACAATATGTGGTACATGCATGATGGTGCACCAGCGCATTTCAGTGTAGCGGTTCGTCATTATTTACAAAACTGTTTATCGTTGGATTGGCCGCGGTGGGCCCCAGGAATGGCCACCAAGGTGCCCAGACCTCAACAGTTTAGATTTATTTTTGTGGGGCTATCTTAAGGCACTAGTGTACACAAGTCCCATTAACACTGTAGAGGAATTAAGAGAAAGAATGGTAGCAGCTTGTGATAGAATAAAAAACACTCCAGGGATATTTCAACGAATGCGCAATTTCATGAGAAGAAGGCGGGAAGCATGCATACCAAGTGAAGGGGGCCATCTACAGCAATTTTTTTAATCATTGCGTTGGTTTTAATGTTATGTTTATGTTGCCAGTTGTTGTTGTTCATTACCCCTAATGTGTTTAATTGAAGAAGATGTTTTAGATATTATAATTTCCATCAAATCTCAAGCAACTGGTTGTGATGGAATTAACATAGGAATGATCAATTTGTGTATTCCTGAAGTATTACCTCATCTAACACATATCGTCAATTTTTGTTTAGAAAAAGGAGTATTTCCAAGTTTGTGGAAAGAGGCTGTTATAAGTCCTCTGGCTAAGAATAATAATCCTACAGAATATTCGGATTTGAGACCCATTAGTATATTGTGTGCCTTGTCAAAGATATTGGAAAAAATTGTTTATATGCAATTGGTAAAATATTTTGAAGAGTACAACATATTTCCAAATTGTCAGTCTGGTTTCCGTAGTGGTCACAGCACAACATCTGCATTATTACACGTAACTGATGAGATTATCTCTAACTTAGACAATCATATTTACACTGTGCTGGTGTTGTTAGATTTCTCGAAGGCATTTGATACGGTTAACCACGAAATGCTTCTATCCAAATTAAAATACTACGGACTATCTGACGTTCCTCTTTGCTTTTTTAAATCATACTTAAATAATCGCAAGCAACGAATCGCAAGAAACAAGGAGTTTCTCTTAGTGCCGATGCTGCTTCTGGTGTTCCTCAGGGTTCCGTGCTTGGTCCTTTACTATATTTAGTTTATATTTTTGACTTGCATAGTGTATTACAGTTTTGTAGTATTCATACTTACGCAGACGATACACAATTGACCTTCACTTTTGACTCTACTAATGTGGATCAAGCTTCGTATGAAATAAATTTAGATCTGGTAAATATAACTGACTATTGCAAGGCTAACTGTTTGGAGCTCAATCCTACCAAGAGTTTTGCGGTGTTGTTCTGTCCCAAAACCAGCTATGAGCATTTTGAAAGGATGATTGATTTGAGGGTAAATAATGACCATATTCCACTCGTCACGCATGCAAAAAGTCTAGGTGTTACTTTAGACGTAAATCTTAGATTTCATCACCACGTCAGTAATATATCTAAAGCTACATATGCAAGCCTAAGACTCCTATACTCCAATCGTTCTATTCTCAATTTCAAGACTAGAAAGAAATTGGTGGAAAGTTTAGTTATGTCTAAGCTGCTTTACTGTTTTATACTGTTTTATCCTTGTCTTGACTCCATAACAAAAACCAGATTGCAGAAAATTCAAAATTGTTATTGTCGTTTTGTTTTCGGCCTTCGTAGGTATAGCCATGTTACATCCAAGATCTGTGAGCTGGGGTGGCTGAAGCTCAATAATCTTTTCAAGTTTCATATGTTGGTTTTTGTACATAAAACAGTCGTTACCAAGAGACCTATTTACCTTGCAAATAAGTTAGTTCCGCGTAGGAATTTTATTTCAAGAAGGTTACGTCATGATGAACAGTTCAATATTCCTCTTCACTACACCTCATTATATCAGAGATCTTTCACGTATAATGCTGTTGAGCTTTACAATTCAGTCAGTGCGGCTAACAAACAAGAAAGTTTACTCTCTTTTAAGAAATCAGTTGGAAAACAGCTATTGGAGATGCAATCGTCTCTCAGTGTTTGAGTTGTTGGTTTGTTTTATTTTTATGACACTTTATTATTATTATTATATTAATAGTTCAAGTGTGCATTTGTTTCTTTTTCTTATTATTACTATTGTTTGTTTGTGTATCGAGTTTAACTGTGTTACTCTTTCGTACACAGTGAGGTTAAGTGTAAGAGTAGCCATTTGGCTAAACTTCGCCTCACTGATGTATGCTGATTAATAAAGACATTTATTATTATTATTATTATTAATTTTTCCAATTAGATTAATAATAAAATTTTGCAAGTTAGACAATAGAACGGTTTTTATATTTTACTCAAAAATGGCGCAATGAAGGAAAACAATTCTGGAAAGGTCATTTGTTCTAAATTGAACGGGGAATTCAAAAATAATTTTCATTGGCGTACCATTCCAAAAAAATATCGAATACCCGTACGCACGCCACTGTTAAAGCTAAAAATTATTTTTGCATTGAAAAATATTCAAGATTATCAAATTTCACCACGTACTAAATATCAGTGAAATATCTGAAGCGGTTCTGAAAATATTAATTAGTGTCCATTTTTTTCCTAATACTTTAACACCCCGAGTTTTTGTAAGGAAACATTTTTGGAGCATAGTTTATAAAGCAAACTAACATTAATTATTCATGTAGATTCAAATCCTTAAATATTCGCATATAATTAAGGAACACCCTGTATAAAACATAGAAAACTAGGTTTTGCTGATGTCGAAGCTTTCGAAGTACATTTAGTATCTTCTCTTGACTCTTTTATGTGTACGAGGTCTGTAAACTGTACGCTAGAATGCCGAGTTGAATGTCCATTTAGCTGATTTGGCTATTAACGTAAAAAATGTACTAGGACGAACCTAACAGTACCTCATATGTCAAAATCTATCAAGCGATTTGGACTGTAGCTCGTAAAATAGAATTTCTTGTTTACATGAATAGATACCCACCTGCGTCAAACATACAGATTTTTTAAGGTGAGGCGCTTATCATAGCAAGCTGAAATTTTCAGGGTTTATTCTACAGAGACTGAGATAGTTTTTACAATAAAATGAATAATCAAATACAACCTCAATCTTTTTTACTGCCCTCCAAAGAGTTTAAGATTTTTTACGTTGATTTCTAATTATCTCTGTCAAAAAGTGACATGACCATAGCTGAAACTAACCATTTAGCTCATCTCAAAAAAAAAATCACAGCCCTAAACTCAATGCTTTAGTTGTAATTACGATTGAAAGTCCATTATCCCGTTTTTTACGCAATTTCACAAAATTGCAAATATCTCCTTAACTATAAAATTTCGGACCACACATATAGGGGTTCATTCGATATGTTTTGAGGCCCTCTATCATCTGACTTCCGTTGATCCACTACTAATTTTAACCCTGTACATATAATAATCAACTCACCGCTGATTTGAGTTTCATCCAAAATATGCACCTTCTTCTTACAAATCCTCGCCCCTAGCACACAAAACAACGACCTCACGAAATAGTGGAACTCGAACATCAAAAACAGGCCTAAAACGAAACTGGTGCACGCGAAAAACACGCAACACGCTTCCATGTCCCCTTATTTGTTTAACTTATTGCAAATTTGTTTATAAACCGTAGAAATTGTTTTAAATTTTATCGAAACATGAAGGCGTGACAAGCGCTGATTGATCAGCATTTTCGATGTTTCTGGGAAATTCGTTTAGTAAGGTAGCAGGTGAGGAGTGTGAATTGTGGGAAAATCGAAAATTTGGACATGTTTGTCGCGATTTCCCAGATGAAAATTGGATGTTTACGTGCGCGATGATGCGGAGTCGTTCAGCGGCAGTTCGTTCGATGTCCCCGCACACGCGCAACGTCGACCTAGGGCAAGCTGCTTGTATCTAGATAAATTAGTCCGGGTTATGAGCTTGAATTTATTGTAAAATTCATCTTTTACACCAGAGAGACCTTCTTTGAGATTATTGGGTAATTCTGAACAAATGATGCATCAAGTAGGTTGATCCGTTTCCCGAAATGCAACCAGACACGTGTACAGAGTGTCTCAAAATGAACTGATAGTCGGAAGGCCAAGTGGAGACCGAATGACCCCTAGGTATCCGGTTTTTACTTCCTGCGGCACTGCAATATTAAGTCTTATGTTTTTTGACGTTCTTTGATATATACATTACAAAAAGTCATGAGATGCGATTGTGAAGAGGGTTTTTGATGAAATTTTCATACAAAGTTACAACTATGCCAAAATTGAAAAAGCTCTATAGGTTTTGAAAGTCGATTTAGTGTCGGCGTAACTACGAGCAAAAATAGTTGAGGCACAATAGCTTTGTTTTTTGACGTTTTAGAGGATCCTGGTCACTTCTTTTTCAATTTCGGGATGAAAAATTCGGGATGGGAGGTTATGGGGGGCGCAGGAGGGCATATCTCGATTTTTTTACTTTGGTATACTTATATGCGTTATGGCTTATCATAGATTTCCCCGTACATTTATGCTTAAAGCTCAAAACAATAGAGAAATATTTCGGAAACACGTGTTGTTTCGCTGTCCGTTCGTTCCATTCGTGAAGCGGTTTTCCTCCGCTATTCGCAGCGTTGCCAGATAGGTAAGATAGAATTTTCCCAGAACAACGTGTGATTTATAACTTTATAAAAACATGTTATTCGTGAACTATCACCATCTAGTTATTTCTCTCGAAACACTAAAATAGCTAGATCAACCGGCCTGTTCACATCTATTCTGCTTTTTTCTATTTTATGACTATGGTTCAGTTCTGCCAACTTACAATTAATACTGTAGGTGTTTATGGAGATAGGTGCGAGTGCGACCATGAAGGAAGAAAAGGCACCATAAAGATAAAAATGTTATTCAGAAGTTTCAGTTATGTGAGGCAGCAGCAGTGGCCGCAGTAGTAGACTCTTCGGTCTTCTGATCAGTCGCCGTGCGCTGTGCGGGTTCGAGTCCCGTTCCAGGAGAAATTTTTCTCTTGGCTATGGATGTTGTGATTGTCCGTAGGTGGTAGATGGTCTCTGACTGTCGAACGTGGAGGTACCACCCGGCGGATCTCGTAGGCGGAGCTGGAATGTGTGCATGTTGCATGCACGGTACCCAATGGGTGTTTAGGCGTTAGGCCTTAGTGGTAGTTGGAATATAGAGATAAAAATGGAATAAAACACCTCAAAAATACCCAAAAGTTTTGTTTTCTCCCCAAAAAATCCCCAAGTATTTTATCCCCCAAAAATGCTCGAGGAAAGAAAGAATCACCCAAATTTGGGGGAAAATCTCCTCATATGCTTAAGTTGCCAGATACGTCGCGAGAAATAATCGTACAAGTTCGTAAAGTTTGCAGATTTCCATTTCGACTGGAGGGAGGGGGAGCAGCACACTACTCAAGAATTAATTATAATGAAAAGCACAAGGTGCGTCTTGCTCACCGAGCCTCTTTGACTGACTTGATTCATCCAATTTTTTTGTTATAAAGGGTGTATAAATAAGAACGCAATATTTGAATTCAGCGCCATTCTGGCAGTCATAACGTCATAATGATTGTGACATGACAGATCGATGGTAGACAAGCGGGAGTTTATGAAAACGAGTCATTACCCAATAGAACAGGGTGTCCTAATTGTTAAAAATTATTACCAAAGTGGTGAAAGTTTAGTTGCCACGATTCGGAAAGTGCAACTAATATTCGGTCGGAATAATGTTCCTACGCCATCCACTGTGAAAAGAATAATTCAAAAATTTCAAAGTACTGGTTCTGTTAATGATGTGAAACATACGAGACGAGCTCGCAGCGGTCGTTCAGAAGAAAATGTTCGCGAAAATCTAGCCGAGAGTCCAGGGACATCGAATCGTCATCGCGCTTAAGAATTGGACATTAAAACTGCCACTCTCCAGCGTATTCTAACAAAATATTCACACCTGCATGGCTACAAAGTTCAATTGACTCAACAGCTTATGCCAACAGACCATGCACAGCGAAGAGAGTTTAGCAATAGGATCCTTGGCCAACAGTATGTGAATTGTGATTTTGTAGACAAAATCATTTTTAGCGATGAGGCCCATTTTCATCTCCATGGCTGCGCCAATAGACGCATTTGTGGTACACAGAATCCAATAGTAAGTCATGAGAAAGCTAAGCACCCAAAACGTGTCACTGTTTGGTGTGCATTATGGTCTGGAAGAATTATTGGACCGTTTCTCTTTGAGAACGAGGCGGGTAATCCATTAACAGTGAATGGGGAACGTTCTCGTGTTGCTCATTTTTTGTGCCACAATTAGAAGTCATGGCCTTTAATGACAAATGGTTTCAGCAGGATGCTTATGAAACATTGGCAGTTTTGCACAAGTTTGCTCCTGGTCGAGCCATCTCCCGGTTTGGTGACAAGAATTGGCCACCACGCTCTTACGATTTAACACCTTTGGACTTTTGGATTTGGGGTTATCTGAAGTCACAAGTTTATGCCAACAAGCCTGCAACCAGCGAGACACTGGCAGGTGAAATCAGATGCTGTATCAAGGAGATACCACGACATGTGTTCAAATTTTATTAAACGAGTGCGAAAGTGCCAGCGGAGCCGTGGCAGCCATTTACCTGATGTGTTGTTTCATACATAATTCCAAGTGTATACACCATAATCCAATAAATATTTCAGTTGTTTGTTACGAAATACCATGCTTAATAGAACCTTGAAATATTGCGTCCTTATTGAAACACCCTTCACATATTCGTAGCTAGCTTTTTTCTCATAGGAGCTAACTTTTACCGAACGCAATCCTTCATGAACTTCCAAGATTTTTTAACTCATAACTTCATAAATACGTGAAATAAATGCCTGCTTTGTTATGTATTATTTAGCTAAGACGCTAAGGCTTTTCTAAGCTTGTCGGGTAATCAATACAACGATTTAAAATTAAACAAAATATGACGCATAAGAAATAGGTAAAAAAGACCAGCAATGCTGTATCAAGGAGATACCACGACATGTGTTCAAATTTTATTAAACGAGTGCGAAAGTGCCAGCGGAGCCGTGGCAGCCATTTACCTGATGTGTTGTTTCATACATAATTCCAAGTGTATACACCATAATCCAATAAATATTTCAGTTGTTTGTTACGAAATACCATGCTTAATAGAACCTTGAAATATTGCGTCCTTATTGAAACACCCTTCACATATTCGTAGCTAGCTTTTTTCTCATAGGAGCTAACTTTTACCGAACGCAATCCTTCATGAACTTCCAAGATTTTTTAACTCATAACTTCATAAATACGTGAAATAAATGCCTGCTTTGTTATGTATTATTTAGCTAAGACGCTAAGGCTTTTCTAAGCTTGTCGGGTAATCAATACAACGATTTAAAATTAAACAAAATATGACGCATAAGAAATAGGTAAAAAAGACCAGCAATCTTTAAACGCTTATTTAAAAAAAGCATGTTTTCCCATTTACTTATATCCTAAAAACCTCTATACCTTATCAGCTATTAACTGTAAAAATTTTGTTGATGTAGCGTTACTACATGCTACCTTAATGTTTGGTTTGGTTTGGGGTTCTACCACCCCGACTACATTCTCTTATTTGTCCCTAGGGTACCGAGATTGCGGGACAATCTACTTGAGGTTTCTACAGTTTCTACAGTTCTACTAACCTTGGACAGCTCAAAAACCGGATTAATAGAGTTTCTTTAAGCTCTTCATAGAAGCCGCGGTGCCATGGCATTTAGGATTCTGCCTGCGCAGCAGGCGAGTGAAAAAACCATCGTCATTTGTCATAAGTCATTTTGTCGAATGAAGAACGCTGTTTGTGAGAATTAATCAATTATCGTGTGACATATTAGCTATATTGCATGCGACATTAACCATTCGACATTCGGAAACACCCTTCCCAGATCGAAAAATATGTTTTTGGAGTTTTAAAAAACTGTTAATGTTCTCTCAACGACACTGGAACCAGAAATCATTTGTTGCAAAAAGCTAATTTCGATGAAGATATTGTGAAAACAAAGAACAATGAATCTAATTCCGCTAAACGGCCCAAGTTCATAGCCTAGCCCCTGACTAATGTATAATGAGCATTGATGAATATCCGATAAAAATAGATACGTTTGCATCGTAACTGCACGGTGTTTTATGGTTTCTGTTTCATATGTAATTAAGTAGATTTTTATCGTACTACCGTATATTGATGAGAATGTTGTATTTCAGAGTACTTACCAGACACGGAAACCTGTCAAACATCTTTCTGTCACTGTCACCATAACAGATCAAAAAATTAAGTGTGTTATGATTTTCAAAGCTCCTTTTCCTTAAGGTATTCTATACTAAGTGACATATAAATCCGAACACCCAGTTTAAATGGTATTATTTTAATAAAAGTTGATGAATGTATTTATCTTACTGTAAATAACTAGTGAAAAAATTTTCAGCCTTATCAGTTGGACATTCCGGTTTTTATACTGCTTTTTTTTAATTCACTAATGCTCTAAAAATGAATACTTGAGCCTCAGTAAAGAATCAACGTTGGCGGATTTTGGTTCTTGACATCCTTTACGATCGGTTACGATGCCTAGAGTACGGAGACCTGTACGATTTCGTCAACTTAGTGAGTTTGATAGGGGCCGTATAGTGGGACTTCGGGAAGCTGGACTTTATTTTTGGGCAATTGCAGTTAGAGTGCAAAGAAGTGTAGACACTGTGGTTAGGTGTTGTCAGGCATGGCTTCGAGAAGGACGTATGCAAAGCGCAAGGGGCACTGGACGCCGCCGTAGAACACCAGACCGTGAAGATCGCCGCCTAAGATTATTGGCCTTAAGGGACCGTTTCTCCACTACCAGGTCCATTGCAAATGAATGGTTTGCAGAACACGGAAGACTTATTGGCATGCGAAGTGTTTACCGACGAATGAGAAGTTTTGGCTTGTTTTCATACCGGCCACTCTGGGTCCTCCGTTTAACTCGAGAACACCGACATAATCGCCTTGAGTGGTGCAGACAACGGTCACTCTGGGATCAGGAATGGGAAAGTATTGTCTTTAGTGACAGTCTCGATTTTGTTTAGGCATGCACGATGGTCGTGCCAGGGTAAGAAGGCGACGTGCTGAAAGGAGGAATCCACAGTTTTTTGTTGAAAGACATGTTCATCACACTGTTGGAGTTATGGTTTGGGGTGCTATAGCTTATGGTTCCAGGTCACCTTTAATCTTCATCAGAGGTAACATGAACGCGCAGCGTTATATCCACGAAGTTCTAGAACCCCATCTTTTATCCCATCTTGACACCCTGGCAGATCCAACTTTCCAACAAGATAATGCCCGACCACATGTTGCAAGAGTCACAATAGACTTCTTTCAACATAATGATGTCACATTGTTACCATGGCCACCAAGATCTTCCGCCTTATCCCCAATTGAGCACGTGTGGGATATGATGGGTAGGAAATTGTTCAATTTGCAACGTCCTCCTCAGACTCTAGAAGCAGTTCGAGAGGAGTTGGTGGTTGCCTGGAATGAGATACCACAGGAGGACATTGACCACGTGATCAGAAGCATGCCTAGGCGCGTTGGAGAATGCGTAGCACATCAGGGTGCATCCACACATTATTAAAGGTCAAAGGGCTTTAAAGCAGCGCAATCATTTTGAAATTTTTATCATTTACTTATTATGCTTCATTAAGTACTTATACAAAATTTTATTAAAATAAAACCATTTAAACTGGGTGTTCGGATTTATATGTCACTTAGTATATTTTTGGATCTTAGAGATTTGGCCGCATCAAGAAAAAATTGTCTCCTCCCGCTTTCCAAAAAGTTTTGGGGCTTGCATATTCCCACGACACCTGCCGGAGCTGTTTTTACACTCCAAAGAATTTCGGGAGTACATTCGAATGTTTTATACTGGCCTTTTTGGGAAAATACCTGCGCGCGTCCATCGTAATTGGTAGGATTGTTGTCAAATAGTTGTTGGCACCAAGATCAAAGAGACCGAAAGTTTCTGATGTGTCTGGGTGGCTCATTTCAAAATATCTCACCAGGCTAATTTTCTTATTATAAATTCAGTTTGTCGACAATTCATCATCAGTAATCAGATCAATCGAATTTCGCTCAACTGTAGACACGCGAAAGGAAATAAAACATCCTTGCTGAGAATCTTCAAAGTTTAAAAATTCTTGCGTGTCTCCCATCCTCCAATTCAGACGAAACTGGTGTTTTGGGTGAGTAGGGCGTAGAGACCATGAATCCAACATGGCCGATATCGTTATTTTTGAATATCTGGTATTATTACTTTTTAATATCTAGTTCCCGGAGTCGTGATCACGTCACGCTTTTTCTCGGTGTTTGGTGATTTGCGATTTAGAAATGTCATTCAGTGAATCACGGTTTGTGGAATATCTGCCACCACTAATCTGGCATCAATTTTTCTCTAAGATTGACAATTTCCAGTGAAAGTCACATTTTTCCTACTTCACATAGGGTTTTGCAATGTATTGAAATTTTGTAGCATCCCAGATTACCACAGTACCAAATTTCGTTCACTTGGTGGCGCAGATCGCGAGATAGAAATTTTCTTGTTGAAAAAGTATTTGGAGAAATTATTTACAAACAGATTATCGAACTTTTCGAGGGAAATTTTAACCCAATTTCAAGCTGGATTCAGGAAGAAACACTCAACTGGTCTTAGAGGACTTGAAATAGGAAACATACAATGACGGTGTTTTTGAACTTAATAGTCAAAATTCTACAAAGCTACTTGACTGACAGAAGTCAAAAATACAAAATTGGATCTAGATTATCAAGCTCAAAAAATATTTGTGTTGGTCTACCACAAGGTAGTAAACTAGGTCCACTACTAATTATTTTATACATTGACGACTTTTGTGATATTTTAGATTATTGTAAAATTCAGATATTTGCAGATGATACATATATACATATATTTGCAGATATCAGATGAAAATATAGACACTGCTAGGCAAGGTGTGGCATGCGGGCCTCTTCTATAAACTAATCTAAAAATTACTGAAATCTTTTCTTGAAGGAAGGCAGTTTCGGATCAAAATTAACAATGTTTTGTCAACAAGACGGCCAGTTCGGGCCGGTTTTCCTCAGGGCTCGGTTCTAGGACTAAGCTTTTATTCGCTTTTTAACCATGATGTCCCTTGCCCTAGCAACTGTGAAGTCTACCTCTACGCTGAAGACACTGCACTTGTCGTCCAGTCGCGTACTGGTGATCTGGTTCACGATGGGTTGCAGAGTGCGGTGGACGAAGTACTAGAGTGGGCCTAACGGTGGCTGATTAATATTAATCATTCAAAAAACGTCGCGGAACCCCAGCAGAGGTTTCTGTAGACGGCAATCGTGTACCATGGACAAATTCTGCCAAGTACCTCGGTGTCCTCGAAATTGAGTTTGATAAACAAGGTCGCCTATATCAGATTATTATTAGACCAGCCATTACTTATGCATGTGCGGCTTGGTGTTTTCTTGCCAAGACACACATGCAAAGTCTTCAAGTGCTGCAAAGCAGAACTTTGTGAACAATTTGCAACGCTCCATGGTATGTCTCAAACGAGACACTACACAGAGACCTTGGCATTCCTTACTTGAGAGATTATGTCAAGCTTCAGGCGCAGCGACGTTATAGTCAAGCGAAATTGCACAGCAACCCTCTGATGCTTGACTAAGTAGACCACACAGTGGAGCAAGTTTGTAAACATTAAAGGCCACGGCTTGCGCCGTAATAAAAATTAGCGTGAACTCTTAGGAACTTTAAACTTACACTCTAACAAAACTGAATCAAAATTTGTTTAGTTCGCCTAAAAATTAATTCGTGTACCAAGTCAAAAAGCCTAGGTGTTTCCTCTTAAACTAAACACTTCTGTTCTTGTTTGCTCTTCGACTTTTTTCTTCTCTTTCCCTTTCTCCTTTTCCTTGACATTGTCTGGTTTCTGAGCAACCAGGACTGACAGACTCGACTAACGTACATTAGACAGTGACTAATGGGCAAAGGTCCTATGGACCGCCCAGACAAACAAATGGCGAATAGTTATAGGCACTCCAATGCGCGATATTGACTTGGCAAAAATCATAAATTGGTTAAATCTAAATAAACTGAAATCCAATACTTTTAAAACAAAAGGTATGCTAATGAAAATACTATAACACTTGGATCAATTGAATATTTAGGTATATATAATTATTGATAGTAGACTGAAGCTTGAGGATCACTATGAATAAATACATTATTTCAAAAATTGACTAAAAACGAATTACGTTTCACCGACACCATTAAATATTTATTTAATATTTTTAAAAAATGTTTGAAAAATATTTGTTCCGACCGATTTTTTGATATTTAATAAATATGTTTCTTATATATTTATAAAATATTCATTATAGATGTTTATAGTATATATAATTCATATATTTTTGCGATATTTTTTCCAAATATTTAGAAAATATATGAGGAAAGATTTTTAAATATCAATTTTATATTTTGATGGAATATCTAATATTTTTTGTAAATATGTAAGGATTTTCAAGCATTGATCTGATACATATTTTCAGTGTAGGTAGAACATTCTTCATTGATTATTTTAGCAAAACCTGTGGGAATGCTTATATAAAATTGGGTTTCTAAAGAAAATTCATTCTAGACATAATGGTTTAATTGACTAGAAAATATTATCAAAAAATACATTCTAAGCCTCTTCTTCATCTTGCAAGTCCACTCCTCTAAAAAAAAAACTTACAAATTATGAAGTATTATTGAATACATAAGCTGCTTTCCAGTGTATTTATTGGTGCTGAGCATGGTGAGTTACTCCGAGTAGCTCAACTGGGCCACTGAAAAGCAGCGCTATAATGCACCTAAAAGGACCCCAGACGTTATGCCTATGATAGTTCGAGATTTGGTTAATTTTTAAGAAAATTTAGTATGTGATTTTAGATATGTTGATGAAAAATGTCCAGGGGCACAACTTGATCTTTTGACTAACACTTATTGATTTTGTTTAAATGTAACTTTTTTTTTGTAGTACATTTCAAGGTTAGTTATTTATGGTCTTATGAATACCTTTATACTCAGTTGGCACAATAATGTTTACTAGTCAGATAAATTAAGCTATGTAATTATCGAAAAGCTTACCCTTATCTCTCTTCCACAAAAAAACACTCAAATAATGAACCACTTGGAGATACACAGGAAGCACGCTACCATAGTGAAAGTCACATGTAAAATGGCTGCCGGCAAACGGGTCATCTCACGCCGACTTGCTATTGGTCGCTCGAGTTCACGCGCACATGCGCCGTAGCCGAAAATATTTAATCAATATTTTCTAAATATTGGAGATTTAATATTTTACATTGATTTAAAAGTAAATATTTAATGAATATTATAAAATATATATAATATAATGAAATATTTAAAAGATATTGAATAAATATTTAATAAAAATATTATATTACAAATATTTATTAAATATTTGTTTAAGAAAACAAATATTTAAGTAAGATAAAAATACTATTAAATATTAAATAGATATTTATTGAATATTTCGTGCTATCGGGGTTATAGGGCTTTTCATGGTCATAGTCCAAAAAAATATTTTATAATCCAATTATTCTCCCGCATTTACTATATTGTTGTTCAACTATCTTGCTCACTACCCATAAAGCTGTATTATCAAAATTATAAGTCCTGCAAAAAAAAGCTATGAGAATGATATTGAATAAAAGTAAGTACACCAGAATATAGTATATGTTTAAAGAACTGCAGCGGTTAAATTTAAAAAAAATATAGCATATTTCGTTCTTATATTTATAGTTAAAATAAAAAATCATCTTTTTCCACAACATTTAGAACACCACGTAGTATCGTATAATCATTGTATATTAGAGGAAATATAGATTTCCATTTATAAATTTGCAATAGTAATATAACTAGCAAAAAATTAATAAACTAAATAATGATATAATGTCTACTAGTAATTTAAAGAAAATTAAGGCAATATTTCATGGACAGTGAAAATGTTTAGAGATGCAAATTTTGTTTTCCAAGTTTCTGTATGCTATGAAAATGTTGTAGGTTTTAAAAGAATGTAATTGTAGCAATTATGCTAAATAAATTTTAAACAAACAAAAAAAGTCAAACATTCAAGAATATTTTTAAAAAAGTATTTGCAATTCAAGTGGAACTTCGTTTTTTTTTGCTAAACCTGGCGCATAGATTATAAAACTGATACCAGTTCCTAAATTACGGCAGCCCAAATAAGATCTCTCGATATTTTTGGATTTTTTAGTGGTCATATTCGAAATCATTATCCCACAAAGGTTCTTGCTTATTTCGGAATTATATTAGAACCATCTTCATGCGGGTGCACAATGCTCTAATACTTTCCATGATTTTGCCACTTTCAGACCGTTGGGCCACCTACCACGGTTGAAAAAAAATGGTAACATGTATTATAAAATCTCCTATATTATAATAATAAAATATAACATGATTACTCCTAAAACTAACTCCTAAGACTATCAATGACTTTACGACGATTAAAAATACTTTCACTACACATTGCCTGCCCAAAAATTGTACAGTCTCACATTACACCATAGCCGGATAGTTAAAAAGTATATAATTTCTATCAGAGATAATAGTGAAAATCCAGTGAACAGGCCCAGCAATCCTCCGAAGTTTGCCAAGAAATCGGTAGGCCCATACAGCTCGTTCCTTTCAGATGTGAGAAAAGAATCGTATTTGAAGACAATTGACAGCTTTGCGTGGACGAGCCTGAAAATACCAATGTTTTGATATCCATCAAAAATAATTCCACTAACGTATTCCCTATTACACAAATAACGCCTCTTCCTGTCCTCTATAATGGTGAGAGGAAAGGAAACAAATAAAAAGAGAAGAGAAGGGAAACCCTTCCGCTTACACGTAATTAAATCAGTGGCTGTATACTGGAGGTAAGCGACATATCACGTTTGCAACTAGTTCTCGATGTCTGGATCACGTCACGCTTTTTCACGGTATCACAGTTCATGAAATATCTACCAACACTACACTCATTATCTGTTTTTTGCAAGTAGCTCTATAATTACAGTGTGGGGTTACGGATGCGTACCTTACACGCATAAAAAAACAATATACAACTTTTGTATTGGTGCTTGCTTCTGCTACTGTCTCTTAGATAACGCAAGGATATTCGATTTTTTGATCTATCTAATGTTTCAATTTGGTATTTTTAGGCGTTGATTCCGCACAGTCAAAATAGGTATTAGTAAGGCCAAAAGGGATTGAAGATTATAGAGAAATCTATGAGACAATAGCAGAACCAAACACTGTAACTCTACAATGTAGATTTCTAAAGGACTTCGCACAAAAATGGGTTCAAATCGATTTGTGTCAAAATATAGTATATTGTATAGTTATCATGAGGCCAAATCATTGATTTGATTAGTTTCTGAGAAATTGTTAGAAAAGGTCTGACCAATTTGAAAAATCGAGTGCCGATTTTAGGTCTCGGACCAAAAACTCGCAGAAATGGTATACTTCGACACGTCAAGAACACGATGCTGTTGGTAGTGGTATCCACGCAAAATATTAATTAACGTTTTAGAGACTATTGACCATGGATATACGAGTAATATCGACAAGCGCATGAAAATAGTGACGACTTGCCTAATGATCATCAACTAATTAATAGGCAGTACTGTAGATGTTAATCTGGCGCCCAAACTATAACATATACTCATGGGGCTATCTTAATATGCTGTCCATGAGATTGAAGTTCGTTGTGCTTCCAAAAAGTTAAGCCAAAACTTTCGATACGCCGAAAGGCAGACCAAACCAAGAAATCTCAAAAATAATCAATAAATTACAATAGCCTAGAGCTAAGTTCATATTAGGACACTTTGTAAAGGGGCAAATAATAATCGACCTCGCTCTCGAAAATCGCCATCGAGAACAGCGAGAACCAAGAGGCATTCAGCGTTATAAACGCATGGTCTGAAGAATGGACTGCACGGTAAAACAACAGCATACCTTACATTATCCACAAACCACCTAGTTTTGAACACGCAGAATATGGTCCACTTTAAACTGGATTCCTACTCGTCATGCTAGACGCGCATTAGGGTGGTGCGTCGCTATGGGTGTGGAAAAAAATATGTTTGACATTAAAATTCCCTGCATACAG
This sequence comes from Acanthoscelides obtectus, assembly GCA_963669975.1. Taxonomy (NCBI): domain Eukaryota; kingdom Metazoa; phylum Arthropoda; class Insecta; order Coleoptera; family Chrysomelidae; genus Acanthoscelides; species Acanthoscelides obtectus. The sequence continues at coordinate 104,307,630 of CAVLJG010000003.1, read as the reverse complement.
GAAAGTTGTGTGCTAAAATTAGAAAATGAATCGTATTTTTTTCAGTTTTTTTGATGTTTTTTTAAATTAGCCTTAGTTACGTCAGCTACTTCTTCTTTTCAACTGACCAATGTATACTAAGTGACATATAAATCCGAACACCCAGTTTAAATGGTTTTATTTTAATAAAAGTTGGTGAATGTATTTATCTTACTGTAAATAACAAGAGAAACAATTTTCAGCCTTGTTGGACATTCCGGTTTTTATACTGCTTTTTTTTAATTCACTAACGCTCTAAAAATGAATATTTCAGCCGCAGTAAAGAATCAACGTTGGCGGATTTTGGTTCTTGACATCCTTTACGATCGGTTACGATGCCTAGAGTACGGAGACCTGTACGATTTCGTCAACTTAGTGAGCTTGATAGGGGCCGTATAGTGGGACTTCGGGAAGCTGGACTTTCTTTTCGGGCAATTGCAGTTAGAGTGCAAAGAAGTTTAGACACTGTGGTTAGGTGTTGTCAGACATGGCTTCGAGAAGGCCGTACGCAAAGAGCAAGGGCACTGGACGCTGCCGTAGCACAACAGACCGTTAAGATCGCCGCCTAAGATTATTGGCCTTAAGGGACCGTTTCTCCACTACCAGGTCCATTGCAAATGAATGGTTTGCAGAACACGGAAGACCTATTGGCATGCGAAGTGTTTACCGATGAATGAGAAGTTTTGGCTTGTTTTCATACCGGCCACACTGGGTCCTCCTTTTAACTCGAGAACACCGGCGTAATCGCCTTGAGTGGTGCAGACAACGGTCACTCTGGGATCAGGAATGGAACAGTATTGTCTTTAGTGACGAGTCTCGATTTTGTTTAGGTATGCACGATGGTCGTGCCAGGGTTAGAAAGCGAAGTGGTGAAAGGAGGAATCCACAGTTTTTTGTTGAAAGACATGTTCATCACACTGTTGGAGTTATGGTTTAGGGTGCTATAGCTTATGGTTTCAGGTCACCTTTAATCTTCATCAGAGGTAACATGAACGCGCAGCGTTATATCCACGAAGTTCTAGAACCCCATCTTTTACCCTATCTTGACACCCTGGCAGATCCAACTTTCCAACAAGATAATGCCCGACCACATGTTGCAACAGTCACAATAGACTTCTTTCAACATAATGATGTCACATTGTTACCATGGCCACCAAGATCTCCCGACTTATCCCCAATTGAGCACGTGTGGGATATGATGGGTAGGAGGTTGCTCAATTTGCAACGTCCTCCTCAGACTCTAGAAGCACTTCGAGAGGAGTTGGTGGCTTCATTAAGTACTTATACAAAATTTTATTAAGATAAAACCATTTAAACTGGGTTTTCGGATTTATATGTCACTTAGTATATATATCCTCCAGACATCTCCTTCGCCAAACCTTATCACTATAAGTGATAAGGGTTAAAAACAGGATTTCTTATAAAAAAATTGTTATACAAATTAAGTTAAGAGATAAATATAAATATGTAAAATATAAAAATTTTTCCTGCTTTCAATCTTTGGCATATTTGCTCTCTATTCCAAAGTATTTCGAATAATCCCATCTCTTCTCTTTGGACCACAAACCGAAGTGGATGTTTGCGTGACTAATTTTATCGCTCTTTCAACTGCTTGGCTATGAAAAAGCAAATCGCTACAATAGGACCCTCTTCAGATAAACCTCTTGTAATGGGAGGTACGTTGTATTGAATAGTCTGCCAATTTAATAACCTAATAATCACAATCAAAGTTAAGCTTAGGAATAATAAAATTGAGAACGTCTTTATCATAACTTATATTATTTCGTGCTATTCTATGATAAGCAAGTTTTCTTATATACTATTTTTCATCCCAACGCATAGCTAGCAGAACGTTTTCGACATGACCAAAGTGACCATTTTTTTGAATGGCTTCATAAACTATATTTCTTTAGTCCTTTGGTAAATATCGACTTATTTTGATGGTATTCAAAATATCCGCAAATGCAAGAAGAATTCTGCTTGATGTTAAACCACATTGGCGAATAAACTTTTATTACAAATGTCGATAATGTTACCAAACTATCCGACGGACCTTTAGTAGCTACATAAAGCATGAGGATTATCTGTGGTTAGCAATCTGGAGTGATTAAGCTTTCCAGGATCGCGCTTTGACGTATTTTTCATCCAAATTCCACTTAGAACGACTTGACAAATATCGTAAAGGTATTTCTGATGTCAACAATTCGACTGAATTTGACAAAGGGCAGATTCTTACAACGCACTAGCATTTGCCCGATAGGACCGTTAAATGCTCAAGGTCCAGATGTTTTGCCATCTCGGTATTGGATTAAGTGCCTTAGAGGGAGTTCATTAGCATGGAGGTCTGTACCGTTACCAATAAGTGTTGCCAAGTTTAATAAAATTAATAGTTAATTTATTTATAATTCAATTTGTTTTACAAACATAATATTACGTTTTTCTAACTTTAAGATTCCTGACCGAAAAATAGTTCTTATATAGTGAGATGAAAAGATTTTTCTCATAATACAAACTGATTTAAGTTGGTCATCCACCTCCCCAGCTCCGTTTTAGTATAAGAAAATGATTTGACCTTGGGAAGGTGGAAGACTAACTCCAATCATTTTTTGTTATGAGAGTAAAATACTTGCATTCCTTAGACACACCTTTTCCGCACCCAGGAATTTTGAATTTTTCAAACTTGAAATGTCGCACCACCCTAACGCGTATACTCCCTGCATAAATGGGGTAAGCAGCCATCTCGTCAGTGTGACTGCGGTCAGAACCAGATCATTGATCACATTATTCAGGATTACCTCACAAGGGCCAATAATAGTCACCCTGACGACTTCCTATTCGAAAATCCAGACTCTACAGGTATATTAATGGTCTTAATGTTCCATTAATTTTGAGTGGTGAACATAGTGACGTCATAATGTTGGCATTTTCAGGGCACTACTGACGTACTCCTACCAACAAATATGACGTATATAAGACCTCATCGTATGTCGCATAAAAAGCCAAATAAAAAGTCGATATGATGTCTGTATAACGTGGATATAACGTCTATCTGACGTCTATATGACTTACAGTCGCTCGCAAAAATAAACGCGGTGTATCCAATTGCTCCTGAAAAATGGAGGATGTGACAAGCAGTTAGTTCAGGAGTGGTAGAAAGCTGCCGAAAGTCATATTCGACTTACCTACTACTGTTGAACCCTCTTGTTCCGAGACGTCTTTATCACCTCCACAATTTTTCAGGAGCGTTTGTACAACGTGTATTTAAATGGTTAATAAAGAACTAAAAAACATCATTTGATCTCAAACACGTTCCAGCTCTCCGATGCTTCAGAATTTGTTTGTAGCAGTTTATGAAAATCGGTTTGCTTTCTGACAGAAGGCCAAAATACTTCTTGCCTCCTGGATGCCGCTCAAGCCTTATTGACTATGTGGAAATATTGTCGTCCCTACTAAATTGTACCACAATGTACCTTAAATACGAAGAAGCCATCGTGATGTCAATCAAAACCATAGATTTATAAAACAAAATGGATGACCCATTGGCAAGCGGCGAACACGCATGGAAATTGAACATCGGTTGAGCTTATCGCGAAGGACAACCGTGATTCTTGGCTGATGATCGGATGCATGATAAGCCGTTCCAAAATGTGAATTCTTACTGCGTTTGATTACAAATATTCTAATAATAAAACTTGTTTATTGTTATACAGGGGAGGTTCTAATACATTTTTTATTTACGGGAATAATATTTTTATATATCTGAACCTGGAATAATATTATTAGAAAAGTCATATTGACATGATAATGGAGGAATTCCTGACATTTTTTTATAAATAATAATATAGTTGTTATAATTTGGATATTTAGCTTACCTTAATGTTTATTGAAAGTCTATAATTTCAATGTAGTAAGTGTTGATTTTTCAGTAGTTACTGTCCTAGGAAAGACGTCAAAATGGCAGCCTTTTAAAGTACGTCTTGTTGTCGTCATAAAGATCGCATCAATAAAGACGTCATTTTTTAGTCAATGACGTTTGAGACCAAAATTGATAGAATAATGACGTCATCGAGTTCACTGGGAAGACTCAGCACGGTTGCTTCCTCTGATCACGAAATTCATAAGTACTGATTTTTGAGGATTTATAATAAGCACCTTGCATACCCCTTTTTAAGCTCCTTAATACAATATTATGCTTGGCTATCTTCAGGTAAAATACGTTAGTCAATGATCGTACTGAAGTCTATACTCACGACGTGTTCATCTCTTTTCTCTGTTTTGCAAAGTACAACCGGTCGTAATGCCAATTTGATTGCGAATGATCTGCCTCATATTTCAAATGAACACATGCTGGTCTACAGTCGCAGAAAAATGCAGCTTTTCCAACATTCAAACTGTTGTGCAGTTCTAAATACTTCAAGTCCCCTAAAAATGAAGTATCGAGTTTTTAGATATCAGTTTGTGACGCTTATAGTCTCTCAATATGTTAACAGCGATCTCTTGGCCTAATAAACAATAGACCAAGCTGACTAGACAAAAATCATTCCTATTTCAGAAAAAATTGTAATAAGAGCTTTTGCAGCGGTGTTATATCCTTGAGGGCATATGACAAGCCTCTCCTCATCAAGTGATGTAATAAATTTAGCTGGCTAACTTTTTTGTTAAACCCCAAAGTTGGAAAAATCACTTATTCTTGTATATTCAAATACATATACAGGGTGTTTCAGTTTATTGTTGCATAACTTTAAGATTCGATAGAACTTTTAAAATTAATGCATAAAGTCTATATGAACATGGGTTGAAAAATGCTTGGCTTCCGAAATATAGGGTGTTTAAATTTACTTTCTAAAATAGTTTTTTTAAATATTTCGAACAATATTTGGTGCATAACGGTGAAAATTGGTATACAAGGGTTTTTTTGGTACGACAAAACGAACCATGGGCATAGTTTTACTGTAGCCGCTAGAGGGCGCTCTCTACTGTACCTGTAGTGTATTAAAATGACCGAAAAATTTTTCTTAGTGCAATTTTTTGCTTTTTGAATAAAAAAACTGATTCTTCGCACTTTTCAGCATAAAAAAGCTCTCTTGTGAATTTTCGTTATAGTTAGCCGTTTTTGAGATATTTCGATTTTTAAGTTTCGATGCATTTTTAATTATTTATGATAAAATAACGTTGAAAAGCCTGTATCTCGATAACTTTTAGAAGTAGGCTGTGCCTGCAAATATTTTTGAAATTGAAAGCAGAATAAGGTTAAACGTCAATTAGTTGACAGTTAGTTTTGTTGTCTGTTGAAACCTGAAATGTTTTTTTGCAATTGTGAATGCACGAAATTTAGTTTCTTTTACCTGTTTTTTTTGTAAGTTTTATAAAAATGCCATTTTTATTCTCTAATCAAGAGTTAGCGGATATTCATTTTGTGTATGGCTTTGTAAATGGAAACGCAGCAGAAGCAGCCAGAGAATACGCACGAAGATTTCCAAACAGACGACATCCAACTCGCTCAGTATTTGTAAGAGTGCATCGCCAAATAATTGAAACTGGTTTTGGAAATCTCCAAAGGGATCAAAACATAAATGTTCGTCAGCGCAGATTTACCCATATGATTCTGCGTGAGTTTGATAGAGATCCGACCACAAGTGTTAGGAGAGTTTCTGGTGCCTTGGGAATTTCAGCAAGCCATGTTCACCGTGTTCTTAGAAATGACCTTAGACGTCCTTACCATTTGCAACATGTGCAAGGACTACAGCCAGGGGAATCACATTTTGTCAGTGGATTCTTGATAGAACTGATAATAATAGCGAGTTTTTAAGTAACGTTTTATGGACCGATGAGTCATGCTTCACTAGACGTGGAGTGGTAAATTTTCGTAATCAACATATTTGGTCGCATGAAAATCCGCATGCAGTTCGGGAAAGAAATTTTCAGCATGAATTTAGTATGAACGTGTGGATTGGTATCTACCGTAATCGACTATTTGGACCCTACCTTTTGCCTGCAAGGTTAAATGCTGCGACCTTCTTGGAATTTTTAAAGGCTGAACATGCAAATATGTGGGATGATGTTATGTTAGATTTAAGAAGATGGGCCTGGTTCCAGCTTGATGGTTGTCCAGCTCATTATTCGATAATAGTTAGAAACTGGCTGGACGAGAATTATCCATTATGGATCGGCCGTGGAGGACCAGTCGCCTGGCCTCCACGATCCCCTGACCTAAATCCATTAGATATCTTTGTGTGGGGATTTCTAAAAGAAAAAGTGTACCAGACTCCCGTAACCACAAGCGATATGCTAATAGACAAAATCAGGAATGCATGTGATGAAATAAGGTCTTATTTGAATAATGCTATACCACGTTCGATCATTCGTAGATGTGAATTGTATATTGAACAATTGGGTTTACATTTCGAGCAACTACTTTAGATTTTGTATGTTTGTCCTAACTATCCAATAGCATTTTAGTTGTAAATAATTAATTTAATTTGTTAAAAATAATATTGGAAAATTAAACAAATTAGTATTCTGTTATTTTGTGTTTATTTGGAGTTAGGAATTATTGCTGTGTTTAAAAACACAATCTAAACGATCATCTAAATTACTTGTAATGCCCAAATCGAAAATGTAAAAAAATATTATTTTCCCATAAATAATTAAAAATGCATCGAACCTTAAAAATCGAAATACCTCAAAAACGGCTAACTATAACGAAAACCCACAAGAGAGCTCTTTTATGTTGAAAAGTGCGAAGAATCAGTTTTTTATTCAAAAAGCAAAAAATTGCACTAAGAAAAAATTTCGGTCATTTTAATACACTACAGGTACAGTAGAGAGCGCCCTCTAGCGGCTACAATAAAACTATGTCCATGGTTCGTTTTGTTGTACCAAAAAACCCTTGTATACCAATTTTCACTGTTATACATCAAATATTGTTCGAAATATTAAAAAAAAAACTATTTTAGAAAGTAAATTTAAACACCCTGTATTTCGGAAGAGACGCATTTTTCGACCCATGTTTATATAGACTTTATGCATTAGTTTTAAAAGTTCTATCGAATCTTAAAGTTATGCACCAATAAACTGAAACACCCTGTATATTAATGGTAAAAGTGGTCCAAAAAAATTTGTGGTGAATGAAATTATCTCTGATATGACTCCTTACACGGCCCATTTGCCGTATCTGTTAATTTATTACAAAAAAAAAATCGTCTGAAATCGTGGATTTCTCCATTTATTTTTTACTAGAAAATGTATAACGATGAATCTGGTATAATAATAATATTAATGGTGTAGATTCTGTAAGAAAAAATACCCTTTTTCGACGAACTTTCGAACAATTTTGGATCAAGCAAATGGCCTCACTCTAGGCTCACTCGCTTGCTAGAAGCTTAGTTTAATATCTTCTTAAAGTATGTACCATATTCATTTACAGAACTATGTAAAAAAGCGTCGCCAAGAGTACATCTATTTTTGCCTTCGTAATAAGAATGTGCACTACGGAAAACTTTTTGGACCTTTGGGGCTCGAAAGAACAATAAAAAAAGGTAGAACCTACACCAAAGTTCAGACGGTGTTTTGAACTTGTGTCCGTTCACGAGCACAAGTATGTCACAAGTTAGACGTTGATAAATACAGCTATCGTGCCTCTTAACCCATGTCTGCTTATACCGTAATATATCACTCCTTTGATTTTCTGTAAATAAATTAGAATTACACTGATAGCGCTGTAATTGGGGATCATGTTTTCAGATAACCTGTAATATAAATCTTGAATAGAGCATTTCAAGTTTGAATAAGAAAATAAAACAAACTACGACCCCGAAAAAGAAAGACGTCATTTGAATTCGGTGTGGTAATGCCTCATTTTTGTAAGATAATAATCATGATAATAATAAACCGACTTTTATGAAAAAAAACAAATTACAGATAATAAATACATGTACGAGTATTACCTATAATTGAATTAGTGAGCGGCTTGATGGTGAAGTTTAGTTATAACAGCTATTTAGACACTTAACCATTTACTACATAAATGTATTAGATGGTAGAAAAATACAGCTGTATTACACGTAAATTGAAAGGGAGAAAATTCGCGAGCAACCGATCGCAACCTTAACAAATCTTAGCAAAAAACTATAATACTGGAGAAAATCACTTTTAGAAAACATCATTAAGCAGAAGAGCTGTTAAGTGTTCTCTAAAACTATACAGGGTGACTTTGAAGTTGAGTCATTAATTTTCAGATAATGATTGTAGAAGGAAGATAAGCCAAAAATGTGTGTAAAAATAAAAAAAAATTAAAAAAAAAATTTTACCTTGTTTTATAAAGTATCCTCCCGACAAGTATTTCAGTGCGGACCTGTATTTGATCGTGAGGTCCCCTGTGAGGTCTTAAGTCACCTGATTCACGAGCCCGTTGTACTACATTAACAAAGGCACGAGGGGTTGGTTGCACTCGATTGGGAAACCGATCCGCATAAACATGTGCCATTTTTTATTTCGTTTGAGCCACGCAACAGACACTATTCACACGCCTTACCGACTGACACTGACTGTATGTATAACTGAACTGAATAAAATAATTGTAAAAACATCGTTCCAAATTCTTTCGCTTTTTTGTTTCCGATGCGATGAACCGATAAGGCGGATTATATCCGTTGTTGCCAAACACGAGCACATGATATTATTATTGAGACAGGGCGGTACTCAAATTTCCAAAGGGCTATAACTTTGTTACTTTAATTTTACCAGAAAAATGGTAAAGGAAAAAAACATTTCGTTTGATCAGATCTACTGACTGTTAAAATAAATGACTCAACTTCGAAGTCACCCTGTATAGAAGCAGGCTTCTGGTTCTATAACCTGAGCTATAGTACAACACGCGCGCATTATAACATATTTATGAGAAGGACCGTTTAAAAAGGAATGAAGGGGCATTGTTAATGATGTGTTACGAATGTATGTAGTCGCAGTATGACACTGCAGTGACCTCTATGAGAAAAATGGTATTTCGTCTCACAAGAGTCGTTAAAGTGTGTATTTTTCATCAGCGACTTTCAAACAACAACGGAGTTACTCTTAGTTCTTTGTAAGGCAAAACAAGAGGTACCCTTGATGATGCCTTTTTACATGGTTAAGATCAAGATATTAAACTAAGACTCTAGCAAGAAAATAAACCCAGTATAACGCCATTTGATTGATCCTAAGTTGCTGAACCATTTTTCTGAGAAAAATTATTAATAATTCTAAAATTGCAGAAACGGTTGAACAACTTTTGGCTATTATTCCAGACTAACCTTTATGCAGTTTCCAGTAAAAAATACAGGTATAAATCGACGATTCTTGACGTTTTTTTTTGCAACCACAAATTAGGTGTTTGGGCAGTGTAAGGTCTAATTTTGAAGGTATTTTCATCGACTACAATTTTCTTAGACCACTTACACCAAGAATAAAATTACCTTACAGCGATAACAAATAATCGCTTAGGTCAGCAATGAAAAAGAAACTAATGAATATATCATTAAAGAACAAGGACATAGTCATGCCAGTGCAGACTGTCATGCTGCATCACACCAACTGAGTCAAGACGGAAAAATCCAAAGAAATTAAGAGTACATGTCATACACTGGGTTAAGAACTTAATTCTTCTTTAACACGTTAGGCAAATGGCTTTCTCAGTCTTACAAGCAATAGTCACTGTTTTGCGGAAATTTTCCTAAAGCGATTTATATACAGGGTGGCGCATCGAAAACGAAACAGACGCATTAACTGGCAGCTCAGTTTCTTTTGGAAAAACGCTCAAACTCGTCGATTCTGTTTTCGATGGGGGACACAAGTTTGGCAAAAAGTCACGTTAACACGTGCAGCCCCCTGAGCGGGGGTGACACCAACCCTTAAATCTTAAATGGAAAGGGGGGTCGAGTGATACCATATTTTAAAGGTCTTTCAATTCCCTTATAATGATGTAAAATACATGCGTTTCGGTTCAGTACTTTTGAAGATTTATTGATTTAAAGCTTAAAGTAGACTTTAATAGGTAGTAGGTCAGATTAGTTTGTACTACTTACAGAAGAAATACAGAAGAATTTATTTAATAAGTCAATGCTTTTCTCCACTACGCTCATGGTTTGTTTATCATTTTGTTGTTGAAAATAGCTATTGGAGCGTTTTTTTGTGGCAAAAAAGTTATTTCATGAAAAAAGATAAGGAAATATCTCGTACTTATTTTAAATAGGAATTTAGTAGCTACATAGTTTGCGATTGATTTAAACAAACTTTGTTGCTAAAATCACTTGTAAAGCTTTATTACATAAATTAACCATGGTATATTCCACAGCAGAAAGAGTTGAAACTATCGAAATATTTTTCGGAAATAATGAGTGCGCTAATAGAACAGCAGAAATATTTAATGAGCGACATGAGAACAGTAACGTGCATCGAAAATACGTTCTACAACTTGTAGCAAAATTTCGGGAAACTGGGTCAGTCGACAAAAAAAAAAAAAACGCAACATTGAAAATCCCATAAGGAACGAAGCAATGGGGGTTTTAGGGCAAGTTTATGTAGATCTTACGTTAAGTACCCGCAAATTGGAGACTGTGTGTGGTGTTACTCGACGTACTGTCCAACGAATTCTAACGGCCCATAGTTTTCATCCGTAGAAAATTCACCTGGTACAAGAACTTAACGAAGACGATTTTGATCGGCGATTACAATTTTGTGAAGATATGAGTGAACGAATTATAAACGATAAACATTTTCTATTCAACACTTGCTTTTCCGACGCATGTTCCTTTTTTTAAGGGGCGTAGTAAATCGTCATAACTGCCGATATTGGTCCCATTCTAATCCCAGAATTTATCATGATGTTCATACACAGCAGCCACAAAAATTAAATGTTCGGGTTTTTATTTTTGGCAATCATTTAGTTGGTCCTTTTTTCTTACCTGGAAATTTGAACGGTGAAATGTATTTGGAATTACTGGAAGACGCCATAGATCCTGCATTAACAGCCATAATTGAAAATCAGAATGATCGGCGGTACATTGCGAATAGGTTGATGTTCCAATAAGATGGTGCCCCACCACATTACGCATTACGTGTTCGACAATATTTAGATCAGACGTTTCCAGATCGATGGATTGGTAGAAGAGGTGCCATTGAATGGCCCCCAAGATCGCCAGAATTATCACCTTTGGATTTCATTTAAAAAGCAAAATCTATGCTACTCAGCTAACATCATTAGAAGACCTGCGACAAAGAATCGTGAGTGAGTGCCTTCAAATTACTCCTCAAATATCGCAAAATGTGCGGCAACGTTTTGAGCAAAATCTTTATTATTGCATGATGAGTCATGGTGGCCATTTTCAACATTTACTTGCCTAACGGATCAGTTCATTCTTCATTTTTAAATTACTTTGCTGCCAAATGTATTGATCTCCACTAATGATGTATAAGTTTTATTTAAGCTTTAAATCAATAAATCTACAAAACTACTGACCTGAAGTACATTAATTTCATATCATTATAAAGGGAATTGAAAGACCTTTAAAATAAGGTATCACTCGAGCCCCTTTCCATTTAAGATTTTGGGGGTAGTGTCACCCCCGCTTAGGGGGCTGCACGTGCTAACGTGATTTTTTTTGCCAAACTTGTGTCCCCCTCGAAAACAAAATCGACGGGTCTGAGCGTTTTTAAAAAAAAACTGAGCTGCCAGTAAATGCGTCTGTTTCGTTTCGATGCGCCCTGTATATCTGAATTCAATTCGTCGAGTCAGGCTTGAGTTTACATTTTCAGTGCACAAGTGTCTGTTTGGTCACTGACGTACACCTTTAAATATCATCGTAAAAAAATTCCAATGGTGCTTAACGTCCCAATCTATGAGGCCAACAGTGATCATCGAAATGACACAATTTTTATGAAACCATTTAAGACAAGCTATCCACATTAATATTGACCACTTAAGGCAAGAAAAACCCCACATACACTCGTGCATTGGAGAAGGGCATCTAAAGGAAAAAAGATGTGTTTTACATTCAATATAAATCCAGCCTCAATTTTGACACACTATAAATTTAAACATCAAATAAACTACTAATCGTACTCACGTTCAGCTTTTTTCATGCAAAAATATTTACCCAGGCCGCATATTGGAGTTGATTTATTTCCTGAAAAAGATACAAGTATTATACAAATCACTTTCTAGTGTCCCTTTAGAGGAGAGATGTGATAACTTTGATCTATAGGTTGGTACGGATTCCGGAGAATGGGAAAAGTATGAGCATAATAAAGTCCATAGCACATAGAGCACGTGAGTACGACTCGAACCCCTACGGCGATTGTAATAATAACGGTATAAAATCTAATGAGTGAAACTTCACGAGCTCATTTGTAAAGTGCGTAGGGCTCCCAAATTAAAAATAAGACAAGAAGAATTTGAGATAAAATTGCCTCAAACGGCTTATCAATTTTTTTAAAGTTACCAGATTTTTATGGTAATAATAAAGTTGTCGACAAAGACTTAGGACTTTGATTGCTTTGCATTTGGTTACTATTTTTGTTATCTGTGATGGGGGCAACTGCTCTCGCTCCTGCCCTCTTCCCTTAACGACGCCTTTGTTCCAAGTTCATTACGTGGAAAATGTAGGGATGCGGTATTAGAAGTATCTCTATATGAGGAAGGATTATAACCCTTACACGATTTCATACATATCCATGATAGGAGAAACTAAAACATGCGGTTTGTGTTTTACATTAGATTTTGTAATCTAATTAAATATATTAAATTTAAGGTAACTACACCTACATATCATATCAAGTACAATTAATAGATAAACACAATTATTATATATTTGGTACTCAGGTCAAGGAGTTACAAAAATCCTTTGGTTTTGGCTTGTATTCTCCGTTCTCTTCAAAATACTGAGTTAGGTTAGAGATATTAGAGAGCTTCTAGTACAACAAAAAATACGAAAGGTCAAGCTTTCCGATATATAATTTTGAAAATGGTAGCAATTAAGGATGATCAAAAAAACAAAAGCTATTATGTAATTTAATAGTACTGATTACTGACTGACATGACAGGTTGCTGACAAAAATAAAATCTAAACCTTGTCAAATGTTTTCAGAGAAATAATGTTTCGGCAATATTTGTGTCAAAACAAGACAAGAAATGGAGAGGTTCAGAAACATAGAACCACAGAACGACAAGAGACTGCAAAGCCAGCAGAACTACAATAAAAGGTCAACTTGCGACATTGCATATATAAAATTTCTTACATTTATTTTTATCTGTGAACTTACACTCATATTTCCATTATATTTTAACTAATATGTGTTTATAACTTGATTTTTTAAATGATTGCCTGAATTCTACAATAAATTAAAATAACAAAGATGATAATAATAGTAATCTATGTATATAAAAATGAATCCCCATTTCGCGTGGTCACGCCATAATTTGAGAACGGCTTTACCGACTCCATTCATATTTTTTTTTAAGTTTCCTAATGCTGTATGGAAGGTTCTTACGGAAAGAAAAATAAAGAAAATCGCGCAGAAAATTAGGATATCACTGGAAACCTAATGATTATTTAAGCTACGAGCAGTTGACATTTTCCTTGAGTTCGCACAGCAGAAGAGATATCTCGAGTACCAAAAGTGACAGGCGCTTGATTCCCACAGCAATTAACAGTTAGCTATGTGAGAAAAAATTGCTTATGAAAACACTGTGCTTTGATTTCGGACTTAAATTTGTTTACCATCCGTACATTGTGATGCCCTTCAAAAAAAAACTGCAGTGTTGCCTAATTGTTATCTTTGTCAGTTAACTCTATGAATGAAAATGACGGATGAAAATTTGCTTCTTTTGCTTAATTGACTTTCACTACTCTAACATTCTGAACTCGACAACTCGCACGCCGCAAATTTATATTATCGTTTAACAGTGTTTATCGATGAAAAAATATTGTTTTATTTAATTAGTAATGCACAGTCCATTCGATTAGAGTTTTTATTCAGTTTTCAGTTTGTTCAGTGAGTTTTTTGAGAAGCATTTGTCCTAAAATAATTAACAAGGGTGGAAGTTAGTTCACCGCAATCACGCCTTATATTGAAATTGTGATTCTTTAAAATGCCACCAATTAGAAGTACGAACCGAGGTCGCAGAATTCGGAATGCTGCAAGTCAAAGATATACAGGGTTATCCAAATTAAGTGTCCACCATTAGTAACTTTGTTATTAGTGAAAATACAAAGTTGTTTGAATTAGCAAACTAGTAGCATTTTTAACGCTGGTAAAAATGAGAAATAAAAAAAACAATTGAGAGTCGTTATTTTGATTTTTTTCAGTAAAATAACATTTTTTTAAATGGAAACCCCTGTATATTATATTTTTTTCTGTTAAAGCATCAAATTTTAAACAAGAAAGCTTACAATAACTTTTCTCCTAGGTTACAAATTGTTGAAGTTATGGCCTCCAATCTGAAACAATTAAATTGTATCGACAAACTTTATTTTCAACATCAACTTATAATCTTACAAAATACAATAACAATTTTTTTTAAAGAAGATGCTCGAAAACACCACCTTGTTCTTCAATACATTTTTGGGCACGTTTTTCAACTGCTCGAACTGTCTTAAGTATGGTCCTACCATCTATCTGGGTTATCTTTTCCCTAACTACAGTCTTTAACGCGTCAAGGTTATCGTACCTTCGCTTGTAAATTTGGTTCTTTAAGTAACCCCACAAGAAGTAATCAAGTGGGTTTAGATCTGGTGATCTGGGAGGCCACTGTATTGGGCCATTTGTACCTATCCACTGATCATTAAAAGTAGTACTTAGAAAATGATAAGTACCTCTGGAGTTGTGGGCAGGTGCGCCATCTTGCTGAAAATGCAGATGATGTCTACTTATAAGATCCAATTCGTCTAAGAAATTAGTCAGAATTTCTGACATAAATTCCACATATCTTTCACCAGTTAACGTTCCCTCATAAAAGAACGGGCCAACAATTTTTGAACCAATTATACCGCACCAAACGTTGAAACTGAAACGGACTTGTGGGCCTCTTGGATGTACTAACAAAAGATTTTCTCTTGACCAATAATGGTGGTTTTTTCTATTAAACATTCCAGAATTTGAAAAATTTGATTCATCTGTCCATAAAAGGTAACGAAAGTTATTTACATTTTGGCGACAGAAGCTAAGATACCAATGGCAAAAAACTTCTCTCTGGATCCCCTGCCAAAAGCGTTTGAACTGGTCGGTACTTATACGGAATAAATTTGTATTTTTTTAAAATCCTTTGAACAGTACCATAACTGAAATTAGAGTCCTTGAGAATATCTGCTATTGAATTCTCACGATAAGCTTCAAAATATCCAATAACTGCAATTTCCGTGGCCTCGCTTATTATGAATTCTTTTTTTGCCCTTGTTTTAGCAAAAACATTTTCGTTGCCCCTAAATTTTCGATAAAGTCTCAGAAAATATCGTTCATACGGTTGAATGCGAGCGGGATATAATTCACTGTAGTATTCTCTTGCTCTCAAGGAGGATTTTCTGCACACTAAATAGCATTCTAACATATCACACTTTTCTTCATGGGAGAACATTTTTCTTTAAATTAATGACACAATAAAGCTTATAAACAAGTATTTACACTAATGTTTGACATTATTTGATTTTATCATTGTTTTCCAAAGCCTTCTAGTTGCGAGTATGTCCAGTTTAACAATTTGTCGCTTATCTTAATGCTGTCAAATCGTGAACGCCATGTTGTTTTCATAGCCGTCTTAATATTATAATACTGCAAATAATTAAAAATATTTATCGTTATTTTGACTTTATTTTTGACTTTAGCGGAAAAGTCATTATGAACTTTTTTGTTTAAAATTTGATGCTTTAACAGAAAAAAATATAATATACAGGGGTTTCCATTTAAAAAAATGTTATTTTACTGAAAAAAATCAAAATAACGACTCTCAATTGTTTTTTTTTATTTCTCATTTTTACCAGCGTTAAAAATGCTACTAGTTTGCTAATTCAAACAACTTTGTATTTTCACTAATAACAAAGTTACTAATGGTGGACACTTCATTTGGATAACCCTGTATACGAAGAAGAAAAACAAGAAGCGAGAAATTTGAACGCGATCGAAGGACTAAAATTCAACAACTTAGAAGTGTCCCATTTAATCCCAATTCAATTAGGACGTGTCAGTCGATTACAGTTCACAACAAATCGTTGCTATTATACCAATGAACGTTGGGAGTCCACATTGCACGGCTTTCAAGTTTAAAAATGGAGCCCTGTATTACCTATGTTGCGTTAGTCTGACATTTTTTTATTCATATCAAGCTATACAATAATTGCTTTCAAATGTCGTCGTTTGGTGCAACAAAGTTCATTCGACATAATTTTATGCTAATTTCAAGGAAAGTTGATGGGGAAATGGCAGTGGTGCTAACGTATTTTGGTAGCCACATGGCGGTACAAACACTTCGCTGTGCAATTACGTACATTCCATATATTTACGTTTTTACTCTCCATTATTCATCCCAGTTCATAGCCATGACAGGACAACGTCTGTCGGGTCAGCTAGTAATATTAATAGAACAAAACAGACCTGACATAATCATTGTCGACAAGAGCGCCCAGAAAGTAACACTGATTGATGTAGCTATATCTAACAGTAACAATTTAACATGAGCTAGAATTTCAAATTAAACGCTAGTGCAGAATTAAGTACGTCGAGACAATACTTGTACCAATAGTAATGTCAACTACAGGGGTTATACCAAGAAGTCTGCTGGATAACGCTGGAACAGAGTGAAAACATTTACAAAATCTTGCGGAAAGGAGTTTTGTTGGCAACGGCCCGCATAATCTGAAAATTTGTGGGAGACACAAGAACTTAGTGAGGTCACTAATGAGGCTTATCCCTTTGATGCGTGAAACGTCCGGGTTAAGCCAGAACATCCCGATTAACGGAAGTGACAAATAATAATAATAATAAAATAATATTATATAATAATAATTGATCTTTTCCTCTTTTGGGCTGGTATAGAGGCCTGCGATAAATATTATGAGCACACTCCAGAAAATAATAAAGTTGTAAACAATGAGGATGTTCGAATCACGTGGGATGTACCCATCATCACTGATAGAAGCATACCTGCGAACTGCCCGGACATAGTGTACCTTGATAAAAGAACGCAAACCTGCTTGCTAGTAGATGTACCGGTTCCTAACAATTCGAACATAATGCTGAAGGAAGCAGGAAAGTTAGGCAAGTATAAAGACCTGGAAATAGAAGCAAGCAGAATGTGGAACGACCCGAACAGTTCCAGTCATTGTAGAAGCCCTAGGGACACTTAGAAAAGGGATACAGACCAACTTGTCACAACCCTCAGGACAACCATCTCTTGCTGAAGTGCAGAAAATGGTACTACTGGGCACTGCTCACATTATCCGCAAGGTATTAGGGTGAATCGCTTTGATCTCGGGTAGAGATCTAGATTCGCTTAAAAATTCCACAATAGAGCAAGAGGAAAACACTGAAATGATAATGATAATAATAATAATAATAATAGTAATAATGACAATAATGAAAAACTGTCGAAGCAAGGATCTACCGACGAATACTTGAGAAGACTAAGGATCATTCTTCAATCTGAATACTCTGCTAGAAATACATCTGTTGCAGTGAATGCCTATGAAGCGTCAACGCTTACCTACACCTTCGGAATACTCAAATGGACTGATACTGAACTGAAAGTCCTAGATATAAGTACCAGGAAGGAATTCCGTCTGTATAGGGTACATCATCCCAAAAGTGCAACAGTGCGCTTCCACTTAACACGGCGCGAAAGAGCAAGAGGAATCCCCAGTATGGTGTCCAGACATTACCAACAAGTTGATAATCTAAGGATATACTTCTTGGAAAAGACGAGAAGTAACATAATGCATCAGACACTAGCTGACAGGGATGAGGGCGTTACCCCACTGAACCTAGCCAATCTAGCTCTCAATCCATCCGCGATGGTGTCGTCGCCCCCCGAACTGGTCGAGAAGTGGAAATCCAAGCCACTACCTGGAAGCTATAGAACGCGAATTGAAGACCAGGCAGTAGACACCAAACCATCCCAAGAGTGGGTGCGTTCCAATAATCTGTTCGTGGAGACAGAGGGGTTTGTGATGGCTATTCATGACCAAGTGCTGCCTACGGAAGTCTACAGAAAGCGAATAATGGGAGAAAATATAGAAAATATCAAATGTAGGATCAGTGGAGATGAAGACGAGAACCTAGACCACATTATCGCAAGCTGTTCCACACTCGCCCCAAAACAGTGTCTAGAAAGACACAACGACGTGGTAAAAATAATCTACTTGGAACTGGACAAGCGCTATCTCAATGAAGAACCTACTGAGCCATACTATCGCTACACGCCTCTCCCAGATAGAGAGAGACTAGGTGACATAAAATGTATTGGAACAGGAAAATAATTACAGACCGCACTTATACCAAATAACATCCCTGACATAGTGCTAACGTTAAAAGAACAAAAGATAACATACATTATAGATATCGCGGTTCCGCTCCCTGTCAACCTTCAAAGTACCTACTCAGAAAACATCAACAAGTATCTATCGCTGTCAGAAAAAATAAAGCGAATGTAGGAAATGAATACAGTTATGATTGTACCGATGGTTTTCGGCGCCACGGGTGAGGTCCTTAAGAAGATACACACAAGTCTTGAAAAGCTAGACCTTGGCCAACATGTTTACAAATAAATTCAGAAATCCGCTTTACCGGGGACATACGGAACAGTCCGTAGAGTCCTGGCAGGCGAAAACTCGATATTGTAACCTGGAAAGTTAGTAGTTGCCTTCAAAATGCTTACATCCTTTGGTGCAAGCCTGGATTAAGCATAGCAAACCCTCTCAGAGGAGATGATTGAATGAACAATAATAATAATAATGATAATAATAAATGGCCTTTATTTGTCGCATCTTTTCAAGGTAATAGACTTAATAAGAAAAAGAAAGAAAAACAAAGTGAGAAAAAGTCGAGTGACAGTTTAGGCTGTTTTTAACCCTAACTAAGGAAATAGGCACAATTGATAAACTACTACCCATATAGAAAAAAAAAATAGCATAACACCAGCAAGAGGGAACCGCGATTGTTTACTGCCACATGTATGACTTGCCTGTTTGTGATATTGACTTAAATAAATAAATAAAGATAAAGGAGCTGAAATACTCACGCGGCATGTGAAAGTTTACACATCCACATATTTCCAATGTGTAGTTTGTAATACATTCCAATCTACAGTTCTCCGGACTGTACTGTTTGAAATACAACAGTACCTTTTCATTAGTGAAATAGCATTCTCGTATGTCTGGATGGTATTTCCTCACTTCGTCTGGAGTTTTGATCAAATTTGGTTGCACTGTAGCTATCACGGCGTCTCCAAAAGCTACTTTGATGTGATGTTTCTTCATTTGAGGGACCACATGAGGCGCATGCAATAGAATCTGAGATAAAATTAGAAGTAGAAAATATACCGAGTGGTCCGTAGTGAATGCAAAACAAACGTGAAAATAGGAGCTGCAAAACGAGACCCACATTTTCGTGAGATCCGTTAATCCTACAAGTTTTAAAATGAGCTCCAAATCTGCGTAAAAGCGCGAAAATTCTTCAAAGGATATCTACTTCATAATTCTTGGTACCCTTCTTCATTTACTTATTTATACAGATTCCTTGATATGTATAATAGATAATTTATTTTTAATCTATGATGAATCTGACTAGATCGAAAGTTCGTCATTTCCGGGTTATTCAATTGGTATACAATAACACTGAGTCATATTTGCAAATGACCTTTGAGGGCTTAGTGCCGCTTGAGGGTTGACCTATCCTTGGAAACAATGCAGCAATAACGCTACTTAAGCTATGTAAAATAGTCCATACTTTCTGAATTTAAAACAAAGAACTGCTTCTTACTGGATGGTGATATATTTCTGGACAATTAGACAAATTAATATAACTGGTCGAGCTTGATCCCATATATAATAAGTTCACGATCATTGAAAATAAAAAATATCGAAATTTGTTAGGGTTACAAAATTCGGACGTTTTTATTTTGATTCAAAATGTCAATTATCAGCATGCAGTTTTCCAACTTTTTCGATAACTCAGATTTGTCAGGGTACAGTTATAATACACATCACTCAGCGAAATGCAATTTTTCCAAATATATAGGGTGTTTCAGTTTATTGTTGCACAATTTTAAGATTCGAAAGAACTTTTAAAATTAATCCATAAAGCCTATATAAACATGGGTCGAAAAATGCGTGGCTTCCGAAATACTGGGAGTTTAAATTTACTTTCTAAAATAGTTTTTATTTAAATATTTCGAACAATATTTGATGTATAACAGTGAAAATTGGTATACAAGGGTTTTTTGGTACGACAAAACGAACCATGGGCATAGTCTTACTATAGCCGCTAGTGGGCGCTCTCTACTGAACCTGTAGTGTATTAAAATGTCCGAAAAATTTTTCTTAGTGCAATTTTTTGCTTTTTGAATAAAAAATTGATTCTTCGCACTTTTCAGCATAAAAAAGCTCTCTTGTGAATTTTCGTTATAGTTAGCCGTTTTCGAGATATTTCGATTTTTAAGGTTCGATGCATTTTTAATTATTTATGGGAAAATAATATTTTTTTTATTTTCGATTTGGGCATCACAAGTAATTAAGATGATCGTTTAGATTGTGTTTTTAGACACAGAAATAATTCCTAACTCCAAATAAACACAAAAAACAGAATATTAATTTGTTTAATTGTCCAATATTTTAACAAATTAAATTAATTATTTACAACTAAAATGCTATTGGATAGTTAGGACAAACATACAAAATCTAAACAATTTACATCTACGAATGATCGAACGTGGTATAGCATTATTCAAATAAGGCCTTATTTCATCACATGCATTCCTGATTCTGTCTATTAGCATATCTCTTGTGGTTACGGGAGTCTGGTACACTGTTTATTTTAGAAATCCCCACACAAAGAAGTCTAATGGATTTAGGTCATGGGATCGTGGAGACCAGGCGACTGGTCCTCCACGGCCGATCCATCTTTCTGGATAATTTTCATCCAGCCAGTTTCTAACTATTCTCGAATAATGAGCTGGACAAGCATCAAGCTGGAACCAGGCCAATTTTCTTAAATCTAACATAACATCATCCCACATATTTGCATGTTCAGCCTTTAAAAATTCCAAGAAGGTCGCAGCATTTAACCTTGCAGGCAAAAGGTAGGGTCCAAATAGTCGATTACGGTAGATACCAATCCACACGTTCACACTAAATTCATGCTGAAAATTTCTTTCCCGAACTTCATGCGGATTTTCATGCGACCAAATATCTTGATTATGAAAATTTACCAATCCACGTCTAGTGAAGCATGACTCATCGGTCCATAAAACGTTACTTAAAAACTCCCTATTATTATCAGTTCTATCAAGAATCCACTGACAAAATGTGATTCTTCGTTCTCCGTCCCCTGGCTGTAGCCCTGGCACAGGTTGCAAATGGTAAGGACGTCTATGGTCATTTCTAAGAACACGGTGAACATGGCTTGCTGAAATTCCCAAGGCACCAGAAACTCTCCTAACACTTGTGGTCGGATCTCTATCAAACTCACGCAGAATCATACGGGTAAATCTGCGCTGACGAACATTTATGTTTTGATCCCTTTGGAGATTTCCAAAACCATTTTCAATTATTTGGCGATGCACTCTTACAAATACTGAGCGAGTTGGATGTCGTCTGTTTGGAAATCTTCGTGCGTATTCTCTGGCTGCTTCTGCTGCGTTTCCATTTACAAAGCCATACACAAAACGAATATCCGCTAACTCTTGATTGGAGAATAAAAATGGCATTTTTATAAAACTTACAAAAAAAAACAGGTAAAAGAAACTAAATTTCGTGCATTCACAATTGCAAAAAAACGTTTCAGGTTTCAACAGACAACAAAATCAACTGTCAACTAATTGAAGTTTAACCTTATTCTGCTTTCAATTTCAAAAATATTTGCAGGCACAGCATACTTCTAAAAATTATCGATATACTGACTTTTTAACGTTATTTTATCATAAATAATTAAAAATGCATCGAACCTTAAAAATCGAAATATCTCAAAAACGGCTAACTATAACGAAAATTCACAAGACAGCTTTTTTATGTTGAAAAGTGCGAAGAATCATTTTTTTTATTCAAAAAGCAAAAAATTGCACTAAGAAAATTTTTTCGGTCATTTTAATTCACTACAAGTACAGAAGAGAGGGCCCTCTAGCGGCTACAGTAAAACTATGCCCATGGTTCGTTTTGTCGTACCAAAAAACCTTTGTATACCAATCCTCACTGTTATACATCAAATATTGTTCTAAATATTTAAAAAAAAACTATTTTAGAAAGTAAATTTAAACACCCTGTATTTCGGAAGCCACGCATTTTTCGACTCATGTTTATATAGACTTTATGCATTAATTTTAAAAGTTCTAACGAATCTTAAAGTTATGCAACAATAAACTGAAACACCCTGTATATATATATATATATATATATATATATATATACTAAGTGACATATAAATCCGAACACCCAGTTTAAGTGGTTTTATTTTAATAAAGGGGGGGGATAGTCGGGAGATCTTGGTGTCCATGGTAACAATGTGACATCATTATGTTGAAAGAAGTCTATTGTGACTCTTGCATCGTGTGGTCGGGCATTATCTTGTTGGAAAGTTGGATCTGCCAGGGTGTCAAGATAGGGTAAAAGACGGGGTTCTAGAACTTCGTGGATATAACGCTGCGCGTTCATGTTACCTCTGATGAAGATTAAAGGTGACCTGGAACCATAAGCTATAGCACCCCAAACAATAACTCCAACAGTGTGATGAACATGTCTTTCAATAAAAAACTGTGGATTCCTCCTTTCACCACGTCGCCTTCTAACCCTGGCACGACTATCGTGCATGCCTAAACAAAATCGAGACTCGTCACTAAAGGCAATACTGTACCATTCCTGATCCCAGAGTGACCGTTGTCTGCACCACTCAAGGCAATTACGTCGGTGTTCTCGAGTTAAAGGAAGGACCCAGTGTGGCCGGTATGAAAACAAGCCAAAACTTCTCATTCGTCGGTAAACACTTCGCATGTCTTCCGTGTTCTGCAAACCATTCATTTGCAATGGACCTGGTAGTGGAGAAATGGTCCTCTAAGACCAATAATCTTAGGCGGCGATCTTTACGGTCTGTTGTTCTACGGCGGCGTCCAGTGTCCCTTGCTCTTTGCGTACGGCCTTCTCGAAGCCATGCCTGACAACACCTAACCACAGTGTCTACACTTCTTTGCACTCTAACTGCAATTGCCCGAAAAGAAGGTCCAGCTTTTCGAAGTCCCACTATAAGGCCCCTATCAAACTCACTAAGTTGACGAAATCGTACAGGTCTCCGTACTCTAGGCATCGTAACCGATCGTAAAGGATGTCAAGAACCAAAATCCGCCAACGTTGATTCTTTACTGCGGCTGAAATAGCCATTTTTAGAGCGTTAGTGAATTAAAAAAAAAAGCAGTATAAAAACCGGGATTTCCAACTGATAAGGCTGAAAATTTGAAAATTTTTTCACTTGTTATTTACAGTAATATAAATACATTCACCAACTTTTATTAAAATAAAACCATTTAAACTGTGTGTTCAGATTTATATGTCACTTAGTATATTTGAATTCAAGAATTTTTTACATATCGATTTATCTTGCCATGAGCAACAGGGTTTTCTGTTAAGTTTTTGTGGTGGCTGCGTGTATTGTTTGTTGATAAAGAAGCATTCAGTTTTCTTACATTTACGGTGCAGTTAAATGTTACATTTCGTGTAGGTTATTGAGAAGCCCTTTTGTGATTGCTCAAAATGCCTAGAGTGCGAAGAATTTGACCGAGAGTGTCTCCCTCATCACACCGTGGGAGTTATGGTATGGGGTGCTATAGCTTAGCAAGCAATGTAACAGCCCGACTCTATATTCAGGAAGAAGTGGAGCCTCATGTTATCCATTCCCAAACACCATCCAAATCCCGATTTTTTATCAAGACAATGCCAGAGCATCGTTAGCCTTCATGAATCAACATCACATCAACCGTTTAGCTTGGCCACCACGATCGCCTGACCTATCTCCAATTGAACATGTCTGGGACACAGGCTCTTGAATTTGCAACACCCTCCACAGACTCTAGCAGCTCTTACTCACGAAGTTGCAATAGCCTGGAATGCGATACCCCAACAGGATACAGACCACCTTATCAGCACGATGCCCAGGCGTGTCAATGAGTGTATAAGAAATCGTGGATCCTCAACACATTAGTGAACCAGCTCAGCAGTCATTGAGTATAACTCATTAAAGCTGGTCAAATACTTTTACCTGAACTAATTAATGAAATCTAATCAATATAATTAAACTGTTTTGCTTGTAGCAGGTGGATTCATTTTGATAGTTCATTTTATAATAAATTGATGTAGTCAATCTAGGCAAACGTAATAAATGTAATTGACTGTGTTTTGATTCAATTAAAATAGTTTCATACATTCAAGTAAACTAGTTTCGGAGCTTAATTAAACTAATAAATCTTGTTAACTGTCACATAGTTAATTACATTTTTTAATTGGCTTAAAATTTTAATTCGTTTGATTATCTTTTCAGTGGATCAGTCCAGTATGGAAAGAGTTAAGTACTGGCTCCTCTATTATGGAATTGACGACTTGGCATGTAGGGAGATCTTTGGCACAAAGCTACATCCATGTCATAGACGAAAAAGTAATGGAACCTTTGATTATTTTTTTATTGATCTTTAAAATGTGGTAATTCCTAGGCAATAATGAGTAGGCTTCCCTAGCAACACATAGACAAAATCCGTTCCGACCCTGCCTCCCTCCCTTCTACGTCAACGGATATGATGCTCTGTGATGCTATATCTTTGTGAGTCAGTATCCAAATCATGTGCCGCACGGTGAGCAGGTTATAAACAAACCACATTTGAAAATTTTTAACATCTTCAAGATTCTATTGATACTCCGCGAGTGCCAAGGCTTGTTGATATCGTGCAAAGGCCATCTGGGTAGACACAGTAATATACCTAGGAAGCCACAAATGTTGCAAATTTAGGAAAAGTAAACAAACTTGTGTTTTTGAATCGAACAGCGATGATTTCAAGTAGTACTTCAAAATTTCTTTTTAACGTTTTCGGTGTGATTTTGCTGCAAATTAACTATGTTATTTCAAACGTAGTTATTTCGGAAAAGGAAAGTCAAAGCTTTCATAGTACTCTGCATAATCTTATTCCATGGGTATGGGATAGGATGATTCCGTGGAATTGAATCAGCTAAGTAATTGCGATTTCTATGTGAAAATATTGATAGCCGAACATGCCTTCATAACCCATAAGCGTTTGCGCCAAAATTCATTGAAGCATTAGGTACTTACGCTGAATCCTTGTATGCTGTCTAAGCACAAGTAGTCTAGTTCACTAGATGACTGCTGAAATTCTATGTGCAAACCGTTGTCATATCCGGGTAGGTATGCCCTATAAGGGTACGCGTAAATACTTCTATTCGTATAGCCTTGATCAATGGTCCAAGATAAATTCCATTGAGTTTGTGGATTGAAGAAATCCTTTGGAAAAAACCTAAAAATATATCGAATGTCCCTACTTCATAAGTCATAAGAAGTCGCAGCCATGTAACGTCTTCGGTAGTGGCAAGAACACGAAAACTTTATCTACGATCAGACAGTATGAACATGATTTTCTTGGATTAACTCCTAGAGAGCATTTTATGCACTTGGGCGGCAGACTCAACTAACATTACACCCATTACCTTTATCTCAATCTTTTCTTATGTTTTTCAAGGCTCTTCAGCTGTCACCAGCAGACAGACCGATTTTTCGGTAGAGATACCAATTTTAGTCATACTAAATCTACCGAAAGTTTTTTTAAATTCCTAAATAGTATACCTGATATAATTCAACGAAATACAGGGTGTTCATTGGGAAAGTTCACCGTATACGCGGGGAAGTGGCGAGAGGTCTTGATCGACGCGTTCGGCGTGCGGGTTAAATAGTCACAATGGAACGTTGGACCGCGGCGCAACGTGCTTTTGCTATCGAGGCTTACTTTAAGAATTGTGATTCGTACGCAGCTGCCCTTCGGAAATCTTGAAGCTATTGAAAAAGTGCATTAAGAGGTTCCGTGAAACAGGCTATACTCTTATTCAACCCATTCCTGGTCCCACGTCTACTGTATCAACTGAAGAAAATGTGCGTCAAGTAAGTAATTCGGTCGGCGTGCTGTACGGATGCATTCCGCTGCTTTGGAAATCCATAGGTCAACATTGCATGGCATAATGAAGAAAAAAACGGGTTTGCATCCTTATAAAATGCAATCAGTTCATGCCTTAAAGGAAAGTGATTACGTATTACGTAAATCTTGTGCTGAACGGATGTTGAATCTTTTTCCGATGCAGGGCAGACTCGAGAATGTTGCTTTCAGTGACGAGGCCCACCTTCACTTTGACGGTTATGTGAACAAGCAAAATTGCAGATATTGGGTACCAACGAACCCAAAAGAGAAACATCAACAACAGCTACATAGTACAAAGATGACTGTTTGCCGCGCCATATCTTCTAGCGGTATTATTGGGCCGTATTTCGTTGAAGATGAAATCGGTCATGCATTGACAGTCAATTCCGGTTGACACTTTTTATTGCTCCTATTGTAAGAGTAGAATGTCGATTTAACAGAAACACATTGTTTTAACAGGATGGGGACACTGGCCATAGTTCCAGAGAATCGATCGACACGGTGAAAGCGCTTGCTCCTCAAAAAGTTTGGAGAGATTCACTGGCCTCCTAGGTCACTCGACCTCACGCCATGCGGTTATTTTTTGTGGGGTGATTTAGAGTAAAAAATGAATTCCAATGATCCACAAACACTGCAGGAGCTTAAAGATATCATTCGACGAGAAATAAACAACATCACTCCGGAACTCTGCAAGAGATTGATTCAGAATTTGCGCGCGCGATAGGAAGAATCCGGAGGGATGGCAAACATTTGGACGGAATACATTTTAAGAAATAAAACCAGCCGAACTTATGGATATGTTGATAGTAATAAATACTTTCTTTTCATTAAGTTTGCATTTTTTTTAAACAAAAAGCGAACCTCCCCACTGGACACCCTGTACAAGCATATAGCACTTTGTCCCATATTACTACCCCATTTGGGTTCTCCCAAAATTCAGTTGCAAAAGACCTTCTTAGACAGAAGGTAATGGGAGAAAATTTTGTAATAACCTTGTCAGCTAGAAACGCTACCAAAACTGTTTCTAATAAAATTGACATAGATACTAGCTGGAACAACTCTGTTACTTGGAAGTTCTTTATCCATTAGAAGAAATATACGAAATGCTTCGATTGCAATATTATCTATATCTACGATCAATCGTTTGGACGGTATTTTTCCTGCGTCACATTTCTCAATAATCTCATCGGAAGAAAAACCATAGACACGACGTACTTGGAAACGCTTCAGCGTCTACCGAAAACAGATCGACTATACCTGATAATGCGAGCCTCGGTAGGGCTGTTACGTAAAAAACCTAAAAAAAAAACCGACAAAAAGCTCAACTGCTGCTTAAAGTGCAAATGGTACATTCCGCGTTTGCTCGCTATGAGTGCTGTGAGCATCCATCTATGAAGGAATGACTCAATGACACGCTCAATACCATGCTGCAAGCTGCAAGTCTGTTCCCCATCATACTTTGTTGTTTGCAGAATGCCGAGAGAGTCTATAGAGTATGCTCTGAAAAGATGTGTGGTTGAGTAACAGAAAAGCAAGATCGGATGTGAATGATTGTCTATGGATCTGCATCTGTATAAAATCAGTAATATTTGATATGTGAGAATATTATCAGTAAATCTGCTATCCACGAAAAATATCTATCAGCTGTAACAGACAGGTTATTTGTATTGTACTTTCTGAAGAGAGGTTATGTTCATAGTTATATATTACGATCTTCCCCGTTTTTTCGCGTATTCAAAAGCATTACGAGAGAGGACAACACATATGTAAGTTTACTTAAGTAACTCGTCTGGCACAGCTAATAGATATACTACATGGCAGCATATTATTATTATTATTATTATTATTATTATTATGATAATTGAGATGAGCAGAGTACACAGTACTATAAGCTCATGCAGTAAATATAGTGTACGGACACGTAACACAAATACATCAAATAGAAAAAAATAAAAAAAGACAGTTCATAGCTATAAAGTTTGTACACTCCTCCAGCTATCATACTGCACTTTGAAGCTATTAACTGAAGTAGCACCAACCACACTTTCAGGTAAACTATTCCAGGTGTTGAATATGCGGTTGGGAAGAAACCACTGTCAGACTGTTGTTTTAAATGGCTCCTTATGCAGTTTGAAGCTGTGTCCGCGTAGATTGTTGCGCGACAGACGGTATAGATGCATGAGGTTGGTGCCCATCAAACCATGAAGTATCCTGAACGTAACTATAAGATCGCCACGAAGTATTCGCTCAGAGAATGAGGTCAGGTTGAATAATTCAAGGCGATCTTCATAGCTTGGTCTTCGTGCTCCAAAAGGGATACGAGTAGCCCAACGCTGTACTGATTCGACGAGATTGCTATCGCGCAGAAGCACAGTGTCCCATACCGGGCCAGCGAATTCAAGAATTGGCCTCACGAATGCCTTGTAAATGTAGGCGCAAGTGTTGACATCGGATCCTTTGAAAGACCTCTCCAGCATGTATAGAAGTTTCTTGGCTTTTGATGTAACGTGGTGAATATGCTCTGACCAGGAAAGACGATCGTTGACTACAACGCCCAGATCAGTGTGGCTGGAACCTGCTTCGATGTTGTGGTCAGAGATCTTGTATGTAAATCGCGGATGTCTTCCCGAGGTGAAGGACACAATACTTAGTTAGATTTAAGGGTAAAAGCCAACTGACTGACCATTGACAAACAATATCAAGATCTCGTTGAAGCATAGCAGAATTTACGACAGTATTGTAAATCTTGGTGTCGTCGGCATAAGCTGAACATGTGGAGGAAATCAATGCGGGCAGGTCACTTGTATACAGAAGGAACAGCACTGGCCCCAAGACAGAGCCTTGAGGAACTCCACTTGCTACATGATGAAGGTGAGACTGGCTATCACTGACGCGTACAGAGAAAGTCCTCCAGGTGAGAAAAGCCTTAATCCACAGTAACAACTCGCCTCTTATTCCCATACATTCCAACTTAAACAGAAGCCTTCTATGTGGTACGCGATCGAAAGCCCTAGAAAAATTTAAGTAGATTATATCAACAGGAGTCTTTGTGTTCAGATACTGAGTCCAATCGTTGAGAGAGTGGAGAAGGTTGGTCATTATTGATCGACCAGGGAGAAATCCATGCTGATTCTTAGGGATCAGGTCATTTTCAAAAGCAAATGACAGGAGCTTATCTAATATGATTCTTTCAGCTATTTTGGCGGCGATAGGAACGAGACTTATTTGTCGATAATTTTTAGCGGAGGTTTTTGAATACAGGGGTAACAGAAGCACTAAGCCAGCATGAGGGTAGGGTATGAGATCTAAAAGACGATGTGAATATCAAGCTTAATGGTAGGGCCAGTGCTGAAGCGCAGTTTTTAAGTACAGCAGCCATCATCCGATCTTTACCAGGGGAGGAAGAGGTGGTCTTCAGATTTCGCAGGTGCATTAATACATCTTCAGGCAGGAACTCAACTTCACAAAGGCTGTTGGGACACCTATGGCGGATAGTGGTCGGTAGAAGGTCTCCATTAGGCTCATCGACGAAGTCATCACTAAAGGACTCTGCCAGTAAGTTGGCAGATTCGGTGGCATCCATGTGGAGATGACCGTCAGCGTCGCGGATCTGAGGTGATGAAGCTTTGGAATTCAGGTTTGTTCTTACATACCGAAACAGCTTCTTATTTTTGGAGGTAACGAGTTTTCGTTCATAAGCATGTTTGGCATTATGTAACGTTCTAGATAGGAGGTTAGAAAAGGATCGATGAGACACGTAATCTTGTGAATGGCCACTCCTCCTAAACCGTTGCCACAAAGATCTCTTGTGACGAAGCATCCTCGATATGTTAGAGTTGATCCAGGGCTTTGAGGGGTCACAGTATACTTCTTTTCAACAGTATTGTCAACCGTTTCGCTTAGGACTCGTTGATCGAAAGTGTCCCACATATCTTGGGTGCTATTCCGTGATAATTTTCTCACATATCCAATATCACTGACTTTATACACATTCAGACCAGTACACACAATCACCATGCAATCATCCACGTGATCTTGCTACTCAGCCAAATTTCTTTCTTTCACATCTTACAGACTATCTCAGAATTCTGCAACCAACAAAGCATGCTGGCGAACTGACTTATCGTTGAGTCATTCTTCCATAGCTGATGCTATAGATGACGCTCACAGCGCTCACAGCGATCAATAGCAGAATGAACTATTTGTACACTAGCAGCTATCTAGTCAGCAAGTTGACAATTTGTCGCTTCTTTCTGACATTATATTGGTTTTTAGTGTAAGAATACTGTTGTTTTCTGACTCACGTCCATGAGTATCCAGCGAATAGCCGGTCGTAGATGAAATTTTGTACGTGTCTTCGGATGTTAGAGCTTACCGACATCAATGACCACTTTGTGTCCTGGATAAATAGATAACTATGAAAGTCTTACACGTCGTCGAAGAAGATATGATGCTTATCCAACATGTTAAAAGTATAACAAATGCCTTCGTCCACAATTATGGGCCAGAAAAACTTTTCACATCGGTCATGCCAGTTGTTAAGGTACCAACAATTATCAGCAAATTCTGAAATGTCGAGCTTCACCTAAAATCAGGAGAGAACTGTTTGTGCTTGCTTTTTTATATTAAAAAAAGCTGGAGAAGTGACAGTGTATAGCATCTTATATTTGTAATTTTTATGATTTTTTTTAGTACCTACGTCACTTTTATTACGTAATTGCAACTGTGCACATTTCTGAATAGCGTAGTACGTATACCATATTCATTTTCGAGGTGCATTGGATCTAAATAATATCTGGCATGATTTCTTTATGGATTACCATTTATCCCACCCACCTGGTGGGCACGTTAATTGATGGTTACACGTACGAGGATGTCTTTTAAGTTTTGCATATAGAAAGGTAGTAGGCCGCACGGATCGAACGTCAGTACTGAATCTTAACCTCGCTCTTTAGTTAACTTAAATTTTCACAAAAATACGTGCAGTGTTCTCACTACAGTGAATTTTTAAGTGTCACCAAGTCATTAGAAAAATGTAAGTCAACCGAGTTGGTATGGAGAATTCAAGCGTGGACGGGTGAGTCTTAGCGACGATCCCAGGGTGGGTGCACCAAAAACGGCAGTCACCCAGGAAAACGTCAATGCTGTGCGCAAACTCATCCTTGAAGATAGACATGTGACATATCGCGAGATTCAGGCGTCCTTGGAGATCTCAAAGACCTCAATTCTAAAAATTTTACAAGAGCAAGAAAATTAGTTTCTCGTTGTATACCCCACCTGTTGACTGAAGAGCAGAAAGCAGCCAGGGTTAATTGGTGTCAAAAAACGCTTGACCGTTTCAATTCCGGAAACTCAAAAAGTGTGTACAGCACTGTTAGTGGTGATGAATCGTGGATTTACTGTTATGAACCAGAAAATAAACGACAGTCGGCTGTTCGGGTGTTCCAAGGTGAAGAAAAGCCAACAAAAGTCATCCGTTCTCGAAGTGTTTCGAAAAAGATGGTCGCGACATTTGTGTCAAAAGCGGGTCATATTGCAACAATTTCTCTTAATGAGCAAAGAACTGTTACTGCGGATCGGTATACCATTTGTTTGCCAAAAGACATCACCGAGCTTCGAAAAATCAACCCCAAAAGAAGAATCATCCTCCACCAAGACAATGCAAGCTCGCACACAGCCCAAAAAACAAGGCAGTATTTAAGGGAAGAAGACGTGGAATTATTGGACCATCCTCCATATAGTCCCGATCAAAGTCCTAACGATTTCTTTACTTTCCTGAAACTTAAAAACAGAGTGCGTGGTCAAAGATTCCAGTCACCAGAAGAAGCAGTTGACGCATTCAAAAATGCCGTTTTGGATCTGCCAGCAAACGAGTGGGATAAGTGCTTCGAAAATTGGTTTCAGCGCAATCAAATGTGTATTAATCTTCGTGGAGAATACTTCGAAAAACAATAAAGTCATTTAAAACTACCTACCGTGTTGTTCTATTTCCATATGCAAAACTTAAAAGACGTTTTTCTCAAGAAATCATTATTTTTACTTACCACGCCTACTAAAGAAGAAGTAGTGCAAGCGGGAAGTATTACGAAAAGAAATATGTTTTTTGGTTGTTTGATATCACAAGACACCATGTTACTCATGTCCGTCGGTCTAGCTGTCGGCCCGTCTGTCAATCTGTCTATCGATATGTCTCGCGATATGTCTCTCGATCTGTTTGTCCGCTAATCCTTGGTACGACTAGAATTTGGAAGGTACTGGTCGGATATTGGTAACATTTTCGCACAAGGTTACTAATATGCTCAAGACGTGGCTTTTGGAAATATGTCTAGCGGCAGCGGAGATAAAAAGGCCAAAAACAAGAAATTAGAAATTGCTGAAGCTTTGACGTTTCTGCGACTTCTGATAATCTTTAGATTGTAAGCGTTAAAACTTCAAACCTCAAAAGTATTGACAGAAGATTCTGGTGTACCTGTCACGGGTCTTCTTTATTCATGCATCAAGGCCCACCTGCGTGTGACTGCATCGCTGGGGTTCTCGATCTCGAGCTATAGCAGCGTTGCTACAGTCGTCGCGTGAAATAATACATAACACATAGTGGCGTAGCATGGACTTACCTATTCAGAAGAGCTGCGGTTATGGTTCTACGATTTATATTCATAAAGATGTCCATGTCAGAGGTAGGGAAATGGGGTTCGCGTGCCCTTGTCTAAGGAGTAACGTATGCCCTAGAGGTTTTTGCCACCATACTTATAGAATTTTTTTAATGAAGAAATTTGTTTAAACACTACCTAGTTATCATAAATTATAACTCAATACTTAACTAAACTATACGATCGATTTATCTGGAGTGGCCCATTCTGCTGGTTTGACGCAATTAGATTTGAAGAATAAGCAACTCATTGGAGAGGCGGTGGAGAGGGGAGTAGACATGTTTGAACGTGAACGAAACGATCGACTTTCTGAAAATTCTCGTACATCAAACTATCATTGTACGCGCAGTATGTCACACCGTACTGTATTTCCAATTACCATACGAAAACCAGTTATATGAGTAGTATTAAGGCTGGCGCCGATGGCATGGTTGACTGGTGTAGTCCAACATCGTTGTCAGATACTAGACACTTTCGGTAGGACAGAAAATAAATAGCGTTATCAAATGAGTGGTGACTATGGGCTAATTGTGCTTGTTGTTAGGGCAAATAAATAGATTATCCATACCGTTTATAGGCCCAGAGGCCTTGGAGGTACCAAAAGAACCAAGTCAAAGAATGGGTACTAACACAGCACAAGGAATATTGGCACAATGACTGAATGCAGGCATAGGAAAGAATTAATCGGAGAACCATGTCCAAAAAAGGCTGCGGAACTGTTCTCAATGAGCAGGAACCAACTCCTTGTAGTTACAGGACTTCCAGCAGGATAAAATGGCCTGAAAGAACACCTACACAAAATGGGGCTACAGACAATGCGGAAATGGAGCAGAAACAGCCCGACATGCCTTATATGAGTGCGATGCGCCGGATCACAGAAGACATCAACTCTTTGGGGAAAATAAACTATAGCCGAGGGAGCTTAGAACAATACCGGCAGGGTAACTGTACCAACCAAGAATGGCTGAAAAACAACGTTTCGAACTTCATTTTGACCATACAATGGCTCTCGAATTCACCCGACGCGAATCCAATGGAATTATTCTATCTGGGCCATTTTTTAGAGCAAGGTCCGAGCTACGAAATACACCAGCCTCGAGACACCGAAGAAAGCCATTGTCCGTTATTGGGCCAAAATATCGTCAAGTCACCTTCGGACAGCTTGCGATTCGTTTTTGGACCGTCTCAATGCTATAGTCAAGGCAAAAGGTGGTCATATTGAGCCAAAGTGAACCATATCTGCATTTTCGAATATTTTCACACATTCCTTACTTTGGAATAAGTAAAAATCATTTTACAAACCGAATTTATGGCATTTTGAGTGCCGGACCCTGTAGAGGCCTGGCTCATACGGCGCGCGCCGGATCGTGTTACATATTATGTTCGTAGCTAAGTTTTTCCTCAGAGGGGCTGACATGCGTCGAGCCGTATCATTTACGGACTAACTTATGACAACATTTCGTGGAAAGCATTGATTCAAAATACGTGACGTCATTTTTACTACTGGACACGGCCATTCTTGTGAATCGGTAGCACAGTGAATCTACGCACTGGCCCGCTTTAGTTTACTTTGACTAATTGCACGTCGAAAATGAATTTGGGTTGGACTGGTAACTGCCAGATTGCTAGTATTTATTCAATTGGCGTGAAGATTATGTAAGATTTAATGTGGACGACATCAGCGGTGTTTATCACATTTTTCGTTTGGGGTCATCTCATTCAAACTACTGGGCGCATTGAGGAAATGTCGAGGGAGCAACAGAACTGTAGCGCTTTTAATATCACTGGTCATATGAGGCAAATGGCCGATGACCGCTGTTGTTTCCGAAATCCGTTCATTGATAGAGATTTACCTACGTTGTCAAGTTGTTCTAAAAAGTCGTCATCCAATAAATCGCTCTCTCTGAAATGCCTCCCTGAGTAGTGACAAAGCAGGGTCAAATATTCTCCCAAGTTATCTCTGAAACAGAAGCAAGACTTAGAGAAAGAAAAAAGTAGCTTTTGTGGCATAATATCAGTTCATAAGTAGGAGCTTATAAGAGTGAGAGTCATCAATGGACAGACCAACGAAACCTAACGATCAAGCCTCTATTTTGACATTGCACTGTTTGTCGACAAAATTACGTAGTTTTAGGGCCGTATCGCCAGTCGTTTCTACAATCTATATGGCATCCTTGATTTCCATTATTGTTTCTATCCTTCAGAAAGGCAGGCGTACGGACGTAAGGATGCCAAACCTTCATTTCAACTGTTCCGTGACACCCTGTGGTGTCAGTGCTCGTTATTTTCAAACTCCATGGGAAATTTCAGGCTCCTAAAACTGATGTTACACATGAGTAGCATGAAAACTATTCGGAAAATAACATTCAGGTATAAGACCGTAAGACGGGTGCTCTTGCGAACACCATCAACGAAGCTTCTGATCCTGACTTGATTCCTGCCGTTGTATTGAAGAGGTGTGCAGGCATCTTGACGAAAAAGTGAACTCTCCCACTAGACACCCAGTACAAGCATGCAGCACTTTGTCCCCCTCTCTTCAATTTTCGATTTGGTGCAAGCCTCTTCAAATTTTCAAATACCTTCGTTTCAGCATTTGAGGCTACCTCCTCCCTCGCTATAGCCATATTACCACCCTATTTCGACTATCCCAAAATTCAGTTGCAAATAATCTTCTTAGACAAGATAGTGGGAGAAAATTTTGTAATGACCTTATCAGCTAGAAATGATTGCAATATTACCTATATCTATGATGAATCGTTTGGACGGTATTTTTCCTGCGTAACATTTCTCAATAATATCATCGGAAGCAAAACCATAGAAACGACCTACTTGGAAACGCTTAAACGACTACCTAAAACAGATCGACTAGAGCTGTCATCTCGGGCCCTGGTAGGGCTATTACGTAAAAAACCCAAAAAACGTCAAAAAACGACAAAATGTCAACGGGCTGCCTATACAGGGTGTCCGCAAAGTTGGGGTTTTCCTTTTCAGAAACAACTTCCCTTGAAATAACAAAGGTAATGTGTAGTGAAACGAGGTCGACCAAGTGAAAAAAAATAAAGGAAAAAGTACTCACTCTCCAGTTGATGAGAAGGCCTAAGTACGTCTCTGCCTGAAATCGGAAGTTATTCACCCCATTACGCGTGAACGTAGATTCGTCTGTCACCAATATGCACTTCAAAAAGTCCGGATTATTGTCATGTTGATGCAACAACCACTCATAAAACCGCAATCTTGCTGGAAAATCGTCAGGTTGAAGGGCTTGTACACGTTGGACGTTTGCCACACTTTAGTTTTTGATACTTGCACGTCTCTAGCCACGTCTCTAGTGCTTGTTGAGGGATTTTCGTCTACGCGATTCAGTAGTTCTTCCTCAACTTGCACCATTCGTGGTTGTCTAGGCCTCCCACTGTGCCCACCTCGAAATTCCTCCAAATGGCCCGTATCCCTGACTCTCTGGACAAGGTACACAAATCTGCGGGGCCTTGGATGATGTCGTCTAGGGAAACGATCTGCATACACTCGCGACGATTCTGCATTATTTTGAAGACATTCGCCATAAATTAACAACATATCAACGAGTTCATTATTGGTGTATGAGTGTGCCATTATTATTTTTTTTTTTTTGAAACGCAATCGATTATACGGGTTCGTTACCTCTATACGCGTGACCCTTTACCGTCGGTTGAAGGTTGCATACTGTCCTGACACACTGACCCCAACCCCCGACCCAGTTCTGTCGTCGGGTTCAGCTAGTAGCCGGTACCAGTCTGAGATATCGCGGGTCGCGGCTACAGGATGGTATTCAGATATTTTTGATGTTGCAGAGCCCTTTATCGCGGTTCCCTTAAGACATTGGTGTATATGGTACTAAGAAAAATTGCTTATGTTTTCAAGATCTACACATCTTGTAAAGGAAAACCCCAACTTTGCGGACACCCTGTATAGTTCCTAGTGTGTAAATAATACATTCCGCGTTTGCTCCCTATGAGCGCTGTGAGCATCCATCTATGGAGGAATGACTCAACGACCCGACACACTCAATGACCATACTGAACCCTGCAAGTCAGTTCCCATCATGCTTTGTTGGTTGCAGAACGCCGAGAAAGACTGTAGAGTAGTATACTCTGAGATGTGTAGTAGAGTATCAGATGAGCAAGATTGGATCAGAATAATTGTCTTTGGGTCTGCATCTGTATAAATTAAGTGCTATGTAAGAAAATTATTGCTAAGTCTGCTGCCCACGAAATATATCTATCAGGTGTGAAAGATGGGTTATTTGTGTTCTCCTTTCTGAAGAGAGGCCTTGTTCAAAGTTATATATTACGATTTTCCCAGTTTTTTTGCGTTTTCGAAAGATAACAACATAAGTGACCCATTTGGCATAGCTAATAGATATACTTCATGGCTAATATCACTGATTTTATTCACATGCAGACCAGTACACACAATCACCATGCAATCATCCACATATCGTGCTACTCTTTCTTTCATATCTTACAGACTATCTCGGAATTCCGCAACCAGCAAAGCACGCTTGCGAACTGACATGTCGTTCAGTCATTTCTCCATAGGTGACGCTATAGACGATGTTCACACCGCTCACAGCGACCAACAGCAGAATGAACTATTTGTACACGAAGCAGCTGTCTAGTCAGCAAATTGTGCAGGCATCTTGACGAACAAGAAGCATCCTAGCGCTCATCCAGTATCGATGGATCAACAAGGTTTCCCAACGAGCAGGTTATTTCGGCTGGTTGGAGTCCAGATCACCGAGGTCTTAATCTGGCATTCCTCAACAGAGTCACCTGCCACTAGAATGAGAAAACATTAAATTACCATTTATGATGCAAAGGTAAACTCCTTGAATGCAGTGGGTTCTTTTAAGTATCCATCAAAGACTTTGGCTTGTCTCCAAGTTTTTGCGTTTTTTGTCATTGCGTTATCTATAAAATTTGCTAATAGGCCTTACCCTACAGTTACTCACGTATATGCCCTTTCGCAACGGCGCCTTCGATGATTATAATATATCAACAATCATCTATAAAAAAAACTGCTTTCATTCAGCTTAAGCCACTCTGTGAACTCCAAATAAACCTCTACCATTTTTGACAGTTCTGATTGTTGCAGTCTCCTAGAGTTACGTCCGACCCATACTTGGTAAGTATAAATACGTTTTTATTTGACTGTGCTTACTAGGTCTGTAAATTAATCGATGAAACTGGCAACGTAGCGTTCGATTAGGCAACACTGGAGGCGCTGGACTTGAAGGGGAGACAGCGGAACATGTGATCTGCCTTCAGTACAAGTTTAAAATCGTTCGAGTCATTTGGTTTTCCGTAACGATTAATTGATTAATAAAATCAATCTCATCGTTAAGTGTACAGACTTCGTGTAATAAAATGTTATAACCCGGCAACTGTGTTACTGGCTGCTAAGGTCATAAACTTCCGGCGGTACAGCGCCAGAATGGTGATGACTCAGAACACTTTTATAAGCACTCATTTTATAACAGATTTGGAAATTCAGGAACAATCTATTGCCGAAAATGGAGTGGAAGGAGAAAAGAACAAAAATTAGTAAAGCAAAGATAATCTTTTAGGATATGATGAAACGACTTGGTGAAATCAGTCGTAGAACAGATGCACTTACTGTTCCTCAGTGATATCTTTTCCATCCATTACGTCGTAGATGGCCTGCGTAAAATTGAAGATGGATCTCTTGGTCTTGGTCATTGGACAGATTGTGACAGCTGGGAAGGGCACAGTGTTAATCGGCGACTCCTTGTTAGAAAAACTCACGATGACCGGATGCGACATGAACCTCAAGAGTATCCTGCTGATCAGAACGCCGCAAACACATATTGCCAGAAGTAGAAGGGTCAGCCAGAAATACCTGGAATCAAGATGTTGATCAGTGTGGTCTAAAACTAAGACCCTCAGCATCGCCAAGGTAAAAAACACTCGCTCTTGTATGTACATTTTGCACTTATGGGCATCCTGAGTATATATTTGTTTTGGAAACAAATCTTTATTCAATAGTCAGTTTTAACAAATTTTATAGTAGACAAAGTTCTCTAATATGTCACTCAGGTGACTTTTGAGTGTTGTTACATAATTTCTGAAGAAATGTACATTTATTAAGCTGTTTGGTAGATTATTTTATGCTTTTACTGCATCAGTGACAGGGTTATTTAATCCTGTATTAATTATAGTAAGAATCTGGTACAAATTATTAAGTGATCTTCTTTCATAGTTATGCACATCATACGTGATCAGAATTTGTATCACACCTTTGTAGGTTGATTAAAATGTTGAAAATTATTTTACGATGTTCTAATTTCAACAGCTTATACAGGGTGTTTCACAACTTATCCGACAAATTTTAACCACATATGCACTGTTACGGAAGAAGTTGATTTCTCAAAAAAAAATGTAATAAAGGTCCTACAGAAATCGAGATAACAAAATAATAACGGTTCACACATAAAAGCTGTTGTTTCCATGCAATGCAAGCTTGGGCACGTCTAATCCACTTTCGGCGCACTAATTCAAATACAACCTCCTCCCTGCTGTGTCCGAAGCCTCAAATTATCGGCAGCCACTGTGTTTCGGTCAAAAATACCAGGAATTTTTTGTTTTTTCATACTGATAAGAGCGTGTAGGTTTAATCTGTATCGTGGGTGATCTGAATGGAGAACGGTCAATTTTTGTGTTAAATAAGAAAGTATTTTGCAAGTTCGTTTTTAGTTATTGATTAATAAAAATGGCACATCTGTACACTAATGAGGAGTTAGTGGACATTGTTTTAGCGTACGGAAAAGCAGGGCAAAATTCGCGAGCGGCTTCTCCTTTAGAAGTTCGTGATTTTTTTAATCAGGTACACCAGATATGCTGGATCAGAAGGGGTGGACCAGTTGCATGGCATCCACGGTCTCCCGATCTCAATCCTCTGGACTTGGGTATACTTGAAAAACGAGATATACCGTACTCCAGTTCAGAAGTTCAGAATATTGAAGATTTGCGTGACCGAATCACAGTGACTGCCGATAATTTGAGCCTTCGGGCACAGGGAGGGGGTTGTATTTGAATTAGTGCGTCGAAATCGGATTAGACGTGCCCAAGCTTGCAATGCAGTCAATGGAAACAATTTTGAACGGCTTCTATTAGTGAGCTGTTAAGCTAGATTATTTTACTATCTCGATTTCTGTAGGATTTTTATTACATTTTTTTTGAGAAATCAACTTCTTTCGTAGCAGTGCATGTAGTTAAAATTTGTTGGATAAGTTGTGAAACACCCTGTATACATAGTTTACTAACATTCTGTGCATATATTATCTGTGTTAGCAAGTCTGGCATAGTTGAACAAAATTCTTAATATGCTATATTGCGAACCTTGTGCTTTATGATTTTCAGTCTTACCACACATTGTGTTATCCAAATGTTGAATCTAACTCAACCGATTCAAATTCTCATCGATAATTCAAAGGTATTTGATGCTCGATACTTTTTCTACTTTGACGTCATTTGTTCTTATGCACAAGTGTTCAAATATTTTATTCTTCTGTTTAAAAATTAGATATTTTGTCTTATCGATGTTGATCCTCAGGTTATTGAAATACAGCAATTTACAGAAAAGAGCAAGATCTAAGCTTACTTTATTCCACAGAGCTTGCTCATGATTTCCTGTGTCATCACCACTAGTAAAATACTTTGCATTAAAATTGGCACTCTTAAGATTTAGAACATACAGAGAGTATAATAGTGGCCCCAAGACTAACGCCTGGGGATACCGTAGTCACTAGATATCCACTCACTATTTGTTTCACCGACCTTCGCAAATTGTTTCCTATTAAGTGAATAAGTTTTAATCTAATTATACATAGTACCCCTAAATCCTATATTTTGTAATTTATTCAATAATATATTGATATGCCTTTCTTAAGACTGCTTTAACCACTTAATTTTTATCCAGAGCCTTGAGACATAATTAACAAAATCAAGTACAACTGCAAGCGTACTACTATTTTTCATGAATCCATACTGGTAATTGCCAGCGAATGTATTTTCATCCTTTCATCCTTTTTACGATGACTTTTTCCATAATTTTGGATAAAACAATGATCACAGATATTGGCCTATAATTATTCATAGAGTCTTTATAACAAGATTTTTAAAGTGGACTAATTTTAGTGATCTTAAGATCATCCGGAAATCTTCCAGTTATAATCATATTGTTAATTGACTTTACTAATATTTTTGCAATATAAGGTCTGAGGTTGAGCATATCTCTGACTAAATAGCCATCATCGACAGCTGCTGAATTTATTTTTAATTTCAGTATGCTTTCATACACCTCTTGTTCATCAGTGAAGTCTACCAAATCACTGTTATGCATATAACCTTCCTTTTTTTAAATATTGGCACCCGACGTTCTAATTTAATTTTATAATTATTTTGCAATATAACTACTAACATTAGAGAAATGAATACTTAAATTATTCACTACTTTTCTTTTTTATCATGCACGAGAATGTTGCGAATCGTCAAACAATCAACGGTAGTCGTCTCTATTTTCTTTTTAATAAAACCATTGATAAACTTCCATTGCTTTTCGATGTTGTTACCAGCTAAATTAATCTACCTATTATTCAATACTTTGGTTTATCGTTTATTCGGTTTTTATTTTTTTAA
Organism: Acanthoscelides obtectus; assembly: GCA_963669975.1. NCBI lineage: Eukaryota > Metazoa > Arthropoda > Insecta > Coleoptera > Chrysomelidae > Acanthoscelides > Acanthoscelides obtectus. The sequence goes on along the minus strand of CAVLJG010000003.1, from coordinate 104,265,856 downwards.
ATAGTAAATTTGGATTGTGTGGTTGTATAGCCCCTTGTTTGTAAATTTTATCCCTTTTTCCATCATTTCAAGTGTTTCTTCATCTATCCAACTATTATTTTCATGTATTTCTACACTCTTTGTCTCTCCGACTTGAACTTGCATACTTGAATTATATTAATTAGGTACTGGAACTTAGTAATATTCATTGTTTGTACTACCTTCCGTTGAACAATATATCGAAATCCCTTATAATCTTTATTTAATGATTTACTTTTGCTTATAAATTCTGATACTATCTTTAATATTCACTAAAACTAACTTATGATCCGACTTAACATACATGATGCATACAGTTTGAAAAACGCTTCAATTTGGATATGAAGCTCATTTTGATGTGAACTTCGCTATCTATATCTATCTATTTACAAGCTGCAAAATATTCCGCAGAAGGGATTCAAGCCGCATGACATGCTACATCAAACTTCTACCTTTGAAGGAGCTTTTCACACTACACTCAAATGTACGGGACAGTTCATTTAAAAAATTGTATGCTTCGCCATATAGCGGTGAATCACTCTCTAGAAGCGACATATTTTCAAGTAAAGAGCGTATATTTACCTATAATTCCCGTGAACAACTTTATTTGATATATTTTATAGTAATGCATCAGTCAAACAATTCACCCAGTATAGATTGAAGTTAAAGACGATACATTTATTCACCTAAAAAGTTTGAAACAATATACTTTAATAAATATGCTTGAAATACGAAACCCAGGATCAAAACAATCTAAGCTTTTCACCATAACAGCAAGCAGCAAGTCAGCTAGATGTGATTAAATTAAAATCAGGTTTTCCTTTTATTAAATCCCTCTAACATATTCCACCTCTATCCGCCTAACTCTACTTGAGGAGTTCCTGGAAAAGTATCTGGGTGGCCGCCAACCACGAATCCAGGAAGATCGTCTTCCACCTTCAATTGTCGCTTGCAGCAGGGTTGCCATGTTTAGTAAAATTTTGCTAGTCCTAGCGATTTTTTGCTTATCTAATGATTTGATGAGAATCTTAACCGGAATGCCGTTTTCCAGTGATTTTCCCAGCATTTTTTAGGTGCAAGGCACATGAAGGGCGTAAAAGTTGACGAGAAGCAGGGGTATTACGTAACTTAAAAAGTGACATTGTCGGTTCTCGGATTGAATTATTTGCACACTAGCCTACTTAGTCAACAAGTTGACATTTCAACTGCTTGTTTTTATATTATATAGGTTTTTTACGTAATAACACTGGCCATCTGCCTCACCCATATTGTGGATATTATACAGGGTGGCGCATCGAAAACGAAACAGACGCATTTACTGGCAGCTCAGTTTTTTTTTGGAAAAACACTCAGACCCGTCGATTTTGTTTTCGAGGGGGGCACAAGTTTGGTGCAGCCCTCTGGGCGGGGGTAACACCAACCCTAAAATCTTAAATGGAAAGGGGGTTCGAGTGATACCTTATTTTAAAGGTTTTTCAATTCCCTTTATAATGATGATGATACGTGAGCTTGAGTTCAGTAGTTTTGAAGATTTATTGATTTAAAGCTTAAATCAGACTTTAATAGGTACATCAGATTAGTTTGTACTACTTTCAGAAGAAATTTGACTAAAAGAATTTACTTGATAAGTAAATGCTTTTCTTCACTACTCCCATTGTTTGTTTATCATTTTGTTGTTGAAAATAGCTATTGGAGCGTTCTTTTGTGGCAAAAAAGTTATTTCTTGATGAAAGATAAGGAAATATCTCGTACTTGTTTTAAATAGGAATTTATTACATAGTTTGCGATTGATTTGACCAAACTTTGTTGCTGAAATAACTTGTATTACGTGTTCGACAATATTTATTTAAGACGTTTCCAGATCGATGGATTGGTAGAATTGAATGATCGACAGATTTATCACCTTTGGATTTCTTTATGTGGGGTCATTTAAAAAGCAAAATCTATGCTACTCAGCCAAAATCATTAGAAGACTTGCGACAAACAATTGTGAATGAGTGCCTTCAAATTACTCCTTAAATATTGCAAAATGTGTGGCAACGTTTTGAGCAAAATCTTTATTATTGCATGGAGAGTCATGGTGGCCATTTTCAACATTTACTTGCCTAACGGGTCAGTTCATTCTTCATTTTTAAATTACTTTGCTGCCAAATGTATTGATCTCCACTAATGATGATGTATTAGTTTTATTTAAGCTTTAAATCAATAAATCTTCAAAACTACTGAACTGAAGTACATTAATTTTATATCATTATAAAGGGAATTGAAAGACCTTTAAAATAAGGTATCACTCGACCCCCCTTTCCATTTAAGATTTTGGGGGTGGTGTCACCGCCGCTTAGGGGGCTGCACGTGCCAACGTGATTTTTTGCCAAATTGTGTCCCCCTCGAAAGCAAAATTGACGGGACTTGGTCCTATTGATTAGTCTGATACTCAACTGCACTTATTAGTTGTCACATCAAGAAAAATCATGTTACTCATTTTCATCGTTCTATCTGTCCGTCTGTGCGCTAATCGCTGCTCCCTATAACCTAAAAAGTGCCGATCGGATTTTGATGAAATTTTCATACAAGGTTACTACTATCTTAACGAGGAAAAAGCTTCATGGTTCTAGAAAATGTATTTAGTAGCGGCAGAACTAAAAGCAAAAAATGTAGAAAAATAACAATTGCTCAAACTGTGTTCTTTGACGTTTAGAGGATCAAGATCATTTAGTTGTGGATCAGCGTTGCCAAATCCGTCTCGAGAAATAATCGTACAAGCTCGCCGAAACTATAGTATATTATAATTAATTTCGTTGGTCTCAGGATTCGTTGATCTCAGAATTTATGTTCATCTGCGAGTAGGAGAATTCAATTTGTGGAGAGGGGATGCAGCCGTAACAATACTACTTCATGAATAGACAATTGTTTATAAATGGAAAGCGAAAATATCTAGGAGTGGAAGATCACATTGGTAAAATTAATGTACGTTTGACTATTATCGTATACACAGTATCGCACATAGATTAGTAGGTACTTAAAATCATTTTACAAAAATGATCACTACCCTACATCCATGCGAGACGTGTACTCATAGTTTCGATCATTTGTGCACGCATGATTTTTTTTCGAGGGAAGGGGGGCATCCATCAACATGAGATAACTTTGTGTAAAAACGTACCTGCCTGCTCCATTTCTGAAGAGCATAGCTTCTAAACCAAAATTGTACAGAAAATCATCCTAAATATATAAATTTTGATTGTATGAGCCAGTTTGACAAACTTGATCCATCTAGTTTTTTGTTGCGCAATCCGTTATAAACTGATGACAACGTTGCGTAGGAAGTGCAGAGTCAACCTACTTGACTCCATTTTCACAAGCTTGTATTTAACCTGACCTGTTTGTTAGCATGTTAGTGAAATTATTCTTTTTCCCAATGCTTTAAACATTTAGCAACTCTGCTTAAACTGGTTGACTCAGCCTGTGAGCATCAGTTGCCCGTTTCTGAATTTTGTTATATTGAGTATCCTCAAACTATTTCCAATCTTCGACCTGGCAACACTGTTTAACACTTTCAGTCTTACGCCGGCTTGCTAGACGGTTTTTTTTGGTGCAATTTTTATTTCTACTCGTTTTTTGAAGCGAACATGATTCTAACCGGTAAAATGAATCAGTAAGTTCTGAAATTAGTATACGTGAGTGATTTTAACAAGTGTGATGAATGAAATAAATGGTGGTAATTGCAAAAAACGGTCGCGTTGCAAGATCCAGTGTTTTCGGGAACGCGATCTTTACCGATTTTGTGGAGGAAACTTGATGGGAACCGACAAATGTATCCATACCAGTCGTGTTTGTGCAAGTGAAGGTAGATTAAGACGCGAATCGGTAGTGATAGTTCCAAAAACTGTTGAGCAACATACACCAAGACGATGTTTACGCCAATGATTGGTGAGTGAGATTACAAATTTATTTCACCATCTGGTTGTAGAATAAAGTATATTGATAGTGAAGCGCCGTAATACATGTTTTACATTGACAATAAATCCACGGATTTCTCCACGAGTCGAGTTCATCGTTAAATTTCAAAAGTGCAAAACAGGAATTTGATATCAAATGAATCCATGGAGTTCTTGGTGGATTTTTTTACGAAACTAAGGTGCTGTTGCGTCGTGTAGAACTTCTGATTCCACTGTTTTTTCACTTGAAACTTATAGAGGGTAGTCTGATACATTATTTTAGAACAAAAAATGAGGGACGCCTTTTATGATTTTTTTCCCTAAAACTGTATTTTTAGCAGTTATTTTCATCATTATTTCAACCAGCATCAGCCATATGACATCTGTGAGTATGTCATAACGTCATATCAGGCGCTTGCCTGCGGTGTTGCCGGATTGGGTTCCGCATTTAGAGAAAAATATGAAAAGTGGAAAATTTATATACATACATATATTAATGAAACAAAATAACTAAAAAGAAAACAAAAAACTAGAATAACAAAGTAGTAAATTAAAAAGGGATCCCTAATAATTATGGAAAAAAATGTGCATTATGAAGTAGTAGTAGTACTCGTCGTATCGGTGGGGAACCGTCAGCACTCCAATGATTAAGAATGTAAGAACGAGAAAGGGTGGCAAGCCTGTACCTTGATCCTTGATCCACAGCTTTGAAGCAGGAACTTTGAGATGGTGAATGATCAATTCTCATACCTACCTATGTATGTGTTCAAAAATATATTTTACTAATACTAATTTTTTTTCTATAATAATTCCTTTAATCCTTTTTCAATTTACTGCTGTTATTTTATTTTTTTTTCTTTTTCATTATTTTGTTTCATTAATATATGTATATAAATTTTCCAGTTTTCATATTTTTCCCTAAATACGGAGCTCAATCCGGCAACATCGCAAGCAAGCGTCTCTCATATGACATTATTATTATTATTATTATTATTATTATTATTATGATAATTGAGATGAGCAGAGTACACAGTACTATAAGCTCATGCAGTAAATATAGTGTACGGACACGTAACACGAATACATCAAATAGAAAAAAATAAAAAAGGCAGTTCATAGCTATAAAGTTTGTACACTCCTCCAGCTATCATACTGCACTTTGAAGCTACTAACTGAAGTAGCACCAACCACACTTTCAGATAAACTATTCCAGGTGTTGAATATGCGGTTGGGAAGAAACCACTGTCGGACTGTTGTTTTAAATGGCTCCTTATGCAGTTTGAAGCTGTGTCCGCGTAGATTGCTGCGCGACAGACGGTATAGATGCATGAGATTGGTGCCCATCAAACCATGAAGTATCCTGAACGTAACTATAAGATCGCCACGAAGTCTTCGCTCAGAGAATGAGGTCAGGTTGAATAATCCAAGGCGATCTTCATAGCTTGGTCTTCGTGCTCCAAAAGGGATCCGAGTAGCCCGACGCTGTACTGATTCGGCGAGATTTCTATCGCGCAGAAGCACAGTGTCCCATACCGGGCCAGCGAATTCAAGAATTGGCCTCACGAATGCCATGTAAATGTAGGCGCAAGTGTTGACATCGGATCCTTTGAAAGACCTCTCCAGCATGTATAGAAGTTTCTTGGCTTTTGACATATGCATGCACAGACATCATATGGCAGATGATGGCGGTGAAAATAATAGTGGAATAAGCTGATACAGATACTTTAATGGCGAATGATCAAGGTTTGTCTAGCGCTCTTGTTCTTTTGGATTTTTCCAAGGCTTTTCACAGCATCAGTCATGAATTGTTGTGCTCAAAGCTCAAATACTATGGTCTTACTGACCCCTCACTGTTTTTAATATGGAGCTACTTACTTAGACGCTCCCAGAAAATTCATATTGATGGTTCCTATTCAGCAAGCACAGATATCCTGTTAGGGAGGATCCATACTTGGGCCTCTGTTAAACATAATATACACAACGGAAATCCTAAGAAAGATACAAAACGTCAAGCTACAATCGTACGGTGACGATATTCAAGTTTACTTTAGCTTTTCCATGAAAGACAGTGCTGCAGCAGAACGAACTCTGAACGAAGAGCTTCAATCGATAAACAGATTATGAGAGCAGCACAACCTAAAGCTCAGTTCTAAGAAGACAAAAGTAATACTTTTTGGTAATAAAAATAGTATACACTATGTGATTCTTCTCGTAATTTAGGCTTAACTGTTGATCCAAGCCTCCGTTTCTCACTCCATATTCAAAAGCTTGTAAATAAAGCATTTAGTTCCCTCAAAATCATTTATAGCAGTCGACATTTCCTAAGTAAAGAACTAAAAAAAATGTGAAACCTTGGTTATTTCAACTATTGTAGCTTTACTTATGGGCCGTGCTCGACTAGTGCTGACATAACGAAAATACAACGGGTTCAAAATAGCTGATGTAGGCTGGTATATGGAATTAGGAAGTATGACCCCATATCACACAAAATCAGACAGTGGAATGGCTTAACATGAAAAATAGGAGACTCCTTCACCTGTGTAATTTTACGCATAAACTGGTCAACACTCCAAACCCTGCAGGTCTTATCAAACATTTCATACCTCGCAAAGATACTCATCATCAAAATATAAGATCAATTGAACTACACCGTTCCGCAGCATAAGATCGCCATGTTTCAAAGATCGTTCATATATAATGCTATCAGGATGTATAATCAGCTACCACAAGAATTCAAGCTTCTTAATATGAACAAGTTCAAATTCAAACTAAAACGTTATTTGTTTGATATGCAGTAGAATCAATGATGCAATGTTGTATATTCAACTTTTTATTTATTTGTTATTGTGTAACACATATATGTGTGTATATGCATATATGCATGTAACTATATATATATACATTATATATATATACATATATGTATATATAAAAGCAATATTGATACCAAACGTGTGGCTAGATCTGTTTAACATATAATGTGTTGTTGTTCCTTTCTTCCTAAGGCCTGGATAGTGTTTAAAAGATAAAGGCATAATCTGTACATGTATGTTTTACTGCGAATGCCTGTGTTGCTCTGAGTTATTCATCATATGTATACTTTTTCTGTCGACCTCATTGATTTTGCCGTCCCCCTCTCCACGTGTAGCGGAAGTAAGATGTTAGACACTGCATTCCGATTGTTTCCCTAAAATGTCTTCTCATGTTTAATATTTTTTAATATGTTCAGGTGTATTGATATTTTTAACATGTAACGAAGGTATCTGTCATTACCAACAAGCCCAATGTCCCGGTCCTTTGGTTTTTATACTTATTACAAGTTCTATCTTCTCTACGTTCGTTTTGAAACACCTTGTGACTGCAACCTCAACGACGAAATCCTGATGAATGCTCACTAGAGAATGCCGAAAGCTTGATTTTATCGTCAAAAGAGTCAACTTAAGCCTATATATATATATACAGGGTGACTTTGAAGTTGAGTCATTAATTTTCAGATAATGATTGTAGAAGGAAGATAAACCAAAATATGTGTGTAAAAATAAAAAAAAAATTAAAAAAAAAATGTTACCTTGTTTAATAAAGTATCCTCCCGACAAGTATTTCAGTGCGGACCTGTATTTGATCGTGCGGTCTTGGAGCAGCATGCCCTCACCTGTGAGGTCTTAAGTCACCTGATTCACGAGCCCTTTGCACTACATTAACAAAGGCACGAGGGGTTGGTTGCACTCGATTGGGAAACCGATTCGCATAAATCCGTGATGCATCCGGGAGCATTTTGTAAAGACTGCCCCCCCGTAAATAAGAATCATGTCCACAAGTTCAGCATTTTCGTAAACATGTGCCATTTTTGATTTCGTTTGAGCCACGCAACACACTACTATTCACTCAGGATTTATCGACTGACGAAAAACATCGTGATAAACGTTTCAAATTCTTTCGCTTTTTTGTTTCCGATGCGATGAACCGGTCAGGCGGATTATATCCGTTGTCGCCAAACACGAGCATATAATAGGCAGGGCGGTACTCAAACTTCCAAAGGGCTATAACTTTGTTACTTTAATTTTACCAGAAAAATGGTAAAGGAAAAAAACATTTCTTTTGATCAGATCTACTCACTGTTAAAATAAATGACTCAACTTCGAAGTCACCCTGTATACTATAAAGAGTAAATTATCATGCGGAGAAAGGTATATAACAAAAATAGGAAAATAATGGGCAAAATCCGCAAAAAGTGGATTTGAGCAGAATAGGATAGGTAACCCGAGCGATACGTATTTCTGCTGGTTGGCTTCATCAGGCCCGAAATGAATGCACATATGCAACTACAAAAGTAGAGACACATGCCCATACATCCGGATACGGGTGTAACCTGAGGAAACAAAGATGGAGAGGAAAAAAAAAAGACACACGAAGTCCACAACAAGAGCCAACCTACACATTGTAGTATCAAATGGCTAGAAGACCTAGAATTTTCAAGGCGACAAATAACCACAACCAGCAGAAATACGTATCGCTCGGGTTACGTATCCTATTCTGCTCAAATCCACTTTTTGCGGATTTTGCCCATAATTTTCCTATTTTTGTTATATACCTTTCTCCGCATGATAATTTACTCTTTGTAGATCCTTTGGGCTTGAAGTACCACAGCAAGTGGCTATAACCGGCCGCTTGGTTGTGGTTATTTGTCGCCTTGAAAATTCTAGGTCTTCTAGCCATTTGATACTACGATGTGTAGGTTGGCTCTTGTTGTGGACTTCGTGTGTCTTTTTTTTTTTTCCTCTCCATCTTTGTTTCCTCAGGTTACACCCGTATCGGATGTATGGGCATGTGTCTCTACTTTTGTAGTTGCATATGTGCATTCATTTCGGGCCTGATGAAGCCAACCAGCAGAAATACGTATCGCTCGGGTTACCTATCGTATTCTGCTCAAATCCACTTTTTGCGGATTTTGCCCATTATTTTCCTATTTTTGTTATATACTATATATAGACTGAATTTTCCTTGAAAATAAAAGACGGTTTATATATAAAAGTGGCAATGTCAAAGTACTTTTCATTTTGAAATCGCATCCCAAATCAAGCCAGGAGAAAATGAAAACGACTTTGCAAACATTCCGTTTCTCCGGAAATACTCAAAATTGCGGAATTGTTTAGGTGACATTTGCTTAGTTACCTTCGTATCCCTTACCGTTATCTAACTTAAAATTTGTGGTTTAGAGAAGATTGTTTGTTTTACTCTATCTTGGATTTGGACATATTGCAGGTCCAACAGAGGGTGTAAGTAAAGTATACACGACTTTCAACTCCACCTTGAGCGCCATCTGAAGAAATTAACTGCACTAAATTATCATTTATGATCACTGAGATATTTCTTGCCACTTTCGTCAGATGGCGTTGCCACCTGTGCTATTGGAAAGTAAATAAGAAAGTTTAATTTGTAGTGTGCCAATAATTGGCTAAACTGGTTTTGAGCTCCTTACCTCTCACAGCTTGTCCTACTTTCAGCCAGATACCGGAACCCATGCATAGTGGTAGTAGCGCAGTACTCCGTGACGTAAGCCTTTAAGCCCCTCATTTCTTTTCTTACAAACATGGACCTCCTACCACTTCTAGCATGTATAGTACGTGCAGCATGACGTCTTGAAATTGCTGCTTCACTGGGAGTTTCAGGCTGTATGAAGTCACCTTCGTAAGGATTTCCTATGTCATCGTCATCATCGCCATCATCATCTAAGGACCTTTTGCGAGAGTTTCTGTCCATCGATGCTAACAGGAATTCAGTTGAAGCTGTTTTGAATTCCATAAATAGGCATGTTTAGAACTTCTTGTTTTTTGGGATTTTCTCATGAGGACGCCGTTCTGTTTGAGCTTTGATGATAGTTATGAAGTTAAGCATAACGTATTTTGGGTTCAACTTAGTTGATAAGTGACACAATGACATCTGGTTTGGGTTATCTCACGAATTTCGTCTCTGACGTTAGTATGTGATATACCGAGTGATTCAAACCAAGCTTTCAGCATTGAGATTTCGGAAACAATAAGAGATAGGAAGTCAGCTAAATGGAGACAAATTTTTACATTTGGGTACCCAACTCAGAAAAAGGCACTCAGAAAGTTACGCAATTCCGAGTATTTTCGGAGATAAAGGGGAAAGGGTGGGAGAAATCGAATCTTCAGAATAATATTTAGGTTTGCCCGACTTTATTGCCATATTTTCTTTTCTGCAAGATGGCATAAGAAGTTGCATGTCCTCAATCGCCATTATTTTTTCTTATAGACTTTATATTGGATTCTCACACACGTGCATAGCGTTTATGATGCCGATTTCAAAAATGGATATCACGCTGTAACGCCTTCGTACAGCTAGGTCCTTGAGCGGAGAGGAGCCGCCTTGCATAGTCGAGACTTAAGCAACAAGTTACACGACCGCGTGTGACCGCTTGTGGTGCTGTCTAAAGAGGGTTAGATGAATATTCAAGAACAATCGAGAACCGCCTGGAGACACTTGCTGCCATCTAGGCTTCTTGAACGGAACCTGACGGCTCTGCCTGTAAACCGCTTCTTGGCGTATCGATAGGTGGATATATACCCGACCAGATGGCGGAAGCAGTTAGTCACAGTCGAGACCGTCAGCGACGCGGAATAAAATTTGTTATAAATTAGTTGCAAGAGTTATAAATTAGTGTAGCAGTGAAAAATTGGACTTTAAACACTCAAGCGGTGTTTTCGTTACAATGCATTGACATTTGCCAAACCTCAGATACTTAAAAAAAACTTAATTATACAAAAGTAATTTGTTTCATATCATCAGCCAAGCATTCTTCCAGTTTTTATAAACGAAACATAGTTGAAAAGACCCTATTTCGGATTGTAATTATGTAATTTTATGTGACAAATTGGTATTATAAAAATTCAAATATGTATCTAAGGACGTAGTCCTCCTGTAGTTCGTCATCGAATAAACAACAACCTAACCTTTTCATTTTTCAAAATGGACTATGAAATTATTAGTATTGGGCCTTACGATATTAATGTATGACATATTCCATGTTCCTTGCATCGACTTGAAAAATTTCATTAATCTGTGCAAAAATCCAGTATGGAGTCTATAATAAAAAGTAAAGTTGATAATTGAGGGCAAGAGACGCGACGTCATAATGAAATTCTAATTATGCCACCTGGTAGAAGAGATAAAGCGTCAACGCTAATATTGAAATCCTAACTCAAATATGGAGAGCCAAAAATAGAAACAATTTAGGGAAAATCCCTCCGTTTGTCTCCGGAAATACACAGCATTGCGAAACTTTCTATGTTCCATTTTCTTAGTAACTTCTTCTTCTATTACCGATAACCCAGGTGAGAGTCCAATTTGAAACACCAGGTCAAGGGTATCCCAGAGCAAGTTAACAACAGCTCTAGTGGGGCACCTTCTACAATTTTCATTTTCACATTAAAAATCAATATTTTGCCTCCAGATAGTATATTCTGGGTGTCTTCGCTTTTGCTTCCCACGAACACTGAGGGAGCTATTCGGAAGCTTGTGACTAAATTTCGAACCCAGTTTACATTATTGGACATTAAACCACCAACACGCAGACGTGGAGTGAGGACTGAAGAAAATATTGCAGCTGTATCCGCCAGTGTTAGTGGGCCTCTGTTACTCCACTACGTGGGACAGGATTTGGGTGTAAAACCTTATAAGATACAGCTGGTGCAAGAATTGAAGCCACACGACCTCCCACAACGTTTCCAATTTGGTGAATGGGCGCTGGCAAAGTTGGAGGAAGATCCACATTTTTATCGAAAAATTGTGTTTAGCGACGAAGCTCATTTCTGGTTGAATGGGTACGTTAACAAGCAAAATTGCCACATCTGAAGTGAAGACCAGCCAGAAGCATTGCAAGAGCTACCAATGCATGCCGCAAAAATCACTGTTTGGTGTGGATTATGGGCCGGTGGCATCATCGGGCCGTACTTCTTCAAAGACGACAATGGCGAGCGCTACCGTGCGATGATAACAAACTTTTTTTTGCCCAAAATGGAAGAGCTGGACTTGGCTGACATGTGGTTTCAACAAGACGGTGCCACATGCCACACCGCACATGAAACAATGGCCCTATTGAGAGGCGAGTTCGGAGAACAGTTTATCTCACGTTTGGGGCCCGTCAATTGGCCGCCTAGATCGTGTGATTTAACGCCGTTGGACTATTTCTTGTGGGGCCATGTTAAGGCTAATGTCCACAGGGAAGCCAATATTGAAGCATTTATTCGTGAGATACCGGCCGATATGTTGGAGAGAGTGTGCCAAAGTTGGACCTTGCGCATGGGCCATCTAAAGCTGAGCCGCGGCCAACATTTACATGAAATAATTTTTAAACATTAAATTATATCGACCGTTCTATCGACTCAAATAAAGATTTAATCGTTTTTTCAAATTTTTTGTGTTTTTTTTAAATCACCCGTTATTAATCAAAGTTACCTCTCAAATGTCCAGGTAAAAGCTAAATGCTGAGATACATGTTCTGTCGAACGCGGAAAAAAGATTTGCTCTTATTCAGCTCAAATGTGAAATATCTATAACTGACAAACTCGCGGCTTAAGCCTGATAGACATGTGCATCTGCATAATTTTTGAGACAAACAAATCGTATACCTGTAAGTTAGTGTACCCCCACCTAGTCCAAATTCGTTGATCTGTGGCATGTGTGGTGATGCTGGCACCTTTGACAATTCAGAAAGTACAAGACGTATTTGGATAAAATTTTGTAACAGTTTACAACTATGGCCTCGCTGTTTTTGAGAATTTAGAAAGTATCGTTGAGAAGTAGAAAAAAAATCGAGATAATACTGCACAAAGACTGTGCTCATAATGCCAAAAAGCACAGAACAGTTGGCCATGGCTGGCCATCTACCGTCAGACTGACGGAAGTAGTAGACTAGAAAAAAACTCAATTATCGATTTTCAATATTTCCGAAGTTCATGATTACTTTCTGAACATTTTCGTAATTGGATTTGATGGGCTCAATAAAATATCTCTCATCCTAGTGTTACATAACGTTTACTGTGCTCAAATAAGGTATGAGTATATTAGGAATTTTGTTCATGCTGGTACATAATAGAAAATTAATTGCGCATGGGATGCTTAATTTTTAGGCCCTGTCCAAATATTGTACAATCTAAAGTTGCAACAAATGCGAACAGATAGAAAATAAATTATTTCTGCCAAAGATAAGAATGAAAATCCAGTAAATAGTCCGAGAAGGCCTCCAAAATTCGCCAAAAAATCAGTTGGGCCATATAATTCGTTTCGCTCCGATGTCAGGAAGGATTCCTGCTTGAAGAATATTGTTAACCTGGCATACAAATACCTGAAATGTTTGGTAAAATTATTCCAAAAGAACTTTTGCACAAAATTCACAACAGCGAATAATACATATTAAAAAGATATGATGGTAACCCTTTATTTTTAAAACATTTTTACATCTTAAAGGTACGTCACCATTACAACTTTGCGCAGCAACATATGTCGGAAATTTGTCTTGGAATGGGGTGACTACAGAATTGCAACATGTGCTGCAACTTGTGCCGTGGAAAACTTGTAAATGCTCTGTGCACACTCAGCGCAAACGTGTCTGAGGAAATAAGACGGCAAAAAGCACCATCTATTTCTAGAATTCGCTACTGCAAGAGTCAAAACAACAAGCTGTCACTGTGTGGCCGCTAGATACCGCCCATTCTGGTGACAAGACCTACATGAAGTCGGAACATAGGTATGCCATCAACTGCCTACATTGAGAACGTACCTTTAGTAAGGAATAATAACAATTGGCTATACTAATTCACCATGTTAATAGCAGTCAATAGCCGAGGTTCGTAGCGGAGCAGGCACGCGAAGAAGAAGTTATTACTTACGATTCGTTAACTGGTTTTCTACGGCGAGCCAGATGCAGTTCTTTATAGTTCCAGATAGATTGAGAGTGCTCCACCATATAAGTTATGTCTACACAGGATGGCTTGCAGTCACAGAAATACGTGTCACTTTTCTGGTTTGCAGTATATTTTAGTTGCCAAACTTTCAACAAAACTAAAACATGTTATAAGAAATTTTAGTGTTGATAAAAATCTGGTATACAATAATTAAGGGATTGAGGTAGAATACATTAATAATGATAATAATAATATTTATTCACTCAATGTACAAAGATAACAAACAATATGAGTAAATAAATATAAAATCAAAACAGGCCCAATAGAAGGCATCGCCTGTACATGGACCAATAAATTTAAGTTGAAAGTGTAGAATGCAAATGACAAAAAAGGACAAAAATTAGCTACAGTAGATTATGTATTTAGTTGATGTTCGTATTTATGAGTTTATGAATTTCAGTCCTAGATATAGAATGTAGCCACTATTTTAAATTTCTTTTGAAACAATTTCCGAAACGTAAATCTTTTAAGTCTTTAGGTATAATTTCATAAAATTTAGGCTCTAAATAGAGATATGGTCGCTGCATTATAGATTTATGCGGTTGAGGAACTACTGTGCCACGAATTTTGTACCTGGTATAATGATTATGTTTAATTTTTTGGTCGGTGTTTACAAATTTATGGTAGTGAGTGAAAGCTGTCTTATACAATACATTCGAACATCTGCGTATAATTTTTCAGTGGGATAAAGTTTCGGTTTTTTAAATATCATTTTTAGAATACTTTTTTGAAAAACATCCAAATTATAGATATGTGAGGAACATGCAGCTCCCCATGCTAATATACCATATGTGAGATGAGGCTCAATCAGTGCATGGTATAATGTTCGAAGATATTTTTCTGTCAATATATTCCCAAGGTATTTAATATTGTAGGATGCAAATCTAACTTTCTTTAAAATATAATTGACATGGATGTCCCATCGTAAGTGAGGATCCAAGACCACTCCAAGGTATTTTATGTTGGGCACTCTATTAATTTGCATTTTTTGATCATTAATATTGAAGGAGAAATTTGTGTAATTTGGCAGATGTCTAGCATAAGATCCAAATGGTAAAAAATGTCTTTTAGAGTAGTTAATGCTTAATTTTCTACTGTTAAACCACCGAATAATTTTGATAAAATCATTTTCAATTACATTTTTCAGATCAGACCAGTCAGTGCCTTCATATAATATTGCAGTATCATCTGCAAAACTAGTTATTTTGCCAACACAATTAATTTGGAAAATATCATTTAAATATATATTGAATAACAGCGGACCTAATACAGTTCCTTGTGGGACACCACACTTAATATACATTTCTTTACTAAATGATCCTGATATAACTAATTGAAGTAAGCGTTAGAGAGGTCTCAAAAAAGGATTTCAGTTCTTAAGGCCACAAATTAGACAGTTGCAAGACTAAACACTCCAAATTATGTACCAAGTAGATTTCTAAATTTATCTTATTAAAAAATAAAGTAGTCGCGTAATCAGGAGGCCTAATACTAGAGCACTGCCGCTGCTCTGAGGATCTTAAAGCATCTTTGTTAGTCCGATTTTTCAACTGCCTAAGGTTAGTACAACTAGAAAACGGCTCTTCAGATAGACACATTCTGACTACCCTACCAACAAAAGAGCGGTCGTATCAGCTGGATCTGGATGGAAGGCCGAGATTAGGCTAGTCTGTCTGTCAGGAATATCTTGCGGCGGTATCATGAAGGAGAGCTCTGAGGATCAAAGTCCGTTGACATAGCGATAGAAGAGGGCTAGATTGCCGTTAGAGGAGAATCATCGACCAGTCTTTCTCTGAACAGCCTGGAGCATGGATAATTTTGTCGAGGTTGCAGCACTCCACAAATGTGAGCAGTACTCGAGGCCAGATCTTATCATTTTGCAAAGTAAGCATGTTATGTGGAGAAAAGTTCTTCTTAAACCTAAGCAAATAGTCTAGCTTTTTCCCAGCAGCTGTTACTATTGACAAGATGAGTTGGTACTAGATCAAGTACTCGGTAATCTGGACAGTCTCCGACAGCTGAGATTAGTGGGTCTCGGAGAGTACTCGATTATCTTTCGAAACCGAATGAGTGCTAGGACGCCTTTTGTTCATCAAGGCACAGTACTGTGTTTAGGAAGCATCAAACTGTACCTGATTGTTGCGTCCCCAAGCAGTGATAACCTCCAAGTCTCCCGTTAGGCTATGGTTACTATAGATGCAAATTCTGATAAAATTTTGTTCGGATGAGTACTGACTAATTTGTCCAAAAGAACTACTGCCTGTTTTACAATAAGCTTGCTCAAACTGACAGCGACCAGCTCCCTAACTTGACCCGTTCAAAAGATAAGTATAGGGCTACCTTTATGAAAGGCACTGTATATAAATGTGTATGAGTATAATGATGTTTTTTTCAGATCGCACAATCTCCCAATTTGCTTCAGAATTTTTCATTCTATTTTCTGTGATTGTGAAACCTAAAAGAACATCATGCATGCCCTTTAAGAAAGTAATTTATAATCCAATACTAAAATCAGTAAATCCAAAAGGAAATTGATATTTTTCTGAATGGTGTGCCTTAATATTTCAATATTTTGAAGTATTAAGTGCTGGCCTATTACCACAAAACATTGAGGCAAATCGCCAAGTCGTTGAAAAGCAGAGCTCTTTACCTGCAGTACCTATTGGGATGAAGAACCTACTTACATTCTACCTTTTTTATACATTTCCGTCGACCATTTCCACAGATAGGGGTTGTCTTATTTCCTGAAAAACCACAGCAAAACTTCAAATCGGAGTAACTCAATAATAGAATTTTTATTTTGCATGAAAGATTGATCATTATAGTACACCGTCTCTTCCCCGAGACTTCGTACGCTTGCAATTGTTACATAAACATTGTTTTTTTAAATAATGCTAGAACTTCCGATCGCGTTCTGTAATATAGTCGACATTCGTAAAAATCGACGTACCCTGGTGACGCTGATCAGTCGGACAGCCCTCCTCTGGACAGCATCGAGCATGGACAATGTAGTCGGGGCGGCAGCACCCCAAACGTGTGAGCAATACTCGAAGCTACTTATCTAGGCCACGTATAGACTGAGAAGGACATGCAGAGAAATGTACTTCTTAACCCTAAACAAAAATTATAGCTTTTTCCCAGCAGCTGCCGCTATTGATGCGATGTGTTCGTGCCAGACCAGGTACTCGGTGATCTGGACTCCGACCAGCCGAAGTGAACGGCTCTTTGATAGAACTCGACCATCCATCGAAACTGTTCAAAATTGTTGCATCCCCAAGAAGTGAAAACCTCCAGGTCTCTTGTCAGACAGAAAGTCGTCTATAGTCTTCTTTTTGCCTCAATGATGGCTCCAATAAATAAAACAGCATTTCTCATACTTAACTGACACCTATCTAATTCTGCCACTAATTGTAGAGCTGTGAAACTTTTCCCCACTTGAGTTTGATTAATATCAGATTGTGTGCTTTGAGTTGGGATGGGCAGTTTCTTGTAAATCTATATCGGAATCTGAAGATGAATTTTCTTGCACTGGCGCGCTACTTTTGTTCTTCGGTGATCCTAGGGCGCGCATTTTCTTCTTTTATGGCGAATTTCTTGTCCACCCCCTTTAATTTTTTTGGGACACCTTAATATATATGTTTCACTGTATTTTGATGTTGAATGGTCTGCGATTACAACTAGTTTTTGGGTGTTCAAATCATGCGTTTTGAAGGGTGAAAAACCAAAGTCAAAATTATAGGTTAGGACTGTGACAGGGAATATTTCATTCGCTTAGGAGGGCTAAACACATTCGTTTGAATTCAGGAAACAAGGCCGTCTTGCAACTGCAAGTGATTGGAAGCAACAGACAAAACAATGCCATTTTGCAACTGTAAGGGCATGCATGCAATTGTCTTGCGCACTGTAAAACAAGTCTTAGTAGGAATAGAACTAGTTATTGAACCCAATACTCACTGGGCATGAAGAACTGTACACATTTACACATTTCCAAAGTATAATTTGTATAACATTCCAGTCGACAGTTGCTAGGTGTGTATTGCTTGAAGTACGTCAGGTATTTTTCGTTGGTGAAATAGCATTCTCTTGTATCAGGGTGGTACTTTCTCACTTTTTGAGAGGTCTTCATCATTTTTGGCTGCACTGCAGCCATTACGGCATCTCCGAATGATACTTGGAAGAACTGTTTGTTCAGTTGGGGCAAGACGTGAGGTGCATGCAGGGCAACCTGCAGTACCAATATTATTTACTAGATTAAACCCTCTAACGCGACGCAACATTCACACATCTTGGCGATTCTTCGCATGAGAAGTGTGAATGCGACGAAGAAGTGAAAGGACGAACAGGCCGAGCAACAACATGATTTTTAAAACTGAAAAACTGTTTTCTTTGCCACTGAACACCAGAATACGTATAACACAATGTTACATAATATGGCCTACAGTACATGATATTGAAACCTGGTCACCCAAAGCAAAAACTATTAACAAGATTGAGGCATATCACAAATGAAGAAGTGTTAAGAAGATGTGGTGTAGAAGGACAGCTGCTGGTAAGCTTCCTACTTGGGACATACAGGGTGTTCGAAAAATAGATGGACATATTTTAGAGGGTGATTCCTTGTTAAACAAATATAAAAAAAATTCTACATGAACATGAGTCCGGAAATGCAGTTTTTAAGATACATGGTGATAAATTTAGGAAAGAGTGTCATTGCAACTTTTTCAATGGAAATGTCCACAACCCATTTGCGAACTCCTTCTCAATGACGAAACGTTGAACGATGAACTCGAGCTACAATTCGAGGTCTGTTTCTTATTTCTTTGCAAGCATTTACGATTTTATTTTTTAACTCTTCTATTATTTCTATGGGGGTATCATGAAAACTCCGGACCCATGTTTATAAAACTTTTTTCATATTTTAACAAGGAGCTACCCTTCAAAACGCCTCCATCTATTTTTCGAATACCCTGTATATTAAGAGGAACCCGCTACCAGATGCCTAACAAGGTTTTACAAGGGAAAAGGAGCTGATGTCGTATACCCGATGCAGCAACCATTTTCCGACAAGCCGGGTTTGAATCAGTAAGTGTACAAATTTTCACATCTCTCTGTATTGTAGTTCAGATGTGATACTGGCATTTATATACAGGGTGTAATGAAAGTTTGCCTTGGGCTTTCCTTTTCAGAAGCTATTAGGTTGTAAATGACAAAGCTAATTTTCAGTAAAACAGCACCTAAAACGTCTAAAAAAGTTGAATAAAAATAATCAGTATTTATTTGGTAAGTAATTTCATATACTGCCGTGACACATGTTTTGTTTGTAAATAGTCCTGGAAATGCTTGCTGTTCGATTCAAAAGCACAAGTTTTTTTCCTAAATCTCCGGTTGATGTCTACCGTGACCATCCAAACGCCTTTTGCACCATCCTGTGCAGCTCTGATGGTAACAACAAGGACGACATTATAACTACACTCGCGGTACTTAAGGCTGTCATCTTAAGGCTTTGGAAGATGGGTTTCTATGAAAAATTGCTTATTATTGCCTGACCTATATGCACTGTACAGGAATGTCGCAGTTTTGAGGACACCATGTATACAGGGCGTTTTCAAAGTTTAGCCATTCATTTTAACAGCTTGTAGAACTGGTCAAAAGTAGTTGATATACCTAAAATCACCTAGGTATATAAAAGTTGCATAAGAAGAGAACTAGTTCACATCATTAAAAATTATCAAGTTAAATGGATACCGTTTTTACAAACATTGTTCATAATTGTTCGATTAATGCAAAAGGCAACGAAGAACAAACAACGCTGTTTTCGAGGATATGTCAAGAGAGGGAGATAATTCAGAATACTTACGCTGAATCCTTGCAAGCTTTGTAAGCACATGTAATCCAACTCGCTAGCTGGTTGTTTAAATGTAATTTGCAGTCCATTCCCATATCCAGCCAGGTATGCGTTATACGGATATGTTTTGAATGCATCCGTTACATTAGTATATCCTTTATCAATGTCCCAGTGCGGTGATTTTGCAGTTACATGATAGTTTTTAAAATGGAAGCTGTGGAAGCAATCAATGTTAGGGTCAATGCTGATGTTGAGTATTTTTGATTTACGTCTGCTAACTTTTCAAACTCCTTAAGGGAAACCGGTTTCGGAGAATTCTCTGCATAATCAAGGAATATAATTATATACCTTTCACTTTCTACGAGACTGGACAAGGAAGTGTACAGGGTGGCCAACTAAGAATGCGAGATACTGTATCTGGAAGTATATCCATCGTAGAGGCTTGCGGCAAAAAAAGGTTCTGGAACCTGAAAAATATTTTCAAGTTCTTCAATCTAAAAAAGTAGTGTTTCTGTGAATTCCGCCATATTAACCTAACAAAATATACTAAGTGACATATAAATCCTAACACCCAGTTTAAATGGTTTTATTTTAATAAAAGTTGGTGAATGTATTTATCTTACTGTAAATAACAAGTGAAATAATTTTCAGCCTTATCAGTTGGACATTCCGGTTTTTATACTGCTTTTTTTTAATTCACTAACGCTCTAAAAATGAATATTTCAGCCGCAGCAAAGAACCAACGTTGGCGGATTTTGGTTCTTGACATCCTTTACGATCGGTTACGATGCCTAGAGTACGGAGACCTGTACGATGTCGTCAACTTAGTGAGTTTGATAGGGGCCGTATAGTGGGACTTCGGGAAGCTGGACTTTCTTTTCGGGCAATTGCAGTTAGAGTGCAAAGAAGTGTAGACAGTGTAGTTAGGTGTTCTCAGGCATGGCTTCGAGAAGGCCGTACGCAAAGAGCAAGGGACACTGGACGCCGCCGTAGAACAACAGACCGTGAAGATCGCCGCCTAAGATTATTGGCCTTAAGGGACCGTTTCTCCACTACCAGGTCCATTGCAAATGAATGGTTTGCAGAACACGGAAGACCTATTGGCATGCGAAGTGTTTACCGACGAATGAGAAGTTTTGGCTCGTTTTCATACCGGCCACAGTGGGTCCTCCCTTTAACTCGAGAACACCGACGTAATCGCCTTGAGTGGTGCAGACATCGGTCACTCTGGGATCAGGAATGGAACAGTATTGTCTTTAGTGACGAGTCTCGATTTTGTTTAAGCATGCACGATGGTCGTGTCGATGTGGTGAAAGGAGGAATCCACAGTTTTTGTTGAAAGAGATGTTCATCACACTGTTGGAGTTATGGTTTGGGGTGCTATAGCTTATGGTTCCAGGTCACCTTTAATCTTCATCAGAGGTAACATGAACGCGCAGCGTTATATCCACGAAGTTCTAGAACCCCATCTTTTACCCTATCTTGACACCCTGGCAGATCCAACTTTCCAACAAGATAATGCCCGACCACATGTTGCAAGAGTCACAATAGACTTCTTTCAACATAATGATGTCACATTGTTACCATGGCCACCAAGATCTCCCGACTTATCCCCTTATTGAGCAAGTGTGGGATATGATGGGTAGGAGATTGCTCAATTTGCAACGTCCTCCTCAGACTCTAGAAGCACTTCGAGAGGAGTTGGTGGTTGCCTGGAATGAGATACCACAGGAGGACATTGACGACCTGATCAGAAGCATGCCTAGGCGCGTTGGAGAATGCGTAGCACATCAGGGTGCATCCACACATTATTAAAGGTCAAAGGGCTTTAAAGCAGTGCAATCATTTTGAAATTTTTATCATTTACTTATTATGCTTCATTAAGTACTTATACAAAATTATATTAAAATAAAACCATTTAAACTGGGTGTTCGGATTTATATGTCACTTAGTACATATAATACCGGACCTTAAAAGTCGAGGATAATGTCAACATTTTTGTTTGACAATTCTTGCTGTATCTCTAAAAACAAAGTGGTGGGGTATTCAAATATTTCCGAAAAAAACACCATGTATGTTCGAAACGGATGAGCGGATTCTAACACACCTGGGCTAGTTGAATGAAGCTATCCTTGGGCTACCAATGTTATAATATTTGAAGTTTTGTTAGCTTCACATGTGGCCGCTAGAGGTCTTTTCGAGATTGCGACAGAAACGGACAATTTTCTCAAAACAATGAAATGCATTGGTATCATTTTTTTATGAAAAAGTAGCTAAATGATGTCTAAACAAGCTCGCGAAGAACACAGCTCGATTTACTTGTTCCTAACCTGCAATTTAGGCCAAAGAAAATCTTATACGAACGTTAATTTTTACTCTTTAGAACTTATTTTTCAGGAATTCTTCTTTATTCATCAGATTAAAATCTCCCTTTTTTGGAAATAATACAAAATGTTGCAAAAGGTACGTAGGTGATGCTTATAACAAAAGGCATATGTTTTGTTTAAATTCATATGTACTATGGGTATATACGAAAAAGACAATTAATAAAAGCAGGCGACGGAATACAACAAAACAAGCACCTGTAATCAAAACATAAATAACCCTCAAATTTTCAATAGTTGTTAATAGTTTCGCGTTACTTTGAGCAATATTTGTGGTTACCAAATGCGTCTTACGAATGGTGAAGCTGTTGATATGTTTGCACTTTATTTTGAATATTTTCAGAATGCCTCAGTAGCCAAAAAAGTTCACGCTACTCGATATCCAAATCGGCGTCTTTGCGATGTGACAGTTTTTCCCCGATTAGTGGCGAGCTTATGAGTTAATGGTAGTTTTCGGTCTACGTTTCTACGGCAAAGAATTGGAAGATCACAAGAAAATATTAACCGCGTATTGGGACCAACGAATTCGAATACGGGTAGAAGACGTACACAAAGGATTTGTTTTTATCAATCATCTAGAGCGACACGCAAACTCGAGTGGCTACCAGTTTTCTGCGGTGTTGCCAAGGGTTTTAGATGACATCATTGCTTCGCTTGATAAGGGAGATGCTTCAGCGCTTGTATCATTAGATTATTCTAAGGCGTTCGATAAAATAGATCATGAGCTTTTATGTGCTAAATTGAAGTTTCTTGGTTTTTCAGACATACCTCTAATGCTTTTTATAACATATCTTTCAAATCGTAAACAAGTAGTAGAGATAGACAATACTATATCTAGTCTGATTGATATAACATCAGATGTCCCTCAGGGTTCAGTTTTAGGGCCTTTGTTGTACCTTGTTTATACTATAGATTTGGGTAGCTCTGTGAAAAACTCTTCTATGCCGATGATACACAGATATATAAGAGCTTTAATAGTAACACTTTACATACTTCAATCAATGAGCTTAATGATGATTTGGAGGCAATAGTAGGATACTCAAATGGTAACAATCTTAAGCTCACTAAGTATAAGTGCTCAGTGATGCTTCTTTGTCCTGCTGTCAAACGTAACACTATATTGAATTCTCTTGATGTAAAAATCGATAAGGAGCGTCTAGCTGTCGTAAATACTAGAAAAATGTAGGGTTAATTATTGATTATACTTTACGATTTAAAGAGCATGTTTGAAATGTTTTTATGTCAATCGTTCTATTTTGAATTTTAAAGTTAGAAAAAAGTTGTGAGTCTATTATATTTCCTAGCTTATTTTACTGTAGTACTGTGTTCTATCATTGTCTTGATTCTATCACAAAAGCAAGACTCCAAAAACTCCAAAATGCTTGTTGTCAATTTGTATTTAATCTCAAGAAGTATGATCATGTTTCCTTAAAGAGATCAGCTTGGTTGGATGTGTATAGAAAATGCATGTAAGTACCACGTAGCAGTGTTTACACATAATATCATATCGTCTCGCTCCCCCTTGTGTCTTTATGAGAAATTTGTTTTCAGACGAAGTAATTCAGACATTGATTTCAGACACAAAAAAAAGACTAGAGATCCCTATGTATAAAACAACTTTATTTCGTAGTTCATATACTTACAATGCTATCCTGATTTATAACGAATTAGATGACAATATAAAGGACTGGCCAGTGAACAGATTTCGTAAGCATGTGAAATAGATTTATTTGTCACTGTAGTAATTGTGGAAGTTAGTTTTCAATTCTTATATTTTATTTTATTTTTACGTAATATATGTGTGTATATATGTATAGGTGTCTGTAAGTCAGCTAGCTAACAAGTTCGTTTGTTTTGAAGCGTCTTTAGCTGCTTGTCAGTTTCCTTTGATTAAGTGATGTTTCAATTTATTATTTGGGTAGGTTAAGTTGAGTAGCCAAGAGCTAGACTTCGCCTACGTAGAGGTCACATTATATTGTAGTTTTTATAATGTGCCTAATAAAGACATTTTATTATTATTATTATTATCTTGTCAAAATCAACAACTGCCTTCACGCAATCGATTGATGATGCACTGAGTAGTGCAAAAATAACCGTAAAATGTGGTGATAACTAAATAAAGAGTATCAGTTTGTCTCCTATATGTTGTATTTTCAAATAGAACAACTCATGTTTATGTACAGTTATAAATTTTTTGTAACAGCTGCACCGTAAAGAAGGTCTTTGATTCAGTACCCTAATATATTTCATATTATAATGTTTCCACTAACAGATGCAGTGTGATCATAGCTTCAAAACCTACGAACTTCACGGAACTCGCAAAAACTAAAACAAATAATTTTTCAAAAAAAAACATCACAGCAACTTCCGAAGATGTCTTGAGCTATTCTTATTCTGATTTCGTACTCAGCATTTCAAAATACATCTGAAATAAGCACCGAAGACAATTAAGAAATATGAACTATTATTTTCCGGTGATATTTCCTGAAAAACTAATATTTGCGTACTAAACGTGGAAGTGCTGTGGTGGCAAATTGAGAACTGTTGGGCTGAATTCTGGTGTTTTAGCTGCGGATTTGTGCAATTGAGGGGAAGCTTTGTTTTCCTCATTACCTGTTTCCGTGATATTTTCACAGAGTTTTGAGGATTTTAAAATATTTCAGTGCAATATATAGCTTTTGGACTATTCTCGAAGATGGTGAAGTGTTACATGTTATGTAAAAAGCAGTTTAAGCGCGATAAAAGAAGATGTCTTCTTGGGGAAAAGTACACATTTTTCGTTCAAGGTCAAATTTTGTGTAAACAATAATCTGTTGATGTTGCTAACAAACAATCGTTTGAGATTACATGGGCTTAGCTTCTTCTAGCCTAATCCGAGTTCGTTGTTTGGGACATATTGAAGGAAATCCTCATATCAGTAAAAGGGCACTATCACTTGAGTTGGTCATATCCCTAACAACGGTTCAAAATATATTGAAGGACCATAGGTAAGTTCTAATGGCCATCAAAATATAGGGATTTATTTGTTCAACTTTTTTTTTAATTACTTATAGAATGCACCCATATCTCGTTTTGCATCAGGCCTTGCAAGAGGAAGCCTTTGATCGGAGGTGGGACTATTGCCATTGGATGTTAGGCATGATACGCGAAAATAGGGAATTTTTATTTCAAATTCCCTAGACCGATGAAGCCACCTTTAATAGTGATGTGCATTATTGGTCTGTAGAAAATCCGCATTGCTTGCGTGAAGTTCAGCACCAAGGGCGTCGGAGTTTGAATGTGTGGTGTGGCATACTGAGAGGTAGAATTATTTGGCCATATTTTCTTGACTTTTTGAACAATCAGTTAACGTGGTTGTTGGACGATGTGCCACTGGAAACACAGCAAAAGTTGATTTCAGTTGCACAGCACACTTTGCTATTATTGTGCTATTGAGCATATTAATGTAGTATTCCAATAGCGGTAGAGCACAGCGGGTTCGGACCGAAACCTAACCTAACCTCTACAACACCGTGGTCTGAGTTACCCAGGGGGGACAGTCCAGCTGTGATGTAAGGACAGGATGCGTGGTCAGAAAGATATCCAGCAGGCTGCTGGCGAGTGACTAGACGCGGGGAAAAAAAGTAGGGCTCGTCACTAGCTGGATCAGCCCTTGAGTAAGAGCGAACGCTCCGACTGCCCGACCTGCTGCGTCGGTCTTGTTTGAGCCCAACCAAAGCTCATTATGGGCATTGAAATCACCGAGAAGAACTACCTCTGAACAGGGGTGACAGGAAGTCGATCTGGACGGCTAGGTATTCGAGTAGGTCATGCCAGTTATGGTCCGAGGGAGAGCGATAAAGGCAGCAAATAAATTTGGCTGATGTTTTGGAGATGAGGCGAAGCCACAGAATGTCCTTCCGGTCTGATTCCAAAGAGACATCTCTGGAGCAGGAAAGACCGCTGCGGACAAAAGCCGCAACTCCCCCGTTTTTTCTCAGATTGGAGTGCACCTCGTAGTTTTGGAAGTTGAGATGGTTAATCGGTGCAGACTCTGAAATTTTTGTCTCGGCTAAGAAAAGCACGCCGGGACGATTGGCATCACGCGATCACCAGACTTAACTTGTCTTGATTTTGATTTACGGGGACGTTCAAAGGACATCGTGTTTCAGACTCAACCTAAAACCAGAAAAGATATGAAAAACCGGATTCGTAATGCAATACTTAACATACCGCGAGCCGAAATTAAAGCAGCAGTTTTGTGTACCCATGAGAGGCTTCAGGAATGCATACCGCATGATGATCAGCGTTTCGAGTATTTATGGGGGCACTAAAAACCTTTATTTCTTTAATCAATCCTTTTTGGGGCCACAACTTAATAATATATAAAAATTAAAGAAACATTATTTTAAAAAAACAATAATTCAAGTGATTTCCTTTGGCCTAAATTTTAAGTTAGGAATAATATATCGAAGTTCGAGTACCGAGGTTTGGCGAGCATCGTTTAGCTACTTTTTCATGAAAATATCATATCTACCAATCCATTCAACCGATTTTGAGAAAATTAACCATTTATGTCAGAATGTCGAAAAAAGCCCTCAAGTTACCACATGTGAAACTAACGGAACTTTAAATATCATCACATTTGTAGCCCAGGAATAGCTCCTTTCAACTGGATCAAGTTTGTTAAGATCGACTAAGCCGTTTCGAAGAGGCAGCAAACCTTTGAATACCCCCCACCGCTTTATTTTTAGAGATACAGCAAAAAATGTCAAACAAAAAAGATTCAGGTTATTCTCGAATTTAAAAATCAGGTATAATTTATCTGAAGTCACTTGAAACACTG
Organism: Acanthoscelides obtectus; assembly: GCA_963669975.1. Lineage (NCBI taxonomy): Eukaryota > Metazoa > Arthropoda > Insecta > Coleoptera > Chrysomelidae > Acanthoscelides > Acanthoscelides obtectus. Next base: position 104,238,860 of record CAVLJG010000003.1, on the reverse strand, counting down.
TGAAATACCGGGTGCGTTTTATATATCTATATTTAACACGCTCTGTTGCTGCAAAAATCGCCAAATTTCGCAGCAAATATCCCCCGTATAAGATCAAAGGCAGTTTCACCGGTCCACGTGGAGTAAAGCACGCCTATGCGTGGACATAGCCAATGAGAAAGCGTGTATTTCAGAGCTCCGAAAAAGTGCAGGTGGCTACTGAAAATTGAAACAGTTTAGCCAATGGCGTGTAGCGGTGAATAAACGTGTTTTCTTTAGTCTGTCCGTGATTTTTCATAGATTTTATTAGTTTGTGTGTTTTTGACTTTTGAATACTCAGTTTACTTGTTGATTTAATTGTTGTGTTGATTGTTCTTGTGTGTCCTAAATATGGCTCTTTGGAGACCTTGGGAAAATGCTCCAAGCCACGAGGAGATGGTTGATGAACCTATGCAGGCAGAATTCTTTCATAAAGATTTAGAGGAACAGACCCAAAGAGTAATCCTAAATATGTATGATTGTTTGAAAAACGAAAATCCAGATTCCTCGCAAAATCAAATTTTAAACAGAATTTGTATCCTGACAAAAAAAAAATCAGTCGGTCTACCATTTATCGGGTTATAAAAAGGGGAGATGTAGTCAACCATTCCTTCCACAGAAAGCGCATAGGGCAAAAATTAAAAAGAATAGACGTGGGTTTTCAGGAAGATATTCGTCGTATAATATACGGATTTTATAAAGAAAATTTGGTACCCACGTTGGAAATGATACGGGATAAATTAAAAGATTATCCTGAAGATTTTTATAATTACAATTGCTTAGACTCACTGTACTGTATTGTAAAACTGTGTGGTTTTCAATACAAAAAATTAGATAAAAGAATGGTGATTATGGAGTCGTCTCGAATCGTTGAATTGCGCCAAGAATTTTTGCACAAAGTTAAAATCTATAGAGAGCAGAAAAGAAATCTGATTTACCTGGATGAAACGTGGTATGATACCCATGATGTTGTGCAGTACGGCTGGGTTGACGACAGCAACAAGTGCATTTTAAATGCACCATGCAACCGTGGAAAACTAATAATTATTCTCCATGCTGGCAGTGAAAATGGATTTATACCTAATGCCTTGCTGTTATCTGCCAAAGATATCAAAGAATCATGTGCCGACTATCATGAGGACATAACCTCCGACTTATTTGAAAAGTGGATAGAGCAGCAGTTAATATCAAACATTTCCCCAAATTCAGTGATTGTTATGGACAATGCGCCATACCATTCTCGACAGAAAAACAAAATTCCGAATACAGGCACAAAAAAACAACACATTATTGATTTTATGAAGGATAAGGGAATGGAAATACCACAAAAATCAACTAAAGCCATATTATTGGATCTTATTAAAAGACAAAAATTTGAAAAAGAGTATGTTGTTGACAATCGGCTTCAGCAAAATAGCCATGAAGTATTACGTCTACCTCCTTATTACTGCATTTTTAACCCGATTGAGTTGGTCTGGGCTGCTTTAAAAAATAAGTAAGAAAACATAATCAGACCCCTCAATTAAGTGAATCGCTATTGGCCACAATAAGAGATGCAGTATCTCATATTGCTGCCACAGACCTATGGAAGCAGTGTTCTGGGCATATTATTGAAAAAGAAAATGAATATTATGTTTTGCCTCCTGTAAATCCCGTTGTAATTCCTCTACAAGATGACTCTAGCGATAGCTCCGAAGGCGAGGATGATATATAAATACCTATAATGTAAGTCTTTATATACCTTTTTATATACCTACCTGCTATGTAAATATTTGCCTATGTCAAACGTTTTAATTCTGTAATTTTTCCATTTCTTAACTTTCAGTCAACATAAATTAAACTCCCAATATAAGTATTTTTTATCCCAAATCAAAAAAATAAGAAGATAGTAAAATCCATTTATTGTGATATAAAGACATTATTATTATCGTTCTAAATAAATCACCGCACGCCTATGATACGTCATGAAATTACAAAGGACGCGCCGACCAAAGGTTTTTATTCTATTTCAAGTGACTTCGAATATACCATACTCTTTTATTAGATTAATATAGCGGCATTTACAGAAACATTACTGTTTTAGATTAGAGATTGCAGGTTCGCTCCCTAACGGCCACTTCAGAAACTTGAAAATCTTTTCCAGGTTTTCCTCTCAAGCATTTTAGAAATAACTCCACTACGATGGATAGGTTCCAAGATGCAGTACCTCGTATTCTTAGTTGGATACCCTGTACATCACCAAAAACTATGTCGCTCATTTCCGTCGGTCTGTCTGTTTGTCGGTCTATAACTTGGAAAGTACTGGTTGACTTTGGATAAAATTTTCACAAAAGATTACTACCATACCAAGAACGAAAAAGCTTTGTTGTTTTTGAGATACCGGAGAACTACTGATGTTTGCATTTTCGCGCATTCAGGATAATCTATTATGTAATATGTAAAAATTGTTGCAGCGGTGTCAGTGATTTAAAAAAAATATAAACTCGGCGGTATTGCCATATTGGCCCGCATCCCCGACGCAACACTGATACGATGTGAAAAATGACTAGGAAATGCTTTGGATAGATTTTCCAAAAATGTAACAAAACCCATCCAACACCCCTAACCAAAACCCAAGCGGTTTGGGCTTTAGTTTTGGTTTATAAGCTTTGGTTCAGACTTTGTTTTGTCCATCTTGGCATCGGTTTTGATTCAGCCTTTGAGTTTTAGTTTCGGCTCAGATTTGGGTTTTGGTTTAAACTTTGGTCTGCCCCATGCCAAACACAATATAATAAATGTTTAAAATGGCCATGTGCGGCAAAGGTTGTCAAAGATACTTTCCGTCGTTTATATTTTTCCATCGTGCGATGTAATTTCAACAAGCTATTGATCCGTGCTTATAGCAGTATTAAATATTTTTAGCTATCATATGGAAACATGCTTTTTATGAGAAAAGGTTGCTTCGAGCACAAAAAATTATCTTTTAAATTACATAATAGATAGAGACTTATACATATGTAAAAAATGCAAGCATCACCATTTTTCTGGGTTTGTCATTTGTACCGGCACCGTCAGTATAATTGTAACAAATGTCTTGCTAAATTTATCTTTTTATTGCCTTTGTATAATTACTTTCTGATAAATACGAAGGGCTGTAACTATCACTTACACTTTGTCCTGAAATATGTCGGTCCTGTCCAGCATGTTGAAGGTGTAACAGACACTTTCATCTAGAATTATTGGATGGAACAGTTTTTCACATGACACATCTGCATCAACCAGATATTGACAACCATCGGTATACTCGCTAATATTAAGCTTCATCTACAATCAAAGATTATTTGGGTGGGGTATAAGCATGAAGTGATCATTGCATTCAGGGAACCTAAGCGCTCAATTTTAGTGTTCACTTACTCAAATAGTTGTCAATATAAAGCACTACAGCGCTATAATCCCACTGTTTGAACATGCTACTTAGAAACTAGCCACACCATAACTGACTCATGTATTTATAGGGATGAGATAGTCTTACCTACCTGATCAATTTTTTCATAAAAGTCATTGGCGTTAAAGGTATTTTTTGGTCGAAAATATTTTTGTCCGTAGTAACATACCAGAGACAAGTATTGTCCATAAAGCTGTCTAAAATCATAAAAATATATAGATGTTAAAAATCACGCTTCAGAGCTGTATTTACTCCAGGAAAATCCATATTACTTTTTTTAGTACGTCTATCAGAAGAGACACCAGGACGAGGTTGACACGAGCTTAATCCAAAGAAAACGCCAAATAAATATCAAACTATATTTTCAGCCTAGTTAAAATACCTTTTCGGGAAGTTCAAGAGCTTTAAAAAACCCTCTCATTAGCAAGATCAAAAGCAAAATACTATAGTATTCAAAATTCCGGAAACGGTGTTAATATCGCGGAAACTGGTGTACACAAAATCTTTAACAGGGGGATAATAAATCATTCTCGATTAGACGACACTATCGGCATTTCAATTTTCATTGCCTCGGAAACAGCTTTACATTTATAAATTTGAATGCTATCGTATATTGTTTATTGTCTTATGTCCTGCAAATATCTGGAGTCTTTTAAGTCTACCTAGGATCATATGGTATCACAGTACTAAGTCATTATCTATAAAATTTTATCCAGAAAAATAACGTGATCATTCCTCATCAGGTGTTAATAACTGAGTTCCTGCCAATCTGCTTCCTTTCTGTTCGAAAATAATCCAACTTCTTACATTAAAGTGTAATGGTATCTTTTCAATAAGCGTATCTTAACCCTACATTGCCACCCGTAAGTAACAAAACTTCAATTAGACGAGACTAGAAAGAAAACAGTGTGAAAAAAAGTTTAGCAGATATCTGAAAGTTTCAAACGGATGATAGCAAAATCACTGTTGTTGTTGTTTTTATAAACTATGGGAAAGGCTCAAAACTCAGTATTTTGCTTGTATGAATTTAGAATCAAATTTTATGAATGATCAATAAACAGGAGATTTTAGAGCATAAAAAGAGCTTGAATTTTGCTTTTTAAGAATTAAAATAAGTACGGGGCTTTCTAGCAGTATTGAATAAATGCTTATAACTATTGCAGTAACAATTGTGAATTGCTAAAAATGTGAGAATGAGGGCGTCATTGGTGCTGATATGTGTGTTAAACTTCAGCCGGATCGGTTCAGTAGTTTATGTAAAAAGCTAATCGTTTACCCCAGAGACGAATCATTTAAACAACTAGTTGTTGCTCAAGATATGGTTCCTACAAGAAGGCAATGGATTCTTGGAGGTTTTTACTTCAAAGATTTATGAAACACATCTATTTCAAAACTGTTTTTGAAAATGATGTTAAATAAATAGTCATTTTCATAGCTATAAACATATATACTAAGTGACATATAAATCCGAACACCCAGTTTAGATGGTTATATTTTAATAAAATTTTGTATAAGTACTTAATGAAGCATAATAAGTAAATGATAAAAATTTCAAAATGATTGCACTGCTTTAAAGCCCTTTGACCTTTAATAATGTGTGGATGCACCCTAATGTGCTACGCATTCTCCATCATATCCCACACGTGCTCAATTGGGGATAAGTCGGGAGATCTTGGTGGTCATGGTAACAATGTGACATCATTATGTTGAAAGAAGTCTATTGTGACTCTTGCAACATGTGGTCGGTCATTATCTTGTTGGAAAGTTGGATGTGCCAGGGTGTCAAGATAGGGTAAAAGATGGGGTTCTAGAACTTCGTGGATATAACGCTGCACGTTCATGTTACCTCTGATGAAGATTAAAGGTGACCTGGAACCATAAGCTATAGCACCCCAAACCATAACTCCAACAGTGTGATGAACATGTCTTTCAACAAAAAACTGTGGATTCCTCCTTTCACCACGTCGCCTTCTAACCCTGGCACGACCATCGTGCATGCCTAATCAAAATCGAGACTCGTCATTAAAGACAATACTGTTCCATTCCTGATCCCAGAGTGACCGTTGTCTGCACCACTCAAGGCGATTACGTCGATGTTCTCGAGTTAAAGGGAGGACCCAGTGTGGCCGGTATGAAAACAAGCCAAAACTTCTCATTCGTCGGTAAACACTTCGCATGCCAATAGGTCTTCCGTGTTCTGCAAACCATTCATTTGCAATGGACCTGGTAGTGGAGAAACGGTCCCTTAAGGCCAATAATCTTCGGTGGCGATCTTCACGGTCTGTTGTTCTACGGCGGCGTCCAGTGCCCCTTGCTCTTTGCGTACGGCCTTCTCGAAGCCATGCCTGACAACACCTAACCACAGTGTCTACACTTCTTTGCACTCTAACAGCAAATGCCCGAAAAGAAAGTCCAGCTTCCCAAAGTCCCACTATACGGCCCCTGTCAAACTCACAAAGTTGACGAAATCGTACAGGTCTCCGTACTCTAGGCATCGTAACCGATCGTAAAGGATGTCAAGAACCAAAATCCGCCAACGTTGATTCTTTACTGCGGCTGAAATATTCATTTTTAGAGCGTTATGGAATTAAATAAAGGCAGTATAAAAACCGGAATGTCCAACTGATAAAGGCTGAAAATTTTTTCACTTGTTATTTACAGGAAGATAAATACATTCACCAACTTTTATTAAAATAAAACCATTTAAACTTGGTGTTCGGATTTATATGTCACTTAGTATACAATAACTCCGCTATTTTTCAATATAATTTATTTTAGCAAGTTGATCCGGATAGGTGGTTGAAAAAACGCATATTTGAAAAACCTCCTACGACCAAATTCATATCTCCTTTGTTTATAAACATTGATATTCGAAAATTTTACAGATTTAAATCAAGGATCTTAATTTAATTATCCAATTTATAATTTTACTATTAGTTCGAATGTCTTTTAGAAATATCCACCTAAAGTGAAGGTACTCGCGTGTTTCTGGATCAGGTGGTGGGAGAATCAGCTCTAGCTCGATCTATTTTTTGAAATTGAGTCTTCAAATCAAATCGGAGTGCGTTGTGAAATCTTGCATTATCTCGGCTTTTAAGCAACGTAGAACCTTCTTTTTTTCAATTTCAGGTAACTCGTGGAAATTATGGCATCTGGCACATTTTCATTTTCCTGGAAGAATGGGAAATTCTGGAAAACTTTACACGTTGTATTCTTCAAAATTAAATTACTATGAGATTATAATAAATTTACTATAAATCATTTACTTTTACTCTCACTTTAATAAAATAGTTTATATTTTACAATCAATTGTCTAAGAAATTCTTAGTTCAGTTAATGGGTATACTATTAACAAAATACACTCTAATAAATTGTAAAAAATATTGATTCACCTTTGTCTTTCATTTCCGCATTTGCTTTGTTATAATAATTGAATTTACTCCAATTAAATCGTTCGAACACAGTCTAGCAAAAATACAAATAAACGTAAATAGTTAATTTACCTTCATTTCAAATGTATATAATACATACGTGTATGTTTAATTTAAAATGTATTTATGTATTACTTCGAGTCTTAATGTTCATAAACAAAGGAGATATGAATTTAAAGAAAATTATCTTGGCTCCTTTGATCTTAGAAGGTTTTTCTAAAATATGCGTTTTTTAGCAACATATCCAGATGAACTTGTTAAAATAAATTATATTGAAAAAGTTATTGCAAATGTTTATAACCATCAAAATGGCTACTTTTTATCATCATTTTCAACAACAAGTTTGAAATGAATAATTAATTTTTTTTATGAGTTCTTGAAGTTGAAACCTTCAAGAATCCATTTCACCTTTATAAACTATTCTAGGACCATATCTTCTGTAAGAGTAGTTGTTTAAATAATTTATCTCTGGGATAATCAATTAGCTTTTTACATAAGCTATCAAACCGATCCGGCTGACATTCAGCACACCTATTAATACCAACGATGCTCACATTCTTACAAATTTTCAGAAATTTACAATTGTTATTGCAACAGTTATAAAAATTAATTCAATATTGCCCGGAGTTTTTAATTGTTCATCGATTTTAATTCTGGGAAAAGCTGAAGGTCTTTTCATGGTCTAAAGTCTTGGCCGATTATTTATAAAATTAATTTGAAAAGTGTACAAGGAAAATACTGAATTTTGAGCTTTTCTCATTGCTTACAAAAAACAACGCATATCTGGCTGTATCTTTTATGTATTTGTTATTAGAAACACCCCTGCTTTCATTTTGAACTTGCAGATATCTGCTAAACTGTTTTACACGAGATAACTATTTTTTTCTCTGTAGCCTGGGCTAAATAATATGCTTAGAAATGTATAACAACGTAGAAATAGCGTTGTTCCTGAAAAAAGTGGAAAATCTGACAGCAGTGTGATCTCATCCATCTCATGCGAAATGGCTAGTTGTCCTTTGTTAGACGATCGTTAAATTTTTTGTATACGATTTTTCCGATCAGCGCATGCGCAAAAGCCAGTGTTCTCGGTAAACAAAAATTTGAGAGAAAGGAAAATATTGGTAAACATTTTCCCCATCAATTTTCCCCTTTATATTACGCTGTCATATCTTTATAAGTAGGCTAGATAAAGCCCTGAAATTTGGGTGCTTGGCCTCAGTATAATACAAAGAGAGAAAAGAAACTACTGCATTTAAACTTAAAAAGTAGTCTTGTTGGATATTATACAGGGTGTTTCAGTTTATTGTTGCATAACTTTAAGATTCGATAGAACTTTTAAAATTAATGCATTGTTTGAATTTACTTTCTAAAATAGTTTTTTTTTAAATATTTCGAACAATATTTGATGTATAACAGTGAAAATTGGTATACAAGGATTTTTTGGTACGGCAAAATCAACCATGGGCATAGTTTTACTGTAGCCGGGCACTCACTACTGTACCTGTAGTTTATTTAGAAAAAATTTTCTTAGTGCAATTTTTTGCTTTTTGAATAAAATAAATAACTCTTCGCACTTTTCAACATAAAAAAGCTCTCCTGTGAGTTTTCGTTATAGTTAGCCGTTTTTGAGATATTTCGATTTTTAAGGTTCGATGCATTTTTAATTATTTATAGGAAAATAATATTTTTTTTACATTTTGGATTTGGGTATTACAAGTAATTAAGATGATCGTTTAGATTGTGTTTTTAAACACAGCAATAATTCCTAGCTCCAAATAAACAGAAAAAAATAGAATATTAATTTGTTTAATTTTCCAATATTATTTTTAATAAATTAAATTAATTATTTACAACTAAAATGCTATTGGATAGTTAGGACAAACATACAAAATCTAAAGTAGTTGCTCGAAATGTAAACCCAATTGTTCAATACACAATTCACATCTACGAAAGATCGAACGTGGTATAGCATTATTCAAATAAGGCCTTATTTCATCACATGCATTCCTGATTCTGTCTATTAGCATATTCTTGTGGTTACGGGAGTCTGGTACATTTTTTATTTTAGAAATGCCCACACAGAGAAATCTAATAGATTTAGGTCAGGGGATCGTGGAGGCCAGGCGACTGGTCCCTCACGGCCGATCCATCTTTCTGGATAATTTTCGTCCAGCCAGTTTCTAACTATTCTCGAATAATGAGCTGGACAACCATCAAGCTGGAACCAGGCCAATCTTCTTAAATCTAACATAACATCATCCCACATATTTGCATGTTCAGCCTTTAAAAATTCCAAGAAGGTCGCAGCATTTAACCTTGCAGGCAAAAGGTAGGGTCCAAATAGCCGATTACGGTAGATACCAATCCACACGTTCACACTAAATTCATGCTGAAAATTTCTTTCCAGAACTGCATGCAGATTTTCGTGCGACCAAATATGTTGATTATAAAAATTTACCACTACACGTCTAGGGAACCATGACTCATCGGTCCATAAAACGTTACTTAAAAACTCCCAATTATTATCAGTTCTATCAAGAATCCACTGACAAAATGTGATTCTTCGTTCTCCGTCCCCTAGCTGTAGTCCTTGCACAGGTTGCAAATGGTAAGGACGTCTATGGTCATTTCTAAGAACACGGTGAACATGGCTTGCTGAAATTCCCAAGGCACCAGAAACTCTCCTAACACTTGTGGTCGGATCTTTATCAAACTCACGCAGAATCATACGGGTAAATCTGCGCTGACGAACATTTATGTTTTGTTCCCTTTGGAGATTTCCAAAACCATTTTCAATTATTTGGCGATGCACCCTTACAAATACTGAGTTGGATGTCGTTTGTTTGGAAATCTTTGTGCGTATTCTCTGGCTGCTTCTGCTGCGTTTCCATTTACAAAGCCATACACAAAATAAATATCCGCTAACTCTTGATTGGAGAAAAAAAATGGCATTTTTATAAAACTTACAAGAAAAAACAGGTAAAAAGACTAAATTTCGTGCATTCACAATTGCAAAAAAACGTTTCAGGTTTCAACAGACAACAAAACTAACTGTCAACTAATTGACGTTTAACCTTATTCTGCTTTAAATTTCAAAAATATTTGCAGGCACGAGATACTAACTTTTTAACGTTATTTTATCATGAATAATTAAAAAGGCCTCGAACCTTAAAAATCGAAATATCTCAAAAACGGCCAGCTATAACGAAAATTCACAAGAGAGCTTTTTCATGTTGAAAAGTGCGAAGAATCAGTTTTTTATTCAAAAAGCAAAAAATTGCAGTAAGAAAAAATTTTCGGTCATGCCCATGGTTCGTTTTGTCGTACCAAAAAACCCTGGTATACCAATTTTCACTGTTATACATCAAATATTGTCCGAAATATATTAAAAAAACTATTTTAGAAAGTAAATTTAAACGCCCTGTATTTCGGAAGCCACGCATTTTTCGACCCATGTTTATATAGACTTTATGCATTAATTTTAAAAGTTCTATCGAATCTTAAAGTTATGCAACAATAAGCTGAAACACCCTGTATAAGTACTTCCCGAAAAATTGGAGCGCTTGCAAACCTTTGACAGCGTTGTCCTATCTATATAAATAGGCTAAAAGGAATTTTGTTATTTGAGATTGATATTTAGGGAACATGTACGCCATTGTATTTAAGCTTAAACAAGTAGAGCTGTCCTGGAAAAATTTGGCGCCAGTGCAGTTATTACTACCTGAAAAGAAACGATCGTATACTCGTACTTGTTTAGAAATTGATGAATATCCATACACTATTACTCAAGATATTTTAACGTGTTCAGACTATTAAGTGTTTCGGTTTAGGGTAATATAGTTTTCACTATTTTGACTGACAGCTACACGTGTCTTTGAATTACTGCTTACTAGCTTGACGTTCCGGCCACCGTGGTGCCCTTTTCCAATTAAAAACAGTAAATTAATATCTATAACTGTTTTCACTGAAGGACGACGTATATGTCGCTTCTTATATCTATAAAATGTAGCTAAGTGGCAAAGCATTGAATCCATTTCCACGATTATATTTTTCCTTTAAGCTCCCGTAAGAGATCAACTAGTTAAATTATAGTTCTAACCATTAATCGTATAATGTGCTCAAGTCACTTACTCTTCATCAGTTATATTTTTTTCATCCATGATATCATAAACGACTCTGGTAAAATTAAAAACAGACTTTCTCACTTTTGTCATGGGACAAACAGTGACAGCTGGAAACGGGATGGCATGCAGCGGAGACTCCTTGGTTGCAAAGCTTACTATTACTGGGCTTGTGACGTATTTGTAGTATATCCTGATGATCCAAAATCCACAAGCGGCTATTGACAGCGAAATAAGGAGGAACCAAATAATCCTAAAAGGGAATTCAACTCAATTCCTCAGATCACAAATGGAAATAATGACCTTGATTAGAAAACATGGAAATACGATTTTTCTCATATAGATCTAGGTATCTACTTAACACGTTGACTGCTATACCGGTCTCCCGAGACCGTTATCAAACTTCATTTTGATGCGGAGCTGTTTTTTTTCAAATTTCCGTTTTGGTGCGGAATGCATATTTATAGTTATAAATGCGAGACATGTAGCTATAAGATCTAGAGCAGTGCCCACAAATCCTAGTACACAAGCAAATATACCTGAAAATAAAATTGAAATTGTTGAAGCCCAGTCATCAGACGACGGAGAACAAACAAATAATCCTGGAACAAGTTATGTTATAAGTGGAGACGAATTTTCCGACTTTGGGAGTGATGATTCTATCACAGACAAGGACTATTATATATCTTCATCAGATTCTGATGAAAATCCACATAATCTGTTTGATGATACAATCGAAGGTATATATTTCTAACAAAATGCCTGTTTCTGTTAAAATTTCCTGCCTTTTATTTTTCATCTAGGCAGTGCCGCCGAGGCCGATGATTCCGATTCAGATACAGCTAATGATAGTGAAGCTTATGACACCATAGATAATGAAAATGGAAAGATGCCGTCTTTTGTGCTGGATACTAATAACACTGATCAACAGCCAAAAAATATCCTAAATAAAATCAACAAAATATTACTATTTTTAATGTGCTAAAACCGGAATGAAACTTATTTTTTCAGTATTAGTTCAAGTTTTAGGGATACTGAAATTATATGTGTTCCTGCTGTGACAGTGTTAATATACTGTAATTCACAAGAATGCACGTGCTACATTTTTATATTCGGCAAGAAAAGATGATGTAATCGGCATGATTGTGTTACGTTATACATACGTGTACATCATATTGTTTTATATTAGCCATTTTTTCCTCAGTTGGCTGACAGCGTTCATGCAAGATGTCTCGAAAGTGTGTAAACAATCCAGATCAGTTTTGTTACGTGTGTGGTGATGTGACTTTTGCGTCTCAGAGACGGTCTATTACTCCACTAATAACAAAGGCATATCATCTTTATTTCGGTTGTAAACTAGGTGATCAAGACAAACAGTGAGCACCCCACATCTGCTGTAATACATGTGCTTCAAGTCTGAGGAGCTGGTTAAATGGCAAAAAACGGTCTATGCGCTTTGCTGACCCAATGGTTTGGAGAGAGCCTACAAATCATATTAATGATTGTTACTTTTGCATGGTACCTTGTGTTGGACAAGCCACAGGTATGTCCAAGAAAAAAAAATCGGTTATTAACTACCAAAACATACCATCTGCGATGAGACCTGTGCCTCACAGTGACGAAAATCCTATTCCAAAACCCCCAGAATCCTACACTTGCGAATCAGAAAACGAATCAGATCATGACGATCGAGTGATTCGTCAGGAAGAAGATATGCCATCAACGTCAAGAGATCCTGATTTTATACCGAGCACGTCATGCCACCAACCGCACAAAATAACACAGTCAGAATTAAATGATCTTGTAAGAGATTTAGAACTTCCAAAATGTAAGGCAGAGTTACTTGGATCAAGACTGCAGCAGTGGAACTTGTTAGAAGACGATGTTCCGGTATGTGTTTTTCGTAAACGCCACAAAGACTTAGAACCATTTTTCAATATGGAGAATAACTTGGTTTTCTGCAGTAACATTAACGGCTTACTGGCGGCTTTAAATATAAACTATAACCCAGAAGAATGGAGATTGTTTATAGACAGTTCAACATTGAGTTTAAAGGCAGTGTTATTGCATATTGGAAATATTTTACCATCTCTTCCTGTAGGGTATGCAGTTCACATGAAAGAATCATATGACAATATGAAGTACCTATTGACATGCATAAAATACGATGAGCACCAATGGCATATTTGTGGCGATTTGAAAGTTGTTGCACCTTTATTTGGGCTGCAGCTAGGCTACACAAAGTTTTGCTGTTTTTTGTGTGAATGGGACAGTCGGGCAAAGGCACTTCATTACACCAGACAAAACTGGCCTGTTTGTCAATTCCTAGAGCCAGGTCAAAAAATGTACAGCATATGCCATTAGTAGATTCGAAATAAATTTTATTACCAGCACTGCATATCAAGTTGAAAAGAGAAAAACTTTGTCAAGTCATTAGATAGAGATGGGTCAGCTTTTCAATACCTGCGTCAGAAATTTCCAAGACTAAGTGAGGCAAAGGTTAAAGAAGGTATTTTTGTTGGGCCACAGGTACGAATTTTTTTTAAAGATACACAGTTTGAAAACACTTTAACAGGTATTGAAAAAACTGCTTGGAATGATTTCCGTCTGGTGGTCACTAATTTCTTGGGAAATAGAAAAGCTGACAGCAATAAAACCCTTGTCAAAAATATGCTGTCATCGTATCAAAAGACGGGCTGTAATATGTCTCTTAAGATACATTTCCTACACTCACACCTGGACTTGTTTCCTGACAATTGCGGAGCCGTAAGTGATGAGCACGGCGAACGTTTTCATCGGGATATTTCAACAATGAAAAAAATGTACCAGGGAAAGTGGAATCCTTCCATGCTTGCAGACTACTGTTGGACTCTTGGTAGAGATGCTCCAGAAACGAACCATAAAAGAACAGCAAAAAGACAGCGCATTATAGTGATTCTTATAAGTATATGAATCTTGTTACTTTTTTTAATATATCCTTAAAAATAAAAAGTTTTTTTTCTAAACCGCAACTAATTTTTTTATTTCATTGTCATTTTTGGATTCAGCGCCCCAAAATTAACAAAGAAGTGCACTTTTCCCACAAGATACAATTAAAAAACTAAAATTTGTTGTCCAGTGAATTGGCAAGACATTGTTCAATGGCAGTTAACTTTCAACATCTGTAATGAGTCGCCTGAACTTAATTTTGACGTGAGTCAGATTCTAAGTCCACGGGATGCCTACAAACTTTTTGTGACAGATGAACTTTGGCACATCATTGTTGAAGAGACGAACACATTCGCCCAACAAAGCTTAGCAGGACGTAGGAATTCGAAGTCCACGTTACATGTTTGGGTGGACACAGATAAAAACGAGCCCATGCGTTTTTTCTCAGTTATTCTAGTAATGGGTTTTAACTCGCTTCCGTCAGTTAATTCCTACTGGTCAAAAGATCGTATGTTCAGAAATGAGCTTATAGCAAAGACAATATCACGTGATAGATTTCTCCTTTAACTTCGATGTTTACATTTTTGCAACAACGAAGACCCACTTTTGTATACTAACGACCGGTTGTACAAAATCAGAACAGTATTGGAAGTACTTAACAGGAACTTTCAAAATCTTCAAAAGTTATTATATATATATATACAGGAAAAAATGAAAAGTTTGAAGGCCAACAGCATTCAGAAACGATGGTTTTAGAACTGCTAAAATCCATGAAAGCTAAAGAAGGACATTATCTTTTTGCAGATAATTTTTATAGCAGCTTGCCTTTAGCTAAAAAAAACTATTTTATGAAAAAATTGTCCACTGCGGAACACTACGTGCAAATAGGAAAGGAATCCCAGAATCTAGCCAAAAAAAGTTGATAAAGGGAAAGACGTATGGTCAACAAAATGGATGCGTTAAAATTATAAAATGGGATGATAAACGACCAGTTTTAATGCTGACTACAGATCCTACTGATGTCAGCACTGTCCAAGAAACTGGAAAAAATCAAGAAAGGGTGAAGACATTCTAAAGCCCAAGTGTGTTCATATCACTCTGTTCTACGTCGAGGCCTGAAATGGCACAGGAAAGTTATGAATGAATTTCTATTTGGAACATGTGTTGTAAATGCCTGCATTATTTTCAACCGCATTTCAAAGAAAATGTCGATAACGGATTTTAGAAAAACTTTAGCAGAACAGTTAAGATATCCTCCTACAGTTGTTTCTGAACCAACAACGCGTAAAAGGATACACACTCAAAAATCCAACTGGCCCAGGAAGAAAAAAAAAAGATTTGTAAAGGATGCTACCAAAATCTTCGGACAGCATTATCAAGCCGTGAAGCCAATAAAAAAGTCACCAAAGTAACGAGTTTTTGTGAAGATTGTCCCGGAAAACCTGGCATGTGTCTTCCTTGCTTTAATAAATTACACACATAGTGGAAACCTTTTCTTGGCTTACATCTTTGAATTATATTGTATGGTTTTAGTGACAAAATATCAAAATTTAAAATAAAATGAATATTCCATAGTGTTCTTTTTATGCTTAAAATAAATTTAGCCATTGATGCGGTATAAGTCGTCAGCGACCTATACGGAGCCAGACTTACGTTCACCTAGAGTATATTTACAGATGTCTGCAATAGTTTTCTGATTCTGGTTTAAACAAAAAATGTTAGAGGGCTCTAGGTAAAGACTTGCCTATCGGACTCCGAAGAACGATACCGTGTCAGAATAATAGCATGCTATCGGTCCCGGGCGACTTATATCGCATTGAAGAAATAGTGCCATTTCTTTGCAACGCAGTCAACGTGTTAAAAGATGCTCCACAACCAAAGGAGTTTCAAAGTTTCTCTTGTACCAATATATATCCCTTATATCAACGGTTTTTATCAAATGAAGGTGATTAAGTTCTTGGATCTGAGAGAACGTGGTATACAGTTCAAAAAAATTGATACATAAACATAATTAAAAAAATGGCATTTACCTTTCACATAGTGTCCGATTCTCTGCAAGGTACTTGAAACCATGGATACTTGTATTTTCACAGTACCCTCTAAAATACCTTCTGGTACCATTTAAGTGAAATTTTGCTTCTCTCTTTCTGACATTTTTATCTTGCCTATTACTTTGCGAAGTTGGATCTTTGAGGTCTTGGTCAGAAAGCTCGACTCCATTTGATATCGCATAAGGCATTATCGAATGATTCATATGTGAGTTGATAGCGTGAACTGTACAAGCTATTAGCATAGTAATGGTGCTTATGGGTATTTCTATTCGCACCTTAACCGTGTTTAACATGAGGGTATTGTCCCCTAGAGGATAGGGCTATATTTTGAAATTATCTTTTAATTGTCATCTAGGTGCAAAATGTACTAATTGCTTAACTGCAAAAAGTGAATTGCATTTTCTGGGTGGGTTATAGCTGGTCGCGTCCAGCGTGGTAAATGAGGGCTCTAAATTACATAAAACTGCATAATAGCGATACTAGGAAACTCGTAAAACTGCTCTAAAACTTTTGTCACATTGTGTCATATGCGTGCCAAACATTATTTTTTTTATACGAGATGTAAACGAAACATAGTTAGATACTTCTAGTTTAAAAATTGTACAACCTAAGATTGCAACAGATTCGTACAGATAAAAATACACAAGTTCTGCCAGAGATAAAAGAGAAAATCCAGTAAACAATCCGAGAAGGCCTCCAAAGTTAGCCATGAAATCAGTTAGTCCATATAATTCATTTCTCTCTAGTGACAACATGAATCCTTCTCGGAAAAATACCGACAACATAGAAATACCTGAAACAGTTAGATTATTGTTAACGTTCATAAAGTTCACAATAATTTCATCTTGTCCTCTGTCAAATGAGCCGTTCGTGAACATGAATAAGTCAAATAGTCACGTAGAGGACAACACATGTTCTTAATGTGACAGCTATTGTGCTTATATCCCAGCCGCACGCCCATGTGCGTTCCGAGGTTCGGCTGGCGTGCGCACGACTTCATTTTGTACGCTAATAGCGTGCTCCTCAGCGTGCTTCCTTGTTTCATCGCCATCACTCAGTGGAGCATCCACTAGCGAATACTCGAATCTCAAGTGCAATAGTGGAACAGTAAGTATCCTATTGTTACTTTATATTGTGTGGTTTATACATTTTTATGTCATATCCGATAGCTAAATATATTTAGCTACTCACTACGGACATTCAGCACTGTCTAACGCATAAGCCGCCAAGCGCCCCACTCGCGCAGTTCCTCGGGAGACTTCCCAGTGTCGATGCGCTTACACGTAACTATAGTGTATTTACACCCAAGATAGAATGGATGCGTGATCGCCAAAAGCAAGGACGGCGTACAGGGCCGCAATCAGGGCTACCTCCGAATGATGGACTACCACCAACGTGTTGTAAAACAAATATGACAGTATTTAACAGAAACTTAACAAATTACTCAAATACACTTAACAACAACAACAGCAACAACCAAGCAAGGTGAATACGAAAACACGAGCACGCAGTGATACACGCGACGTACGGTGGCCTGAGTGCAACTCTGCCTGCCCTGCCCCTGCCCCGCGCATTATTCCGCCAGGCGACCGCTTGAAATTTAATGGCGAATTGACCAATAAGAGGCGTTGTCCCCAGCTGTTACCGAGAGATCACGCGCTAACTGTTATTATTTACATCTCATCTTGAATTTGGATTCAGATTAGTTGATTTCCTACGACCCTCGTCCAGAGGTTGCACGGCCGTCTATCGCAACACCCAGAGCCGTCGGGCCCAATCTACCTGGCCGTCGGACAAATGTTCCACGGCTCACGGGCGGAACTCCCAGCTCCGTCGGGGTAAATGTACGTTGCCGTTGGACAAAGGCTTCACAAATGACAAACGGATACTCCAGGGCCGTCGGGCCTAATCTACGTGGCCGTCGGACAAAGGTCCCACGGACAGAACTCCCAGGGCTGTAGGGCCCAATCTACGTGGCCGTCGGACAAAGGTTCCACTGCCCACAGGTGAAACTTCCAGGGCTGCTGGGCCCAATCTACGTGACCGTCGGGCAAAGGTCCCACGTCCCACGGGCGGAACTCCCAAGGCCGTCGGGTTCAATCTACACTGCCGTCAGACAGAGAAAATGTTCCAAGGCCCACGGGCAGAACTCCCAGCGCTGTCGGGCCTGATCTGCGTGGCCGTCGGACACCGGTACCATTGCCCACGAGCGGAACTTCCAGGGCCATCGGGTCCAATCTACGTGGCCGTCGAACAGAAGTTCCACTGCCCACGGCGGAGCTCCCAGTGCCATCGGCATCATTCTACACTGCCGTCGGACAAAAGTTCCACAGTAGACGGGTGGAACTCCCAGCGCTGTCGGGCCCAATCTTCGTGACCGTCGGACAAAGGTTTCACGGCCCACGGGCGAAACTCCCTAGTTGGTCGGGCTTAATCTACACTGCCGTCGGACAAAGGTTCTACAGTTGACGGGTGGAACACCCAAGGCTGCCGGGCCCAATCTACGTGACCGTCAAACTAATGTTCCACGGCCCACGGGCAGAACTCCCAGCGCTGTCGGGCCCAATCTACGTGGCCGTCGGACAAAGGTTTCACGGCCCACGGGCGGAACTCCCTAGTTCGTCGGGCCCCATCTACGTGGCCGTCGGACAAAGGTTCCACTGCCCACAGGTGAAACTTCCAGGGCTGCTGGGCCCAATCTACGTGACCGTCGGGCAAAGGTCCCACGTCCCACGGGCGGAACTCCCAAGGCCGTCGGGTTCAATCTACACTGCCGTCGGACAGAGGTTCTACAGTTGACGGGTGGAACTCCCAAGGCTGCGGTTCCCAATCTACGTGGCCGTCAAGCAAATGTTCCAAGGCCCACGGGCAGAACTCCCAGCGCTGTCGGGCCTGATCTGCGTGGCCGTCGTTCACCGGTACCATTGCCCACGAGCGGAACTTCCAGGGCCATCGGGTCCAATCTACGTGGCCGTCGAACAGAAGTTCCACTGCCCACGGCGGAGCTCCCAGTGCCATCGGCATCATTCTACACTGCCGTCGGACAAAAGCTCCACAGTAGACGGGCGGAACTCCCAGCGCTGTCGGGCCCAATCTACGTGGCCGTCGGACAAAGGTTTCACGGCCCACGGGCGGAACTCCCTAGTTCGTCGGGCCCAATCTACGTGGCCGTCAAGCAAATCTTCCACGGCTCATGGGCAGAACTTCAGCGCTGTCGGGTCGGGCCTGATCTACGTGGCCGTCGAACACCGGTACCATGGCCCACGAGCGGAACTTCCAGGGCCATCGGGTCCAATCTACGTGGCCGTCGAACAGAAGTTCCACTGCCCACGGCGGAGCTCCCAGTGCCATCGGCATCATTCTACACTGCCGTCGGACAAAAGTTCCACAGTCGACGGTCGGAACTCCCAGCGCTGTCGGGCCCAATCTACGAGGTCTCCGGAAAAAGATTCCACGGCCCACATAGATGAAGTGAAACGGAGTATAGTCTCTAAAGAGGAAGCGACCACTTGATTGAAAGGAGAGAACAAAGAGAATTTGATGAGAAAGAGAAGAGCTTCGTCGACCAAATGGAAACGCTTAGAGAAAACCAAGAAAGTAATCTCAAGTTTAAAGGTTTTATCTTATGCCCAGCATTTGGCTCTAACACTACGAATAACCCATCTGGCACAGCTAAAAGGTATATTTCATTGGCAGCAGCATATTCAGTAATAATTTTCTCACACCGCAAATATCACTGATTTTATATACATGCAGATCAATACACACAATCACCCGGATGTAATCTTGCTACTCTGCTACTCAACCACACATCTTCTCAGAGAATACTCTACAGGTTATCTCAGCATTCAGCAGCCAACAAAGCATAATGGTGAACCGACTTGCAGCTTGCATCATGGTCATTGAGCGAGTCGTGTCGTTGAGTTATTCCTCTATAGACGGGTGCTTTTGATGACGCTCACAGCGCTCATAGAGAGCAACCTATTTATACACTAGGAGCTCTCTAGGCATTAATTTGACATTTTGTCGATTTTTTTTAAGCTGTCTAGGTTCTTTAAGTAAGAGCCCTGCTGGGTTGAAAACTTGCCTCCTCGGGGCGTACATGAACCTGCGGCTAGGGATGAGGACTGAAAAGGCTGTTCTATATGTAGGATAGCGAGAAAAAAGACAGGACACAATCTCCGAGGGTCAGGCCTCGGCTAGACCCTACATATCCGTTTTTTGACTTTCGGAGGAAGAACGGTTCTATAATTTATTTTTATAGTTAATGTCAATTTCACATTTTGAATGGCCCAGCCTGTACATTGTTACGTCAATAGACTCAAACTATATAAGAAATTGCCCTAAATCGGACGTACGTGACTTAAAAAAAGTATGAAAAGTCTTAGGAGCATGTGACATTAACTTTGAAATATTAAGCAACATTTACTTAATGATATCATTACATTGTCGAGGCGCATAGAGTCACGGACTGCACGCTAACAACGCCGATGGTAAAATAGTACGTAGGCCTTCTATAGCGAGCTCGGTATGTTTCCTCGTGATTCAAGGCAGACTGGGAGAGCTACACTTGATAGTTCAACTCTACGCAAGATGGTCTGCAATTAGAGCTCTTAAAAAAACGTATTTCTTTAATTATTACAAAGGTAATTTGTTTCATATCATCGGCCAATCATTCTTTCAGATTTTATAAACCAAACATAGTTGAACATACCTTATTTCTGATTGTAATTATGTAATTGTATGTGACAAATTGGTATTATAAAAATTCAAATGTGTATCTAAGAACGTAGTGCTCCTGTAGTTCGTCATCTAATAAACAACAACCTAACTTTTTCATTTTTCAGAATGGACTCTAAAACTATTACTATTGTTCCTTACGATGTTAATGTATGACATATTCCATGCTTCTTGAATCGAAATTGGAACATTCATTCATCGGTGCCAAAATCCAGGATGTCGTCTATAATCAAATTCTAATTATGCCACCTTGTAGAAGAGAAGCGGCAACGCTAACATAGACTTTATTTTGAAATCCCATCTCAAATAAAGCGAGCAAAAAATAAAAACAATTTAGAGAAAATTCAATTTTTTCCGTTTGTCTCCGGAAATACACAGAATTGCGAAACTTTCTATGTTCCATTTTGATAGTTACCTGAATGTGCAATTTTGCCCCCATTCAACCGGTATCCCAATGGTGAGAGTCCAATTCGAAACACCAGGTAAAGGGTATCCCAGAGCATGTTGACAATAGCTCTAGTGGAGCACCTTCCACAATTTTCATTTTCACATTAAAAATGAATATTTTGCCTCCAGATGGTATATTCAGTTTGTTTTTGCTTTTGCTTCCCAGGAACACTAGCGAGGCAATATTGTAGTAGCGAAAATTTTTTTTTCTTTTTAGCGTACTGGAGGTTCCTGGGTCATACTTGGACAAAAAATTGTGGGTGCTGAGAACCGGGAGCTGGGAAATGTAATGGATGGAGGAGGGTATATACAGTGAATATAATTTACTTTTTCGGTCTTGGCTACAACAGCGGGGGAGGGCGCAGCCGTCGGCGTGAGATTGATGTTTCGGTTGACTCTTTTCAGCATACATCAAAAAATTTGATTTGTCTCTTATACTTTACGCTTCTAGGTATGCAATTATGTTAACACCTTAGATTGTAACTTGTTGCTTAATGAAACCAAAAGTGAAATGAAATTAATCAAAGTTAACTCTCAAATATACAGGTAAAAGCTAAATGCTAAGATACATGCTCTGTCGAACGCGGAAAAAAGATTTGCTCTTATTCAGCTCAAATGTCAAATGTCCATTTGAAAGCTAAATGTTGAGATACATTCTCTGTCAAACGCGTAAAAAAAGATTTGCTCTTATTCGACATGTAGAGCATCTGCATAATTTTGGAGACAAACAAATCGTATATCTGTTAGTATATTCCTACCTAGTCCAAATTCGTTGATCTGCGGCATGTGTGGTGATGCTGAAACCTTTGACAATTCAGAAAGTACAACACGTATTTAGATAAAATTTTGGAACAGTTTACAACTATGGTAAGGCAAATATTCGTTGTTTTTGAGAATTTGGAAACTATCGTTGTGAAGCAGAAGAAAATCGAGATAATGCTGCACAAAGACTGTGCTAATAATGCCAATTATCGATTTTCAATATTTCCGAAGTTCATGATTACTTTCTGAACCTTTCCGTAAATGGATTAAGGATTGGATGGGGCCAATAAAATATACCTCATCCTAGTATTACTTATTTTTTACTGTGCTCAAATAAGGTGTGAGTATATTAGGAATTTTATACATGCTGGTATATAATAGAAAATTAATTGTGCATGGGATGCTTAATTTTTCGGTCCTGCCCAAAAATTGTACAATCTAAAGTTGCAACAAATGCGAACAGATAGAAAATAAATTATTTCTGCCAAAGATAAGAATGAAAATCCAGTAAATAATCCGAGAAGGCCTCCAAAGTTCGCCAAAAAATCAGTTGGGCCATATAATTCGTTTCGTTCTGACGTCAAGAAGGATTCCTGCTTGAAGAATATTGTTAGCCTGGCATACAGATACCTGAAATGTTTTGTAAAATTATTCCAAAAGAACTTTTGCACAAAATTCACAATCAATAAATAATAGACAATAAAATATGACGGTAGCCCTTCATTTTAAAAACATTTTTACATCTCAAAGGTACGTTACCATTACAAATTTGTATTGGAACGGGGTGACTGCAGAATTGCAAAATATGCCGCAACTTGTGCCGCGGTGATGTACCCAGCACCGTTATATGAACAACTTGTAAATGCTCTGTGAACACTCACTGCAAACGTGTCTGACGAAATAAGACTGCAAAAGTGCCATCTATTTCTAGAGTTGGCTACTGCAAGAGTGAAGACAGCAAGCTGTCTTTTGGAACCGAGTCCCAGTTCGCATTTAACAGCCTGTTTACCACTGTGTGGCCGCTAGACGCCACCGATTCTGGTGATAAGACCTATATGAGGCCGGAACATAGGTATGCATTCAACTTCCTACATTGTAAACTTACCTTGAGTGAGAAATAATAACTATTGGCTATCAACTAGTTAACCATGACAATAGCAATGAACAGCCGACGTTCGTAGCGGAAAAGGCACGCGAGGAAGAGGTTCTTACTTACGATTCGTTTATTGGTTCTCTACGGCGAGCCAGATGTAGTTCTTTATAGTTCCAGACAGACTGAGAGTGCTCCACTATATAAGTGATGTCTACACAGGATGGCTTGCAGTCGCAGAAATACGTATCACTTTTCTGGTTTGCAGTATCTCTCAGTTGCCGTATTTTCAACAAAACTAAAATGTTACATCACTTATAAAAATTTCAATGTTGATAAGATTTTGGTATACAAAAAGTGAGTGTTTGAGGTGGAATACGTTAATCAATTCCCCGAGATAACTAATTGAAGTAGGCATCTGAGAGGCATCGAAAAAGGGTCGAAGCTTTTAGGGCAGTGGTCGCCAACCCATGGCTCGCGAGCTCGCAAAGGCAATTCCGGTGGCTCAAAACATATTTTGAAAAGGTGTAAAAATCATAGAAGCTTCCGTAATTTCTTTAAATTCTAATCACAAGCAGCGGCAACGCCGCGGTGAGCGATCTGTTCGAGAACGATATCGATTACTTAGAACGGAATAAATACGCAAGGCGCGGCGATAGTGCGCTCAGTTTAATACTGAACGGCACAAAGTCGAGCGATTGGGTTAGAGTTGGCATGCAATTAAAAACATTATGTGCAGTAGTAAGAAGATGAAGACATACCATTTCCATTCGGGTGGGGTATTTTGGACCCCGCGTTGCACTGATTGGCTCACCGTTTTGTGGTGGGGGAGTCAGGCTTGGAATAGCTTCTGCTAATCTTTCGTAGCATTCTGCTTTCTAATATGTGCAGTGTTGTACGTACCTGCGTGCTATATTTACGAAGCTGCGTAATCACAAATAATTTCCGGGGTGTTTTGGACCTCAGACGACTAAATTTGTTTGGATAAATTACGAGTATACTTGACTTTTTTTTAAATTGCTGTTTGGTAAGTAGTCAAAGGTATTTACTTCAACAAATTTCTTTAAACATAGTTTCTATATTTAGAATTCGTTAAAAATGGCCAGCCGTGACCCACAAGAATGGCTTAAATGGTTAAAGGAAATCGAAGAAGAAGAAAATAATTCATCAGACTCTGAAGAAAGCGATGATGAAAAAGATGTATTGGAATACGCTTCCCACCAATCTGACACCGAGCAAGAAGCTGGAGATGAAGATGTTCCGCAAGAAGTACAATACAATCAAATATGGACACCAATGGAGGAGAACGAAGAACCGATAGAAGAAAACAAAGAACCGATAGAAGTAAACGAAGAGGAATCTGAGGAGAATGACGGAAGGGTGCCACAATTTGTCGGAAAGGACAAACAAAGTGCAATAAATTTCCTGGTCCCACTATCAGGACTAGGAGACATAATTCAGTTCTCAAAGTAGCAAGACCTATTGGACTTGCGAAAAATGCTAGAACCATACTAGAATGTTTTTCAATATTTATCGATGACAATATAATTGATACAATCGTCGTATGTACAAACATCGACATCGATAATATTAAAACAAAGTATACACGCCACAGGGATGCAAAAAACACAGATACCTGTGAGCTCAGAAGTTTTTTGGGTATCCTATACTTAGCGGGAGTACTAAAATCTGGTAAACAGAATATATTGAATCTATGGAACACGGACGGAACTGAAACTGATTTCATATATCTCACCATGTCCTACAATAGATTTCATTTTTTATGTCGCTGGATCAGGTTTGATGATATCCATGACGGGGCTACCAGGCGTGAGTTAGATAAACTCGCTCCAATAAGGCAGGTTTTTCAAGAATTTGTTCAAAACTGCAAAACACCGTTTACTCCAAGTGTGTTTCTCACAGTAGATGAGCAGTTGATTGCATTTAGGGGACGATGTTCGTTCAGACAATATCTGCCATCAAAACCTGCCAAATATGAGATTAAAATATTTGCGTTGATAGACCCAAAAATTGCAACCAGAGGGTTCTTACAAAGTTAGTAATGCAGCGTTTGACGTTGTGAAAAGAATGGTTGAACCCATAAAAGGTACAAATAGAAATATCTCTATGGATAGGTGGTTCGTAAGTATTCCATTGGCCATCGAATTACTCAGAGAAGACAAATTAACCATTATAGATACAGTTAAGTCGAACAAAAGGGAGCTTCCACCTGAATTTGTGAACACAAGAAATCGCCCTGAAGAAAGCAGTATGTTCAGATTCAAAAAGAATCTGACTCTGGTTTTGGATGTGTTCAGCATATAACGTAAGCAGGAATTCTACGTGTTGGCCATTAGTAATTTTTTTTCACCTGATGACTATGGTTGGGATTAATGCATTGAATTTACAGGGTGTTTCAGTTTATTGTTGCATAACTTGAAGATTCGATAGAACTTTTAAAATTAATGCATAAAGTTTATATAAACATGGGTCGAAAAATGCGTGGCTTCCGAAATACAGGGTGTTTAAATTTACTTTCTAAAATAGTTTTTTTTAAATATTTCGAACAATATTTGATGTATAACAGTGGAAATTTTTCTTAGTGCAATTTTTTGCTTTTTGAATAAAAAAAAATGATTCTTCGCGCTTTTCAACATAAGAAAGCTCTCTTGTGAATTTTCGTTATAGTTAGCCGTTTTTGAGATATCTCGATTTATAAGGTTCGATGCATTTTTATGATAAAATAACGTTAAAAAGTCAGTATCTCGATAATTTTTAGAAGTAGGCTGTGCCTGCAAACATTTTTGAAATTGAAAGCAGAATAAGGTTAACCGTCAATTAGTTGACAGTTAGTTTTGTTGTCTGTTGAAACCTGAAACGTTTTTTTGCAATTGTGAATGCATGAAATTTAGTTTCTTTTACCTGTTTTTTTTGTAAGTTTTATAAAAATGCCATTTTTATTCTCCAATCAAGAGTTAACGGATATTCATTTTGTGTATGGCTCTCTAAATGGACACGCAACAGAAGCAGCCAGAGAATACGCACGAAGATTTCCAAACAGACGACATCCAACTCGCTCAGTATTTGTAAGACTGCATCGCCAAATAATTGAAGATGGTTTTGGAAATCTCCAAAGGGATCAAAACGTAGATTTTCGTCAGCGCAGATTTACCCGTATGATTCTACGTAAGTTTGATAGAGATCTGACCACAAGTGTTAGGAGAGTTTCTGGTGCCTTGGAAATTTTAGCAAGCCATGCTCACCGTGTTCTAAGAAATGACCATAGACGTCCTTACCATTTGCAACCTGTGCCAGGACTACAGCCAGGGTACGGAGAACGAAGAATCACATTTTGTCAGTGGATTCTTGATAGAACTGATAATAATAAGGAGTTTTTAAGTAACGGTTTATGGACCGATGAGTCATGCTTCACTAGTAAATTTTCATAATCAACATGCTATACCACGTTCAATCATTCGTAGATGTGAATTGTGTATTGAACAATTGGGTTTACATTTCGAGCAGCTACTTTAGATTTTGTATGTTTGTCCTAACTATTCAATAGCATTTTAGTTGTAAATAATTAATTTAATTTGATAAAAATAATATTGGAAAATTGAACAAATTAATATTCTGTTTCTTTGTGCTTATTTGGAGTTAGGAATTATTGCTGTGTTTAAAAACACAATCTAAACGATCACCTTAATTACTTGTAATGCCCAAATTGAAAATGTAAAAAAAATATTATTTTCCCATAAATAATTAAAAACGCATCGAAATATCTCAAAAACGGCTAACTATAACAAAAACTCACCTGAGAGCTTTTTTATGTTGAAAAGCGCGAAGAATCATTTTTTTATTCAAAAAGCAAAAAATTGCACTAAGAAAAATTTTCGGTCATTTTAATACACTACAGGTACAGTAGAGAGCGCCCTCTAGCGGCTACAGTAAAACTATGCTTCGTTTTCTCATACCAAAAAACCCTTGTATACCAATTTTATACATCAAATATTGTTCGAAATATTTAAAAAAAAACTATTTTAGAAAGTAAATTTAAACACCCTGTATTTCGGAAGCCACGCATTTTTCGACCCATGTTTATATAGACTTTATGCATTACTTTTAAAAGTTCTATCGAATCTTAAAGTGATGCAACAATAAACTGAAACACCCTGTATATGTCGCGAATAAGAACTTTGAACCCACCGTAAGACGAGACTTTTTGTTGACTTTATCAAAGGAATTAATTGCACCACAAACGCAAAGGCGAATTTACAACAGACACGTGCCACGTCATATTAAAACTAAATTTTGGAACATCAGAGAATTCCCAGCAGTGGAGGCTAATATACAAATGAAAGCGGGATCATCTGTAAAAGGACGTTGCTGCTTATGTGATCGGAAAGCTGACCGAAAGACCAGAACAGCTTGTTTCAAATGCAAAGGTTTGGTATGCAAGGATCATTATTATGTTATTTGCAAATCATGTTTCACAAAGGAAGATGACGAAGAAATTAGTTCTGAATGATGAGTTCCCTTTAGTCTTTATTATAATTGAAAACTATAATTTGGATTTGTTTATTATGTTAGAAAACGCAGTTTTATTATATTTTCTCTTGTTCTGTTCGATAAAGTTTAAAAAAAATGTTTTATTTGTTTTAAATATTGTGAGAGCAAGGCAAAAATTCCGAAATGAAGGAAGTGGGATCCAAAATACCCCAAGCGATAAGACTAGTAAAAAAGTGAGGCGCGAGTAGCGGAGTGTTAAATCGTATGTGACATACCACTACAGCTGACGAAATATTTTGTTTATTTTTCAAACACCTACGATTGGTAGGAATGGATGTAGTTATGTAGTTCGTATTAGTTATTAGTTAATTTAAGTTTATTAGCATGTATTAACATTAGTAGAGTAAACACATGTATGTCGCATACAACTGTGTATAATTTAATTTAAGTCAGCTTACATTGCTTAGGACTAGGTAGCTCACCGTTTATTCCAAAATTATTAAAGTAGCTCAACACACTGAGGTTGGCGACCACTGTTTTAGGGCCACCTATTAGACAGTTGCAAAACTAAACACACTAATTATTTACAAAGTAGATTTCTAAATTCATCTTTTTGAAAAATAAAGTAGTCGCGTAGTCAGGAGTACCAGAGCACTGCGGCTGCTCTGAGGAGCCCAAAGAAACTTCGTTAGTCCGATTTTGCAACTGCCTCTGGTTAGTAGAAATCGAAGTCGGCTCCTCAGATAGATTTTTCTAAATTCTCGCTGCCCTACGAAAAAAAGACCGCTCGTATCAGCCAGTTCGACACGGTTAGGATGGGAGAGCGAAATTAGGCTAATCTGTCTGTCAGCCACATCGTGCGCCTGCATCATAGAGGCGAGCTCTGAGAAGCATAGCTCGTTGACAGCGCAATAGAAGAGGGCTAGATTGTCGTTAGAGGAGAGTCATTGACCAGTCGGACAGTCTTCCTCTGAACAGCTTGGAGCATGTATAATTTTGTCGAGGCGGCAGCACTCCACACATGTGAGTAGTACTCGAAGCCATATCTTATCTGGGCGTTGTACATGGTAAGCATGTTATGTGTAGGGAAGTTCTTGCTAAGCAAATCTCAACTCCTACAGCAAAATCTCTGATCATCCATCGAAACCTAATGAGCGCTAGGGCGCTTTTTATTAGTCAAGATAGGTGGTTTGGAAGCATCAAACTGTATAGTCGAAATCACGAAAGATGACGATTACGTCATAATTTTAGCCTGTAGTAAAGACAAACCTCAGCGATTTGTGAATATTTTTAATGCAGTTTCAAATATGCTAGAGAGAGACAAACAGAATTTTATTGTCTAAACAAACTGTATTGCTAATTTTCATGTATTCGACAAAGATAGACGATGTTTTCATGTTACATGATCGATCATATTTGAATGATGAATAGTTAGGTTATGTTAAAGCAGATTAGGTTGTTTCGAATAATAGTTTGGTCCTTGGTG
Organism: Acanthoscelides obtectus; assembly: GCA_963669975.1. Classification (NCBI taxonomy): domain Eukaryota; kingdom Metazoa; phylum Arthropoda; class Insecta; order Coleoptera; family Chrysomelidae; genus Acanthoscelides; species Acanthoscelides obtectus. The sequence continues at coordinate 104,209,853 of CAVLJG010000003.1, read as the reverse complement.
TTAACGTTTTAAGGTGTATTCACTCATAATTGTTTTTTCTAAACAAAAACTCCCCACTAAACTTATCACTGATCAACAGCCAAAAAATATCCTAAATAAAATCAACAAAACATTACTATTTTTAATGTGCTAAAACCGGAATGAAACTTATTTTTTCAATATTAGTTCAAGTTTTAGAGATACGGTAATTATATGTGTCCCTGCTGTGACAGTGTTAATATACTGTAATTCACAAGAATGCACGTGGTACATTTTTATATTCGGCAAGGAAAGATGATGTAATCGGCATGATTGTGTTACGTTATACATACGTGTACATTATATTGTTTTATATTAGCCATTTTTTCCTCAGTTAGCTGAGAGCGTTCATGCAAGATGTCTCGAAAGTGTGTAAACAATCCAGATCAGTTTTGTTACGTGTGTGGCGATGTGACTTTTGCCTCTCAGAGACGGTCTATTACTCCACTAATAACAAAGGCATATCAGCTTTATTTCGGTTGTAAACTAGGTGATCAAGACAAACAGTGGGCACCCCACATCTGCTGTAATATAATGTGCTTCAAGTCTGAGGAGCTGGTTAAATGGCAAAAAACGGTCTATGCGCTTTGCTGTCCCAATGGTTTGGAGAGAGCCTAAAAATCATATTAATGATTGTTACTTTTCCTTGGTACCTTGTGTTGGACAAGCCACAAGTATGTCCAAGAAAAAAAAATCGGTTATTAACTAACCAAACATACCATCTGCGATGAGACCTGTGCCTCACAGTGACGAAAATCCTATTCCAAAACCCCCAGAATCCTACACTTGCGAATCAGAAAGCGAATCAGATCATGGCGATCTGCCATCAACGTCAAGAGATCCTGATTTTATACCGAGCACGTCATGCCACCAACCGCACAAAATAACACAGTCAGAATTAAATGATCTTGTAAGAGATTTAGAACTTCCAAAATGTAAGTCAGAGTTACTTGGATCAAGACTGCAGCAGTGGAACTTGTTAGAAGACTATGTTTCGGTATGTGTTTTTCGTAAACGCCACAAACACTTAGAACCATTTTTCAATATGGAGAATAACTTGGTTTTCTGCAGTAACATTAACGGCTTACTGGCGGCTTTAAATATAAACTATAACCCAGAAGAATGGAGATTGCTTATAGACAGTTCAACATTGAGTTTAAAGGCAGTGTTATTGCATATTGGAAATATTTTACCATCTCTTCCTGTAAGGTATGCAGTTCACATGAAAGAATCATATGACAATATGAAGTACCTATTGACATGCATAAAATACGATGAGCACCAATGGCATATTTGTGGCGATTTGAAAGTTGTTGCACTTTTACTTGGGCTGCAGCTAGGCTACACAAAGTTTTGCTGTTTTTTGTGTGAATGGGACAGTCGGGCAAAGGCACTTCATTACACCAGACAAAACTGGCCTGTTCGTCAATTCCTAGAGCCAGGTCAAAAAAATGTACAGCATATGCCATTAGTAGATTCGAAAAAAATTTAATTACCACCACTGCATATCAAGTTGGGCCTAATGAAAAACTTTGTCAAGGCATTAGATAGAGATGGGTCAGCTTTTCAATATCTGCGTCAGAAATTTCCAAGACTAAGAGAGGCAAAGGTTAAAGAAGGTATTTTTGTTGGGCCACAGATTCGAACTATTTTGAAAGATACACAGTTTGAAAACACTTTACAGGTATTGAAAAAACTGCTTGGAATGATTTCCGTCTGGTGGTCACTAATTTCTTGGGAAATGGAAAAGCTGACAACTATAGAACCCTTGTCAAAAATATGCTGTCATCGTATCAAAAGATGGGCTGTAATATTTCTCTTAAGATACATTTCCTACACTCACACCTGGACTTTTTTCCTGACAATTGCGGAGCCGTAAGTGATGAGCACGGTGAACGTTTTCATCAGGATATTTCAACAATGGAAAAAAGGTACCAGGGAAAGTGGAATCCTTCCATGCTTGCAGACTACTGTTGGACTCTTGGTAGAGATGCTCCAGAAACGATAAAAGAACAGCAAAAAGACAGCGCATATAGTGATTCTTATAAGTATATGAATCTTGTTATTTTTTTAATATATCCTTAAATATAAAAAGTTTTTTTTCTAAACCGCAACTAATTTTTTTATTTCATTGTCATTTTTGGATTCAGCGCCCCAAAATTAACAATGAAGTGCACTTTTCCCACAAACCATGAAATAAAATAAAAATAAATATAATCAGTGAAATAACCTAACTTCGCAACATCATAATATAAGTTCATGAGATTGTGATTTTATCATCAACGTACGTTCATTTATTACTTCAGTACAATTTATGGTATGACTTAATATACTAAGTGACATATAAATCCGAACACCCAGTTTAAATTGTTTTATTTTAATAAAAGTTGGTCAATGTATTTACCTTACTGTAAATAACAAATGAAAAAATTTTCAGCCTTATCAGTTGGACATTCCGGTTTTTATACTGCTTTTTTTTAATTCACTAACCCTCTAAAAATGAATATTTTAGCCGCAGTAAAGAATCAACGTTGGCGGATTTTGGTTCTTGACATCCTTTACGATCGGTTACGATGCCTAGAGTACGGAGACCTGTACGATTTCGTCAACTTAGTGAGTTTGATAGGGGCCGCATAGTGGGACTTCGGGAAGCTGGACTTTCTTTTCGGGCAATTGCAGTTAGAGTGCAAAGAAGTGTAGACACTGTGGTTAGGTGTTGTCAGGCATGTCATCGAGAAGGCCGTACGCAAAGAGCAAGGGGCACTGCCCGCCGCCGTAGAACAACAGACCGTGAAGATCGCCGCCTAAGAATATTGGCCTTAAGGGACCCTTTCTCCACTACCAGGTCCATTGCAAATGATTGGTTTGCAGAACACGGAAGACCTATGGGCATGCGAAGTGTTTACCGACGAATGAGAAGTTTTGGTTTGTTTTCACACCGGCCACACTGGGTCCTCCCTTTAACTCGAGAACACCGACGTAATCGCCTTGAGTGGTGCAGACAACGGTCACTCTGGGATCAGGAATGGAAAAGTATTGTCTTTAGTGACCAGTCTCGATTTTGTTTAGGCATGCACGTTGGTCGTGCCAGGGTTAGAAGGCGACGTGGTGAAAGGAGGAATCCACAGTTTTTTGTTGAAAGACACGTTCATCACACTGTTGGAGTTATGGTTTGGGGTGCTATAGCTTATGGTTCCAGGTCACCTTTAATCTTCATCAGAGGTAACATGAACGCGCAGCGTTATATCCACTGACCTGATCAGAAGCATGCCTAGGCGCGTTGGAGAATGCGTAGCACATCAGGATGCATCCACACATTTTTAAAGGCCAAAGGGTTTTAAAGCAGTGCAATCATTTTGACATTTTTATCATTTACTTATTATGCTTCATTAAGTACTTATACAAAATTTTATTAAAATAAAACCATTTAAACTGGGTGTTCGGATTTATATGTCACTTAGTATATTCATCTTTCGTGATTTTGACTGTTCGTGATTGTTGAGTCTCCAAGCAGTGATAAGCTCCAAGACTCTCGTTAGGCTATGGTTACTATAGATGCAAATTCTGACAAAATTTTGTTCGGATGAGTTCTGACTAATGTGTCCAGAAGAACTACAGCCTGTTTTACAATGAGCTTGCTCAAACTGACAGCGACCAGCTCCCTAACTTGACCCGAACAAAAATTAAGTATAGGGCTACCTTTATGAAAGGCACTGTATATAAGTGTGTATGAGTATAATGATGTTTTTTTCAGATCGCACAAGAACGACATGCATGCCAATGTTAAAATCATTCAATTGAAAAGAAAACTGATATTTTTCTTAATGGTGAGCCTTAATATTTCAATATTTTGAAGTATTTAGTGCTGGCCTATTACCACAAAACATTGAGGCAAATCGCCAAGTCGTTGAAAAGCAGAGCTTTTTACCTGCAGTACCTATTGGGATAAAGAATCTACTTACTTTCTACCTTTTTTAAACATATCCGTTGACCATTTCCACAGATAGGGGTTGTCTTATTTCCTGAAAAACCACAGCAAAACTTCAAATCGGAGTTACCCAATAATAGAATTTTTATTTTCCTTGCATGAAAGATTGATCATTATACTACACCGTCTCTTCCCCGAGACTTCGTACGCTTGCAAATGTTACATAATCATTGTTTTTTTTTAAATAATGCTAGAACTTCCGATCGCGTTCTGTAACATAGAAGGTATTCGTAAAAATCGGCGTACCCTGGCTACGCTTTTCATATCAATCAATGTGGTAACACTTTTAGCACGAAGTTAAACTAAGCAATATAATGAGCTACCGAAAAATTCCCAAGACAGTTTGAATTTATTTTGTATGAATTTCGATCGTTGGAACTCGCAATGACCTTGACCCTGAGGTGCTTCGGTCAAACCGAACCTGGATTCGGGCTCGGCGAACCTGAAAACATAAAATTGCTCTGTTCAAATTTGGTTGCATTAATTTTGCAGTTCTGACCTTGGAATGGTCCTTTCACTGAGGTCATGCGGTCAAACCGATTTAGCTACCTCAAACACCCCTAAGTTACCGTGGTTTCAGTTGGGTTTGTATGAATTTCGTTCCAACTTTGGTTACAGTTAATATTGCAGATTTGATCATGAAATGACCGTGAGATGATAGGATCAAGCTGACCCCAGGTGGTAGGGTCCAAGTGTTTTGACTTTTTTTGTTAGTGTGCCTGTGTATTGATCCACAGTTGCTGTACACCCTGCCTAAAACGGACATTTCTCTCAAAAAAGTAGCAATTAGAAATTTGCAAAAAGCGTTGAGTATTAATTCAATAAAAAATGTTGATCAGACGCATGCGCTGTAACAAAACAGCTGATTCTTCCTGCAGTCTTTTTGAAACTGTCAGGGTCTTGTACCAAATTCAATAAGTTGGATTCTTCATACAAGTTTTTCTGCAATTTTGGTGGAATCACAAGTTGCCAATGCATGCCGGTGTCCCTAGGTCCGTACGGTAGTTTTTCTTTTTTTATACCGAAGCAACCGCGCAGGCAGAAGCCTAAATGCCAGGACACCGCGGCTGCTATGACGATCCCAAAAAAATTTGTTAATACAATTTTTGAACTGCGTAAGGTTTGTAGAACTGGGAAAAGCTTCCTCTTGAAGATTGTTCCACAGTCGTGCGACACACCCGGGATAAAGGAGCGGTCGTATCGGCCGATTCTAAATGGATGAAGTTCCACACGGTTAGGATGGTACGCGAAAGTCAGGCGGGTCTGTCTGGCAGGTACATCGCGCGGCGGCATCATGGAAGAGACCTCTGAGGAGCAAAGCCCAATGGTGTAGCGGTAGAAGAGCTAGATCGTCGACGACTCGCCGGTGCGAAAGGGTTCTGAGACTCTCTGTTAGGGAAAAGTCATCGATCAGTCGGACCGCCCTCCTCTGCACAGCATCGAGCATAAATAATGTAGTAAAATACAGTACTCCGTCTTGAAAGCTTTAACCTGTTCAAGGTTGTTGCGTTCCCAAGCAGCGATAACCTCCAGGTCTCTCGTCGGAGACAAACTCGTCGCTAGTCTTCTTTTTTACAGCTCAGCGGCAGAGATCGTATTGTCACTTTGCATTCTTGCATGAAGAGTGCTGTCATTAGCGAAGCTGTGGATTGGGTTAATCGTGCAGGAAAGGAGGTCGTTGATCCGTAAGAGGAACAGTGTTGGAGCCAAGACTGATCCCTGGGGAACACCCGCGTTGACGTTGTGGGATGAAGACGAGAAACCGTCAATTACGACGGATATCTTGCGGTCAGAGATAAAGTCAGCCACCCATCTGCAAAGATTTTCTGGGAGGCCATAGGATGGAAGTTTACTTAAGAGGGCAGCGTGCCACGGCTGATCGAACGTTATCGTGATGTCAAGAGCAACGACATGATCCTCACCATAAGACTGGACGAGTTCCCACAATTGCGTGACGTAAGCTAAGAGGTCCCCGATGGATCGCTGGTGCCGGAAAGCATTCTGCTTGTCGCTATTAACTGAGCTATTCCCCAATGCGCGTACAATCACTTGAGCGGGAAGAAGTTGTATACTGGATACAACAACTTCCGGAACAAGCATTTGCCACGACCACGCTCAGTAGGGTATAAATGTTTGTGTGGTTATATTTATTTGTTCACATATTACTAGGGAGTCCCAGCCTATGAGGGCAACAAATTTTTGTTCTTTATAGATTCTGTGCAGTCCTTTAGCTTTTCGGTACGAAATCTTTGAATGGAGGACTTGGTTACCGGAAACTCGCCAGTGTTATGTCCAAGTGCCTCAATGATTGCTCCAATAAGTAAAACAGCATTTCTCGTACTTAACTGATACCTATCTAATACTGCCACTAATTTTGGAGCTATGAAACTTTTTCTCATTTGAGTTTGATTAATATAAGACTATGTGCTTTGAGTTTGGATGGGCAGTTTCTTGTAAATCTATGTCGGAATCTGAAGATAAATTTTCTTGCACTGGCGCACCTCTTTTGTTCTTCGGTGATCCTAAGCCGTGTATTGTCTTCCTTTATGGCTAATTTCTTGTCCACCCCCTTTCATTTTTTTGGGACACCTTAATATATACGTTTTATTGTGTTTTGATGTTGAATGGTCTGCGATTGAAACTAGTGTTTGGGTGTTCAAATCATGCGTTTTGAAGGATGAAAAACCAGAATGAAAATTATAGGTTAGGACTGTGGCAGGGTATATATTTCATACGCTTAGGTGGGTTAAACACGTTTGTTTGAATTGAGGAAACAAGGCCGTCTTGCAACTGCAAGTGATTGGAAGCAATTCTCTTGCAGACAAAACAATGCCATTTTGCAACTGTAAGGGCATGCATGCAATGGTCTTGCGCACTGTAAAACAGTTCTTAGTAGGAATAGAACTAGTTACCGAAGCCAATACTCACTGGGCATGAAGAACTGTACACATTTACACATTTCCAAAGTATAGTTTGTATGACATTCCAGTCGACAGTTGCTAGGTGTGTATTGCTTGAAGTACGTCAGGTATTTTTCGTTGGTGAAATAGCATTGTCTTGTATCAGGGTGGTACTTTCTCACTTTTTGAGAGGTCTTCATCATTTTTGGCTGCACTGCAGCCATTACGGAATCTCCGAATGATACTTGGAAGAACTGTTTGTTCAGCTGAGGCAAGACGTGAGGTGCATGCAGGGCAACCTGTAGTAGAACCAGTATCAATATTATTTACTAGATTAAACCCTCTAACGCGACGCAACATTCACACATCTTGGCGATTCTTCGAATGAGAAGTGTGAATGTGACGAAGAAGTAAAAGGACGAATATGCCGAGCAACGACATGATTTTTAAGACTGAAAAACTGACTTCTTTGCCACTGACCACCAGAATACGTGTGATAATGTTACATGATATTGAAACCTGGTCACTCAAAGCAAAACTATGAACAGGATTAAGGCATATCACAAATGAAGAAGTGTTAAGAAGATGTGGCGTAGGACAGCTGCTGGTAAGCTTACTACTTGGGATATACACGGTGTACGAAAAATAGACGGAGATACTTTTGAGGGTGAAAAAAAATTCTACATGAACATGAGTCCGGAAATGCAGTTTTCAAGATACAGGGTGATGAATTATAAAAAAAATAGCTTGAAAATATTTACTTGCTTCTATTGAAATTTGGCAGTATTATTTGTTGTATTAAGAGGCTAATTTAGGTTTAAATAGATTAAGATTGTTAGGGCCAGGGGCGCCTCAGCAAATATTATTGGCAAGAAAATGTACGTCGCTACCGTCTTGTGTAACTATAATGTTTGTTGTTTGATTGAGCGTTTAAAAATACAGCTTCTGCGCCTCTTGTATTTTTTTCGTATCTCACATCGATTTCGAGAAAAAAAATAAAAAACCTGTTTATTGCATGACGCTGGACAAAATTGGTTCATTAATTTTTGATAAAATAATATCACAAGTGCCTTGGAAAACAAAAAAACAAAGAAAATTCTAAGAAAGGGCGTCATTGCAACTTTTTCAATAGGTACCATACAAAAAAGTTCCTTCTCATTCGACGAAACGATTTTATTTTTTAATTATTCTATTATATCTATGGGAGTGGTCTTTGAATTGGACCACCCCTATTGACCCAATTTTCACCAAAGGTGTTGTTCAGATGAGTTCTAATAGGTATCCTAAAATGAGGAGCTCTATCGTGCATGGAGGTTATTTGGTTACGTACATTTAGAGGAACTTCTTCTAGCAATAGATACGAGTAATTTTTGTTGATGAAGCTTTAAGATTCGTTGTTTAATCTTAAAGACAAAAGGAAAAGAGCAATTAAATTGTCACCATCCGCACAGTTGATGAAAACTGTTCCTGGTGGCGACATTGTACGTAAGCATGAGGATTTTCGTCACTCCATACATGAGTGTTATGGTAATTAACAATACGATTCTCCTTCGTTCGTAAAAAGTATGGTTTTATTAAGATTCCTATTGTTATCAACCGTTTGGTAATACTATTGGCAAAACTGTAAACGAGGTAGAAAATCTCTTGGCATTGATGCTTGCACAAGTTGGACAGGATAGGGATACAAAAGTTGCTCGGTGAGGACCGACCACATAGTGCTGTTGGAATGATTACCCCCTAATCTAAACTGAATCCAAATTCAAGATGAGATGTAAATAATAACAGTTAGCGCGTGATCTCTCGGTAACAGGTGGGGACAACGCCTCTTATTGGTCAATTCGCCATTAAATTTCAAGCGGCCGCCTGGCGGAATAATGCGCGGGGCAGGGGCAGTGCAGGCAGAGTTGCACTCAGGCCACCGTCCGTCGCGTGTATCACTGCGTGCTCGTGTTTTCGTATTCACCTTGTTGCTGTTGTTGTTGTTAAGTGTATTTGAGTTATTTGTTAAGTTTCTGTTTCTGTTAAATACTGTCATCTTTGTATTACAACACGTTGGTGGTAGTCCATCGTTCGGAGGTAGCCCTGAATGCGGCCCTGTACGCCGTCTTTGCTTTTGGCAATCACGCATCCATTCTATCTTGGGTGTAAATACACTATAGTTGCTATTCATAGTCCTGGTGCTGAAACCAGGATTTTGTTCCGCTGCACGTAGAACTGCCTCGTCAAGCTCGTTCTTACGCACCTCGGCCGGCCCCTGTCATTGGTCGGAATCGCAAAACATCCTGAATAACATTACTGTCAAAAACATCACGAAAAAGAGATAATAAAGTTTGGCCGTAATCTACGGTCTACGCTCTTAAGGGTTTTACTATTACGTATGTTTCGAAGAAAGAGATTAAACTAAAACAGTGATCATCGCGTGATCATTGCGTGATCAGCACACTGACATATTTCAAGAGAGGAGGCATAACTGTTATTGGGCAGAATAGGTCGAGCCGTTACACAGAACCAATGGCAAACCGGAGGGTGGAGTGGGAGACCGTGCATGCAGCTTGGCCCGGTGGCCCGCCGTTAATGCTATATACAGGGTTATAGCCCTTTGGAAGTTTGAGTACCGCCCTGTCTCAATAATAATATTATGTGCTCGTGTTTGGCGACAACGGATATAATTCGCCTTATCGGTTCATCGCATCGGAAACAAAAAAGCGAAAGAATTCGGAACGATGTTTTTACAATTATTTCATTCAGTTGTATACAGTCAGTGTCAGTCGGTAGTGGATAGTGGTGTATGTTGCGTGGCTCAATCGAGTGCAACCAACCCCTCGTGCCTTTGTTAATGTAGTACAACGGGTTCGTGAATCATTTGACTTAAGACCTCACATATGGACGGCATGCCGGTGCTCCAACACCTCACGATCAAATACAGGTCCGCACTGAAATACTTGTCGGGAGGATACTTTATACAACAAGGTAAACATTTTTTTTTATTTTTTTTTATTTTTACACACATATTTTGATTTATCTTCCTTCTACAATCATTATCTGAAAATTAATGACTCAACTTCAAAGTCACCCTGTATATTGATACAGTACAGAGTTGGCATCAGATTTATATTGGTATTACTTTGTGCTTATTAGATTTGTCAGTTTAATTTCGTAGAACTCAAAATGTCTGATACGGATACATCTGATGAAGTTGTTGATATTAGCTGCACACCGCCTAAAAAAAAGCTAAAAGGCTTCATGTTAGCGTTAGCGAAAAACAAATGATTCTCAACATACACGAAATGCAAGGAAAGAGTCACTCAAGTGTTCAGCACATTGTTTGCAAAGTAGCACGTATTTCGGGCGTTAATCGTGCAAGTGTTTACCGAATTGTTCGGAAGTGCAGATCCAACCATTCACTGGTCGACCCAGTAAAATATACGAGGTTAATGAATTGCCAAGTTTTGAGAGATCTACCTTCCATGAATTATTAAAAGAAATAGGGTTTCAATACAAAAAGCGAGGAAGAAACAGTATTTTATTGGAAAAAGATGAAATAGTTATCTGGAGAACGGACTATCTATGACAAATCATAAAATTTCGTGCAGAAGGTAGGAAAATATACTACCCAGATGGAACATGGGTCAACGCTGGGCATACACAGGCGAAGGTTTAAATGGATTCTTCCATAAAATCTTCAAAGCAAGCGTTCTTGAATGGACTATCCACTGGATAAAAAAATCCCTCAGGTAATATTTCAAAACACGTACGTACGTATTTCTGGTATGACTGCGCTGACACCTACATATTTTAATACTTGTAAGACGAGGAATTTCAACTAAAATTATGTTTTATATTTGTTTTTGTACATACTTAAACCATATCGAGACAAGAAATCAAGTAATCATTTTGTTGGGTTTTTAATGCTTTCAATTGGAGCGGATTATAGGTGTCCAAAATGAATTATTTTTAGCAAAAGGGAAGCGGTTGATAATTTGCCACATCGGTAATGAGGATGGACTTGTATCCGATGCTTTATAGGCATTTGAATCCAAAAGAAACGGGAGACTAGCACGAAGAAATGGATGAAGCCTCGTTGGAAAATTGGATATCAAATTCTTTATCGAAGCATGAAGATAATTCGGTTATAGTATTAGATAATGTTTCATACCACATGAGAAAATTAAAGAAAAATTTGTCAACAAAAAAAGGATGGCTTGAAAATAAAAGGATTGATTATGATGATTCAACGGTTAAGGCAGAATTGTTACAAATTGTCAAGATTGTCAGGAGAAAAATAAATATAACCTGAACATAATTGATGAAATGTCCAAAAAACAAAACAAAACTGTTTTATGACTGCCTCCTTACCATTGTGAGCTCAATCCGATTGAGCTCCTTTGGGCAGACATACAAAATATGTTGCAGCAGAAAATAAAAGTTTTAAATTTTTTACGATGCTATACAAAGAATAACACCGAATAAGTGAGAAAATGTATTCAGCATGTAAAAGAAAAGTTCGAACCTAAAATGTAGGAATTAGACGTAAGATTTTGCGTTAATCGAACAAATGGGGACAATTTTGAACAGTGTTTGTAAAAACGGTATCCATTTAACTTGATAATTTTCAATGATGTGAACTAATTATCTTCTTATGCAACTTTTATATAAGTAGGTGATTTTTTGGTATATCAACTCCTTTGACGAATCCTACAAACTGCTAAAATAAATTACTCAACTGTATAGATTGAGCAGCGACTCCCTACGCCAATGGAAAAAGTTATATGAGGAGGCAGCAAAGAACATACAACGCTGTTTTCGAGGATACGTCTAGAGACGAAGATAAATTAAAAATACTTACGCTGAATCCTTGCAAGCTTTTTAAGCACATGTAATCCAACTCGCTAGCTGGTTGTTTGAACGTAATTTGCAGTCCATTCCCATATCCAGCCAGGTATGCGTTATTCGGATAAGTTTTGAATGCATTAGTTACATTAGTATATCCTTTATCAATGTCCCAGTGCAGTGATTTTGTAGTTACATGATAGTTTTTAAAATGGATCCTGTGGAAGCAATCAATGTTAGGGTCAATGCTGATGCTGAGTATTTTTGATCTACGTCTGCTAGTCGTTACAAATTCTGCAGTGATTTTCAGGAAACAAAAGAGAACGAACGATGACACATACCTTAAGGGGAACCGGTTTCGGTGAATTTTCTGTATAATCTAGGAATATGTCGAAAATGAGGTATTATTTCTTTTTTAAGTTATACGACATTTACAGGGTAGCCAAATAAGAATGCGAGGTACTGTATTAGGAACCTACTCGTCGTAGACGCTTGCCGCAAAAAAGTTCTGACTAACACGGCCAAGAAAAAAACCTGGAAAATATTCTCAACTTTCGGAAGTGGCCGCTAGGGGGCGCAGCTGCAATTTTGAAACTAAAAAGTGATGTTTCTGTGATTCTGCTATAGTTACCTAAGGGACCGTTCAAGTATTACGTAAGCAGACTTATTACTATTATTTTCCCCCCATCCCCCTTGTTGCTGACAAGGGGGTAAGCAAAGCTCTTACCCCCTCCCCCCATGCTTACGTAAACATTTGTCAATTAATGTATTGTTTTTTTTAATATTATAATTATAACGTTATTATTATAATTTGAAAAATAAGAAAATAGATTTAGGATAGAGATTATATTTTACTGATACGGTATTCAACATAGAGTAAAGGACAAAAATATTATATCTTACTAACATAACAAACTTATTTTAAATTTTTGGTACATATATTAAATTCAAATTAACAGTCTTCAGTCCATGAAACCCGAATCCATGGTTCTAAGTTTTCGATGACATTGGATTGCTTCGATTGCTGCTCAGGGTTGTGAGTTTCGAGCCAATCAACATCATGGTGCTCTAAACTTTGAATAATGCACATCAGTTCATTAGCACGACGAGCAGTGACTCTTACAGGTCTAACTTTCCTATCAGTGTGCGTTTTTATGGATATTTTCGATGTGACGATTTAGCTTGACGGAAGCGGGATAAAGACCACACGTTTTGCATGTTCGACTTGATAGCCTCAATTTTACCGTCGGACAAAAATAATCGTAGGGCATTTGCAGAAAATCTTTGAGTGAAGCACTTAAGTGTAGAGCTAAATTGACTAGAAGATTAAGAAATTGCCCTCCTTCATCCAAAACAAAGTCATCAACTGTTTGGTGAACTTTTACAGGTGGTGGAAGAAACCGATTGTCTAGTAATCTAAATAGGCCACTTCTTGGACGACAGCATTCTGTATTTCTACATTTTACAATTTGAAGCAAGTATCGGCTCTGACGCACATGTTCTGAATACCATTTAATGTTTTGCATTAACATTATAGCCATCCACTTCCATTAAACTCCATACTTTAGCTAATACATTTCCTGCAAATTCAGAATTAGATCTTTCTAAATGTTCATCAATTGTAACGCCACGTTCATCCAAAATGGTCATGGGGCAATATTAAACCAGCCAGTTCCCCACTAGGAGGAGCCATTCTGCGCTCTACTCTGTTATAATCATTTCTTCCAGGAGCATTGGTAGCTAAAAACAATGCATCGTGATCATGTAGCTTAAAGTGTTGTATACCAAACCCTATGTCCTACTCCGACTGATGTCAAATCCTATTTTACGTAATTCTTGTGTGAGTGCATCAAGAGTTTTTACGCTGCGAATTGATTCCGTTCGTCTTCTATCATCTGCTGCACTCCCAAATAATGCTATATCCGCGGTTGTTTTCAATAGTGAATGTTGATTGCTTTCAAGATTAGGACGTCCCACTGAATCCCTCAGAGATAGTCTTTTTTTTATTTCTGGATTTTCATCACAAATATCTTCTTTCTTTTCATACCATCCCTGTATCTCTTCTGGGCAACTGCGTTTTGAACCTTCCTGTTTAAAGACTGTTTTGGTGTTTTTCCACGCGCAACTTAATGATCTGTTTATCAACTTCAGCACGGCTTGGCATAGTATCTCTGGCAGAATACAAAGCATTGAGATTTTTTTCGAGTAGAGCAATCTTATTTTTCATAGCTTCCTGAGAAGGTTTTGCTCCCTGTTTATCTGTATTTTCATTAATTTCGCATTGCTGTTGCGATTCATTACCGGGTTTTATTTTAACTTCTTCCTCTTTTTTAATAATATTTGAAGTTGACTGTATAATTTACCTGCAGGTTTACAGGTTGCCTAAAAATAAAAAACTTTCTGCTCAAGATTCTCTTAAATACAAAACCCTATGGCTTTAAATCTAATATGTTTAAACGAGCAATTCGTTCCGGTCACAAAATACAGGGTGTTAGTTTTCTGTATATATGTATAAAACTAACATCCTGTACTTTTTGACCCATTGACGGAATCAATCATAAGAAATAAATCAATAATATAATGAATATTACCTCTATACTTTGAGATAGGCCATAATATTTTCTAATCAGTAAAGAGCAACTTTTTGGCGATTTCTAATATTTCCAGTACTCATAGGTACCTAAGATGATTTCGTCACTCACCTTAGAAAAAAAATTTAGTAGATTGGATTTATTCTTAGTCGCCTCTGGCAATTCTTCTTCGATTCTCTTAGATACAATAATATCTAGTTCCTTGTCCGATTTTGCTTGTAATTTGTAATTTCGCCACACTCTGTTAACTAACTTTTGTACATTTAGTACTTTCGTACTTGTATGGGATTTTTTAAAACTTTCAAACAATTTTTGATATAACTTGGATTTGTCTACGCGAAACGACATCTTATTTATGCATTAAACATTGGCTAATGGAATCAATGGTAACACAAATGTTAACTTGCTTTACTATGCTTGCAATACGTCTACTCGCTTTAGTATTCAAACGAAACAATACACTGACAGAGGAAATTTAGACAAGTGAACACCGCACGGGAATTCCCCTACTCGGTTCTAAAGCGAGTAGGAGAATTACCGCGCGCTGTTCACTAAACGTATGCATTATTTGCAAGCAAAGACAATGTGAGGGTTGCTATTCGTGTAAAAAAGTAAATAACTACCGGTGACGTAATCATCATCTAGACTCCCCTACCCCCAATGTCATCGAAAATAAGCAAAGCAAAGAACCCCCTGCCCACCATAGTGCTCACGTTATACTTGAACGGCCCCTAATAAAAAATATCTGATCTTTAAAGTCCAGGATAATGTGAACTTTTTTGTTCGACAATGTTTGCTGTATCTCTAAAAATAAAGTGGTGGTGGGTATTCAAAGGTTTCCGTAGAGAACACCCTGTATCTTGAGGAACGGTTGAGCTGACTTTAATAAACTTGAGCTAGTTGAAAAGCTATTTGTGGGCTACAAACGTTATAACATTTCAGGTTTTGTTAGTTCCACATTTGGCCGCTAGAATGATTTTTTCGACATTCCCACAGAAGTAGTTAATTTTCTCAGATAATTAAATGCATTGGTATGATGCTTAATTTATCTTTTATTATTTTTGTATTGATTTTCCTTATCACTTACACTTTGTCACGAAATATTTCGGTCCTGTCCAGCATATTGAAGGTGTAACAGACACTTTCATCGAGAATTATTGGACGGAATATTCTTTGACATGACGTATCTGCCTCAACCAGAAATTGACAAGCATCGGTATACTCGCTAATATTAAGCTTCATCTACAATCAAAGATTATTTGGGTGGGCTATAAGCATAAGGTGATCATTGCATTCAGGGAACGAAGGCAATCATTTCTAGTGTTCACTTACTCAAATAGTTGGCAATATACACCTTAGGAAAAACCATTGTTATACATGGGAAATCATTTCTTGGCAACAGCGCATCGGCTCGTCTACTTTCATCGCTATTCGTACATATTTCCTACCGTTAACCGCAGACCTGTATCACGAGTGAGAATAATAGGCAGATACGCTGCGTTGCCAATTTGAGTAGAGCTTCCCGAATTGTGGGGAATTTAGAGTTAAGTGTTGATTCATTCAAGCTTTTAATCAGCATGGCCTAGACGTTAGAACTTCATAAAGATAACATTGAAGCTGAATGCTGCTGGAGTATAGCGTTTCGAATATTCAAAGCGGAGCGGGACACTATACTCGTTCAATGCGTCATCAAGCCACAGTCTTTTCAACAAAGAAATTATTTTACGAAAATGCGTTATATTTTCACGATTTTGTCGTCACCAAATCTCTGTTTCTCAAAATGTACGTCTATTGTAGAATTTTCAGCAAACTAAGCAAGAAACGTGATCTAGTATTTACTCAACATTACGGATTTCTCGAAATGCATTAAAAAATGTGACCTAGATACCCAAATGCCCCAAGCTCTTTAAATATAACACCTTAAACCAGGGTTACCAGGTGCTCAGTCACGTTGATTGTCATGTTGTACTGCGCAAGTCAGCAAACAATCTGGCGTAATAAACGTTAGGAATCATCAGGTATTGCCGGATTCCCGAATACCGGGCACCATAGTAACCGTTATAGTTGTCCTTCAAAGTTGTCAAATCGCCTCTATGGCGCAAATTCGCCACACCAGGTAACTGTGCTATAAACAAACCCTGTTTATCACTACTATTTGATAGTCATATGGTAGTTGTAGCCCTATCTAGCGGTCCATGATTTTTCTCAATACTGTTGTATCTCTACTGACAACAAGAATAGGGATTACAAAGTCATTTATACAACAATATACAAACATGAAAAATATGATTTGAACCATGAAACATTAATACAATTTTAGTAGTTTGAACTTTTTTCATTTTTGGAATACTCTTATGTGGAATCCGCAGCTATTTTTCCCGAAATTTGGGTAGACTTAGATTTCTTAGAAATATGACATATTGGTATCGGCAACTCTGCGAATGGGAGAAACAAATCGCATTTGTTGAGCGCATCCGTCTAAGCGGTAAGCGCCAGCGCCTGTTCTGCCATCTCTCTCTTTTATCACTCTTCTACTTTACCCCGTTGTCCGTCACACTCCGACGCTGCCAGATAAGATCGTACAATCGAGTGTCTTTCACGCACCTACATACTTGTGTATATTTCCATCTCTCTTCCTCATCATAATGTAGCGCTATAATCCCAGCCTTTGAACATGCTACTTAAATACTTTTATGGACAATTATCCACACCACATCTGACTCATGTATTTATAGGGATGAGAGAGTCTTACCTACCTGGTCAATTTTTTCATAAAAGTCATCGGCGTTAAAGGTATCGTTTAGTCGAAAATATTTTTGTCCGTAGTGACATACTAGAGACAAGTATTGTCCATAAAGCTGTCTAAAATCGGAACAATATGTAGATGTTAAAAAACACGATTCAGAGCTGTATTTACTCCAGGAAAATTCGTATTACTTGACTCAGTAAGTCTATCGGAAGAGTCACCAAGACGAGGTTGACACGAGCCTAATCCAAAGAAAACGCCAAATAAATGTCGAACTATATTTTCAGCCTAGTTAAAATACGTTTTCGGGAAGGTCAAGAGCTTTCAAAAACCTTATCAGTAGCGGGATTAAAAAGCAAAATACGAGAGTATTCAGAATTCCTAAAACGGTGTTAATATCTTGGAAACTGGTTCACAAAATTTTTAACAGGGGGATAATAAATGATTAGACGATATTATCGGCATTGCTGCTGTCTCGGAAACAGCTCTACATTCACAAATTCGAATGCTATCGTATATTGTTTATTGTCCTATAAAATCCAAATATCTGGTCTTTCAAGTCTACCTATGAACATATGGTATCACAGTTGAGAGTCTTAGATGCTCAGATGCATTGGACAGTACTAAGTCATTATCTGTAACATGTTATCCAGAAACATAACGTGATCATTCCTCATTAGGTGTTAATAACTGAGTTCCTGCCAATCTGCCTCCTTTTTGTTCGAAAATAATCCAACTTCTTACATTAAAGTGTAATGGCATCTTTTCAATTAGCGTATCTTAACCCTACATTGCCAAGCTAGATAAAAAAGAATGTGAAAAAAAGTCTAGCAGATATCTGAAAGTTTTATATGGAAGGGGGTATTTCTGATGACAAATACATAAAAAGGTACAGCCAGATACGCGTTGTTTTTTTATAAACTATGGGTAATGCCCAAAACTCAGCATGAAAAGAGCTTCAATATTGTTTCATAAGAATTAAAATCGATAGACAACTAAGCTAAATACGGGGCTTTCTAGCAATATTGAATATGTGTTAATAACTATTGTAGTAACAATTGTAAATTGCTAAAAATCTGAAAGAATGGAGCATCATTGGGGCCAATATGTGTGCTAAATTTCACCCGGATCGGTTCAACAGTTTATGTAAAAAGCTAATTGTTTATCCCAGAGACGAATTATTTCTTCTTGTCCAAGATATGGTCCTTGAGCATAAATTCAAATAAACGTAAATATTCTTTTCCATATCAAATGTCTGTAATACAGGGTGTTTCAGTTTATTGTTGCATAACTTTAAGATTCGATAGAACCTTTAAAATTAATCTATAAAGTCTATATAAACATGGGTCGAAAAATGCGTGGCTTCCGAAATACAGGGTGTTTAAATTTACTTTCTAAAATAGTTCTTTTTTCAATATTTCGAGCAATATTTGATGTATAACGGTATACTGTACCTGTAGTGTATTAAAATGACCGAAAATTTTTTCTTAGTGCAATTTTTTGCTTTTTGAATGAAAAACTGATTCTTCGCACTTTTCAACAAAAAGCTCTCCTGTGAGTTTTCGCTTTAGTTAGCCGTTTTTGAGATATTTCGATTTTTAGGGTTCGATACATTTTTAATTATTTATGGGAAAATAATATTTTTTTTTTGCATTTTCGATTTGGGCATTACAAGTAATTAAGATGATCGTTTAGATTATGTTTTTAAACACAGCAATAATTCCTAACTCCAAATAAACACAAAAAACAGAATATTAATTTGTTTAATTTTCCAATATTATTTTTAACAAAATTAAATTAATTATTTACGATTAAAATGCTATTGGATAGTTAGGACAAACGTACAAAATCTAAAGTAGTTGCTCGAAATGTAAACCCAATTGTTCAATACACAATTCACATCTACGAATGATCGAACGTGGTATAGCATTATTCAAATAAGGCCTTATTTCATCACATGCATTCCTGATTCTGTCTATTAGCGTATCTCTTGTGGTTACCTGAGTCTGGTACACTTTTTCTTCTAGAAATCCCCACACAAAGAAATCTAATGGATTTAGGTCAGGAGATCGTGGAGGCCAGGCGACTGGTGCTCCTCGGCCGAACCGTCTTTCTGGCTAATTTTTGTCCAGCCAGTTTCTAACTATTCTCGAATAATGTGCTTGACAACCATCAACCTGGAACCAGGCCAATCTTCTTAAATCTAACATAACATCATCCCACATATCTGCATGTTCAGCCTTTAAAAATTCCAAGAAGGTCTCAGCATTTAACCTTGCAGGCAAAAAGTAGGGTCCAAATAGTCGATTACGGTAGATACCAATCCACACGTTCACACTAAACTCATGCTGAAAATTTCTTTCCCGAACTGCATGCGGATTTTCATGCGACCAAATATGTTGATTATGAAAATTTACCACTCCACGTCTAGTGAAGCATGACTCATCGGTCCATAAAACGTTACTTAAAAACTCCCTATTATTATCAGTTCTATCAAGAATCCACTGAAAAAATGTGATTCTTCGTTCTCCGTCCCCTGGCTGTAGTCCTTGCACAGGTTGCAAATGGTAAGGACGTCTATGGTCATTTCTAAGAGCACGGTGAACACGGCTTGCTGAAATTCCCAAGGCACCAGAAACTCACCTAACAATTGTGGTCGGATCGCTATCAAACTCACGCAGAATCATACGGGTAAATCTGCGCTGACGAACATTTATGTTTTGATCCCTTAGGAGATTTCCAAAACCATTTTCAATTATTTGGCGATGCACTCTTACAAATAGTGAGCGAGTTGGATGTCGTCTGTTTGGAAATCTTGGTGCGTATGCTCTGGCTGCTCCTGCTGCGTTTCCATTTACAAAGCCATACACAAAATGAATATCCGCTAACTCTTGATTGGAGAATAAAAGTGGCATTCTTATAAAACTTACAAAAAAAAACAGGTAAAAGAAACTAAATTTCGTGCATTCACAATTGCAAAAAAACGTTTCAGGTTTCAACAAGCAATAAAACTAACTGTAAACTAATGGATGTTTAACCTTTTTCTGCTTTCAATTTCAAAAATATTTGCAGGCACAGCCTACTTCTAAAAATTATCGAGATACTGACTTTTTAGCGTTATTTTATCATAAATAATTAAAAATGCATCGAACCTTAAAAATCGAAATATCTCAAAAACGGCTAAGTATAACGAAAATTCACAACAGATCTTTTTATGTTGAAAAGTGCGAAGAATCAGTTTTTTTATTCAAAAAGCAAAAAATGGCACTAAAAAAAATTCTTCGGTCATTTTAATATACTACAGGTACAGTAGAGAGCGCCCTCTAGCGGCTACAGTAAAACTATGCCCATGGTTCGTGTTGTCGTACCAAAAAACCCTTGTATATCAATTTTCACTGTTATACATCAAATATTGTTCGAAATATTAAAAAAACTATTTTAGAAAGTAAATTTAAACACCCTGTATTTCGGATGCCACGCATTTTTCGACTCATTGTTATATAGACTTTATGCATTAATTTTAAAAGTTCAATCGAATCTTAAAGTTATGCAACAATAAATTGAAACACCCTGTATATACGTGTATGTATATTGGTCTTAGGTTTTTTCTAAAATATGCGTTTTTTAACCACCTATTAGTAACACCACTGATGTTCTCATTCTCACCAAGTTTTAGCCATTTACAATTGTTATTTCAATAGTTATGTACATTCACGCAATTTTGACAAAAATCCCTGTATTTGTTCATTGTTTATCGATTTTAATTCTTGAAGAAATGAAGGTATTTTTATGTTCTGAAATCTCCAGTTTACAGATCATTTATAAAATTTAATTTGAAAATTATACAAGAAAAATACTGAATTTTGAGTTTTTCCCATTGTTTATAAAAAGAAAACAGCGCATATCTGGCTGTATTTTTTTATGTATTTGTCATAAGAAAGACCTCCGTTCATTTAAAACTTTAATATATCTTATACACTTTTTTACATGAAATACCTATTTTTTTCTCTGTAGCCTGGGCTAAATATGCTTATGAAGGTATGAGACCATAAAAGTAGCGTCTGACAACAATGTAACTGAAACCTTCTGTTGGGAAACGGGTGTGCTTTGTGAGACGTTTGGTAAATTTTTCGAATGAGCGCATCCAACAGCAACAACAATTTGAGAGAAAGATAAATATTGGTAAACATTTCCCCAGCAATGTTCCGTAAATTTTCACTCTTTTTATCACGTAGTCGTATATGGATAATTAGGCTAGATGGGGTCCTGCAATTTGAAAGGGGTGCTAGACCTCAATACCCAAAGAGAGAAAAGAAACTATTGCATTTAAACTTAGTAAAGTAGTATTAGTAGTTGGACATTATATCAGTACTTCCCGAAATATTGGACCGCTTCCAAACTGTTGGCAGTGTTGTCTTGTCTTTATAAATAGTTTTTGGATTTGAGGTTTATATTTAGGGAACATGTACATCATTAGCTTTTTTCGCGGAGCTAATCTAGAGCATATTCCGAACACAAATAAAGTACCTCCGATATGTTTGAAATGCGTAAGCGCGTGATGTAATTAATTCGGAATTTTTAATGTCCGCGAACAGCAAAATCTACCAAATTCTTTCTGCACAAAACTAAGGTCAGAGTTTTTGATTTAAGTATTTTTTTAACAAGTCCAGCAAGTGTGTCGCCCATTTTTTTAAAATGTCTTTTAAAGGAGGTAAGTTTTTTAACCCATCAATAAATAGATAATTCAAAAATTACTATTTTGTTAGATCTGTCAGAGTTTCTGCTATTTCCTTCATGTTCTCAAGACCAGGATGAAGTGGAATCCGTTAAATGAAATTACACCAAGACTGTTATTTTTTTGGACCTATATAAAAAATATAGAGACTTGGTTGGGTCTTTAGAAATTAAAATTTAAAAAAAATTTATGAAGAAATTGCTAAGGAGTTAAGACAAAAAACCAATCAAAATATAACAAATTGTGAAAACAGATGGAAACATCTGGAGAGAATGTTCAAGAAATATGTGGACAACAACAATAAAACTGGAAGAGGAAGAAGAGAGTTTGGGTATGCAGAAGCAATGGTAGATATTTTGGGTAAAAACGAAATATTCATCCTGTTGTATTATTGTCATCCGACACAGTTATTCATCCAACAACACAGGTGGTTACAGGAGATAATCCTGAAAAGGAAAATCTGGTAGAATTTCCTAAATCCAAGGAGCTACTCAGCACCAGCAGCAAGCCAACTGATGTAACAGCTCCTCAAAGGATTACAAATATGAATAAAAATAAAAGGCTTAAGGTTACAATTTGATCTGAAATTCGAAAGATAGAAAAGAATTTTACAACAAACTTTTGGAAATTGAGGAGAGAAAATTAACAGAAAAAAAAATAAAAAATTACATTCTACAGGAAAAAAATGAATTAATAGAACAATATTTAGAGAGATCTAATCCACACCTTGATATCCTTTAAAAGGTTTAATTTTTTTGTTCAAAGAATTTAGATGTTAAGTTTTGAATTACATATTTTAAGAGAATTTTGTTATGTTTTTCTATATTCATTTAGATCAAATTTATATTAGTATAATTTAAGTTTTAAATTTTACAGTGTTTTTATTTTAGTTAGAGAATTTCGTTGTTTTTTTTGTTTATTTATTTTTTCATTATTTAGTTAATTAATAAACACTACTTGTTTTAAATTTATTTCAAAAAGCTTTTATTAAAAATACATACACATTACATACTAAATTACAAAATTCAAGCTATTCATTACTTCATTTCTTTTTCTTATCCCAGTTTGTTCATCCTGATTTTCATTTCCTGCATCTCGCCCTGCTTGTCCAACAATTATTTCATTCTGTGCTTCTGGTGCTGGTGGAACTTCAAAATCACGTAAATTGTCTTCTATTGAAAGGTTGTGCAATACAGCACAGGCCCTTATGAAGTGAACACATAATTAGACATTTCTTAATTTCAAATGTTAAAGTTGTCTGAATTTTTGTTTGCGTATGCCGAAGCAGTGCTCAATTACATATCTATTGTTCGAAAGAAGATAATTGTAATTTCTTTGGCGACGAGTCAAATTACCTCTATCTTGAAATGGAGTTAGGCAATATTTGAAAAAAGGGTAACCACTGTCTCCAATAATAAAGTGGTTTCCACATTTTTCTTGAAGTGTTCCAAATAATGGTGATGTCCGAAACACTCGACTGTCATGTACGGATCCTGGGTATCCGACAAATATATCCCTTATTTTCCTTTTATGATGGCAAGCAACTTGTGCCTGTAAAAAATAAAATATATTATATAAACATTTAAGATATTATACTTGAATAACATTTAAATTGAAATTTAAAATTTTTCTTTCTTACCTAGATCGAAAAAAAGTGCTTCCTGTTAAGGTATGAATCTGGATCATGCTGTGGCTTGTCAATTTCAATGTGTGTACCGTCAATGACGCCAATAATGCCAGGAAATTCATCTTGCCTAAAGTGGCTTTCAATTTTCTCCTCGTTAGTTGGTCATTTTATAAATTCCGCAGACAAATTGGATAAAAAATACGTAAATCTCTTTACAATTTTATGAAGAGAGCTAATCGTAATCCCAAACCGGTCAGATACATCCCTTAAGCTTACAGCTTCATTGCTTGCATACCATAAAAAGGCCACAACTGTTTTGAAAGGGCTGATTTTTCACCTTTTTGGTAGTGATAATATTGCGAAGCTTCATATCTGTTTGATAATTGGGTTGCTACTTCCCTGCTTATCCTAAAATGCCCCAAAAACTGTTGATCGTTGAATTGGAGCACAGTTTCCTCACAAAAGTTCTCATTTTTTGGAACTTCAAACAATTCGTTCCATTCATCCAAATCTTCGTCACTTGAACTTAAATACATCATTGGCATCATCTTGAAAGTAGATTTCAGATAAATGTTTGTTTATACGTATATCAAAAAGACACAGAATTATAGGTGAGGATTTGTTCTGAATTTTAAATCCCTCCGTCTATCACCGGATCTGTCGAACCCATTACGAGCACGTTCAGAACTTAACACATTTGTACCACGAACAACGAATTTTTAATCCCGAGTAACAAATTTTATCACCGCAAACTGAAGCTATTGTATTTAAGCTTAAAAAAGTAGAGTTGTTGTCGGAAGACTGATACATTTGGCACCAGCGCAGTTATTATTACCTGAAGAAGAATAATCGTTCTCTTGTTCAGAAATTGATGAATATCGATATACTATTATTCAAGATATTTGAACTGGTTCAGACTTTTAAGTGTCTCTGTATAGGGCAGTATAGCTTTCACTATACTCTCTGACGGCTACATGTATGTTTGACTTACTGCTTAATGATTTAACGTTTCGGTCACCCTGGTGGCCTTTTCCAATTGAAAATGATAATTCTGAAGACAATATATTTTTTCTCGGGTGATTTTTTCCAAACAGTTATGAAGAGTGGGCCATCCGTTGGTTTATTTTTTAAATTGGCATTAAAACTACACTCTGCAATAATATGTAACACTCGATACTTTGTTCAAAAGAATACACCTTCTGATTATTTATGAAAAACAGTTTCAGTTAAATGGCTGCCGAGGCTAGCCTGGCAGTAGTCCATCCTCTTAACCCAATTTTGAAGCACATTTTAGATAGTTTGTGGGTCTATTTCATCAATAGCTCGGCGGACATTTTCCTTAAGAACGTCAATTGTGTGAGGATCGTTAGTGTAACAGCGGTCCTTAACAGTACCCCATAGGAAGTAATCCATGGGCGTCAATTCACAGCTGCGGGCTGGCCAATGAACGTCTGCAAACCGGCTAATAACGCGATGACCGAACGTAGTGTGTAAAAGATAGATTGTTTTACGGCTGGTGTGGCACGTTGCGCCATCCTGCTGGAACCAGATATCGTGCAAATGCATGTCGACTAACAGTGGCCACAAAAAACTCGTCAACATGTCTCTATAGCGTCCCCCGTTTACCGTCACGCTGTTACCATCTTCATCTTGAAAAACATAGAGACCAATATTCCCACCACTCCAAAAGCCACACCAAACAGTTACTCCTTTTGGATGCATTGGTTTTCTATGATTTCATGTGGATTTTCAGAGCCCCAAATCATACAGTTCTGCTTGTTAACGTAACCTTACAGATGGAAATGGGCTTCGTCCGAAAAGATGATTTGGCGACCAAAAGTTACATCCGTCTTCAATTGACTTAGAGCCCATACAGAGAAACTATATCGAAGCGGATGGTCAATTTGTTTTAACTCTTGCACAAGTTGCACATTGTAAGGAAATAATAGCAGGTCGTTATGCAATACTCTCCGCACAGAAGTGCGACTGATGCCCACTTGTGGTGCTCTGTGACGAATTGACATTCTTGCGTTTTCACGCACGATATGGTCAACAACAACAATGTTGTCGGCTGTATGTACAGGTCGAACACGGTCATATCTTCTGTTATCCACAAGCAGGCCAGTTCCATGAACCTTCTTCACGAATTTTCGTATACCAGTCACGGACTGAGGTTCATTCCGACCAAATAGTCTTCTCAATTTTCGCAAAGTTTCTTACTCACTTTGAAAATAGTTTTTCAATATTGCCACCTTGTTCAAGATTAAAACGATCCACTGCTCACAGCGGGAGTTTGACACAATATATCTGTCAATATGTTCAACTTGGAAGGGTTACCAACTGTCAAAATAACACCAACTCAAAAAAAACAACTGATGGCCCACCCCTTAGTTATTTCACTGAAGGACGACATTTATGTCGTTTCTTATACCTATAAAACGTAAGCGGCAAAGCATTGAATCCATTTTCACGATTCTAATTTTTCATTTAAGCTCCCGTAATAGATCAACTAGACAAGTTATAGTTCCAACCATTGATCCTATAATGTACTTAAGTCACTTACTCTTCATCAGTAATGTTCTTTTCATCCATGATATCATAAACGACTCTGGTGAAATTAAAGACAGACTTTCTCGCTTTTGTCATGGGGCAAACAGTGACAGCTGGAAACGGGATGGCGTGCAGTGGAGACTCCTTAGTTGCAAAGGTTACTATTACTGGGCTTGTGACGTATTTGTAGTATATCCTGATGATCCAAAATCCACAAGCGGCTATTGACAGTGAAATAAGGAGTAACCAAACAATCCTAAAAGGGAATTCAACTCAGTTCCTCTTGGCTGAAGATCCCAAATTGAAATCATGAACTTGATTAGAGATCATGGAAATAAGATATTTCTTATGTAGATCTGATCTACTTATAATATGCTCCAAAACCAAAGGAGTTTTAAAGTTTCCCTTGTACCAATACTTCCATGTTCTTGAAGTGATCTGAGATATGTAGTCACTTGTATCAACGGTTTTTTTTTCAGATGGAGGTAATTCGATTCTTGGATCTGAGATAATGTGGAATACAGTTCAAAAAAATGGATTCATAAGCATAATTAAAAAATGGCCTTACCTTTCACATACTGTCCGATTCTCTGCAAGGTACTTGAAACCATGGATACTTGTATTTTCACAGTACTCCCTAAAGTACCTTCTGGTACCATTTAAGTGAAGTTTTGCTTTTCGTTGCCTGACATTTTTAACTTGTCTATTACTTTGCGTAGTTGGATCTTTGGGCTCTTGGTTAGAAAGATCGACTCCATTTGATATCGCATAAGGCATTATCGAATGATTCAAATGTGAGTTGGTAGCGTGAACTGTAGAAGCTATTAACATAGTGATGCTGCTTATGGGTTTATCTATTCGCACTTTAACCGTGTTTAACATGAAGGTATGATCCCCTAGAGGATAAGGCTATATTTCAAAATTACCTTTTAATTGTCATCTAGGTGCAAAGTGTAATAATTGCTTAACTACAAAAAGTGAATTGTATTTTCTGGGTGGGTTATAGCTGGTTGCATCCAGCGTGATAAATGATAGCAATGAATAGCTCGTTGTCATGAGGACTCTAAATTGCATAAAACTGCATAATAGCGATACTAGGAAACTTGCTTGTAAGACTGCTCGAAAATAGTTTGCTATATTGTGTCATATGCGTGTCAAAAATTATTTTTTTATACGAGATGTAAACGAAAAATTGATACTTCTACTTCAAAAATTGTACAACCTAAGATTGCAACAGATTCGTACAGATAAAAAATACACTATTTCTGCCAGAGATAAGAGAGAAAATCCAGTAAACAATCCGAGAAGGCCTCCGAAGTTAGCCAAGAAGTCAGTTGGTCCATATAATTCATTTCTCTCTAGTGACAAAAAGAATTCTTCTCTGAAAAATACTGACAATCTGGCATACAAGTACCTGAAATAATTAGATTATTGTGAATAATGCATGATTTTTAGCCAACGTTAATGAAGTCAACAATAATTTGATCTTGTCCTTTGTCAAATGAGCCATTCGTGTTTATGAATAACTCAAATAACCACGTTGAGGACTACACATTTTCTTAATGTGACAGCCATTGTGCTTCTATTCCCAATTGAAACAGCAAGAAAAAACATTTGAAAAATGGTTAGGTGAGAGAGGCCAGCCAGCCGCTATAGTCATTTGGATGATGTTGTATTTTATTCTTAAATTTCAATGTCAACCTTTCCAATAAAACCAGAAATGTTCATTTCAGGTCTGAGGCTTCGGCTTGACCCTCGGAGATTGTATTCTCGCTATCTCACGAAGACCCTTTTCAATACATATCCCAGACCATGTGTGCTCCGCGGTCCGGCGCACGACTTCATTCTGTAGTCTAGGAGCGTGCTCCTCAGTGCGCATAAGGTGCAAAGCGCTTCACTCGCCCAAACGACCAGTTCCTCTGGAGAATTCCCAGGGTCGGCGCGCTTGCATGTAACTAGCTTATTTCCTACGACCGTCGTCTAGAAGTTTACGGCCACCTAGAGCCGTTGGACCCAATCTACCTGGTCGTCGGACAATAGTCCCACGGGCAGAACTCCCAGGGCTGTCGGGCCCAATCTACGTAACCGTCAAACATATATTCCACAGCCCACGGGCAGAACTCCCAGCGCTGTCGGGCCCAATCTACGTAGCCGTCGGAAAAATGTTCCAGGGCTCACGGACGCAGCCACCAGGGCCGTCGGGCCCAATTTACGTTACCGTCGGACAAAGGTTCCACAGTCGACGGCTGAAACTCCTAGGGCTGCCGGGCCCAATCTGCGTGGCCGTCGAACAAGGGTTCCACGGCGCACGGGCAGGACTCCCAGCGCTGTCGAGCTTAATCTAAACTGCTGCCAGGCAGAGGTTCAACAGTCGACGGATGGAACTCCTAGGGCTGTCGGGCCCAATCTACGTGCCCGTTAAACAAATGTTCCACGGCCCACGGACAGAACTCCCAGCGCTGTCGGACAAAGGCTCCACAGCTGACGGACGGACCTGCCAGGGCCGTCGGGCAAATCTACGTGGTCGTCGGACAAAGGTCTCATAGGCAAAACTCCAAGGGCTGTCGAGCACAATCTACGTAACCGTCAAACATATATTCCACAGCCCACGGGCAGAACTCCCAGCGCTGTCGAGCCCAATCTACGTAGCCGTCGGAAAAATGTTCCAGGGCCCACGGACGCAGCCACCAGGGCCGTCGGGCCCAATCTACGTTACCGTCGGACAAAGGTTCCACAGTCGACGGCTGAAACTCCTAGGGCTGCCGGGCCTAATCTGCGTGGCCGTCGAACAAGGGTTCCACGGCCCACGGGCAGAACTCCCAGCGCTGTCGAGCCCAATCTACGTGGCCATCGGACAAAGGTTCCACGGCCCACGGGCGGAACTGCCAGGGATGTCGGGCTTAATCTAAACTGCTGCCAGGCAGAGGTTCAACAGTCGACGATGGAACTCCTAGGGCTGTCGGGCCCAATCTACGTGCCCGTTAAACAAATGTTCCACGGCCCACGGACAGAACTCCCAGCGCTGTCGGACAAAGGCTCCACAGCTGACGGACGGACCTGCCAGAGCCGTCGGACCCAATCTACCTGGTCGTCGGACAATAGTCCCACGGGCAGAACTCCCAGGGCTATCGGGCCCAATCCACGTAACCGTTAAACATATATTCCACAGCCCACGGGCAGAACTCCCAGCGCTGTCGGACAAAGGCTCCACAGCTGACGGACGGACCTGCCAGAGCCGTCGGACCCAATCTACCTGGTCGTCGGACAATAGTCCCACGGACAGAACTCCCAGCGCTGTCGGGTTAAATGTACGTTGCCGTCGGACAAAGGCTCCACAGCTGACGGACGGACTTGCCAGGGCCGTCGGGCCAAATCCACGTGTCCGTCGGACAAAGGTCTCACGGGCAAAACTCCAAGGACTGTCGAGGACAATCTACGTGGCCGTCCAAGAAATGTTCCATGGCTCACGGACGAAACTTCCAGCTCCGTCAGGCTAAACGTACGTTGCCGTCGGACAAAATCTCCACAGCTGACGGACGGACTTGCCAGGGCCGTCGGGCAAATCTACGTGGCCGTCGGACAAAGGTCTCACGGGCAAAACTCCTAGGGCTGTCGTGCATAATCTACGTGGCCATCCAAGAAATGTTCCATGGCTCACGGGCGAAACTCCCAGGGCCGTCGGGATTAATCGACACTACCGTTAGGCACAGACGGGTGGAACTTCTAAAGCGGCCGGGCCTAATCCACGTGGCCGTTAAACAAATGTTCCACGGCCCACGGGCAGAACTCCAAGTGCTGTCGGACCCAATCTACCTGGCCGTCAAACAAATGTTCCACTGCCCACGGGCAGAACTCCTAGCTCTGTCGGACCCAATCTACGTGGCCGTCGGACAAAGGTTCCACTGCCCGCGTGCGGAGCTCCCAGTGCTATCGGGCTCAATCTACACTGCCGTCGGACAAAGGTTCCACTGCCCATGGGCGGAGGTCCCAGTGCCGTCGGAATCAATCTACACTACCGTCAGGCATAGGTTCCACAGTCGACGGGTGTAACTCCTAGGGCTGCCGGGCCCAATCTACATGGCCATCGGACAAAGGTTCCACGGCCCACGGGCGGAACTGCCAGGACCGTCGAGCCCAATCTACGTGACTTTCGGACAAATTTTCCAAGGCCCACGGGCGGAACTCTCAGGGCCGTCGGGCTCAATCTACACTGACGTCAGGCAAAGGTTCCACAGTCGACGGGTGTAACTCCTAAGGCTGCCGGGCCCAATCTACGTGACCGTCGGATAAAGGTTCCACGGCCCGCGGGCGGAATTTCCAGGACCGTCAGGCCCAATCTACGTGACTTTCAGACAAATTTTCTAAGGCCCACGGGCGGAACTCTCAGGGCCATCGGACTCAATCTACACTGCCGTCAGGCAAAGGTTCCACAGTCGACGGGTGGAAATCCGATGGCTGCCGGGCCCAATCTACGTGGCCGTCGGACAAAAGTTCCACGGCTCACGGGTGTAACTCTCAGCGCTGTCCGGCCCAACCTACGTGGCCGTCCAACAAAGGTTCCACTGCCCACGGGCGGAGCTCCCAGTGCCATCCGGCTCAATTTACATTACTGTCGGACAAAAGTTCCACAGTCGAGTGGCTGACTTCCTAGCGCCGGTGGAAAGTGCTGCCTGAGGAGGTGATAGCAGACAGTATTCAAATACCCTCAATAAAAAGATATGCTTTAACAACGGGTTGATCAAAGCTCCTAATGAAGACGTACTGAGCGTATCCGAACAAAGTTTTAAAGGCATGAAGTTGATTCTACAAGAGTGGCCCTTTACAAGAGCACCCCCGATATATCCGGTTACTATCGGAATAAAGATAAGGGGGTTGGCATTCCAATATGGACGATTCAGCAGAGCCATAGCTGAAGTGAAACGGAGTATAGTCTCTAGAGAAGAAGCGTCCACTTGATTGAAAAGAGAGAACAAAGGGAATTTGATAAGAAAGAGGAGAGCTTCGTTGACCAAATGGAAATGCTTGGAGAAGACTGAGAAAGTAATCTCAAGTTTAACAGTGAAGGCCCAAAATATTGAACGCCTCCTACTCCAGGGTTAAGCCAACAGACAGTCTTGGTCATAGGTCTGAGGAAGACGATGTAGTATCACTACCCGGAATGATGTTGGACGAGACATGGCATATGTCCTTAACGGATTTCCTCCTGGATGTTAAGGAATTGGAACCGATAGTTCCTCAGGCTGATGTGTTTTTGGCTAAGTAAGGAGCTATCTATCAACGCTGTCGTAAAGTAAGAAAGCCTAAATATTTTTTTGCACTGAAAGCCGTTTCGTTTTATCAACTTTCAGAAAACTCTCTCCATCCTTCAGCAAAACGTATATTTGTGAAAAGCTTACTACATGACGTGCCTACCATTCGGAGTCCTGACCACACCACGATTCTTTGCTAGGTTTACCAACTAGATAGCTAAAATGGTGGACAATTTCCTCATAGCAAGTCAGAGTCGAGACGAACTCAAATAAAGACCACAGTTAGCGATAGAACTGCTCACAAAATTAGGCTCGATGATACTCGTAATCATAAAAAACACAGTCCATCGCTATGATGGAGCACTTGGGCGTTATATGGAATTTCCAAAAAGCCCAGAAACGTACCTCACAAATTTTAATGCATTCGCAAACAGGGGTTGATCCAGAGAGGGCCCTAGAACTGGCGCGAAACGAAAGACGGCTGAAATGCGCATTTGTGCTGCCTTTAAGAAGTCTACACTACCGCAGAGCACAGAAAACATCCGGAAGTCTCCTCAATCCTGAAAGATTGTAATTACCAAACTGGTGACGGAAAACCTCCGTTGATAGCTGACGTCGTGTGGTTTACGAAGGTGATAATCTGACAATAGATGCGTCCGACTTGGGTTGGAGAGCAACCTTGAACAATTTTAGGAATGCGGAACGGGAACCAACTGCACTGGCACTTCATCTGAAGGGGGGCAGTTCTCAAGAGAAATACAATGGTACGTCGGAACTAGATTCTACGGCTTATGACAGCAAGGAAGGGGGAAAGAAATCGATCACGCTGCTGGAGCTGATAAAAGAATTACTGGGAACTTATTTCAAATCAACATCACGCTGTCACCTCAGTATATATATTCCACAGGCTTTCCGCTCCCAGACTGGCCGCTTTCGGACGTAACAACATAACAAATTTTTGTGTGGGGATACCGGAAGTAGACCTCTTTGCAACAAACTGGTCGGCAGTAATATCAAAGTACATCAGCCTAGTGCTAACAGATTACAACGCTTACTCCTCTAATGCCTTCAGCAAACCGTGGGATCACCAAATGTTGTGGATATTTCCACAATCGGCCCTCACCCCGATTTTCATGAACGAGATGAGTTCGGCGTTAAGATAGGTAGGTAGGAACAGGCGTCTTGGCGTCCAGACTTTCAGAGCAGGACAGTAGAAGGACCGATAATGCTTCCGAACTTGACGGTGGATCTCCGTCATTAGTAACGGCGACCCACCACCTAGGTGAGACGACTTGAAAATGGAGGCCTAGAAGGTTCAGGGTGGTCAGAGCAAATCTCTCCACATAGGAGTCGTGCATGGAATGGGTGGAAGTCCTTGACAAAACAAAACATGAGCAGTGCGGCTATTCCAAAGGCAACAAATCTGTCCATTTGTTTGCTACTTGTTTAGAAGTTGTAACTTATCCCTGAACATAATAACATTAAACATGTCGGTAGTAAGAACCTTTGCCGACCCGGACAAATCCGAGCCTTCCCCCTCAAGTATTTTAGTACAGAGGATGATTAAATCCATCCAGTTGAAACGGCAGCCTCAGAGGAAATCCATATGGAGCGTTTTCACCATCATATAGTAGCTGACTTCCAGCCCACCTGAAGAAGTATCTTCCAGGTGTCTCGCGAATATTGCTGCCTAGCATCAGGTACACGCGGATACACATATCGAAGGAGTTTTTCCAAACAAAATATAATTCTATTATCCTTTAGCCAACATTTGGCTTTAAGACGCATTCGAAGAGATTTCGACAATCAAGTTGGCAGATTAATAACCCACGGGGCATCAATTTGAACGTGGTGTATTCTGAGGATGGTATCTGTTTCTGCATCCAGAAGAAACACCACGAAAAGCCGTCTGTTAAAGCTGAAAAGTATGTCTCATTGGCAGCAGCATATTCAGTAATAATTTTCTCACATCGCAAATATCACTGATTTTATATACATGCAGACCAATACACACAATCATCCAGATGCTATTTTGCTACTCTGCTACTTAACCAGAGTATACTCTACAGGCTATCTCAGCATTCAGCAACCAACAAAGCATGATGGTGAACTGACTTGCAGCTTACATCATGGTTATTGAGCGAGTCATGTCGTTGAGTTATTTCTCTATAGATCGACGCTTTTGATGACCCTCACAGCGCTCATAGGGAGCAAACGCGGAATCTACTATTTATACACTAGGAACTCTCTAGGCATTAAGTTGACATTTTGTCAATTTGTTTTAAGCATTATAGGTTTTTTAAGTAGTAGCCCTGCTGGTCTGAAAACTTGCCTCCTCGGGGCGTACATGGACATGCGGATAGGGATGAGGACTGAAAAGGCTGTTCTATACTTGGGGTAGCGAGAAGAAAGTTAAGACGCAATCTTCGAGGGTGAAGACTCGTCTAGACCCTGCATATCCGTTTTTTAACTGTCGGGGGAAGAACGGTTTTATAAGTTATTTTAATTTCACATTTTTAATGGCCCAGCCTGTACATTATTACGTCAATGGACTCAAACTACATAAGAAATTGCCCTGAATCGGACGTTCGTGACTTAAAACAGTATGAAAAGTTTTAGGAGCATGTGACATTTACTTTGAAATATTAAGCAACATTTACTTGATGATACGATTACATTGTCGAGGCGCATAGAGTCACGGACTGCACGTTAACAACGCCGATGGTAAAATAGTACGTACGATTCATTGGTAGGCCTTCTATAGCGAGCTCGGTATGTTTTCTCGTGATTCAAGGCAGACTGGGAGAGCTGCACTTCATAGTTCAATTCTACACAAGATGGTCTACAATCACAGAAAAACGTGCGATTTCGATCGCTGGTTCTGTGTGCGCCTTCATACATTTGAAGCATAACTAGAAAGAGATGTTTGTACACCAATGCTATGATTCGCTTCATTTCGTACTTACATTCTACGACTCTTGAACACGAAGATATACTGAAAAATCCGTATCCGCAAATCTTGGTGGAGGTGTTCCCTGAAATGTCATATCAATGTTCTGTTTTATGTCGATATTCCGTTTTCAATGTTTTTGCAATCGGACGTACATGTAGAGCTGAGGCCGTCTGTCACCATACGTCTGTCAGACAGCATTTAGTACATAATTTTGTATGAACAAATGTCGTGCTGAATTTTGTAGAAACTGTCCTAAGTGATATCATACTGAATGTGTGCAAACGACTATTGCGCAGTACAATGGCTGATATAACCTGAAACGCTTTCATTAGTTTCGCGACACTCCCCTGCGTATAATAATATGTCTTTATTTTTTAGTTAAAAGAATAACAAAGAAAAAAAAACTCATTTGATGAGGGAGGCGGCATTCAACATAGTTGCTCTTCCATGCAACCCCCGGAAATAATACTAAACTAACAGTTAGAGAAAAATGATGGGCGTAATTAATACAACAAAAATGAAACTATTGTGCACTTTTCACATAGGATTTGACTCTATTTCGGAAGCTGCTAAGTGAGACCTAATTTTTTTACTGTATCTGGCAATGAATTGTATATTGTAGATGCAACATAAGTGAATGACTTTTTAAATTGTTCAGTACTATGTAACGGAACATCATAGAGATTACAAGAACGAGTTTCCCTATCATAAAGATCTGATCTCTTAACAGGTTTGGTATAGAGGTAAAGTGATAGCTGGGTTTTGTTAATATTGTAAGTTAAGTGAGCAAGATGTATCAAAAGGCACTCATCCATGTTGAACCAGCCAGAGTTCTGCATTTTTTGAATAGAACGTTTGTCTCTAGTAGTAAGAGCAGGCCAGTATACAATATCCGCATACGACAAGGAAGACAATATCAACGAATCGCATAGATTCAGCCTGACTTCAGTAGAGAGAGAATTCCTGTGAAGATAAAAACTCCTTAATTTAGCATAAGCTTTTTGTAAGAGATGCTTAATGTGGGGAACAAATTTAAGAGTATTATCTATATACAGGGACTCCGCAAAGTTGGGGTTTTCCTTTTCAGAAACAACTACCCTTGAAATAACAAAGGTAATGTGTAGTGAAACTAGGGCGACCAAGTAAAAAAAATAAAGGAAAATGTAATCACTCTCCAGTTGACGAGAAGGGCTAAGTACGTCTCTGCCCGAAATCATACCGCTCCAACAGAAAATGAAGTCAGCTGATGCGCTACCGAGCAGACGCAGGCAAACAAGGAAGGCAAAATGTTGCGTAAAAAGTATAGGTATTGCATCCCGTCTAATCGATTTGGGAGAATAAATGGTCCAATGAGCATACCGTTCACCATGCCAGCCCAAACATTCACCGAAAATGTTTGTTGAAAATGTGCCCGACGGACAGCGTGAGGATTTTCTACTGACCAAACATGAGTGTTGCGAAAGTTATTCACCCCATTACGCGTGAACGTAGATTCGTCTGTCACCAATATGCACTTCAAAAAGTCCGGATTATTGTCATGTTGATGCAACAACCACTCACAAAACTGCACACTTGCTGGAAAATCGTCAGGTTGAAGGGCTTGTACACGTTGGACGTGAAACGGATACAGCCCCTCTTCACGCAGCGTTTGCCACACTTTGGGTTTTGACACTTGCACTTCTCTAGCCACGCCTCTAGTGCGTGTTGAGGGATTCTCGTCTACGTGATTACCTCTACACGCGTGACCGTAACCGTCGGTTGAAGGTTGCATACTGACCTGACACACTGACCCCGACCCAGTTCTGTCGTCGGGTTGAGCTAGTGTCCTAGTACCACTCGGGGATGTCGCGGCTACAGGACAGTATTCAGATATTTTTGATGTTGCAGAGCCCTTTATCTCGGTTCCCTTAAGACATTGGTGTATATGGTACTAAGAAAAATTGCTTATGTTTTCAAGATCTACACGTCATGTAAAGGAAAACCCCAACTTTGCGGACACCCTGTATAGTCCCAGATTTTTACATTGGTTGCTTGCTTGTAATACAGTGTTATTAATGCAGATTCTAAAATTCTGGTTGTCAGTAACCTCACACGGTCTTGATCCAAAAATGAGCAATTTAGTTTTATTTTCATTTAATACGATGCTGTGGGCTTTTACATATCTAGATAAGTACTCAAGATCAGAATTGATACGCATGCAGGCAACATAAGCATCATCAAGTTTTAAAGAGTTATACGATTGTGTATCGTCTGCATATTGATGTGTACAGCAAAATTCCAACTGACTTTTCAAATCTGACGTATACAGTGAAAACAACAAAGGTCCTAAAATACTACCCTGTGGCACACCTCTGGCAATACTACGAAACTGAGATATGTGTGCCCATTAAATTCTATGCACTGGGATCTGCCTGACAGGTAGCTATTAAAGAAATCTGCAGCCATATTGCTTAGTCCCAGAGATTCAAGTTTCGAACATAAGATTGAATGATCTATTGTATCAAAAGATTTATTGAAATCGAGCAAAATCAGGCAACAATACATCTTATTGTCACATGCTCTGAATAAGTCATCTGTATCGGTTGCAAGAGCGGTTGTAGTACTATGGTCAGAGCGAAAGCCCGATTGTGTGGTAGGAAGTATATTATTAGATGTAATAAATGTTTTTAGTTGGAAAGCTACGATTTTTTCCAATATTTTCGAAAAGGTAGGCAGAATACTTATAGGGCGAAAATGAGAGAATTCTTTTCGATTACCAATCTTTGGGGTAGAGTATTTCCAGCTGGACGGGAAAGTGTTGTTAGCAAGGCAAAAATTGAAAAAAGTAATTATGTTACTTAGATAGGGAAAAACTAGTTGAATCATCTTGAGGTCAATCTTGTCAGTACCAGTTGAATTAGATTTCATTAATATTAATACGCGTCCAATATCTTCAGTGCTCACTAAACGGATTGAAAATTTATTGTTAATATTACCGTCAGATACATATTAGCTTGCATCAACGCCAGATGAGATACCACTGGAAGGAGCGCCATCAATGAAAAAGTTGTTAAGTTCATCTAGGTCGTACTGCAGACCATTAATGTCAGAGGGACTGTTTGGGATATTGAGATAGTCCATAGCTTTCCAAAATTCCTTAGAAGATAATTTTTATTTTGACTGTAAAAATGCTTTCTTTTCAGACTGTATTGAGAAGTTGAGAAAATTTCTTAAATTCTTCTAATATTGCAGCGTCTCCTGAGTCTTGTACCTCTTACACCTTAAAAAAGCTTTTTTCTTAAGCTGTTTCATCAATTTTAAGTTGTCTGTCCACCAGGGAGCTGTTCTCTTAGTGATTCTAGCAGTTTTATACGGAGCATGCCAATCAAAGGCGTTAGAGATATTAATATCCCAAAATGAAATAATGTCATCAATATTTTGCATACGATAAATTGCTTGCCAGTTTATCTGCAGTAGGTCATTAACAAAATCATCGTAATCAAATTTAGACCAGTCCCGGTATGTTCTTAAAATAGGAACGAACCTATCAGAAACGAAAATCGTATTACATTCAACTAAAGAATGATCGGAA
The DNA here is from genome assembly GCA_963669975.1 of Acanthoscelides obtectus. Classification (NCBI taxonomy): domain Eukaryota; kingdom Metazoa; phylum Arthropoda; class Insecta; order Coleoptera; family Chrysomelidae; genus Acanthoscelides; species Acanthoscelides obtectus. The sequence continues at coordinate 104,172,095 of CAVLJG010000003.1, read as the reverse complement.
ATGTCATCCATGTTAATAACAGAATGAGATGCAACAATGTTAACGTTTGAAGTAATAATTAAATCTAGTACACGAACCACCGGCTGGACGAGTGCATGAATCTGTAATCTGAAACAGCACATATTCATCTGAAAAATTCAACAAGTTGAGCGGCTATATTGCTTTTTACTTATTGGTTTTACTAAGGTCAATATTAAGATCGCCACCGAAAAGTGTTTCATCATCGCATTTTCCAGCTCGTTCAAAAAGTTATTGACATTAGAATTAGGAGGACGATATAATGTGCCCAAACGAACCGATTTATTACTAATTTTTAGTTTTATCACAACTGTTCCGAGTCGGGTGAGATTGATGAGTCAACTACAGAAAATGATAAGCAATTTTTAATATAAAACGCCACCCCGCCACTTCTAGTACCACGATCCTTTCTTACCAAATTGTAGCCTGGCAGCTTAAAAGTCTCAGCGTCGACAGATAGGTCTAACCATGTTTCTGAAAGTCCCCAACCACAGAATAGTTGGAAGCACATATGAATTCAGAAAAAGAGTCAAACCCTGTAAAAAGAGAACGAACGTTAAAATGAGCAAACGAAAAACATTTTCCTTCTGATATTGGCGTGAAAGTGTGTTCATCATGGTGAGCCCCGAAAATTCTGAAAAGTTGTATGTGTAATGTATGACATATAAATCCGAACACCCAGTTTAAATGGTTTTATTTCAATAAAATTTTGTATAAGTACTTAGTGAAGCATAATAAGTAAATGATAAAAATTTCAAAATGATTGCACTGCTTTGAAGCCGTTTGACCTTTAATAATGTGTGGATGCACCCTGATGTGCTACGCATTCTCCAATGCGCCCATGCTTCTGATCAGGTGGTCAATGTCCTCCTGTGGTATCTCATCCAGGCAACCACCAACTCCTCTCGAAGTGCTTATAGAGTCTGAGGAGGACGTTGCAAATTGAGCAATCTCCTACCCATCATATGCCACACGTGCTCAATTGTCGGGAGATCTTGGTGGCCATGGTAACAATGTGACATCATTATGTTGAAAGAAGTCTATTGTGACTCTTGTAATATGTGGTCGGGCATTATCTTGTTGGAAAGTTGGATCTGCCAGGGTGTCAAGATAGGGTAAAAGGTGGGGTTCTAGAACTACGTGGATATAACGCTGCGCGATCATGTTACCTTTGATGAAGATTAAAGGTGACCTGGAACCATAAGCTATAGCACCCCAAACCATAACTCCAACAGTGTGATGAACATGTCTTTCAACAAAAAACTGTGGATTCCTCCTTTCACCACGTCGCCTTATAACCCTGGCACGACCATCGTGCATGCCTAAACAAAATCGAGACTCGTCACTAAAGACAATACTGTTCCATTCCTGATCCCAGAGTGACCGTTGTCTGCACCACTCTAGGCGATTACGTCGGTGTTCTCGAGTTAAAGGGAGGACCCTGTGTGGCCGGTATGAAAACAAGCCAAAACTTCTCATTCGTCGGTAAACACTTCGCATGCCAATAGGTCTTCCGTGTTCTGCAAACCATTCATTTGCAATGGACCTGGTAGTGGAGAAACGGTCCCTTAAGGCCAATAATCTTAGGCGGCGATCTTCACGGTCTGTTGTTCTACGGCGGCGTCCAGTTCCCCTTGCTCTTTGCGTACGGCCTTCTCGAAGCCATGCCTGACAACACCTAACCACAGTGTCTACACTTCTTTGCACTCTAACTGCAATTGCCCGAAAAGAAAGTCCAGCTTCCCCAAGTCCCACTATACGGCCCCTATCAAACTCACTAAGTTGACGAAATCGTACTCCGTACTCTAGGCATCGTAACCGATCGTAAAGGATGTCAACAACTAAAATCCGCCAACGTTCATTCTTTACTGCGGCTGAAATATTCATTTTTAGAGCGTTAGTGAATTAAAAAAAAGCAGTAATAAAACCGGAATGTCCAACTGATAAGGCTGAAAATTTTTTCACTTGTTATTTACAGTAAGATAAATACATTCACCAACTTTTATTAAAATAAAACCATTTAAACTGGGTGTTCGGATTTATATGTCACTTAGTATATAAGGAATGTACGAAATGAATGACATAAGAAATTACAAAAGTAGCTCTTGCTGGCTCCAGTTACAGAAATGAAATATATATAAAAAATACAAAATATCTACATAAAAATCTCAAAAAAAAAATCCAGTATACAAAAAACATTTCTTAGCAAAACTGTGAGGTACTAGAATTCCATGTTCCACATCGATAAAGTTCACGAAATGAAGCAATTCACCGTTAAATCAATGAATTCATGACAATTTATTAAATTCCAAAAAAATAATGATAAATCAAGCTTAACTGCATTACAAGGCATAAAGTGATACAAAAGTAAACGAAAAAAAGGGTTACACAATATCATCACGGCTGGAAATACACTTTTTGGTGTGACCACACTTAACAAACACTTTGCCAGATGACGGCCAAACATTCCTTGGGCCATACTTCTTCTTCGTCAAGCGTAGCAACTGATAAACCTCCTTGGATAACTCCACGTAGACAAGAATATTACTGCCCTTGCACTTAGCCTTGTTAGCGGACATCACAGATTGTCTTAGCAATAACGTAGTAAATATTACTAACAACACACGAGGTCCTGAGTTTCGTTCCGTGCCCTTAACTCTGAATACAGCATCAACATCCCTACTTTCACAGCTAACGTTTAAATACTGATCAAGCAAATCAATAAGAGTATCCACATGGTTTTCATTTTCAGATTCTGTAAAGCCTAGTATTCTAACAGATCTTCGTTTCTGCAACTGCTCTAAGTGAGCAACTCTGGGCTCGAGGTTTTGTATCTTTTTGGTATGATTAGTACAGTCAGATCTTAGTGTATCTAGTGCTCTAGACATCTCGGAAAGTCGGTCATGGATTTTCTCAAACTTTTCATCAAATTTCTGTTCTAGCTGGGACGTAAATGTGGCACATACCTCAGTTATAAGCTGTTCAGTATTATTTGTACTTTCACATCCACTTGTGTTATTACCCGTGCGGCTTCTATCACGGATTTATCGGTACGGAACAAAAATGCTAACCAGCAGCTCAAGTTGTAATTGACTGGATACTATCTCGCAAACCACCTATTTCCACCTAATCAAACAACTACAACACGTCACCATATGAGTAACAATACTGTGATGCACTTTTTGAAAATTTACTGTTAACTTTAACCATAAAAAATTGGAATTTTAGCAGGCGCTCACAACACACGTGTTTACACTGCCATCACCCGGATACCCCATGCTGTTCTACTTATTAATTGAAAACATGAAAGATGTCATGATCAAACGAGCAATGTGACATATACTAAGTGACATATAAATCCGAACACCCAGTTTAAATGGTTTTATTTTAATAAAATTTTGTATAAGTACTTAATGAAGCATAATAAGTAAATGATAAAAATTTCAAAATGGTTGCACTGCTTTAAAGCCCTTTGACTTTTATTAATGTGTGGATGCACCCTGATGTGCTACGCATTCTCCAACGCGCCTAGGCATGCTTCTGATCAGGTGGTCAATGTCCTCCTGTGGTATCGCATTCCAGGCAACCACCAACTCCTCTCGAAGTGCTTCTAGAGTCTGAGGAGGACGTTGCAAATTGAGCAATCTCCTACCCATCATATCCCACACGTGCTCAGTTGGGGATAAGTCGGGAGATCTTGGTGGCCATGGTAACAATGTGACATCATTATGTTGAAAGAAGTCTATTGTGACTCTTGCAACATGTGGTCGGGCATTATCTTGTTGGAAAGTTGGATCTGCCAGGGTGTCAAGATAGGGTAAAAGATGGGGTTCTAGAACTTCGTGGATATAACGCTGTGCGTTCATGTAACCTCTGATGAAGATTAAAGGTGACCTGGAACCATTAGCTATAGCACCTCAAACCATAACTCCAACAGTGTGATGAACATGTCTTTCAACAAAAAACTGTGGATTCCTCCTTTCACCACGTCGCCTTCTAACCCTGGCACTACCATCGTGCATGCCTAAACAAAATCGAGGCTCGTCACTAAAGACAATACTGTTCCATTTCTGATCCCAGAGTGACCGTTGTCTGCACCACTCAAGGCGATTACGTCGGTGTTCTCGAGTTAAAGGGAGGACCCAGTGTGGCCGGTATGAAAACAAGCCAAAACTTCTCATTCGCATGCCAATAGGTCTTCCGTGTTCTGCAAAGCATTCACTTGCAATGGACCTGGAAGTGGAGAAACGGTCCCTTAAGGCCAATAATCTGTCAAGAACCAAAATCCGCCAACGTTGATTCTTTACTGCGGCTGAAATATTCATTTTTAGAGCGTTAGTGAATTAAAAAAAAAGCAGTATAAAAACTGGAATGTCCAACTGATAAGGCTGAAAATTTTTTCACTTGTTATTTACAGTAAGATAAATACATTCACCAACTTTTATTAAAATAAAACCATTTAAACTGGGTGTTCGGATTTATATGTCACTTAGTATATTTCTAAGCGAGTATGAGAAATATGATTACTTATATGCTGTTAAACGCAAGGCCTATGAAAACATAAAAGCCAAATAAGTAAGGATACCGGAATGACTTAAGAACCACTGATCCTGCACTAGAAGTTATTTATTCAGCTATAGAGCTGCCGCATTGCTCCATTTTCTTCAATTTTCTATACGTTTAAAAACAAATTAATAAAGTAGCAACCATAAAGGAAAGCGTGGTCAGAATGACCTTGACGTGATAAATGGCAGTAAGAAGGTAACAGTTATAGTTTTTTTTTCTACCAACTGCGCATGATTTCGTACGAATTTTCGTACAAAAATGTCTTTACGTGTTAGACAGGTTTGTAATTTGTAAACAAATTGGGAACTAAATTCAGTAACGAAGTTTCTCATAAAAATTGGTACTAAATTTAGCCAAAATGGCGTATCGTGACAAACGGCATTTACTTATTATTCGTTGGCCAAAATTCAGTAAAGGATCCTTCAATTACGGCATTCCACCGGAAGCGAACACCGAAAAAGCTGAGGTTACAAAATTCGCTCATATTGGACCTGTTTGAATATCCAGTACTTATGAAAGAGATACATGACTTTTTTTGTGAAACATCTATTCGCTAAGCTACGGGCTTCGAAAAAGTAGCCGTACTAGAAATTGGAGCTTTCCGAATTGAAAAGTGTTACATTTCTGCACGTTTTGATGAACAAATTGATTTTGAAATTCGAACAAAATAGGGTCCTATACAGGAAGTAAACATTTCAAATCAACATTTGTGTAAGCTCGGTCGTTTTTATTTTTGAGGTTCCACCTCCATGATCATAGTTGAGCGATTTTGGTCTGTACCCATCTAGCGCTCATGTCGTCTTGTTTTGAAATGGCTTCCACCTGTTTAACGGAGGCAGTGAATTGGTATTGCAAAACGTTATTTGTAACATTTTCCGATCGCAACGCTCTCGCAAAATGTAACATTAACTCAGGATGTGTTGATTGTGGAAAGCAAAGAAGATTCTAAAATAAATTAAAACGCTAAGACGCAATAAAATCGAAATAAGTAAGTCTAACCAAAATTAACACGAAATATTAAAATGTTTGAAAAGATCTCCGTCTTCTATCTCCTTCTAACATGTGATAATACACACTTTTCGCGCTTCTCTCTCGTACACATTGAACTTGAGCAGTCAGACAAATTTGGTTTTTCCTGTATACAGGGTGGCCCATGCATGTGTGGACGATATATTACTATAAACAAATACATTTTGGGAAAATCTATTTATATATATATATATATTTTTTATAATTTGTTCAAAATAAATAGTACAGGTAAAGTTATCGGTTTTGCGGATGATACAGCTATTCTGTATGAAAGCAACCAGTGGCATACACTAAAAACCACAATCGAACATGATTTCAAAACATTTATAAATTTCTTTTCGGAAAGAACTTTGACAATTAATTACAACAAAACACACTATATAGCATTTTCTTGTAACGACAGGCTCTCACCACAATTTAAAAAACTTGAAATTCATACAAGCAGTGGTCTCAAAGAGATTCAGTCAGCCGATAAATTAAAATACTTAGGCGTGATTTTGGACAAACACTTAAAATGGGATACCCATACAGAGTACCTTGTGAAGAGACTGAGATGTATTATTCCAAAATTCAGGTACTTCAGAGATATTCTAGATAAGAAATATCTATATAATTTATATTATGCTCTTGTTTATCCTCTATTACTTTACGGAATTTTCGCTTGGGGGGGAGTTATGAATAATAATTACAAAAAGGTTGAGGTAATCCAAAAATTAATACTAAAATTGATCCTCCATAGGGAGATTACTTATTCAAGTGATTTTCTATATGTGGAGGCTCAGCTATTAGATTGCAGACAAATTTATTTTTATTGTGGTCTAATACACTATTTCAAATATTCAAAATACTTTAATCGTACCATTCATAACTACCCAACAAGATTCAATCAAAATTCAATGTGTATTCCACAAACATCAAAAACCATTACACAACGATCTCTGTTTTTCTTGGGACCAAAATTCTATAACTTCATACCAGAGTCATTAAAAGTAATTAAATCAAACAAATCATTTAAAAAACAACTAAAAAAATGGATTTTACAACAACCAAGGTACTCCATCCACGAAATTGTAGATCTGAAAAATCATTATCAAAATCAATAATATTTTACTTACACTAAAATCCATACTTTTACTTCAGTTCTAATTGTCTGAATATTTTTCCTGACATTACCATAATAATTCACCAAATTATACAGTATTAATGGGTTTTTTCTTTTTTTTTTCGTACACTGACTGCACTATTAGTTTTTATTTTGTACAAACCCAAACACAAGTGCAAACTTTTTTGGGTGCTTTATGTTTATTGTGCACAATATTTGATATCTACTTGTATTTTGTGACAATTATTATAAATGACATTTGAGAGCACATTTCTAAAATATTGGCCATTTCGACCTACATATCAAAGTTGTGATTTTTCAAATTGAATGTCTAAAATTTTATTGCATATTTGGATAAGCCAATTCAAAAGAAGAAAATTGATGTAACATACTATGCGGTTTTGATAATTAGCTTCTGAGATAAAAGGTGTTTTGTCTAGAAAAACTCCCAAATTCGACAATCCCTCTTGTTATTATTATTACTGTACTGATGTTTTCATAGTAATGTATCATATTGTATATACCTGACAACGGTTGTGGAATGTCAAGGTCAGTTAAGAACTAGACGTGGTATCGAGCGGTTGTATATGGAGAATATATTCGAATAGTGCGATACTCTTGTTTTTCTTACAAAGCAGCGGTGGGATACCTTAAAATCAGTTGAATTTTCCTACATCATGGGGAAAACTAAATTCAAATCGCGGAATAGAAGTGGGAAGCGGAGCCGAAAGGAATCCTCGAGTGAAAGTGACAGTTCGAGTTCGGCCTCTTCCCATAGATCGTCTTCAAGAAAAACTATAAAGAGATTGAGAAAAGAATTAAACGAATTGAGACGGTACCCGGCAATCATTCGTACGGGAGATGAACTCTTAGTGCCGACGTTTGATCCTAATCGGGACGACGTGATGGTGGATAATGCAGTCCCACTCTATGTCTGTCGCTGCTGACCGGCAGATCGACGGTGGCTGGGGGAAGATGACAGGACGCCAAGACGCGAATGCTTGTCAACCGATTCAACGCAGCGCAATAAGACGTTATATTTGTTTGTTACTTAAGATCGTTGGAATATACGTATATTTATTACTGCAAGTAGTATTGATCGACTAACGGCTCACCATCCTAGACAACATCAGAAGTGTGTGTTTTACGGTGGTTCCCAATTTTAGCAAATATTCTGCAGGCTGTTGTTTGCTCAGAGATTGGACAAGATGCCAAAGCAAAAGCAAAGGAAATCCAGAAAACGAAGTAGAAGAGAACCTTCCTCGTCTTCAACAACCAGTAGTTCTTCCGGCAGTTCTAGCAATAGTAATGGGCATAAACATAAGAGATCCAGGTGTAAGTCAAGGGAAACCGTGAGTAGCGAACATTATTCTACTTTTACGAGGGCCGATCAGGGAATACATATTTCGATGGTAATTCCAGAATTTGATCCGAAAATTAATGACATATCAGAGTGGTTAGAGGTTATCAAATATAATGCAGATATTTACAAGTGGCCTGATAGCCTTATTGAGTGTCATGCTTTGAATAAACTCAAGGGTACAGCCAAAACCTGGTATGACAGTTTCATTCAGGGTGACTTGGGGTGGTCTAGTTATGCTTGGGGCCAGTGGGAGGATATATTGAAAAATACATTCCAGAGTACACGTAATGCTTATCAACTGTTGATGGAAATGGTAAATCATAGACCCAGCGAAGGTTGTTCGTTATATGATTTTTGTTTTGAACACATAGCGAGAATAAATAAGTTACGAGTAGGATTTTCAGATTGTGACAAGGTATCATTAATTATAGGTGCTATAAATGACGTTAATATAACATCAGCTGTGGAGGCAGCAAATATTCGAAATCCTCATATTTTGGCGGCATATCTGAAGAACAAAACTTATACTGGTAGGGGCAAACCGTTAAAATCAGAGGTGCAACAGTCAATCAATCAAAGTGGTCGATTGGGAGCATCTGACAATATAGTCCGGTCAAGTACGATACATCAAAATGTAAATTGCACCACATGTGGCAACAGAGGTCACGAGCGGAATGATTGTAAACATAGAAATAAGATATGCAATTTTTGCAGAATTAAGGGGCATATTGAGGTGAATTGTTTCAAGAAACGAAAGAACTCAAGTGAACCAGGCAGATGGGATAATTCAACTAAGTCTTCAAAAGTAAAACAAAAAATTGAACAGGTCAAATTAATTAAAAGTCAGAATAGTGCTTCAAAATTTTTCAAAAAAATATTTCTTGATGGGAATTTAATAGAAGCTTTTGTGGATTTTGGTAGTGATTGTTCTCTAATAAAATTGGCAATAGTGCAGGAGCTAGGGTTAACGTTGAAACCTCTTGGGGAGAAGGTAACATTGTCAGGATTTATGGGTATAGGGACTGTTGTTACGCAATTTGTTGAGGTAATGACCCAAATTGATCAGGTGAAACTTAATACAAAATTTTATGTGGTTTCTAATGAAAGTGTAGACAATGATGTTCTTGTTGGGAGAAATTTCACAGAAAATAATACTATTATGTATTATCGTATAGATGACAAGTTGATATTCAAAATAAAGGACAAAAAGCCACAGTGGTTGCAAAATGTCAAAACAGGGGTGTTGTCAGAACAAGATAATAAGACTCTGCAGGATATTCTAATTCAATATCAAGGTTGTATATTTTTGAATTTGAATAATTTGGGGAAGGCACACTCTGTTTCATTAAAAATAGAGTTGGTCAATGACAAACCAGTCACTCATAAGACCTATCGATTAGCAGAGATAGAAAAACAAATCATGAGAGGTAAGGTACAGGAACTTTTGGAGGCTAAAATCATACGTGAAAGTAATTCACCATATGCCAGTCCTGCTCTTCTGGTCAATAAAGGAACTAATGACAAACGACTAGTTGTCGATTACAGGGCGCTAAACAAAATAACTGTTAAAAATAATTTTCCAATGCCATTAATCGAAGAAATTATTGATAATTTGAGTGATTACAAGTATTTTACCTCGCTTGACCTAGCATCAGGTTACCATCAAATACCGATGGAGCCTGCTTCAATGAAGTATACAGCGTTCATAACACCTGAAGGGCATTTTGAGTACGTTCGTATGCCGTTTGGGCTTTGTAATGCCCCATTGGTATTTCAGAAATTTATGAATGAAATCCTTATGCCTTTAAGAAAATTTAATGTGGTTCCTTATTTGGACGACATCTTAATACCGTCAAAGACTATAGAGGAGGGGTTAGATTTACGTAGTCGTGCCATAAGTTCTGTCCCATGATAATCTCATGATAAAAATGAAACAAGATAAGATATATTTATATGAAAAATATTATTTATTCGACAACATTTTTAGAATTCATAATCAAACAGTTTTATTCAAAATGTCCCCCCTTGGCCTTCACACACTGCTTCAATCTCGCGGGCCACTCATCTATCACTGCACGCACAGCTTCCAAAGGAATAGCTGCCGCTGATCGGATCAAATCCGCTTTCAGGGACTCGATATTACGGTGGGCTTTGGAGCAGGCCAACTGCTCTAGCAGGTCCCACAACTTGTAGTCTAAAGGATTGAGGTCCGGACTCCCTGAGGGCCAATCTTCCGCAGCAATGAACTCTGGCACATTGCTTTCCAGCCAGCGCTGCGTACTCTTAGCCTTGTGAGCGGGGGCGGAATCCTGCTGGTAGACCCAGTGTTGGTTGGCAAACAATGTACCACTTAAAGGCTTGACGATAGGATCCAGTATGTCGCTCTGATAGTTTGCCGCTTTTGTTTTCACGCCCTGTTTACAGAAATGGAGCTGAGTGACCCCTTCGTAGGACACCCCCCACCAAACCATGACTGACGCAGGGTGGTGGCCTCTCTCAACTCTCGGAATGATCTCCGAAGCTTCCTGTGAACTCCTTGCATACACTTTGTCATTTTGTCGGTTGAATTTTTCTTCTATGGTGAAGATTTTCTCACCCGTGAACAAAATCTTTCGGAATCCCCCAGCTGCGTACCTCTCCAAGAGCTTCTTGGATCTTGTCGCCCTGATGTGTCGCAAGGTGGCCGTAAGTCGCTGGCCCGTACGTCTCCGGTAAGCCCCTAGCCCTAGGTCTTGTTTAATGATGCGCGACATCGTCCGGACAGGAATCTTCATTTCCCTGGATAGGATCTTCTGCTTCCGGAGTGGATTCCTTTGAATCCTGGCTTTTACGGCTTTGATGGCTGCTGGAGTCCTTACTTGACGAGGTCTTCCGCTTCTTGGCCTGTCATCAACAGAGGACGTCTCATTGTACCGCTGAATGGTCCTAGACACAAATTTACGCGATATTTGAAGGCCGCGTAAGAGTTCAAAAATCTGACTAGCACTGTGATTACACTTATGTAAAGCTATCACTGCAATACGGTTCTCTGCCTTGCCCCACTCCATCGTTATGCTTCGAGAGATCAATACAAACTGAGGTATATGTAATTACCCGAAAAGCGCTTAATCAACTGACACCACAATGTAAACAATCGGACAAGTATTAACAGGTCTACACTTGTTTGAAAACGAGGGACAGAACTTATGGCATGACTACGTATTGCCTAAGGTACTGAAAATTGTACAGGAGTATGGTATTGTAATAAAAATCGAAAAGTGTTCTTTTCTTACAGAGAAGATAGTTTATCTAGGATATCAAATCTCATACAATCAAATATCACCATCCAACCTGAAAATTGAAGCGGTGGAACAATTTCCTTGTCCTAAGACACAACATCAACTGAGACAGTTCTTGGGTCTCGTCGGCTATTTTCGGAAGTTCTTAAAAGATTTTGCGCGAATTACCGCCCCATTGACGAAGCTATTAAAGAAAGGAAGTCGGTGGTCTTGGACAGAAGTTCACACACAAATAGTCAAAGATTTAAAAGCCAAAATTTGTGCAGAACCTATTTTGGCAATATTTAATCCAAAAGCACTGACAACCGTATATACGGATGCTAGTCGTGATGGTTTTGCAGGAATTTTGATGCAAAGTACAGATGGTAAAGAGAGACCAATAGCGTATTTCAGTAGGCAAACTAATACCGCTGAGAAAAATTATCATTCTTTTGAGTTGGAACTATTAGCAATAGTCAAAACTTTGGAACGGTTCAGATTTTATTTAGTAGGCTATCAGTTCCAAATTTTTACTGATTGCAATGCGGTAAAGAACGCATTATCTAAGCAGTCGATAATTCCAAGAATTGCTAGATGGGTCTTGTCTTTACAAGAGTTTTCTTTTACCATTCACCATAAAGCAGGTACTCAGATGCAACATGTAGACGCACTTAGCCGAAACTTTAATGAATCTCAAAACAAAGCACAAGTCCTACTCATCCAAGAAGATGACTATATCAGGGAAGCACAGGATCAAGATGAATCCATAGGGGAAATTAAAAATATTCTTTTAAGTGGGGATGTTCAGAGTCACAAAGATGTTTTTAATAATTACGATTTAAGGGGGAACAAAGTCTATAAGTTAACACCTTATGGGAGAAGATGGGTAGTCCCAAAGAAGTGTAGATGGCAAATCGTCAAAGCAAACCATGACGATATAGGTCATTTTGCGGTTGATAAAACGTTAGAGAAAATTAAGCAACGGTATTGGTTTCCCAGAATGAGGCATTTCATAACAAAATACATAAATGCATGTTTACCTTGTTTATATCATAAAGATAAAGGGGGCAAAAGACCCGGGTACCTTCACTCCATCCCAAAGTATGCTAGACCACACCACACACTACATATAGATCATTTAGGACCTTTTGTGAACACAAAACAGGGAAACAAGTATTTAATAGTTGTTGTTGATGGCTTTTCGAAATTTGTGTATTTAAAAGCAGTTCCTGATACATCTGCAAAATACGTAATTCAAATGTTAACTGAAATGTTCGCGATGCTCGGTAACCCAAGACGACTCATCACGGATCTTGGATCTGCGTTTACTTCAAAGGCCTTCGAGGAATTTGTTGCTGCAAGAGGGATACGGTTATTTACAACAGCTGTTGATCTCCCAAGAGGCAATGGTCAATGTGAGCGGACGAACAGAACAGTTCTAGACGCTTTAGCAACATCTGGTTCGCAAACAAGTGAAGACAATTGGGATACTAATCTTTCACATATACAACAAGGACTGAATAGTACTAGACACCGTATTACACAAAACACGCCCTCAATGGCATCTGTTCTGCTCTCAATGGCAAATGTTACGCCCTCAATGGCATCTGTTCTGCTCTCAATGGCAAATGTTACGCCCTCAATGGCATCTGTTCTGCTCTCAATGGCAAATGTTACGCCCTCAATGGCATCTGTTCTGCTCTCAATGGCAAAAGTTACGCCCTCAATGGCATCTGTTCTGCTCTCAATGGCAAATGTTACGCCCTCAATGGCATCTGTTCAGCTCTCGATGGCAACTGTTACGCCCTCAATGACGTTCGGGACGAACGTGACGTCAGGATGGCCGTGCAGTCCCACTCTATGTCTGTCGCTGCTGACCGGCAGATCGACGGTGGCTGGGGGAAGATGACAGGACGCCAAGACGCGAATGCTTGTCAACCGATTCAACGCAGCGCAATAAGACGTTATATTTGTTTGTTACTTAAGATCGTTGGAATATACGTATATTTATTACTGCAAGTAGTATTGATCGACTAACGGCTCACCATCCTAGACAACAATAAGTGGCTGGATAAAGTTGACCGTTTGGCAGAGCGCTATCACTGGGATGACGATGCCATTCTACGACTGATTTCTGGAAGACTGCGAGGCAATGCCCGTCAGTGGTACGAAGAAAATGTGGACTACGACTCCAGTTGGGATGAAATTAAAAGATCAATGAGCCAGCACTTTCGTAAGTCCGTCCCATTTTCTAAATTATTCAAAGATGCCGCTAACTACGACGCAGCACCAGGGCAAAATTTAGGCGATTATTGTTTCAAAAAACTGTCCAAATTGAGAGCACTCAATATACAAATACCTGATCCATATTTGATTGATGCAGTGATTGGTGGTATCAGGGATGAAAACATAGCAAGAACGGTCAGGGCTGCACAACATACGGACGCAAACGCTCTATATGCTTACTTAAACACTGTAGGCGAAATGCCTCAAGAAAAAAAAAGTCCTCATCTTAATAGTGGAAATTTTCAGCCGTCAACGTCGTTCAGATCTGGTTATGGCAATCGTAATAAAAAGGAAGTCAATAAGCCTTCAGGCTCGCGCCCAACATGTTTTAATTGCGGTATTCCGGGCCATATTTCATCCAGTTGCAGAAAGCCACGCGTGGAATGTACCAACTGTAAAAGATTGGGACATCTTAAAGAAAAGTGCCCTTTTCCGCGTAAGGAAGTGCATCAAGTTGAAGCACTAACGAGTGTGGGTTCTAATATTTGTTTGCAAAATGCCCGAATTTGCGGAAAGAAAACAAACTGTTTAATAGACTCTGGCAGTTCTAACACACTCATAAAAGAATCACTCGTTAGAAAACTTGGCCTTCTTCGTACGGATTCGAAGGATATGACTTTGTACAGTTTTATGGGTACCTTTGTGAACAGTACATCGTTTTGCAAGATCACCGCTAGTATACAGGGAGTTTCAGCAGAAGTGCGTGCCATAATTGTTCCGGACAAATACCTGAAATTTGATTTATTAATCGGGAGAGATTTTATTAACCAAGAACACGTGGTTATGACTAAACGTGAGAACCGATTAATTTTATATAGGTTGCCTCCCACCGAAAACCTTTTTGTGAACTTGATAGAAGTTTTCGACAATGGCTTGGATCTCAATAATATACAGATAGGTGCTATTTCGGAAGCCGATAAGAAGGCCTGCATTTCTTTGTTGCATCATTTTTCGGACTGCATCTCATCTTCTATGAAACATTTAGGAAACACGGATACAGTAGAAATGGAAATAAAATGTTTGGTCGACACGCCAGTTGCGCGTCATCCCTATCGAATGCCCGACATAGAAAAGCAAATTCTTCGAAATATGATTCAGGAACTATTAGATAACGGAATAATTCGTGAATCTAGCTCCCCGTATGCCAGCCCAATTACACTAGTGAAGAAAAAGGATGGGGACTATAGAATGTGCGTCGACTACAGGCAGCTCAACGCGGTCACCATAAGAAACCATAGTGTATTACCGCATATTGAGGATCAAATAGATAAATTAGGAGGATTTAAATATTTCACAAGCTTAGATTTGGCGTCCGGGTTTTATCAAGTCCGTATGGCTGCCAACTCTATTGAAAAAACGGCATTCGTAACCCCTGACGGCCACTACGAGTTTCTACGGATGCCTTTCGGACTTACCAATGCTCCTTCTGTTTTCCAATCATTAATCAACAAAGTACTAGGACCATTAAAAAATGAATAAGCCTTTCCATATATCGATGATATCATAATTGCCTCGTCTACGATCGCAGAGGGACTAGAACGGTTGGCAAAAGTATTAATTCAACTTCGTGCACATAACCTCACTTTGAAAATCAGTAAATGTGTATTTCTGGAAACGACAATTGAATACCTTGGAAGAGAAATTAGCGCAGAAGGGGTGAAACCTGGAAAAAGGAAGATCCGGGCAATTTTAGATATGCCATTTCCTCGCAACGTTAAGCAAGTACGTCAATTCCTCGGATTAGCCAGTTATTTCCGGAAATTTATTAAACATTTCTCCATGATTGTCGAGCCTTTAACAAGATTAACCCGTAAAAATGAAATTTGGACCTGGAACGCACCACAAAGGCAGGCATTCCATCAAATTCAAGAGGCATTAACATCACGTCCAATTCTTGCAATATATAACCCCAAATTGAGGATAGAACTTCATACAGATGCGAGCTCTATTGGTTTAGGAGCAATGTTACTTCAATTTGACTCTGAAGGTAAATCACGTGTCGTTTCCTATTTTAGCAAACAAACAACATGTGATCAACGACAATATCACTCATACGAACTCGAGACTATGGCTGTAGTTTACGCTCTAAAATATTTTCGAGTGTATTTGCTGGGGATAAATTTCAAGATAGTCACCGATTGTAATGCTTTACGGACGACCCTGTCAAAAAAAGATTTAATTCCTCGTATTGGAAGATGGTGGTTGGAGATTCAGGAATACTCTTTCGAAATTGAGTATAGAGCTGGTAAAAAAATGACTCATGTAGACGCCCTCAGTAGAAACCCTATAGCAATCACCAACCTTGAGTTAGAAGTGTTCCAAATAGATTTGACGGAAGCGGATTGGATTACTGCAGCACAATTGCAGGATGAACAGATTTGTAGAATTCGGAACATACTATCGAGTAAAGTAAGGAATAATGAGACGAAGTTATATTTCGATAAATACGAATTGAAAAACGACAAATTGTACAGGAAATTAGACGATGGAACTAAAGCATGGGTTGTTCCATTAGCAGCACGTATGCAAATTTGTCGTTTATGTCACGACGATTCTGGACACCTTGGAGTAGAAAAGGTTTTACAGCGAATAAGAAGAAACTACTGGTTCGCGAAAATGAGAAAATTCGTAACAAAATATGTTAACGCTTGCCTAAACTGTATGTACTATAAGAAGTGCTCCTCAAAACGGCAGTGCAAATTAAATCCTATAGAAAAACATCCAATCCCCTTTCATACGATACACGTAGATCATGTTGGACCATTTGTGACAAGCAAAAGAAAAAATAAGTATATTTTTGTAATTGTTGACGCATTTACCAAATTCACAATAATAGAGCCGGTACATGATCAGAAAAGTAAGCACGTGATCAAGGCTTTAACTGACGTAATCTATTTATTTGGGGTACCTTCAAAAATTATAAGTGATAGAGGTACGGCCTTCACATCTCGAACCTTTAAAATGTTTTGTGACACATATGGAATAAGGCATGTCCTAAATGCAGTCGCCACGCCAAGGGCTAACGGTCAATGTGAACGTTACAACAAAACAATCGTAAGTGCTCTATCAACAACTGCTGCAGGAAAAGATGAGCGAGATTGGGATAGATACGTAAAACAAATACAAAGTGCATTGAATACGAGTTTTAACAAAGGCATCAATTCGACTCCTATGGTGGCCCTGATTGGTTACAATTCTAAACATGCAGCTGAGGCGACAGTTTTGAGTGCAATTCAAAATGAGATAGATAGACTTGACCTAGAGGAGGTTAGGCATAAGATTTCAGGACATATTGAGGATGATCAAAAAAAACAAAAAGAACGTTACGATAAAAGTCGACGCAATGCCACCCAGTATAACGAGGGTGACTTGGTCAGGGTATTGATAACGAGTATACCATCTACGGGAACTAGCCATAAGCTACATGCAAAATATAAGGGACCTTTTCGAGTTACGAAAAAATTATTCAACGATCGATACGAAGTTGAAGACTTACGAGAAGGCTTCAAACGGAAGCGAACTGTTGTAGCTGCAGACCAGGTCAAGGCATGGGTGACCCTAATAAACGATAATTAGAGGCAAAAGTTGCCCACATGCGAACATCGTATTTTCAAGAAGTTATTTTTGACAAACGTTGCCTTCAAGCGAACGTCGCTACCACGTTATTTTTGGCAAACGTTGCCTTTAAGCGAACGTCGCTTCCACGTTATTTTTGGCAAACGTTGCCTTCAAGCGAACGTCGCTACCACGTTATTTTTGGCAAACGTTGCCTTTAAGCGAACGTCGCTTCCACGTTATTTTTGGCAAACGTTGCCTTCAAGCGAACGTCGCTTCCACGTTATTTTCGGCAAACGTTGCCTTCAAGCGAACGTCGCTTCCACGTTATTTTCGGCAAACGTTGCCTATTAGCGAACGTCGCTTACTTACGAACAGCCTGGCAAACGTTGCTTGTAGATGAACGTCATCATGTGGAAAACATTTGCGCAAATCTTTCCTTACCTGCACTACATTTGATTGGACTGCAATTTTATTTTACCTTTCTCTTTATTGTTATTTTGAGATATGCATTATGTAAGATCTTGTGAAGTAATTTTTTTTTTATATTTCCTACGTTATTATAAGTCTAGGTTTTGAAGCTTTGAGAATTGAAGCTTTTCTAACGTTTAATTAGTCTGAGGACAGCCTAATGGTCAGGATAGCCGAGTGTTATTATTATTACTGTACTGATGTTTTCATAGTAATGTATCATATTGTATATACCTGACAACGGTTGTGGAATGTCAAGGTCAGTTAAGAACTAGACGTGGTATCGAGCGGTTGTATATGGAGAATATATTCGAATAGTGCGATACTCTTGTTTTTCTTACACTCTGTCCGCCATTTTGAAATTTAGAGTGCTGAATTTTGTATCAAAAAAAACTTACGCACCTAAGCTTTTATCTTATTTGGTACTCTTTCGAATTTTGATTTTTGCTCATACAGGGTGGTCAAAATCGCAAATTGTAGTTTTTCTCAAAAATTTCATATGCATTACCCTGTATATTTGTACAAGTTTGGATTCAATTTTGTATAAGCTTTTTTTTTGATACTAGACACGGCTATTTTTGCGGTTATTAGCATGTCTTCTATGGAACTGCTTAATTCCCTAAAATATCGCATCATCATTGGAAACAAATAAATTGTTGATTAGTTACAAACTGCCAAAATTAGCTTTGTGAGCATTATAATAAAAAGTGTTTGAAAATGATCTTTTCTAAAGAATTAATGGTGAATATAGTGTTCGTTTTGGGAGAAGCCCTAAAAAATAGCATCTTGCATTTATAAGCAACGGCACCCTGATATGCGACATCCAAGGCCGGAAATATTTTCCACACTACGAGAACGTTTTGAATCTAGTGGAGCAGTGGAATATAGTAGAGAATGTATAAATAATCTATGTGTCACTAATGAGGCGAATCAGTTGGAGGTGTAACGGTTTCACCGTCCGATCGTATTTATTAAATCACTTCTCGATTATCATTTCATTAATCCCATCTCTAGCTTTTTTGCTTGGAAAATTTTCCGCTTGGAGCGCTTGATGCGGAGTTCCTGATCTGCGATCTTCCTCGCGCTTCCTTTTCACCTGAGCCGCCGATCGAACAACGGCTAGAAATTTCTTCTCAGTAGCACAAGGTTATATAGCACCATGTGCTAGAATTTTCTAGAATATGTGTCCGTATAGGACAAAAATGATTGGGGCCACCCCCTTTCTCTTTCCCTTTCACTTTGCCTAGCCTTGGTCAATATTTTCACCCATGCATGTACCTTGGCAGCGCCATCGCCTTTAACTTCGCCTACAACTGGTTGTGAAGCCACTATATGGAGGTCACCCCTCATAACTGGGACCTCCCCTTCAAGCCCCTGGCCATCCTGGCTTCAGTCGAGTAAAAATGGACCAGCGAAAGATAAGTCGATAGCGTTATAGCAGCGCCAAAGATGTAAAACTTATTTTGTTATTTTTGTAAAATTGTAATGTAATGAAAATGCCTTTTTTTTTTGTTAAATAAAATCTGTTAAATTTTTGTGTTCTGTTTGTTCTTCTATCCTCTAGCCATGCCATGGTCGACACACAGCTACACGCCTGTAGATGTCTTCATGCCACCGACTGAGCTACCGGAAGCTAATGGTAACCCCCTTTCTGTGATTGTGCAGAAAAGTTGGAATCTTCATTGCATTCCATCTTTTCTGGACTTTTTGCGGAAAGGAAGCGTTACAGAGGTTCTATTAAAGTTGCAGGAAAATCCCCATTCAAGTGCACGGCGAATTGGAGCAGAAACTGATATATGCAGAACTTCTGTTCAAAGGATTATTCACAAGCGTAGGTACCATCCATATCATCTATGCTTGCATCAAGGCCTTAGTCCTCAGGATTTCGCAGCTCGAATGGAGTTTAGTAGAATAATGCTAAATAAAGTGAGTGAAGACACTACTTTTCTGGATAAGGTTTTAGCAATGAGGCAACTTTTAACCGCATAGATTTTGTCAATAGGCATAACATGCACTATTATGCGACGGAAAACCCTGTCTGGGTTACGCAAATAGATTTCCAAAATAAATGGAGCTTGAATGTTTAGGGAGGAGTTATTGGCAGACGAATACTTGAATTTTTTGATCGAGCATTTTCCTTTGCTTTTGGAGGATGTCAACCTGCATATGTACTTCCAACATGACGGCGCACCTGCGCATTATCATAACAGTGTGCGTAACTATTTGGGTCACCTAGGGGAGCAATCGTTGGACTGGTCGTGATGGGCCTATATCTTGGCCTCCTAGATCACCAGATATGACACCGATGAACTTCTTTCTATGGGGCCACGTTAAGCAAGAGGTTTATCGATATCCACCATCTACCCCGGAAAATATGAAGGATTAAGGATGCTTTTCTGAACATAAGGGAACATATGCTGAGGGATGTGCAACGGTCATTTATACAAAGACTACGGCTATGTATTCAACATGGTGGAGATATTTTCGAGCAGTTTAGGTCTTGAGTAGTGATAGTTGTTTGTTCATGTTGTTGTCATAGTTGTTTTTCTCTATCATGCTTGAAGTTGATTTATACTGTTCTGATTGTTATTAGTTTTTACGTCAAATCTGTACTCTTAGTGGCAATATGGAACTAGTCTTTTGTTTCCATGGATGATGTGATTTTATTCCTTAATTTTGGTGTGCTGTTCTATTAAAAGCTTAAAACTCAAAATCCAGTGATTTTATCTGAATCAAGCCTTATACCAAAAAAAGCTTATAAGAAATTGAATCCAAACTTGCACAAATATACAGGGCGATGCTCTTGAAATTTTTGAGAAAAGTAAAATGCGCGTTTTTGACCACCCTGTATGAGCAAAAATGAAAATTCGAAAAAGTAACAAACAAGATAAAAGCTGAGCTGTGTAAGTTGTTTTTGATACAAAATTCAGCACTCCAAATTTCAAAATGGCGGATTCAGAGGTTGCCGAAGTGGACGGTTTTTACCAAAACCCCATAGTATGTCATATCAATATTTTTCCTTTGAACTAGTTTATCCAAATATGCAATAAAATTTGAGGCATTTCTTTTAAAAAATCACAACATTTTGAAATAAAGAAATCGAAAATAAGTACGACCAAAATTACCCAAATTTTAATTTGAAATGTTTACTTCCGCTTTACCCCTTTATTTTCAAGCATTTTATATTTGACATCTTATCAAACAGTACACAAAATTTCATAAATGAAAGCATGTTCAGGCGCAATATGAGTAAATTTTAAAACCTTTTTTTGTAGGTGTCCGCTTCAGGTAGTTTGCCCCAATACTTACTGGGCATATAGTACTGTACGCATCCACATAACTTTAACGTAAGGTTAGTGGAACATTCTAGACGACAGTTACTTGGTGTGTATTGCTTAAAGTACCTCAGATACTTTTCGTTACTGAAATAGCATTCTCTTGTGTCGGGATGGTATTTTCTCACTTTGTGTGAAGTTCGTATCATTTTTGGCTGTACCGCGGCCGAAACGGCATCTCCGAATGATACTTGAAAGGACCGTTTTTTTAGTTGAGGTAGCACGTGAGGTGCATGCAGCGAAACCTGAAATTAGAATTAGAAACTATACCCCATTCGGCACTACAAAGATGCAGCGCGGCAGCCGCCTAAGCGTTGCAATAGCTATTGGCCAGTTGGCCATAAAACTACGAACAAGTGCAGGATTCCCAGTTACGGTAACAATTCTCGTATCAATAAAACCATTCTCTTGTCCATATGCAATAGTCACAATGATTATAAAAATATCTTCACGTATGCTTCTAAGTCTAGTCCTGGTTCAGGATGTGCTTTCTACGTTGTTGATCATGATTTTTCTGCAAAGTTTTAACTACCAGATTTGTTCACCATATTTTCTGCCGAAGCTATGCCTATCATTCAAGCATTACAGTATATCCAATTCAATAACATTCAGAAAGCTGTAATATTTTCCGATTCACAATCGGTTCTTGTAGCTTTACGAAACATAAATAGCTGCATGTCACCCACCAATATCTATGTTCTCCTGGATCAAAGGGCATAGCGGTCTCTCGTTCAACGAAAGAGCAAATGAATTGGCTATACTGAGCATCACAGATAGCATCGTACTTCAAGTCACTCCATCGGTAGAAGATTAAAAAAATATACAGGGTGTTTCAGTTTATTGTTGCATAACTTTAAGATTCGATAGAACTTTTAAAATTAATGCATAAAGTCTATATAAACATGGGTCGAAAAATGCGTGGCTTCCGAAATACAGGGTGTTTAAATTTACTTTCTAAAATAGTTTTTTTAAAAAATATTTCGAACAATATTTGATGTATAACAGTGAAAATTGGTATACAAGGGTTTTTTGGTACCACAAAACGAACCATGGGTATAGTTTTACTGTATCCGCTAGAAGACGCTCTCCACTGTACCTGTAGTGTATTAAAATGACCGAAAATTTTTTCTTAGTGCAATTTTTTGGTTTTTGAATAAAAAAACTGATTCTTCGCACTTTTCAACATAAAAAAGCTCTCCTGTGAGTTTTCGTTAGTTAGCCGTTTTGGAGATATTTCGATTTTTAAGGTTCGATGCATGTTTAATTATTTATGGGAAAATAATATTTTTCTTTACATTTTCGATTTGGGCATTACAAGTAATTAAGATGATCGTTTAGATTGTGTTTTTGAACACAGCAATAATTCCTAACTCCAAATAAACACAAAAAGACAGAATATTAATTTGTTTAATTTTCCAATATTACAACTAAAATGCTATTGGATAGTTAGGACAAACATACAAAATCTAAAGTAGTTGCTCGAAATGTAAACCCAATTGTTCAATACACAATTCGCATCTACGAATGATCGAACGAGGTATAGCATTATTCAAATAAGGCCTTATTTCATCACATGCATTCCTGATTCTGTCTATTAGCATATCTCTTGTGGTTACGGGAGTCTGGTACACTTTTTCTTTTAGAAATCCCCACACAAAGAAATCTAATGGACTTAGGTCAGCGGATCGTGGAGGCCAGGCGACTGGTCCTCCACGGCCGATCCATCTTTCTGGATAATTTTCGTCCAGCCAGTTTCTAACAATTCTCGAATAATGAGCCGGACAACCATCAAGCGGGAGGAACCAGGCCAATCTTCTTAAATCTAACATAACATCATCCCACATATTTGCATGTTCAGAATTTAAAAATTCCAAGAAGGTCGCAGCATTTAACCTTGCAGGTAAAAGGTATGGTCCAAATAGTCGATTACGGTAGATACCAATCCACACGTTCACACTAAATTCATGCTGAAAATTTCTTTCCCGAACTGCATGCGGATTTTCATGCGACCAAATATCTTGATTATGAAAATTTACCACTCCACGTCTAGTGAAGCATGACTCATCGGTCCATAAAACGTTACTTAAAAATTCCCTATTATTATCAGTTCTATCAAGGATCCACTGAGAAAATGTGATTATTCGTTCTCCGTCCCCTGTCCTTGCACAGGTTGCAAATGGTACGGACGTTTATGGTCATTTCTTAGAACACGGTGAACATGGCTTGCTGAAATTCACAAGGCACCAGAAACTATCCTAACACTTGTGGTCGGATCTCTATCAAACTCACGCAGAATCATACGGGTAAATTTGCGCTGACGAACATTTATGTTTTGATCCCTTTGGAGATTTCCAAAACCATTTTCAATTATTTGGCGATGCACTCTTACAAATACTGAGCGAGTTGGATGTCGTCTGTTTCGAAATCTTCGTGCGTATTCTCTGGCTGCTTCTGCTGCGTTTCCATTTACAAAGCCATACACAAAATGAATATGCGCTAACTCTTGATTGGAGAATAAAAATGGTATTTTTATAAAACTTACAAAAAAAAAAACAGGTAAAAGAAACTAAATTTCGTGCATTCACAATTGCAAAAAAACGTTTCAGGTTTCAACAGACAA
Source organism: Acanthoscelides obtectus (assembly GCA_963669975.1). Taxonomy (NCBI): domain Eukaryota; kingdom Metazoa; phylum Arthropoda; class Insecta; order Coleoptera; family Chrysomelidae; genus Acanthoscelides; species Acanthoscelides obtectus. The sequence continues at coordinate 104,148,493 of CAVLJG010000003.1, read as the reverse complement.
TAAAACTAACTGTCAACTAATTGACGTTTAACCTTATTCTGCTTTCAGTTTCAAAAATATTTGGAGGCACAGCCTAAAATTATCGAGATTTTATCATAAATAATAATTAAAAATGCATCGAACCTTAAAAATCGAAATATCTCAAAAACGGCTAACTATAACGAAAATTTACAAGAGAGCTTTTTTATGTTGAAAAGTACGAAGAATCAATATTTTTCAACAAAAAGCAAAAAATTGCACGAAGAAAAAATTTTCGGTCATTTTAATACACTACAGGTACAGTAGAGAGCGCCCTCTAGCGGCTACAGTAAAACTATGATTCGTTTTGTCGTACAAAAAACCCTTGTATACCAATTTTCACTGTTATACATCAAATATTGTTCGAAATATTTGAAAAAAACAGTAGATGTCTTATGGGGATTCGGTCTCAAAACTTCCAAAATCCGCCACCAGAGGCGCTGGCGTCGCGCGCCATTGACAGGTTGTTGGACGGAATCTGTAATCGAAATTCATGAGTTGGGGATTCCGCCGCTAGATGGCGCTGTCAAACCAAACGGAATCTGTGTGTCATTGGACACCTGTCATGCGTCATTGGGCATCTCACGCATAGATGGCATTACACGTCATCTGTCATACGTCATTGGACACCTGTCATTGATGGGTTGGGCATCTCGCGCATAGATGGCGCCGATTTGTTTGGCGGTGTACAAACCTAACGGAATCTATGTGTCATTGGACACCTGTCATTGATGGGTTGGGCATCTCGCGCATAGATGGCGCCGATTTGTTTGGCGCTGTACAAACCAAACGGAATCTATGTGTCATTGGACAGCTGCCATTGATGGGTTGGGCATCTCGCGCATAGATGGCGCCGATGTCGCACCTGTCTGGTGTTGGCGTGGATTACGGGGGGCATTCAGAACGTGTATACAGGGGTGCATCGAAAAATAGCGGATCGATGGACCGACGGTATATCGTTAAATCGTATATAGCAAGGCGTGACCTAAATAGCGTGGTGGGCTCCTCTGGTCGGTCGGTCGGTCGGTCAGAATGTCTCATAACCTGTATACGATGTACTGTTATTATTATACAGGATGATACCGTTCAAAATGAAAATAGTATAGACATTCTGACAATTATTTCGCAAACCAGAGGTATTTTCAATAAAACTACAATAATACGTTTAATATTTTATTGAAAATAGAAAAAACTACATAGGTAATATGATATTTGAAAACCAGTGGCGTAGACGTTCAACATTTCTCTGGGTACAGGAAAATTGTCCGTTGGTGTGGCATGGATTGGAATCAGCAACAAAGTTTCCAGTAGCACACGGTGTACCATCATACTTGCAAACATCAATAATGTTGGGAAAAACACCAAAAATGTGACATTTCTTGAGTAAAAAGTTTGCTTTCTGTTCTCCACGAACGTAGACATAGTCAGCCGCATATATCACCTTATTTTTAATTATTTCATTTAACTTGGAATATTTAACGTCGCCGGAAGAATATTTAAGCCCATGGAAATTCTTCTCCAAGTAAGCGACAGTTTTCTTGTCTTTAGTATTTAATGTAGAAAAAGGTTGCGGAGGTGTAAAGATGTAATGACTTTTCTTGAAACCAATTTCGATACATAGTTCTTTAGGTACGAATAATCCGTCAACTGTAAAGCCTTGAATGTCAACAAACGCGATCCTCATGATGTCTGATGCGGAACTGAGAGTCCTTCGTTGCTTACGAGATGGTTTTAATAACTTCGGTGAGGGGGAAGTACTCGATTAAGCAGTCATGTATAATGATGCAGTAGGCCTTGGTGTTGGTTGGAAAGCCAGTATCGGCTTCGATATCCAATCTAACATCAACAGTTGATGATTTCATGGTTTCCTCTTGTTTGGAACAGTCAATAACAAACAAAGCGCGATTTTTAAAAGCGGTATAATCTAAAAGACATCTCTTCAGAGGAGAAGAAGAAGTTGTATAGCTGGTTTGAAAGTCGCTATAGTTGAAATGAGCTTCAGTAAAGTGATTGTTTGCAAAGTCCAATTGCATACGTTCGTTGGGATAGTATTCACCATTTAAAGATACTCGAATACTAGCAGCATTCACGTGATCAAACAGGGTAGGGTCTGAGGTTGCGACGTCACGTTTACCGGTTTGGAAACATACTATAATGAAACGTGGTCTTTCGATTGCGGTGCTAGTTTTAACTGACCATATTTCTCTTCTCGCATCTGCGGTAATTGCAGGCAGTTCATTCAGATCCCATTTTCTAAACGGTATAAGTATCGGCTTATCAGTTTGAATAGCTTTCAAAAGTTGTTCTTTCACATCATCACTCGGGTAAATATGTTTGATTTTCAGTTCCATGCTTTCAATAGTTATTTTCGCTGTCGTCGTCGTTCCAGTTTTTTCCTTGATAATGATACAATCGTTATCGTTTCTAGCTCTCACAAATCTGAGAGTTTGTCTGCCACACGTAATCATAGGATAATCATTGAAAATGTTGAAAATATGTTTAAGCGGCATTAGCAAGCTAAAAGACTTGTTATGTGTTGACGCCATTATAGGTGTTGAAGGATAGTTCCATCCAGCTATAGCCATATGATTTGAGTCTTCCTCACTGTAACATACGTAAGCTCGGACAGTACTTACAATACCAGGATCACGTACTGTTTCAACTTCTCTAGCGGATTCACTGTAAGTGCAAGAGTCAAATAGGAAGGCACCAAAGTTTGGAGCTAAAGATACATCTCCTGCTCCTCCTCCTCCAGTTATTTCAACTTTTCCTTTGATAGATAGAAGGGAAGCGTTCATTGCAAAGAACGAATCTACTTGATTGATGCTAAATTCCACAACATCATTACAATTAAATGACTTGATGAACGGCGTATAAGATCTATACTCAGCCTTGCGAATAGATTCATCGAATGCTGGAGATCGATATAGATCAAACATCGGAGAAGTATGTGATGCTGCTGCTGCTGCCTCCTCAGTTTTTCTCTTTTTGTACATGATTCTTGTTGTTGTTGACATGATATCCAAGTGAGCGTAGAAACAGGATATTTGATGTAGTTAGTAGTAGATGTCGTCGCTTAGGTGCTTGGGGTAATACTGAAGTTGCCTTGGAAGCACCACTATGTCTTATAATCACTAATCCCATCTGCGCTTCGCTCTCAACTCCAACACAAGAGTACTAGTTTCACCTTGAAAGTTTACAGGACGACCGTCTTGATCTAAAGCCAACACTGTGATGTTGGTTATTTCTTGTTTCGGTATAACAGGTAGATATAGTAAATTTACAGGTGTTTCGACTATAGCGTATCCAGGATCGGCTGTCACAGCAAATTCGTAGATCGTGTGTGCAGGCGTGTCTCCGTCAAAGGCTCCCGACGTAATGTTAGCATCAAAGTGTATGGTTGATACTTTTATTATGTTTACAGGTAAATCAGAAGAATGCTTTTGACCAGGATTAAGAACTTTTTTCGAGAATCCCAATAGATGTCCAAGATTATTCGGTTCTGTAAAAACTATTTTATAATACTTGCTAAAGATTTCACATTGCAGTGTATTATTGTTAGGTTTTAGAGAAAAATAATCATCCGGAGGAGCAACTTCATTTTCAAGATTCATTTGCGTTCGTATAAATGTTTCTATGTCGGTAATTTCATAACAACCTGTCGGAAACTCGATGACTTTTAATTGACCACCACCACCACCACCTATCCGGTCGATATAATAAAATTTATCTCCTTTTTCAATATTCGGTATGGAATTGTATGAAGTAAAAGACCTAAGCGCCAATTCATAATCTTTTTTCGGATCCAACACTATCGGTGTTGAAGGACGAAATGAAAATATATGAGTAGTGCTATTGACTCTCAACAACTGCGACATGATGAATGAAAAAATATAGCTGTGTACTAAGCATTTATTCAAGTTTTTTTTTTGTTTATTTTCGAATGGATAATTTACAGAAATAACAATTTGCTTGAGCAGTAGCCGGTCCATCCCAATGTGTTGCCCAATCAGGTCTGTTGTAGTGAACATAGCATGGAAGTCGTATTTGAAGATCAAAATTGGATGTGTATTCTGCAGGCAGTTTGTGCCATATACTCAACAATTCTGCAGGTCTCACATTGCTTATTAAATATTCCAGCGGCGGAATATTCTTCTCAAACTCTTCTAATGTAAATTCCGATAATGTTTTATTATCCATCGTTGTTGTTGTTATTGTTTAGAAATTTCAAACACAATTGTCCGCAATTAACTTGATTATAAGTTTGGTAAGGATCGTTGTTGTAGAAAATTTTAGCGTTTTTCAGATATCGAACAAGTTCCTGTGGAGGCTTCAGGTTACCAAATGAATCGAAATACTCAACGTTGTTGTTTATCTTTTTATAAGCTACCCAATGAGTTCCGTTGTTTTGTGAAATATCTAAGTTCACGACGGCGCATTCTCTTTTACGTGGACCGTCTCGTGGTAAAGTGTCACGCATGAAGACACCTCGGAAATGAGGTATGTTCAAGAGCTTCGCATATTGCTTTATTTCATAATCATAAAGCGCTTTCTTGGGTAGCTTGATGTTTAGTTTTTTTGAGTTTTTTTTTTGAGGTACAACCCATAACCACCTTTAGCATTTTTTCTCAAATACAATCCTTTGCCCAAAGACTCCATAGCTTTGTTATGGCGATGGTCTTCCTCCAATTTCTTTTGTGCATTCTTGGCATCAACGACCGTTTTGGCCACACCTGCAGCTCCCCCTGCGAGCGCCCCCAAGGCACTTAATCCGGCGAAAAGGGGGATCAAGGGTAGGAATCCCCCAGATTTTCCTTCGATCGGAATTATTCTCGGTAGTCGAACTTTATGTTTTCCACCTGCACTCTTCACCGCTAATCTTGCCGCTTTAAGAGCAACCAATGCAGACTTTTTTAATGTCGTGGTGGTGGGAGCATTTTTCTTCAAGGACTTTGTGATTTTCGTGAGAACACCTCGTCGAAAAGATGATTTCTTCTGCCCCATACCCAATTTTCGCTTAACTTTCATTGCGGTAGTTGTTAGCCAAGCTGCAGTCTTTTCTCCTAGTGAAGCGTCAGGTGCTTTTACACGTTCCCAGGCTCGGTTCTCAAGAATCCAATCAGCTTTGTGCCTGTCTTTCAAATTTTTGTATAAGGCGTATGCAATATCGTGGTCTCTTGCAGCACGATCCAATGGGTTCTTTCCAGGATCTCCTCGTGCTAACCTCTTCTTTAATTTAGTCCCCGCTGAAAATATACATATACATGTGTGAGAATGAAAAAAAAAATATCCTAATCTGTCGCACACTTACGTCCCAGGAACTGATACGAAGGTACGTGGAGTTCTATCGGAAGATTATTTATCAGAGAGTTTACAACACCTTCACCCTTGTACGTTAACATGAGAACTGTTGATGATGCGTTAGCAATATCTACATATATACTTTTACACATTCCTTATTCGAACGCCACACGATGAAGGTTGTTCAACAAGAGCAGTCATTACCCATTGATAACTTGGATTTTACAGCAAAAACTCAACATAGTAAACATGGTAAATTGTTACCGAATTCGTTTCGCGCTATCATCTGCGGACCAAGCGGATGTGGAAAAACGAACGTAATGCTGGCGCTGCTTTTCCATCCAAACGGTGCTAAGTTTAAAAATGTTTACGTTTATTCAAAATCGTTGTATCAACCAAAGTATCAACTGCTTCAAGAAGTGATTTCCGCTGCTAAGGGTGTTGGCTATTTCCCATTTAAGGATAACGAGGAAATTATAAGTCCAAGTAAGGCTAAAAATAGCTCTATATTTATATTTGACGACGTGTCGTGTGACGGTCAGCAGAAAATTCGAGAGTATTACTCCATGTGTCGTCATAAAGATATCGATGCTGCATATCTCTGCCAAACATACTCTAAAATTCCAAAACAGCTCATACGAGACAACTGTAACATTATAGTACTATTTAAGCAGGATGAAATTAATCTAAAACATATATTTGATGAGCATGTATCTCCAGATGTTACTTTTGATGAATTCAAAAAGATGTGTTCGGAATGTTGGGCAGAAAAGTACGGTACGTTAGTTATTGTTAAAGACTTTCCTCTTAATTATGGTCGATACAGAGTAGGATTTGATAAGTACATAAAATTGTAGGCTTATCATGTACGCCATCATTCAGTAACATGATGTCAAAGGACCAAGTTGCCGTTGCTAGTCATAAAAGAAAGATCGCAGAACTTGCTCGAGCTATACGTAAAAAGTATCTTACTTTAAAGTTAGGTCGAACTGCAGAAGATGAATCTATTAGAAAACTTTTCAAACCAATATCTGAACCTCTTAAGCAAATAGCTAAGACTCAGCAGCATCCTTCATTTATTATTAAAAAAGAGGAAAAATTGAAACAGGATGATGATGATGATGATGATGTATTCACACAGAACCCAAACTATCTCAATTTAGAAGACGTGGCTTCAACTGATGAACAAGGTAATATACCGCCGAGACCTGAAACACCACCACTACCTGAAGAAATGCGTCCTGCTGATTTTTCACAAGAAGCAATAGAAGAATACTTAGATCAATATCCCCCAATAAGCCATAATTATTTACAAGATTTTTGGACACAAAACGATAAAATTGATAAAAATTATGGACCTATATATACCGACAACATTGGTTGGATGTTAGGTAAACGCCGAATTAAATTTGATAGAGCGACTGGCCAAATACAGATATTACCTGAGGGGACAAACTTAGCAGGTACATGGTTTCGTGGCACACCTGGGCTGTATCAACTTTTATTCTATAATGACCCAAACTATGCAGATGCAGATTTACAACCCTATAAAAATCTATTGCAAAGTACCGGTGTTCATTTAGATTCGCTTGGACGCCTAAAAGGTTCGACAGGATTTAAATATAATCACATTATTAAGCCTCTCTTTAAAGATGTGCAGAAAAATAAAGGTACAATTGTCACACGATCAACATCTACAAAAATACGTAGTCCACTTAGTCGATCATTAACAAGATCCACTCCCTCAACAACAACAACAACAACAACAACATCATCAACATCAAAACCGCCAACAGGAAAAGGTATCGGTGATTACTTGACATACAACGAGGAACCAATCGAATACGTGTACTGGGATGATCCCAATGAATTAATCGATCGACTTAAACTCCTTATGGCATCTCAGGAAGCTGGCAATACGTCGCATGATAATGAAATAGTAGCCATCCTCAACGAGCTAAAAGAAGCTAATATAATACAGTAATCTAGTTCCTTGGTCTTTCATTTACACGATGAGTCTTGATAAATTCGGACGTCGCTTTGATAAACAAAAGACACTTCCGTATATGCGTACACCGCCAAAGTTAACACTACCCCATACTTCTGATGGAAATGTTGACTTCAAGAACGTAAAGTTGTGTAATATAAAAGATCCCACAGATAATTCAGATGCGGCAACTAAAAAATACGTAGATACTTCAGTGATTGATTTAAAAAAAATAACAGCAAAAACAGATCAAATAACAGAGTTTATTTCGAGAAATCCGCCTACTTCTGGTAAACATATGGCAACAAAAAAATATGTAGATGACTCTATTGCAAATATAACAACAAGAATAGAACAGGAGTTGGCTACAATTAAGTCTCATACCGATTTGACTCCAATACGGAAAAATATCATTGATTTATCCTCTGAATTACAACTTTTGCAAGGACGCACATCATATATATCATTGAAAACATTCGATCTTGCTAAGCGTATAAAGCCGATGGAACAACAATTTAAAGCGTTAAAACATGATGACGTACGCCAAGGAGAAGCTACAACTAGTTAACGAGCTGCACAAGCCTGCTCGAAAAAATTATCTAAGACGACGTACCATCATTAAAGGCTTAGACGATTTATGGCAGACGGACTTGGCTGAAATGCGACCTTATGCTCATCAAAATAAAAATTTCAAATTAATTCTCGTCGTAATCGATTCTTTTTCCAAGTTTATGTGGACTAGACCGTTAAAGACAAAGACGGGTGAGGAGATAACTCGTGCGTTTTCGGATATCCTCGCACATACGGAACGTACGCCGAAAAATCTACAATCTGATCAAGGTAAAGAATTTTACAATAGTAAATTTCAAACTTTAATGAAGAAGCATGATATTAATCATTATAGTACATATAGCATCAAGAAAGCGGCCATTGCTGAAAGAGCCATAAGGACGTTGAAAAATAAACTTTACAAATACTTTAGCTTAATGGGATCGTATAAATGGATTGATATATTACAAAGCATTACCAATGAATACAATGGAACACGTCATCAAACCATCGGATGTAAACCATCACAAATTAATAAATCCAACGAAAAATGTATCTTAAATCGAAAATATACTCATTTAAAAATCGCGGGCCCGCGTAAGTTTAAAGTTGGTGACATTGTACGCATCAGCAAAACCAAAATGCTATTCGACAAGGGATACGTTCCAAGCTGGACAACGGAATTATTTAAAGTTACTAAAATTAATATTACCAACCCTGCAACGTACATGCTCGAAGATATGCAAGGTGCACCGATCAAAGGAGCCTTTTATGACGAAGAATTACAGAAAACAGCCAATCCAGATGTTTATTTAGTTGAAAAAGTTTTACGTCGTAAAGGTAAAAAAATGTACGTCAAATGGCTTGGCCTTGATGCAAAACATAATAGTTGGATTGACAATGATGCGATCGTCTAGGTGTATGGGGTGGGGGGGTTTCTGCTAAAAGTGAGTTCTCAGTCGGTTGCAGTCAGTCAGTCAGTCAGTCAGGCAGCTAGTAAAAAAAAAATGGATACCAGTGGTAGTGGTTCAAGTTGCAGCGAGTTTGACCTCACCACCAGCAGCTCACACGAATCATCTGTAAACTACGACCGTGAGCTGGATGCTATTCTGGAAAGGTACGAAGAAGCGGCCAAGAACGAGGACCATTATCTGCTGTACACGCAGTTTCCAAATGGATCATACCAAATTGGATGCGGTCTAAGCCCAGCGAGATCATTTACTCCTGCTGTAATTGTGTGGAACTCATCACGGTTGAAACTATCTTTCAGTTCCTATGAGTGGGAACAATTAATCACCCAGCTCAATGTGGTAACGGTGAAGGAGACGGAGGAGCAGGAGGAGGAGAAGAACCTTCCTGACAAGTATGATCCTGTCGAAATCGAGTGCGGTGACTATTGCAGAATTCGACGACTAATCTATGATAGTACGAAAATTCTCGAAATAACCAAGCACAACATTAGTTTCTACCTCTCAGAAATGGACGTGAACGCTCTTTTAGAAGCAAATAATGAACTTTTAGTACCGTATATGTCTATGCTAGAAACTGTTGAATTTCCAAGCTATTATTATAATGCGCTTAAGATTGTTCGAGCTAGTTTTAATGATCAAAATTATACGTTTTCAGATGCTATTCAAAAATTGTATACATTTAAGCTCGTAGGCTGTACTTTACAACATATAGCGTTAGGACAACATATATTTTTCTATAGACATAGGATCGCTAATGATCTTGAACGATTTTAATAAAGTTTTTGTAAAAATGCATATCTGTCGTTTCATTATGATATACGTCACGTAACGTGACACGTGACGTGACGTGACGTACGTGACGTGACACGTGACGCACGTGACGTGACACGTGACGCACGTGACGTGATACGTGACGCACGTGACGTGATACGTGACGCACGTGACGTGCACACTTTGTTCAAAAATACCAAAAAGATGTCTTGATAGCCCGAAGAACCGCGCCACAACATCAGAAGTAATGTTAGTATTATGTGTGTGCGTGTTTTTTTTTGTTTTTGAACACGCTAAGTTTTGAACTCCAACCACGCACTAACATTGCTTCTGATGTTGCACACCTCTGACGACTCAAGCTATCAGGACATCTTGTTGTTGTTGTTGTGAACTCTTCTTACTAGAAAAATCTAACGAAATCAATAAAACATCTTTTTATAAATATTCATTTATTAAATCTAATTACATACATGTTTGAAAAAATATATATATATATATAAATGTTAGTACTACATACATGTTTGAAAAAAATATATATATAAATGTTAGTACAATAGATAGAGAGAAACTGGAGGACGGATGAACGCTTTTTATATATTTTTTTGTAATTTGTTTGCTGTGATGTTTTTTTTAAAACTCAATATCGCTGTCTACATCAGATTCATCAAATCGGATTCGGATGTTATTTCTAGACCTATCATGTAAGGCATCTCTGCAAGATTCCTGGTCTTTTAGTTCAAACACTACGCTTTTAAAGCAGCTGTGACACCAATTATACTTTTTTTGGTATACGTTCAAAATAATGTCATGTGCATCGTGAACCTCGTGAGAATGGTCATAGCAGGCAAATAAACGTTTATTTAAAGTTTTATGTATTTCTTTAAATTTAGATAAACAATTTTTACATACGTGTAGGTAATATTGGTCCAGCCAATATCCACTTGTCCATAGACAGTAACTAGAATAATCTTCAAAAACATAACCCCAATCTGATTTTCCTAATATAGTGTGAATTAAATTTGGATCTATTTCTTTGTGACATCTAATAAAGTTAATTCCTGTATATGAAGAATCAAGATCATTTTTGGCTTCTTTAATCATAGCGTGCCATTTATATAAAGGAAATTGTTTCACAATTTCCGTAGTTAATTTCCATGGTAGTGGAGACTGCTCCATGAATTCTACTGCTGATGATGTTATTGATTCGCAAATTTTTCTAACAGCTAACTCTGATAATGTTGGGGCATTCATCTATAACAAAAAAAAAAACGCTATTATAAGATACTGTAATGCCCCCACGGAAGTGTGTCAAAACTGTTCGGAATTAAATAACGTTTGTCGTCATACGGACTTAAACTAATTTTTGACTGTTCAACAGAATATACGTTGTGTGCATACGACCTGATACAGCGTTGTGTAGCTGTTTTTTCCTTAAATTCTTTCAAACATTCAACATAATCCTCAAATGCAATTTTATTTTTAACAACATTGTACTTAACCCCTTTAGATTTTTTAACCACCTTCCCACCCTGCACCTTGTAACTATACATTTTGCTTCGAAGTCCAACAAAATGTGTCATAATTTTACCGTTATTTTCATCTTTCATTAGACCCGGCACCTTTTTGTTCTTACGCAGTATTTTATATATGTTATTTTCAGGATAATCCGAAGTATCAAATTTACTGGAATCAGCTTTAATGATCTCCTCATATGCATCCTCACATTGCAATTCGTAGATAAAACTGTCTGTGTCCATGTACATGAGCTTACACCTTTCTGCACCCATTTTTGGTAGCATATAGGTGTAATGAAAATCGTACATGACTAGTTTCGATAGGTCTAGAATTGCCTGCCCTACATACAGAGGTTTGTTAAACGTTATTTCAGCCTTGTTCAATTCGATAACCACCAGATTTTCCTCTAAAATTGTGCGACTGTGGAACCGAAAACTCGAAATCAAGTTTGCTGCCCCATAGCGACCACCCCAAGATTTAACGATTTTACATACGCGGTGCTTACGTATATTTTCCATGGTCTTACCGAATACTGCATTATTCATTAATTTAAAAAGATTTTTTTCGAAATCATTCCGGGCTGCAGCTCTACATCGAGTATTCAACTCGATGTAGGGTTTCAGCCAGGCTGCTTGTTTAAATTGTAAAATTTTATGGATTTTCGTTAACTTTAACCCATTAGCTAGCATTTGTTTTAAATTTTTATAGTGAACCGTGTACTCTTTTTTATCCGTAAGTGTTGCCATTAATTTCGGCAATTTTACCCCGCCGTCGCTGGGTGGTACGCTACGTTCTGCCGCAAACGGAAAATCTTTGTGTTTATCGTGCAGTTCTTGTGGGTACGATAGATCGACTTGTAGCACGTACCCTACGTCAGAGTCGTCGGGTATTGACATCACATCAAACGATGTTACATCATCTACCCATTTGAACCCTCCGTAGGGTAAGGGTTGCTGCATAGCCTTCCCATATAAGCTATTCACATCCAGGTACATAAGGTACTTGGACGGCTTTTCAGGATCATATTCGGGCATATATTTATTGTTGGCCTCCGAAAATCGGTTGCTACACACCGAAATTCCACCTCTTATAGCATTTTCGTAAAACATCACCATATCTAGATCCTTTAGTAGTTCTAACTTACACCCAGTGTATTTGAGCATACAGTCCCACGTATATCCGGGCATTGTATAGTACCACGCAGGATCCAGACCATAGGTGGAGAAACATTTTTTACGCAATTGCTCAAAAACGTCGGCAAGAAGCAGAATATCTGTTTTTAAATATATATCAGAATACTCTCCTAATGTTTTAATGTTAAACTGTTGCCAAACAGATTGCGCATGAGCATACTTCTCGTCACTTACACTTTCATCGTTTAATTTATTGTAAAATTTTTCAATTGGGGGCAAAGTCGTTTCATTTAATTTTTTCAACGAATCAATGTAATCGTAACAGAAAACTCCTTTCTGTGTTAATAATTTGAATTTATCTTCATCTAAATTTTGAAATTCCCTTTGTAAAATTTTCTTTTCTGATACTGCTAAAATTGAAGCTAATTCATCAAGAGACGCCCCCATAAATCGAAAAGAGTCTATAAACCGCAATTTAATGTTATTTTCATCTGAGTGCAGCGTAAAGGAGATGTATTTATCTTTGTTGATGGGAAGTAGACTTAAGCGACCTTTTTTACATAAATTCGAAATCATAAAGTGACTATCGTACCCACTTAAATTATGGAATATAACCGGCACAACAAACAATTTTCTAAAGTTCAGATTGCATGCTTGGTGTGCGTAACCTCTGAACTCTCCACTGAAATGGTTGTGATCTCTAACGATTATGTCTTTTTTTGTTTTTGAAAATCTCTTACCGCAAATATGACATGATGTTGCCTTACATGTGTCTAATTTTTCAATCATAGGTACGCTTGTTTTTATTTTTGAGTTTACAAATTGCGCAACACCAGCCATACGATTTGCAAACCAATCCATACAATCTGCACCTCGAAAGCTCTCGAAATAAGAAAGGCTATCATCATAGCTGCATTTTACATAGAAACCAGCACTATACGGAACGTGTTTTTGATATTTTATGGTTTTAGTTAAATTTACGACGCTACTTTCTTTATGATTTTCTAATTGACATTCAAAATCTGCATAAACAACAAAAGGAGTATTTTGTTGGTATGTAAAGTTTTTAAATTCAACGCAGCTCTCTTTAGGAAGGTTAATTTTATATTTATTAAATTTAGAACACAGTTTTTCATGTTCAACTAATTTATTTTGCTGATGGAAATAGTTCAGACATCTATCGCAAATAAATTTTTTCTCACGATGTTTATTTAACTGGCTACTAATAAGACGCGAAAGATTTTTAATCCAACAATAGTGATATTTAATTTCATCGATTGAATCATTATCTTCATTTGCTGGCGCTGGTGGAGGAGCATCATAATCATTTAAACGCGGATAATATTTATTTTGAGCTAAAAGTAAATTAACATGCGTATCCCGTTTATTTTCCGTTAATCTTGCTGGTACTACTATGTAAAATGATTTTTTTTCTGTTTCGATCAATTCTAAAGCGTAAACATTGACTGAAATGTTATTCATCTTTTCAAATTTTGAAATTTTTGTTAGCAGCATAGGACTATCTAAATTTTCTGTTTGTAAAACGTCAGTAAAGTGTGGATATGAGGAGGTTAGTTCTGCATGTCTTTTATTGCTAGGAGTCCGAAGAGCGCTTACAATGGCCCAGTAAAAGCAATTTTGATCTATATTTTTAATGTTTATACAAGCATTTTTCCTTATAATCGGTTCTGGTAGTCTAATATAAGATGAACCGTTTCCCAATTGATATTTACTGATATTAACAACTAAGGAAATAATTTTATTTAACGCAAATCCCGAATCTTTTTCAGCAAATTCCGATAATTCGTTTAAAAGTTTATCTTTAACATATATCTTAAACCACTCGTCTATTTGAGTTGATGTATCAATAATATGATTTTTAGTATTAATATATTTAATTCCCAAAATTTCATTATCCCCCGATTTCCTAATAAACTCCCCGCAAAATGTTGTATTTACTTTGAGCGCACAATGGGTGTTCAAAATATTCCTAATTTTCCTTTTAAAAACAACTACACAATCTGCTAAAAATTGATTCAAGTCCTTATGACGCAAATTAGCTATGGAACCGGTTTTTATTCTACTTTGAAAGCTCGATTCTACATTTTCCCATCTAACCCTCTGACCCAATGTTAAGTGAAGTCCTGCCCCAATATGTCTAGTTAAAATCAACTTTCTAAAATGTTTAAAATGCCCCAAATTTGTTTCTACTTTTCTACAGGTCCCTACAGATAATTTATTTTGCCTTCTACTACGAATTACCCGTTTACATAATCTAATTTGTTTTTCTATTCGTTTCAGCCACACTTCCGCGTCTCTGATTGTAAAATTATCAAATAAAATTTTCCGTAGACTAACAATTGATAGTAGAACACCGTCTGTTTGTTTGATGATCTTTTTAACCTTATTTGAAGACATTTGAAAAGACGACATTTTTTTTTTCAAGCAAACACATTACTCAAAAATATATAAAAATGCTCACCCTGTCCTCCTCCTCCTGTTCTCTGCTTTGTTAATTTTCCACTATTTTGAATGATGCTAGCGGTCGGCTTTTCCCTACGTCCACTTCCCCTTGGAAGATGATCGAGTATTTTCCGTGAAAAAGTTCGTCGATGACCGGCTGGTACGTTTCCGTCACCCGCTGTGGTAGAAATAGCACTTCCGGTCCTAAATCTAGTAGCACGGCTTCCCCAAATTTCGACTTGACCACTTTAGCTGCTTGGATTGCAAATGGTGTCCCGACTGGTAGGTCCTTTAATTTTCTGATAGGTTTGCGGTCTACAATCGAAGACGCAGCATTAATTTTTGATAAATCCATCTATAAAAAAAATTGAGTCGTCTAACTATTTTGAAGCATAACACGAAAAAACAGTTGCACTTAGAGACATAAAAAAGAAAAATATTAAATAAAATAGCACTTACTTTTTTTAAAATTTTCGCTATCTCGTCTCTCTCGAAGCACTATTGTACTGCGGCCGTTGTTCCAGCTTGCAGCGTTGTGCGTTAAGTGTGAAACAATGATGACTATTGCATGCGCTCGCTAAATATAAATACGTGGTTGAGATAACACACGCGTGCATGAGATAATTGTATCGTAAATATGCATATTATATGCATCATATTCTCAGTACCATTTTTATCGAGAAAACAACATTCATTGCGGTTGCAGTATTTTTTATATAATTTCTTAGTAATACATGAATGTATCGTTTGTCCGGCGGAAATTCCAATTACAAGTTGCACATGAGAGTAGAAATTTAGAAATATAGTAAATTCGTGTATGATTATTGTATATTTGCTGCCTAATTTTTTTTCAGTCAAGATTTTGATTGGGGGGTAAACGAATTTATATTTGCTATCTGAGATTTTTGACATCATTCTCTATCAGGTGTTGGTTCATGAAATTGGACATGCTCTCGGCATAGCACATAGTGCTTCTCCGAATGCTATTATGTTTGCCTTCTATCAGCATGAGATTCGTGGTCTAGATGTTGATGATATAAATGCAGTACAATATCTATATGGAAGAAAAAACAAATATGATTCAATCCCAACGTCTACCACCGCATCAGCAATACCAAAAACAACAACAACTATAAGATCTACAACTCGTAAGCAGCCGATCCTCAAAAATTTGTGTGATATTATTCCAGATTTTATGTTTTTAGCTATTGCTCCAGAGTTTTCAAATTACCGATTATATATTGCACATGATATGTTTATATGGAAACTAGACTTAAACGAAATGATTATCCCATCTCAGCCTGAACTTCTTGTCGATTATGTTCCTACAGAATTACGTCAATACACTTTACAACATATTTTCCAATCAACAAACGGTGACTTGATTACCATTGTGTCTCCAAACAACTATTTCTCAGCATCATTCCCTACCATTAAATTTCTTGATAATTTTTCAATTGATATACCCGATAGGGCTCGAATCAATGCTATTTTTCAATCAAACGCAGGACGGTCCTATACCTTTTATAATAATATGTCATATATAGAATTTTCTAACGATTTTACTGATGTGTTGAACAGAGGACGGATAAGAGACATATTTCCTGGGTTACCTGAAGTTTAGGGAAAAAATTAAAAAACAACCAGAACTGAACCGTGAAATACATAATTTGATTCTTGTCTGTCATGAACCAAATCAGTTGTCGAACAATGATTTGAGTCGATTAGTATCAACATCTAAAGTACTCCCTGATATGTAGTTTTATTGAAAATACCTCTGGTTTGCGAAATAATATTGTCGGAATTTCTTGTTGCAAGTTGTTCAAGCGCGGGTATTCAAAACATGGCACACACACACACACCAATCAACCTTATTGTTATATATACTATATGTTTCAATAAAATATCCATTATACTATTTTCATTTTGAACGGTATCATCCTGTATAATAATAACAGTACATCGTATACAGGTTATGAGACATTCTGACCGACCGACCGACCGACCAGAGGAGCCCACCACGCTATTTAGGTCACGCCTTGCTATATACGATTTAACGATATACCGTCGGTCCATCGATCCGCTATTTTTCGATGCACCCCTGTATACACGTTGCCCCCCGTAATCCACGCCAACACCAGACAGGTGCGACATCGGCGCCATCTATGCGCGAGATGCCCAACCCATCAATGGCAGCTGTCCAATGACGCATAGATTCCGTTAGGTTTGTACACCGCCAAACAAATCTACGCCATTTATGCGCGAGATGCTCAACCCATCAATGACAGGTGTCCAATGACGTATGACAGATGACGTGTAACGCCATCTATGCGTGAGATGCCCAATGACGCATGACAGGTGTCCAATGACACACAGATTCCGTTTGGTTTGACAGCGCCATCTAGCGGCGGAATCCCCAACTCATGAATACAGATTCCGTCCAACAACCTGTCAATGGCGCGCGACGCCAGCGCCTCTGGTGGCGGATTTTGGAAGTTTTGAGACCGAATCCCCATAAGACATCTACTTACATGTCTGGTTTTCTACTTTGAAATTCCTTACCTTACAGTGTGATAAGAGATCAAGATATAATTGTTTGAGCTATCAGTCATGTTACTAACGATGCAGACATAAAATAGCTTTTGAAGGGCATTTACAGGCTGAGTCCATCTCAACTGAAATATAGAAACTGGGGTTGATCTCAAACAACCTAAGGTAAGCTCGTTAGGTATTTGGATGAGGAAATCACCCTCAGGTCAGAATGTGCAAACTAATTGAAACAGACAACATCCGGATTGGGTTGAATAATATTGAAATTGGGATTTCTCAGTTTCTGAAATTCTCGGGGTCACTCATGAGGCAACCACTTTTAGTTTTACTGTATTTTACGCCCAAATATCTGTGCAGTCAAAGTATTTATTTGTCACTGTACAGTAACTTTATCATGGTGCCTGTACTCCAGATGGATGCAGTCGGTTTTAGCAGAGAGTGTCACAATTGACAGCCCTCGGTACATGAAATGCGTCTACCTCTCCGCCTGCTAAATTATAGTAGTCTCAGGCTCGCGGCGGGCTTTAGTAGGTTTTCTGAGATACGTCACAAATCTCTTATGCCCAACAATAGCTTTGCTCAAGCGCCATTTGAGGTGAACCAAGTCTCCACACCTTAAACATAACTATGTTATTACGGTACTTACTTATTACCATGTGATGGAACTATTAACATAGCGTTAAGTTCAATGAATTGCTGATAGTCCTGAACGGTCACATATAGCACATTAAAGTAGGCAACATCATTATCTTGTACGGATGGAAACCGCAGGTGCGTCCGTGGCCTCGTCACTCAGGTTGCCAGGCAACGTGGTGCTCCTATCTCTTTCTAACATACGTATTGCATGCTCCTCTCCCGTACTCATTACGACGTCAGTGATACTTGGAGTTCTCTGTATAGTCAGAAATTGTTTGTTGGTAATAAGGAATAATTTAGTAACACGATCGACTGGCTATCAAAAATAAATTCGTATCACTTAGTTACAGTTTGGTAACATAAGGTGCACTTAAACGGGCAATTTTTTGAGCAATTGTTGCTCGGCAACACATATGGATCAATGTAGAGACATCAACGGGGCAATCTGACACAATTTCAATAAATTGCGGAAATTGTTTCGGCTACATTGTTTGTTAATTGCTCCGTATATTCCATATTGCTCAATGTCGCCGACACGAATTGCCGAATATCCGCTGGACATGGAAATTTAAGCCAATTTCTTTTTTCTATCTCACTTGCACGTATTTATTCTGCGGTACTATGTCTCGCTTCTGTAGGGAGAGCGAGAGCGTGGGCAGAATACAGCGGCGCCAGCGCTCTGTCTGTTGGGCATTGTGTTGTGTGTGACTGCACATGGTTGATTAAACCAGCGACATCGTCTTCGTAGAAAAATGAAAAAATTATTAACTATATGATGCAGTTCACTTGCGTGCTTGTTTGTGGGATAACAAGAGTCCTGATTTCAAAAGTCACTTGCTTAAAGACGATGAATGGACTTCTATACGTCTGCAGTTCGAAATATCTCATGACGAAGCAGTAAAAAAAATTAAAGTATAGGCACATACTTCAACAGTAAAGTAAGGAAATTAGAAAAGAAGCAAAAAAGCAGCAGTGGCGCTGTTCAAGATAGCAATTGGTTGGCTTCAAAAGTTTGATCTTCTTAACAGGCGCAGATGAAGAGGATTCAAGACTAGAGACAGAAACACAATCAGAGTTAAGTATTCTATTTTAATGACAAAATTACAAATAAGCAGTTTGCCATGGAATTCTTTTTGTTGCTTTCGACTCAATATAATAAAAGCGCTACAAACCGCCGCTTCAGGAGACCTGGCTTATAGCGAGCGATGGGTTTTCAACTAAATTGGTCGTATATGAATGTGTTAGTTAATTAATCGATCAAACGAACTTACCTTAAGTGAAGTTCGATCGTAGTTATACGAGGGTCTAGTCTGAAGACATCACTTTGTTTATTTACTATGTAGTCCGGCCCTGAATTACTAGCCGCACACCAAGCTAAAAGACAAGAGATCCCCGCTCCCGTCCCGTCGCTCTCCGGTCTTGCACGTTGAGTGTTGAGTCATTTGTTAAAAGAAATGGTACTTGCTCGCAACTTGGGAGGGTTGAAAAAAGGGGTGGGAGTGATGTCTTTGGACTGGACCCTCGTATAATTACGATCGAACTTCACTTAAGGTAACTTCGTTTGATCGATTAATTATACTTTAGGTCCAGTCCGAAGACATCGCTTTGTTTATTTACTATGTAGATGTTTAAAGATAGAACACAGTTGCGAGCGATCTGATGGTGTTATAAAGTGGAATCAAAGTGTTCAGAAACGACAAAACCATATATTTAGTATTCCTATGTAACAAACATAAAATAAATTCTCAAATTGTAACCTAAAGATAACATTGATATGAGAAATAACTGAAACACAGGAAAAATGTAACAAACTCTCAAGAGTATTAGAACTTAACTAATCAAATCAATTTTATATCTAGGATTCCATTTGCAAACTCATTGTTTGGTTGTAGAGGACGATTATAAAATCTTGCAAACGTGGAACGTTGCGTCCAACCAACTGTTTTACATATGTTATCTACGGAAACGCCTTTTCTTAACGCCTCAGAAGTCGCCGCATGCCTTACTGAATGAGGCGTAAAAAGTGTTGTGTCTACTCCTGCAGAGGCAAGGGTCTATTTTACCCGTCTGCTTAAAGTGTCTTTAGACGCCCTGCCATGGGTTTTTTTCCCTGTCACAAATAGGAAATCGTTATTGGGTTCTCTTAAAGAAGCCGTTCTATCAATGTATTTTTTCAGGATTGTGGCCACGCAAAGAAAGGGGTTTTGTTGAAAAATCGGGATGTGCAGAGTGGGTTGAGGTTTTCCAACTCTACTGGTTTTAATTGGATCCGATATATTAATAGTTGATTCACTGTGACCATGGATTATATTTGAGAGACGTATAAGAGATATCGTCTGGAGTTTTTCTCCTGTTATCAGGGCTAATAACGTCGTTAATTTCTGTGACAGAGTTTGAAGACTAAGCGGTGATGATAACTTCTCTAAGTAATTTAGAAGGGGTATAGGGTCCCAGGTGGCAGTATACTTTGGTCGTGAAGGCCGTAAGCGAGAGATGCCTTTTTTGAAGCGTTCAATTATCGGATTAGAGGCTAAATCCTTTGAGCAAATTAATGAAAGGGCAGATGTATGGGAGTTAAAAGTACCATACGTAGTATATATAAAAGTACCAAGGTTTTTATTATTTGTCAATTCTTGCAAGAATGACACCACTTCTTTGATTGTGGGATTAAAAAGCGAAATGTCATTACTGAAGCAATAACCCCACCATAATTTATACGAACTGTTATATTGTTGTAATGTGGAAATGCGTAAAAATAAAATCGATTCCAGGGAATCGTAAACGCGTCAATATATGCAGATCCTGGATCTCTATGCCAGGAGACATACAACTTGCATTTAGCATTTGTATGGGAAGCAAGAAGATCAATCTCTAGGTTTCCGAAAACGGTGGTTAAACGGTCGAAGGCGGTTTGACATAATGACCATTCCGTTTCCAAATTCGAACTCCTGGACTCGGTGTCTGCTATAACATTATCCTTCGAAGGAGTGCATGAAGCGAAGAGCCAGAGGTTCCTTTGCTCACACCATTGCCAAATTTGTTTTGACAACGAACAGAGGTCTGGGAATTGAACACTCCCCATTCTGTTGAAGTATGAAACAGCTGTCGTGTTGTCACATCTAATTAGAATATTGCAGTTTTTCAAATTCTTGGCATATCACTGAATCCCGTACGAAATAGCCCATAACTCCAAATTATTTATATGTAACCGTTTTTGAGAGTCAGACCAGAATCCATGGGTTCTGCGTTGGCCACAACCAGCACCCCATCCTGTAAGTGATGCGTCGGTAAAAATTGTTATATGAAAGGAATCATACCTGATGTCATTGGAGGCTTTTGAAATATGATTTGCCACCAAAAAATATCTGGCTTTATGCTTTCAGGGATAGGCTTCTTTCCGTCAGGAAGTTCTATTTTTAAATGGACACTACCTATCATAAAGCCTAGAAATTTTATGTAAATGGTAGGTACTAGGATGCTTTTGTTTTTATTGATTATAAGACATAACGATTTTAAAAGACAAATGGTTGTGTTGACATGTTTGAGACAGGATTCATAGGAATCTCCGAATATTAGGAAATCGTCTAGGTAATTGACTGTAGAGATGCCTAAAGTGCGGACAAAAGAGGCGACTGGCTTCATGTGTTTTGTGAAGCATAACGGAGTTGTACATAACCCGAACGGTAAGCAGGTAAATTGGTACAACTGACCTTCAAATTGAAATTTAAGGAATGGTTGATGGTCTTTGTGAACGGGTACCAAAAAGTATGCATCTTTCAAGTCGATTGTGCACATATACACGTTTTTGTGAGTCACTTTTATAGCCGTTCGTAGGTCCTCCATTTTAAAATGCGGACATTCCAGATATTCATTTAATTGTTTTGGATTTAAAATAAACCTTTTTGCACCGCTGGATTTATCTGCTAGGAAACATGGAGAGATAAATTGTTCGGGCCTTGACTCAGATTTGAGTATGGCTCCGGACCTTAACAAATCGTTTATAGCTAATCTTACTAGCGATGTTTCTGTAGGGAAAAAAATATTTTTAACCAAGTGGTGGCATGATGGAAGGTTGTCTTTAAAGGGAATCCTATAACCTTGAATCCAGGATAAGACTGTCAAATTTGAGGTTAGTTTGGACCAAGAGTCCAAATAAAACTGTAAGCGGCCAGCAAACGGAACTTGTTTTACCTTCAGCGTTTCCTGGTTTGCTGTTGTCTGTTCTGAGGAAACTGTTTCGAGGAATGGCCCTTGTATTGCCTCACCTCCCTCTTGCGGTAAGACGGGCGATACCTGTTTAAAGGTCCTGCATTCTTGGACGAGCTGCCCCTCCCCCCTCTTCTTTCGGAATGATTAAAGGCCCGCGCTGATTGAGAGCTAATGCGTGAGGGGTTAGAAGGCAAACGTAAGTCCTGTCCTGCCTTTTCCAAAGATTTCAAATGTTTTGCTCGTTCACCTAAATCTGGCTCAAACAAAAATTCACCAGGTATGGTATTTTCAGTCAGTTCTTTAACTAATTTGTTAAGTACTGGGCTAATTAAATATCGTGGAAAAGAGCCGCCAATATTCGTGCAGAATCTGTCAAAGACTTTTTCCCTGACAAGACTCCACAAGGAACTGGGAGAACTAACCTCCAAATCCCCGCTTATTAAATTTAACTAGGGCTATCAATTATGAACAATCATCGGGACGCGAATGTGTAACAAATAATTACTGGGTTCGTATTTTGTTTGTGTCTAACAGTACATTTCACTCAGTTCGAGAAGCTGTTAAGAAAATGTATTGCCAGTTTTGTATAAAAAATGCACTTTATTTATTGGCGACTGTGCATATTTTGTGTGGGGGGGTGCATGTTGTGCATATGCTCATGTTCATAAAATTGTGCATAATATGCACAATTGTGCATGTCGGAACATCCCCGGACCTTGAACGTCTACGGCTCGGCCGAGAACGAGAACGCCTAAAGTAATGGGGCGAATCGGCACGAGACCTCGACCTGCAGCTTCTACCCTCAAGTTCCTGGTGTAAAATGTCCTTAGGGATGCTGGATTCGTCTTCCAAGATAACGTTGAGTGCTTTTCCCAGGTTGGTTAGTCCGTTACCAATGTGCAATTGATACTCGGAGTGAGTGGAATCCCTAGTTAAATGTGTGGATGAAAGAATAGCTTTCACTTCGGGATTTACTTTTGGAGGACGTAATAAAGCGAAATGAGATGGCACATTTTGTTTTTCGCTAAGGATAGAAATATCTTCAGTGGATAGCCCGTTTGCCAAAATATGGGACCACCTGGAGGCTAGGGCACCGTGAAGTTTAAAACTAGACGTATTAGCCTTTTCAGGATCGGCACCCAGAATATTTAATGTGTCCTCTGATAATGGCATACAATCGGCATCGTCAAGTATCAAAACATCATCCATACTGTTTTGCGTTGTTGACGCCGCTCCCAAATCCGGCCCTGTCAGTATCTGAGCTTCCGGCCCGCACGGGGAACGACCAGCCAGGCCTACCTGACGCTACGCATTATCAGCTGGGCTGCATGAATTCTGGTTTTTTTTCCGCACATCTTCTCGTCTCTCTCTACGTCGCCTCGACAAGCTCGGTGATCGACTACGACTGATACTACTCCGCGAACGGGACCTTGACAGTCTTGTTCTTGATAGATTTTGAATTGTGCAAAGATGTCAATAGAAATTGTGCATATTCCTTTAAAAATTGTGCATATATGATATATGTATACTAATTTTCTGGCGCAGCTGCCAATTTCAAAAAACTGAAATTTCATGGAACCATTGACGTGGTCTCTGCCGCCAGGTTTTTCTTCCAAGGTTTTCTGCTAAGTATATCTTATATTATATACAGGGTGACTTCGAAGTTGAGTCATTTATTTTAACAGTGAGTAGATCTGATCAAAAGAAATGTTTTTTTCCTTTACCATTTTCCTGGTAAAATTAAAGTAACAAAGTTATAGCCCTTTGGAAGTTTGAGTACCGCCCTGTCTCAATAACAATATTATGTGGTCGTGTTTGGCGACAATGGATATAATCCGCCGTATCGGTTCATCGCATCGGAAACAAAAAAGCGAAAGAATTTGGAACGATGTTTTTACAGGTATCTCATTCATTTGTATACAGTTAGTGTCAGTGAATAGTGGTATGTGTTGCGTGGCTCAAACGAAATAAAAAATGGCACATGTTTATGCGGATCGGGTTCCCAATCGAGTGCAACCAACCCCTCGTGCCTTTGTTAATGTAGTACAACGGGCTTGTGAATCAGGTGACTTAAGACCTCACAGGGGACCTCACGATCAAATACAGGTCCGCACTGAAATACTTGTCGGGAGGATACTTTATAAAACAAGGTAAAAAATTTTTTTTATTTTTTTTTTATTTTTACACACATATTTTGGTTTATCTTCCTTCTACAATCATTATCTGAAAATTAATGACTCAACTTCAAAGTCACCCTGTATAACGTGCTACTAGATGAGCAACAAAACAACCCATTGTTGTACCTTCTTACCAACCTACTCACCAAGCACTAAACCGATTTGAAAAGGAATCGCGTATTTTACGTGTTTCCTAACGCACAAACAAACCGGGCGACCGTACGGCTGTAACACCAAAAACCGAATGACTCAACGTGCAAGACCGGAGAGCGACGGGACGGGAGCGGGGATCTCTTGTCTTTTAACTTGGTGTGCGGCTAGTAATCCAGGGCCGGACTACATAGTAAATAAACAAAGTGATGTCTTCGGACTGGACCTAAAGTATAATTCCTTGAAGTTGCTCCATATCGCTCAATATTGTTGTTGCAAAACATTTTTGGCAAAATGATGCTCGTTGCCGTTGCCGTAAATTGCTTGGTATTTTTTTCACGCACAGTGGACCATTATTGCCCGTGTAAATGCACTTTTATTTAGGTATAGCAACTCTGAATCGAAAAGATGACCGTAAAAAGTCGGTGCAGACAAATAAGTATGTAATCCTATATAAATATGAAACAATAAAGACGAGTATTTTAGTTTTGATTAAATCTTTTATACTGGTTTTGGATTAAACATGCTATACTCGTGTCGATGTCCATTGAAGACCAATAGCCCCGACGGGGTATCAAATCTATTAAAAATAGCTTTGTTGTTTGTTACACGATTTTACGTAACGACCAAATTTCATTTTCCAAAAATCATGAGAACTGAAAATAAAAAAGTGGGACCAAATATGGTCAAATTCGGCTCATGGTCAGAGACATTTTAACTACACAAAAATTCTAAGCGCTGGTGGCGATATATGCGACCATGGAAGAAGTTTCAGAATTGTCAAACAACCTAAATTTCTACTAACCCGAAATAACCAAAAAGTATAAAAACGACAAATAACAAATGTTTGCATGTTTATACTACGTCAAAAAATAATCAACAACTCGGAAAACATTCAAAGCATTAATTTTGTTGACGTTCTCAAAACTTCGATTTTTGAGTGGCACTTTCTCTATACTCCAACCACCACGAAGACCTAAGGCCTAAACACCCATGGGTGCCGGGGGGGTTTAGGGAGATAGAGGTTAAAGAGGGGGGGTATGCCACACGGACTCTTGCGAGGGAAATCGTGTGCAACATGCACACATTCTAGCTTCACCTTAGAGATCCGCCGAGTGGTACCTCCGCGATCGACAGTGAGAGACCGTCTACCACCTACTGTTAATCAACAACATCCATAGATAAGAGAAAAATCTTGTTGGTGCGGGATTCAAACCCGCGCAGCGCTCGGCGATCCATGACGTCTACCACTACGCAACCGCTTCTGCACCATCATTGATAAAATCACTGTCACAACACTATCTTTGTGTCAAAATTTTATTAGCATCCGAGCAGTAATTGCCGAAATATAGAAACAAAGGGCCTCGTAGCTTTTTAATGTAATAATACACATCATTGAGGCGAAGTTCAGCAAAACAGCTACTCGTACACTGAGAAAAAAAAAATAGCAAAGCTAAACTAGATGCATAAACAAAAAAATAAGAAGAAAAAAAGTAGGAAGGCGAAATGGAAAATACAAGTGGTTTCAGTAGTCGGACACGACAGTATTTTGTGCAAACAAAAGAGTAATATTGAACAGAAAAAGAAAAGTGATTCAACAGATGCATAGTTTAAACCGTTTACATTACAGTGCCTTGGAAGTATCCCATCAGCTGTTTCTTTACAAGTCTCCTGAAAAGTACTATAGTACTACTGCGATAAATTGGATTAGTCTAATTATAGAGCCGAACAGCATGAAAGGTAACGCCTTTTTGGAAAAGTGCCGGGTAGTGAACATCGCTGAGTACTCAGTCCGATCCTGTTCCGCTGTTGTCTATTGGTGGTTCTGGCTGAAGCAAGCACGACAACAGCTCAAGTGATATTGATGCTCCTTGTACTACACCTGTGCCGCGATACGTTTGCGTGAAATCCACTCGTCTGGCAAATCTTACTCAGAGTGATTCTACTAGTCCGGAGATACTGTGATATAACATTCAAGAAACCACATTTTCGAAATTTTTAGCATACTTCCTAACCAGTAGCATGTGAAGTAAAAAATTACAATGTTCTTTCAAGCTGCTGAAATGTACGCTATATTAGTCTGCTTGAAATATTGCTAAAAGGAGACAGTTATTTAAAACTCGATTAGCCCAACTTTAATGAAACCGTGACTACAGCTTTGAGAAAAAGGGCAATTAGAAGCATAAGTTCGCAGCTTCCACTACCGCTGAGTCGGAAATGGAAGTAAAAGAAGATAATTAAGATTTATTACATTCAGCGTGGGTCGGACTTACACCAGCCTGGTCAGCCAAGATGGTCACATAAAGAACTCAATCAGAACTAACGTAAACAAATTACTGCCGCTACAAGTGAAGACTTGATATCCTTCGTCCTATTTAACAAGGGTAGCTTTTTAGCGTATAAACGCCAACAGGGGGTGGTAATATTGCCTTACCCTACCGACACTGCCGGAAATTATGTACTTTAGAAGGCGCTTAAAGTAAAACACCACGAGCATTACATAACCGAAGCGCCATGGGAAAGAAAATAATAATGAGAATAATAATAATAATAAATGTCTTTTTAGTTAGACGAAGTTTAGCTTAACCTACTCCTCCACTTAACCCATACAAAAATAAATACAAACATGAATAAAATAGATAGTAAGTAGTATATATATTTAATGTAATTACTATAACTGAATAACCACTATTTTTATTAGCAGAACGATAAGTATTTTTAATTTTGGCAATCTAAAAGCAGATTCTTGATGTCTTTTGAAGTTATCAAATGTTAAGGATCTAATTTCAAGCCTTCATTAGTTTTTTCTTTAAAAACGGAGGTAATGAGGTAATTTGGAGTTTATGAACAAAACATAGTAAGTGGCTATTTATATAATTTTGGAACATCCAACCAACCTAGTTTTTGAAAAGGTATCGAAAAGGAACTTTTTCAAGTTTTCTACTACTACTTTTGAATTTTGTGCAAGCGTTTTATAGAAACCGAATATAAAAATGAATGGTAAACAATATCGTAGTACGTAATTTGCGAAACGATCAATGATTCGTATAGAATTTTTTTAGTTTTGTACTATAAAATTTGTTTAATGAGGTATAACTGGCGAAGTACTGAAAAACAACTTTTAGTAGTATGATTCACATGTCAAGGAAAATATCTAAGTTTTTAACTGATTCGCGCACTTGAATAATTTCGCCAACCAGAAATATGTTTGTATATCTTTTAATATATCTCCTTAATTTTTTGTTAGAAAATATGATAAATTTCAAATTTATAAGATTTGAACGGAGGTTATGACTTTTTGCGTAATTATCAAAAGCATTTAATTCATTTATATGAGATTCTGCAACTATAATTTTGTCATTACTGACATTGTTGTATGAATGAGAACGACCAGCAAAGGATTGTGTATTGCAATATTTGATCTCTTTGTCCAGATGACCTATGTAAAAAATTAAAAGGAGTGGTCCACACACTGTTTATTGGGGCACTTCCGAGGATATTAAAGTTTCTGATGATGTGTTCATATGAAGTTATTGAGCATACCAATTGAAGAGTTAAAAAAAACCGTAATATATGAATTTAGGTAATAAAATTGAATTATTTATCGTATCAAATGTATCGGCAAAATCTTGGAGGACTAAAGATGTCGACAAATTTTGATCCCAAGCCTTTGCGATGGTATCTGTTAAGTCAATAACGCTCCTGCAGTAATATACCCTGTCCTGAATCCGCATTGCCTTGCTGGTAGTATTTCAGAATCTACAATGTAATCATGTATCTGTGTATATGTTGGATTTATAATTTTGAAATCATAGATAATTGATAGCAAAGTATAGCAAAACTATGACGCAAACTTATTTTTATATGCATATAACAATCGGCTAGTGTTTATACGTACGAGTATATTGGTAAAATGGATAATATCCATTTAAGCTGGCAAATGGCAATACAATGAAAATAGTCTGAACTACTTTAAACAATGTAAACATGACGAAACTACTTCTAAAACTATTTATTTTCTAAAAAACATTTTAGATACACTGTAGTCGTAAAAAATACATATTTGAAACCACTTAGACCTATAACTGGGTAACATCACCTTTATTTTTTGTTACGGCTGAAATTCTTTGGGGCATAGTGTTAACCAAGTTTTGGCAAAAATTTGGTGTAAAACAATCCCATATTTCTTGAAGCTTTTGTCTCAGTTCGGTGATTGTACGAGCAAGATGTTGTCGTAGAACCTTTTTCATCTCGTGCCACAAAGTTTCAATAGGTGACAGATCTGGACTGCTAGAAACCCATTTCAAAAGTGGTACATTATTTTCTTCCATCCATTCTATAGCCTTTTTTGAGGTATGGCACGCTGCACCATCTTGCTGAAACTCACAATCTTGGCCGGATGTCAAACATTCTTCCATCACTGGTAAAAGCGATTCTTCTAAAATTGCCAAATATTTGTTTGCATCCACATTTCTATCAATAAAATGAAGTTTCCCTACTCCTTTTGATGACATACTGCCCCAGACCTTAATGGTTGCTGGAAATTTCACTTTTCTCTTCAGGCAGTCAACATGGAATGCTTAATTTTTTTTGCGACTGTCACCAACACAAACTTCGAATCGGGCCTCATCACTCCATTGTATTTATTGCACACCATTGTTGATGTGTCCATTGTCTATGTTCTTTAGCCCATCTAAGCCGATTTTTCTTTTGCAGTGGAGTTAATAGTGGCTTTTCTTTGGCCTATAAACAAGTTGTGCAACTTTAGGGTTTTTACTTCACTTTTTTTATAAGAAAACTTACCTTGCAAGTGCTAAATCCCAGTTTGTGGGCCTCTCTATGAGTTGTGAGCTCGAAATTCTCCTTCCAACAGCGTCACTCCACAGAGCACTTCATTGTAAATAATTGGCACGCATGTTTTTCACGATTATTCTTCTTAATGCTCTTCGGTCGGCATTTGTGATATTACTTTTTGTCACATATCGTGGCTTAATATTAACTGAACCAGTTACGTTATATCTTCTAACAATATTTCTCACACTGTACCGCGATAAGTCTAACAAAGTTGCAATTTCTGAGTTTGATTTCCCAGAATTAAAATATTTAATTATCAGTAACCGAATTTTCTCACTAATAATCCATTTTGAAAACCTTAACTACCCAAAACTATTTTTTACGTATTCTGACATCTGTGATTAATAAAAACAATTGCATTGAAATGAAAATAGGTTGATATGCTGTAATTGCAACATGTGTTATTTTTATGCTGCTTTTATTATTTGTGTTTGATAAGAAAAAAACTAAGATTTCCATAGTTGGGCCAACTGAAGTGGGAAGGGGCTCGTACATATAACATAAAATCTTTTACACAAAGGTGGAACAACTACTATCAAGTAAATTTCCTCATTGTCGCTGTTCAGCATGCTCCTATAAGATATGAAGAGTATATTATAATAATTCTGAACTCTAAAATGATATAGCGTTCATCATCCAATATATATGTTTATTGACATAAAATTGCCGATAAAACAAGTTACGTGTTATTTAAAGCGTACCAGAGTAATTACTTTCCCTAAATTCACAGATAATTATTAATTAGAACAGTGCTATTAAATCGGCCCTCTACATGCAGGAATTTAGAGCGGCATGCAGATCTCTGCCGGTGAACTGGAAAAAGGAAGACTAGCAGTGACTTCCTCACTGACGAGAGACCTGAAGGCTATCACTGCTTGGTTACGCAACAGTCATGTCCAGTACACAGTACTGTATCTTGACGATCCAAAATCGACCTAGCGCTCATCCAGTCAATATTTGCTTAGTACTAAGACGTACTTTTCTCTACATGACATCCTCAGTCTATACAAGGACCAAATAAGACATAGCGTTGAGTATTGCTCACACGTTGTGTGCTGCCGCCCCGACTACCTTATTTAAGCTCGATGCTGTCCAGAGGAGGGCTGTTCGTCTGATTGATGACTCTCCTCTAACAGGCAGTCTCGGGGCCGTTTCGCACCGACAGGCCGTCAGCGATCTACCTCTCTTCTACCGCTACACGAACTTGCTTTGCTCCTCAAAGCTCTCCCCCATGACGCCGCCGGGCGACGTGGTTGACAGACTAACCCGCCTGACTTCGGCCTCCCATCCTAACCGTATAGAACCTTATTCATCCAGAACTTGCTGATACGACCGCTCATATGTGCCTAGGGTGTCGAGATTGTGGGACAGTCACAAGAGAAGGCTTTTCCTAGTTCTACTAACCTTAGACAGTTCTAAAATCGGATTAACAAAGTTCCGTTGGAATCCTCTGCCTGCGAGGTTGCGTCAGTATAAAAAACAATTGCATCAATTAAAATGAAGCAATGGAAATGATTAGTCAGACCTCTTAAGGTAAATACTGCGACTGTTATCAGACAGGGAAGTAGCACAGGCTGTACACATGTCACTTAAGAAACGTGATTAAAAACCAGCGTGCTTGTTCCATCATCATCTATATGAGTTTCTGCTGTTGTAGCATGTGTACTACCTGTTTATTCCGAGAAGTAATATAACTCATTTATATGGTATCCTGCTACATCAAAGGTTATACTCGTATATTGCGTATACAGTGGTTTTCAAATAGGTCCCCCCACTTATTTCTTGAGCAGGTCAAGCGAACAAACTGGAATTCGGTGTGTTATAGTTGACGCATGAATACGATACTTTAGCGTTAAAGAGGTAGATGATAATTTCAAAATCGCGAATACAGTAGACAAAAACTGGCATTACAAGTGAGTCGCAGTTTTTTTCCTCAATTTGAAATTACAGATAAGCTTGTTAGCATATAAAGCACGGAGTCGCAGGTATGATCACTTTATGAGATTCTTTATCTGGTCTGTGAACCTTAGCGTCTGGTCGATATTCATTCCTAATATTTTTGCACACGGAAAGAAATTTTTTTGGTACCAGTCTTTACCGATAATAATGATACAATTGCCTCCCTCCTAGGCACAGGACAAAAAAGCATTGCATTGGACTTTGATGCATTTATAGCAAGATTGTGCGATTTTGAAAATTGACAGAGCATTTCAATATCAGAGTTTAAATCGGTTTGAGTATCGTGTATATAATCTATATCAAAGTAGTGAAGGAGCTCCGTATCACTGGCAATGGATTGTATCTACGAGCTGCTGACATGTCCTGGTAAGTCAGCAATGTATAAAAGAAAAAAAGCGACCCAAGGACCGATTCTTGTGGCACACCAGATATAATTTCTGAAAATTTGATGTTTTAAACATTTTTAAAGAAACACGCTAAGAACGATTTTATAGATATCTTCAGAAAAAAACTTTTCGCGTTTTAATCGAAGCCGTAGTACCATAGTTTGGGAAGCAACAAACTGTGGTTAATTTAATTAAAAGCTCTAGAGTAATCAATGGACACAAGAACTACTCAAATGTTTAACAAAGAAGAGATAGCGCTGTGGTGCTTTCGGAAATCTGATTGCCGGCGTTATGGTTTTCCTTCAAACTAGTTACTGAACAGCCTTATCTTGAATTTTTTAAATAACTGACAATAAGCTAATAGGGCGCAAGTCAGGAAAGCCATCTGGATTGTCAATTTTACATATGAGAACTGTTACGGTTTTTCTCCACACTTCGGGAAAGTAAGTAAATAACCAGCTAGCTTCTGATTTGATAGTAGATTCAACGATGTTGTAGATATTACAAGGATCTAAAGGGGTGAAAGAAAATGTACTTTCGTTACGGTGTTCCTCCATGCTTCGGGAAAATACCCGTTCGCAAGAGAACCGTTAATGATAAATAGCAACGTTACATACAAACTGAGCTTGATAAGCGAGATACTCAAATAACCAGCTTGTTTCTGATTTGATAGTAGATTCAGCGATGTTGTAAATATTACTAGGTTCTAAATGAGTAAATCTAAAATGCACTTTCCCAAAATTTATTATCATTACTATACTTGTAGACATCATCTGGAATAAAGCAATGGTCGTAAACGGTCATAAAATATTGATTAATAATGCCAGGGTCATTAAGATGGTCAGGTATACTCGTAGTTGATTTCCTGATGCCTAAACTTTCATGCTTTTTAATTGTGACCACAGCTTTTTAGAATTCCTTTGTTGATTTAGAAAATTCGAATTATGAGTTTCTTTTTGTCGAATGGGTGACAATGCCAAATGCATCAACTGCTTGAAACTCACTAATTTATATTCGGTGCGGTCTGACAGGTAAGCTGTCTCTTTCATAATCAACTGCATCGGATATGTGAGCCAAGGTGCCTTAGAGTTAATCACACGCACTGTTCTTAGGGGGTATGCACGACATATGCAGCAAGCAGGGCTTCTGTAAAATATCTTATTTTATCATCAATATTCTCCATGTAACACATGTGATCATATGTTTAGCTTCCAAATTTTACTGTAAAGCATCTTTATCAAATAGTTAAAAATCCCTAAAAGTAATAGTTTTCTTCTAGTTTTGTTGTTACTGATACGGAAAATCAAACAGACAAGTTTGCGATCTGATATAGAGTTAGAATCGAAAACTAGGGAATCACTGATATCAAAGAGGTATAAATGAGGATTTGATCTAACAAAGTCGAACTACTTGCTGTTTCTTTATGAGGACCCTCTATAGCTTCCAAGAATACTAAAAAACTTGTGACTGACCATATGTGAGGCATTTAAACGCAGCTCTAAAGTCTAAACGCCCACCGTGGTGGCGATATTGCCTTACATCACCGACGCTGCCGGAAATTGTGCACTTTAAGGTCTTGTCGGGATGAAATCAATACTGGGCTGCCTTCCCATTTGTTCACCACTTTTCTCTGAATTTCCTCATGAATGCAGACATCGTAATGGGCGAGGAAATCTAACCGTTAAGCCGTTTCACCCGAACGTTTCCCCAGGTATCTCCATTTCTCTTACACATCGAGGAGCGAGGACCTGATTTTGCTTCCCACGCCAATAACAGCCCGAGAAAGTTTCGAGTTCAAGTTATTGCATTTTCCAGAGACTTCTTAATGTCGTTCTGTATTTCCGTCTTCCGTCTGCATCTCCCGGAACCATTTAACGCTCTTTGAATCACTAATCGCAAGGTTTATATATTGCGAATTTTCATCATCATACTAACTGAGGGTAGCAAGGATAAAAATTTAGTGTTCCAAAATGGCTGCAAACGAATTGAACCGCAGCACTAATTATAAACAAAATAATCTTGAATAGAATAATATGACAGTTTCTATAAATGCTCAAAACAAAAATTATACGGGAAAAGAATTTTTGGGGACTAAATTGAAGTAGCACATAAAAATGTTGATCCTACCAATGCCAATTTTTAAAAATTCCCATATTTTTTTAGACATACAGAAATGAATATATTTTCACAGAAAATGGTTTCAAGAAGGTCGGCTCTACATTTTCCACGCAACGCTCTTATCAGTTCTTCAAATCATTATGCTCAGCAAAAACTAAAGCCTTCTGAGAAAAACGTCGCTCAACGCGGTCAGAGCGATCCATGTGTAGAGAATATTTTAAGGGTTAATATACAGAGAAATCTATGATGTGTGAAGTACATCAAATAGGTGCATAGAATTACCAGGGCTGAGAGGGTGTACTGTAACTAAGTTATTTCAACAATGATCGACAGGGATATTAAGTAACTTTAAAAGTGACATTATGTCATTTTTTTGACATTGTGTAAGCTTTTTATGACTTTATGTAGGTTTTCCAACAAGACTGCCTCGCCCTTTTTTATAAACAAGAGAAAATGGTGGTGTGATTCCCTTTTCCTTTTTTTTAAAATTAATTAATGCACGAATAAATAAAACTCTATAAATGAAGTCTAAGGCCCGTATCGTCAGTCGTCCCTACAATTGTAGGGTGCCTTTCTACTTCACCGTGTCAGCGCTCTATTTTGAGGTTATGTCACAAACATCTATTTGCATCAAATTGTGCTTGCTTTTGAGTTATATCATTTTTATCAGCCTGAAATTTCCTACAATTTGAAAAGAAAACATATCTTCACAATAGGAGAGCGCTGACGCTGACACGGGACAAGTGTAATCTAGAAATTTTTGAAGGAGAGAAATAAGTATGACAATCAAGGAGGCCATAAACGCGCCCTACAATTGTAGGGACGACTGACGATACGGGCCTTAGAGTCCGCCAATGCAAAACAGCCGTCTCGTGGCGTGCAAATGTAGTCCCTGGCTCAAAGCGGAAAATAGGGAGGGGGGTTAAGAGCGCCAGCGACTTAAGACGGATTAAGCCACAAATCCCGGAGGTGTTAATTGGAGCTTGTTTTGCCTGACAGCCCACACAAAAGAAAAGAATCTCACAGTAATGACAAAACCTAATTGATTGTACACAAATAGCCAAATAAAACAAGACGTAAAAAAATCACAATATATTAACTCAGCAAACAGCATAAATGTTCCATCACTGGAGCGCAAGTTAAAGGAAAGAATATTATTAAAAAATACCGCACAATAAAATTATTTGACCGCGATAAATAACCCCGCAAAACGTTTACCATGGTACACGCTTTACAGATATTTTAGCGGTAGTATTCAATAATGCTGAGTTAATATATTGTGATTTCTTCTAAAATCTTGTTCTATTTGACTCTCTGTGTACAATTAATTAGGCGTTGTCATTACTGTGAGATTATTTTCTTTTTGGTGGGCGGTCAGGCAAGACAAGTTCCGATTAACACTTAGAGGCTTTGTGAGTTAATCCTTCTTAGGTCACTGGCGCTCTTAACCCCACCCTAATCTCCGCTTTGAGCTAGGGCCTAAATTTGCACGCCACTAGACAGCTGTTTTGCATTGGCTGACCCTTAGACTTCATTTATAGTGTTTTATTTATTAGTTCGTGTAAGTCACTTCCCTCCTGAGATTGTGGAGTGAGCGGCATTTGTTTACCCTCCAGATTCTAGGATATTTGGTCCCAAACACCAGTTTGTGGAGTAGTACCCCTTCATATTGTACCTTGAGTTTAGTTGTTTTGATTTGGGTGCTACCCCGTCCATTTTCTTATGGGATTTTAATCTTCAGCGGTAATTTTTGTTTCTTATATCATCGGACGACGTGCATTAATGCATGTCCTGAAGAAGTTTGGTCAACATCTGCTCCCTTTTAGTTGGAAGGCATTGCGGAGAACCACATTGCATTTTATTACATTTATTTTCTAGAAAGGTAGAGCAAAGGTGAAAAAATATATAAAAATGTACTAAAGTGATATACCCTCAGAAATTTAGCCCTTGTTCTAAAATAAAGTTATGGCACCTCAAAAATCAAAATCATGATCAACGTAATGTAATGCCAAATAGAAGTTGCCATGTAGGCACTGCCCCATATTTAAGCACGCAAGATACCAAACAAAATCAAGCACACTCTAAGAATTTCAATCATCAATAATCAGTATATAAATAATATCTATGGAATTGTTAATTAGAATGATAGTTTACCTGTTCACATCACGGTTTTTTGTCAAGGGGAAGGGGTGAGTTCCGGCAATATCTGCTGCAAATCAGCTGCAAGCAAAGCTGGAGAAGTTTGTGGTTGTTCTACGCAATGCCTTTCCACTAAAAGGAAGCAGATATTGAACAAACTTTTTTAGGACATGCATTAATGCACGTGGTCAGATGGTATAAGTATAAAAAAACTTACCGCCGAAGATTAAAATCCCATAAGAAAATGAAGGGGGCAGCACCCAAAGCAAAAGAACAAAACGCAAGGTACAATACTCCACAAACTGATGTTCGGCACCTAATATCTCAGAATCTGGAGTTTGAACAAATGGCGCTCACACCACAATCTCAGGAGGGAAGTGACTGACATGAAACACCTAAATTTATAAAGGAAGGTTCAATGAGTCAAGAAGATATGTTCGATAGGATACCAAATAACGGAGAAAAACCACAGTTTTTTTCAAGATAATACTGAATTTCTGAGAAAGAAAGATATAATACGTGTTAAATTATACAATCAATAAACTATGAAATTTACCAAAAGAAAATCATTAAAAAAGGTTTGGCCTAGAAATGCGCACTCTACCATTAATAAAGGGAAATTCAAATTACTAGTAAGTGATCAAAATAGTAAAAAAAAGGTTACGTGATTTTGGCACGAGACAAG
Organism: Acanthoscelides obtectus; assembly: GCA_963669975.1. NCBI lineage: Eukaryota > Metazoa > Arthropoda > Insecta > Coleoptera > Chrysomelidae > Acanthoscelides > Acanthoscelides obtectus. Next base: position 104,111,922 of record CAVLJG010000003.1, on the reverse strand, counting down.
ACGTCAACTTGTCGTTCACTTCATGCTCACTTGTAGCAAGCGCGAAATTCCCTATCTGCACACACTAGCCTATTTAGTCAACAAGTTGTACATTTTATAGGTTTTCTTTGACGTTATACAGGGTGTTCCTTAATGATTTGCAAATATTTAAGAGTGTGAATCTACATGAAAAATTAATGTTAGTTTGCTTTATAAACTATGGTCCAAAGACGTTTCCTTACAAAAAACCGGGGTGTTGAAAGTTTTAGGAAAAAATGGAAATTAATTAATATTTTTAGAAACGCTTCAGATATGTCACTGATATTTAGTACGTAGTGAAAGTTAATAAAGTTGCATATTTTTCAATGCAAAAATAATTTTCGCAAAGCACGATTTTGATATCTCTGGTGATAAATTCGTCTGGCTTGCTCACCATTACCGTCAGCAAGACCATATACGTAATGCACTTCCGCCATTTCTGCATTTGAATAATTCACCATTATTAACAAGATTGTAAAAACTAAATAATGAAAAAGATGTCACAACGAACAGATTTGAATAACAGAGACTTGTCAGATGTCAAAAGCCAGTGACATATTCCAGAGCAAATAGATATTTATTGCTAAATTGCATTCTTCAATTATTACATTAATTTTCTCGGACAATAGAATGGATTTTATTTTTTTACTCAAAAATTGCGCATCAAAGGAAAACAATTCAAGAGAGATCATTTGTTATAAATTGAACGGTGAGTTCAAAAATAATTTTTGTTTTGCAGAAAACCATTGACGTACTATGTTTTTCTTAAAAAATATCGCTGTCAATACCCGTACGCACGCCATTGTTGAAGCTAAAAATTATTTTGGCATTGATAAATATGCAACTTTATTAACTTTGACTACGTACTAAATATCAGTGAAATATCTGAAGCGAGTTTTTGTAAGGAAACATTTTCGGACCATAGTTTATAAAGCAAACTAACATTAATTTTTCACGTAGATTCACACCCTTAAATATTCCCATATCATTAAGGAACACCCTGTATACGTTTTTTACTTAATAACCCTGCAGGATACTTTGAAACATCAAGAAACAAGGTTTCAAAGTTATAAGACTAGGGGGCAAACCGACAGACCAACAGACAGGCAGACAGAAAGATAGGCCGACCTAGATGAGTGACATGGTTTTTCGTGATGTACGTGTGATATACTATCCAAAAAACATAATATCTCATTTTCAAACTTTTGGCAACTACACTATTTCCCCGCCAGTAGGTGTGGGAAGTGAAATACGGTGATATTTTCAGAATAACAGTTGATTCAGGTTATATTAGGATTGCTTTTGATTACTTTTACCCTTAACTACCGTAATGACGGAATCCGGGCAGTTATTATTTTTTTCATGAATCGATAGAATATTCTTCCTAAGTGCTGTATGATTATTGGCAGTAAAGCCAGGTCTTTGATTATCAGAAGGACTAATTTCTGAAAGGCATCAGTTCAATATTTTACGTAAAATTACTGATGTCTGCGTTTATTTATCCTGACGAATTTATCTCAATATTGCTTTCTCACTAAAATCAAAATTTCAGCATATTTGCGTCAGGAAATGGAATCCACTCTTCCTATTAACTAGGAAATCACTGGAAGCGCCCACTTGTTCAAGTGATGCTTTTAATTTGCAGGTCGTTATGACCTTTCGTTTGGCGTGCTGTACTCTGAATAGCCTAATTTGGACGGTATTTGCTTGATACATTTGGAAATGTAACAAAGTACACTACTAGAGGGACGCAGAACTTTGTTTTTGACAGAGGTAAACTTTTATAGCCTTTCTCAGGCAGAAAAACTCGACAGGATTCCCTACCGGCCTTCCCTGCCCGAATTGCGAGATTCTCCAAAAGTCGCATACTCACTAAAGCCCCTGAGTCGTTCGCCACACATCCCTTCACCGTAATGCTTGCAGCATTTCTTCATAGTGGATAGAACAAAATAGAAACCTACCATTGGTTCCTTGGTCTACTTTTGTTCACCCGTACCTTACCCAGCATCATTCGCCTCACTATTGGCTGAACGTCAACCCATTTTTCATCGCGTATGTGCGTGGCAAAATTGTCAGAAGTAAGCCTCTCGCCGAGCGTCAGATGCAACTTTGTCTACCACGTTGGAGTAGGTGATTGTGAGTATCCTGCTCTTTATTGCAATATACGTAACTTGCGTACTCTCTCTTTCCTACCCTCCTTTGGTAGCTGTCAAAACAACCATGTCCTGTAAGGAACTGTGCGGTATTTATAGTAATCTATGGTCCATGCACTATGGCCAGTTGCAAACCATCTCTCCTGCCATCCCACAAAAAGCGCCTCTCTTTCGTCGCTTGTAGCTTCGACGCCCTTTTTATAGAGCGTACATCTCTCCGTAGCCAGGAAATCAGTTAGCGGGATACCAATCACCAACAGCAGTCTGTATTCTTTTTCCTTAAGTCCTTGTTATATGAGGCGAGGTGTGTTTTTAAAGTAAGTGCCGTTTTGACATAAAAAACAACAAGTAAATTTTGTCCAAAAATCATTTATTCACTTGAAAGGCTATACGTTACTCTACTTTTCTACGTAATTCCCATTACGATTGAGGCATTTATCGTATCTTGGGACCAGCTTTTGTATGCCATCGTCAAAGAAGCTTGCTGCCCGAGTAGACAACCACCTTCAAAGTCGTTTTCACTTCGTCATCATCGGAATGGCGCTGACCGCCAGATGCTTCTCCAAGTGCATAAACAAATGGTAGTCGCTCGGCGCTAGATCGGGACTATAGGGAGGGTAGTCCGATTGTTCCCAGCCAGAAGAAGTGATAAGGTCTTGTGTTCGATTTGCTGTGTGTGTACGGGCATTATCGTGGAGCAAAACAACACCTGCACTCAGCATGCCACGCCTTTTGTTTTGAATTGTGCGGCGCAGTTTTTGTGAAATCTCACAGTACGCTGCTGTACCAGCAACACACCCTTTCTGTCCCAAAACACAGCGCACATGATTTTCTGAGCAGAAATTCTTTCTTTGACTTTCACTGTCCTAGGGGATGCTCAATTCCGCCATTCCATTGATTGCTGCTTCGATTTCAGTGTACCGTAGGCTGTTTCATCGCCTGTGACAATATAGAAAATCATCCCCCTCGTTACTGTATCGTTCGGGAAGACTCTATACACTGCCCAATCTTTTGGTTTTGTGCTCATCAGTCAATATTTTTGGCACCCAGCGTGAACACAAATTCCGATAATTTAAACGTTCGGACACAATTTCGTTAAGAACACTTCTTGAGACAGCAGGAAACTTTCCAGCTAAAGACGAAATCGTGAATCGTCTGTTCTCTTAAACTTCGCAGTCCACTTTTTGAATCAGGTCATCGGTAATGACTGAAGGTCTCCCACTTCGTTCCTCATCATGAATGTTTGTGCGGCCATCTTTAAAGGCCCTAACCCATTTCCGCACCTTTCCATCACTCATAATGTTTTCACCATACACTTCGCTGATTTGGTGATGAATGTCATCTGATTTGAAGCCTTGAGCACAGAGCAACCTTATTACATCACGCACTTCGCAGTCGGCGGGATTCTCAATCGGTAATGAAGTTAGGTTCTGCCTGCCAGAAAGTATAACTAATTCCGTCTTCTCAGGACCCAATTTCAAGCCATTTCCTTCCATCCATATGGTAATTCTCGTGACTCCGTATGCCAAGGAGGTGAGCATACCCTATCGAGCCAATTCCCCGCTGCATCTGTAACTGAATAACCCCATCGTAGATCACGTTCCATAGCAACGGCGCTAGGACGGAGCCCTGGGGCACTCTTCATCTTCTTTTGCACTACCATAAGTGCCCTTTCGTCAAAAAAGCTCTTTATTATGGTCAATAGTTAGTAAGGGGCATCTAGATTCTCAAGAGATTCAACAAAAGGTATTTTTAACGTCAAAAGCAACCATATCGCAAGGCTTACCACTACTGTAACTGCCGCTATCCGCTACTTTCGCCAGCTGTGCCGCTGTATCTATGGGAGACCTTCCCTTTCTGAAACCATATTGCGAGAGAGACGGCCAATTCTTTTCCTCGACGTATTTCTTTAGCCTACCATCTATCAGTCGCTCGAGTAGCTTTCCAAGTGAACTCAGCATACACAGAGGTCTATATTTGACCTCTCTATCGGTGGGTTTAGGTGGTTTAGGGAGGAGTACCGAAATATCCTCCTTCGGAAAGACTGCCTTTCTCAAGCATTCATTCATCACAGACAGCATGATTTCGGTTATATCTTTAACCAGCACTTTCCCGATCGCATTATTATATATATTTCGACTAGTCCTGTGCTTTACCTGTTTACAAGTGACTTACAGCTTCTTTAAGTTCGCTCATGGTGTACTCTGGTATGTCCAGAGTTTCCTCCTCAAATTTCCATTCGGTGTGTGAATACCTCCGACACAATGCCTCGTCAATTTTTATTTGGCGTTCAGTATCCAGGTACGGTCTGTCTGTGAGCTTTAGCTTTTTCATGGCTATCTTGTTTGTTTGACCCCAAACGTCGTTTCATAAATCATTTAATACTCTGTTTAGAGTTCACTATGAACTTTTCCAGTTCCTTTCTGGCATATTGGTATTGTTTTCTTTACTCAAGCATCATGGCGTTATTCCTTGTTCCATTTGCTATATGATACTTAGAATTTTCTCTGTTATTCTACGTCGTCTGATAGTTAGGCATTCTTTTATTTTTTGAGCTATTTCATTATTCCACCAATACCTTGCTCCCTTCACTTTACCATTTTTGTGGCCCACGTCGAAGGTGTTGTCACATGCTGTAATGATTAAATCCTCTAGCAGTTGAACTTTGCCCTTGTAATAATCCAGTTTTGTGTTCCATAGGGCTAATTGCAGATTTTCAGGGAATGCTTATAATTTAGCTTGATTTATCTTCCCCCTGCGGATCGTATGTGTCTGAGGTTTTTCATGTTTGAGACCAACCTTGCGCTGCTGAACTTATAATTACGAACAAATAATTACTAGAGGTTCCGTGAAATTATGACCCGCACTTTTTATTTACAGGCGTACATATAGGATCCCTGGTATTTGCCGTCTTCCTTACGGGGCATTATACGAGACCTAAAATGCAAGAAATGTCACGCTATATAGGGCGGAAGTCTACAGCTTTTAAGATTTTTCTGACTTGGACATTATCGGTCAATACTTGAATTTTGTACTGTAATAAAATTAATTTGTTTACAGTTTTCCTTACAACAGTGTTGTATCTAGCTGCAAAAACTTCTGACTGTATAATAGGCTTTTATTGAGCAAAAAATAACACGTGTATGTATTTGAGATAGCCATTATAGTAATCAATGAGTAAAAGACTATTTTTTGACATACATCGGTCTTATTGACTATTCTTTAAAAGATACACGCTTTCATAGTAATGTTTGAGGTTTGCGAATGTATTATATTGCTTCTCTAATTTGAAGAAGTCAGTGATGTGGGAACAAATTTTCAATTTGTTCAGCAGTGGTCAAAATTTTGCAATTTCTGCACTGGTGAAGTTTCTGGAATCAATTTTTTGTATGTATTGACTGCGCTGTCAACAGTACATTAACAACATTTTAATTCAATACCTCAATCCAACCCGAAGATATATTTTTTCGATTTCAAGATTCGATCTTCAACACCATTATTTTCTGATATACCTTGTATCCTGGAAATATTGCTAGTATTTTTTGAGTTACCCTTTTCAAGACTTTTTTTAATCCTTCATTGTTGCAAAAAAATATGCCATAATAGAGAGCGTCCAATTTTGAAGGGTAAAATCCTTTTCGTGGTACCATGTTCTGATGTTTTAAAATTTTAGTGCCTTACGGCGCTCCAGCTAGTCAATGCAAGCACCGCGCGGATTTGAGTGGGCTGCATTGCAAACTGGAAAGCAATAATGAAATGATAAATTTTATTTGGGCAACTGATACAGGATAAAAGCTAGGTAATATAATTTTAACGACCCCGATGTTGGATTAAAATGAATTTTTGAAGGAGGAGCATATTAGTAAAGACAAAAACATTAAAACAAGAACAATACAGTGGAAGACAACACTACTACCTTTTAAAATGAATTGTTTTAGGTAGATTTTGTTCGATTATGCCTATTATTTGATTTTTTGTCTAATTTATGTGGTGAATCCGAACTGTAAAATAATGTTTTATTAAAAACCGCATAAACATGCATGCGATGAATCTGAGCAACGAGTTTTCACATTTTTAAAGGTTATATTTGAAACAGACATAATAACTATGATCTTAAGCAAGGCAATTTGCGCTTTCAAATGAAGTAGTTTCGCTGTGAATTAGCAACCTTCTATATGCTTCTTCGGAATGCCATCCTGTTAGATTACTCGAATATGTTCCTCTTTTGCGTATTGCGGCAAAAAACATTTCCAAATGATGATGAACTCTGTAGTTTAATGAAAAAATAAAACTACACCTTTCATCAAATTTTTGAATAAATCTTGCACACTAATTGAACAAATTATTGAGCCCAAAAATCATGTTTTTCTACCAGTTTGTGTACCTAAACAACTAAGAGACCTATTTACAAAAATTTTTAAAAGTTCTTCACTACTCTTATAGGTTTTTTGAACTGGGTGCTGCCAAAAAAGGTGCTCTTTGTCAACTTATCAAATATGTTATTGATATTTCTGCAAAATTCTGCCATATCGGAAAGAAGGTATACTTAAATTTTTTTGTTAAATACTCAAGATATTGAAGTCTTAGTAACAATTGTAACAACACACATTTGAACTTTGAGCAAAATATAATGTCATTAAATGTCTGCTTTCACTACTAATGACTGAACAGCAGATATTTTCTTCTGTTTATGTGGTTCATCTCACAGACTATTTTGACCACTTCTCTGTTCTCTTTGTCTTATGAACTATTTTGCAGAACCTCTTTCTATCTTAGATATTATTCAGATAAGAAAAATTGAAATCTCGCGAAAATACCGGTTCTCTTCTGGGTCTACAAACATAAAGATTGTAACAAATGAGAAAAACAAAGTTTGATGAGTGTTGTCTTAAGTTGCAAATGTTCGGTCATCAATATGTTCCCATTATCAGCAGGATCGCAATTTTTCCTCTATAACTTCACTATTATCCTAAGTTATCTACAGATAACGAGATTACTAAGACCTAATCACTCGATCATCGAAAATATCCTTTTACTAGACACACGCCACTGAGTGAGGACGTATTGTAATCGAAAAAAAATTAGAGATAACGTGTTTTCTGTAATATTGCATGAAATGGGCATCACGAAAAACCATGTCACTTATTTGCGTCGGTCTGCCTGTCCAATAATCCTATGTCAAGAAAGTTTTTGCTAAAATCGATCTAGTGGCGGCGGAAACAATGTCAAAAACAAAAATGTAAAAGTCGCTCAAATCTTATTTTTTAACGTTTCTGAGGATCCAGATAAATTTTGAAAGATATTTCATGGGTAAGAAATTCGAGTTGAGGGTTGTAGGGTGTCAGTAGGATGTATCGCAATTGTTGGATGTCAGTATATACACTTAACCCCGGTAATTCCACGCACCTTAGACATATTTCACAGATCATAGATTTCCCAGTGCATTTGCCCTTAAAACTTATAAAGATACTTCATTTTATTCTTACGGAGCAAGTTTATTTCTGTGTTGTTCGTTGCACATTGCTATCGCGCGGCTATTCAGTATACGAAGGGTATAGGAAGGTATATGTGCATTTGTACATATACCGACGGTAATCTAGCAGTAGCTGTATGCTACAGATTACAGCTATTCCCGGGTGTGTACTGCCGTTTTGTTACAGGTATACTGTCAACATTTGGAATTCCAGGAAAATAATGTCTATGGACAAATTCAAGTCAATCTACTTGACGCCATTTTTGAGAGTAGAAAAGTTAAAACTACAAGTTTGACGTCAAACTTTTCAAAAGTATGTACCTGTTTCATTTGAGGTTAATTTTTCACGTTTTCTTTTCAAAGCCTTCGTTTTCTAGGTTCATTCTAAGATGAGAAGGAAAACCATGTGTATTAACATTATAATTATCTGAAATGTTTTTCACCAATGACCGATGTCCTTGGAGTAAATTTCACTCTTTTTATGAAAGTGATCTCAACTTACCCAAGTTAGGGTCTGTTCTTATTAACAATTAATCGGAGAGAGACGGAAAAAACGAATTTTCCCAAAACCGTTTTAATTTTTTCTGAGTTAATTTATGGTGGGATTTCAAAATAAATTGCACATTGACATTACCACTTTTTCTCCTCTACAAGGTGGCATAATTAGAATTCTAATAAGGTATTTCTTCTCCGTCCTCCAGCATGAACTTTATTTTTTTGTTATGAAAGGCTTATTGGATTTTTGCACAGATTAATGAGTTTTCAATTCTGATTCTAAAGGTGTGTGATAGGTCATACACTGAAATTGACAAGCCCCAGTTATTTCAAAAATATATTAGATAGTAATTTGTTTCGCATACCAGATTTATTACAAAATTAACTTTATTTTTTCCTGATTGAGATGGAATTTCAAAATAAATTGATACTGTCGTAGTTACTGATTCTCCTCTGCCAGACAGCGCCGTAATTTAACTTATGGCTTACGACTTATTGAATATCCGCAGGTGGGACGCCTCCAGGTTCTGGGCGTTGTTATGGGACTTTCGGAGCCCGTTTGCTGCGTTGAGGTAGTTATGTTACTTACTGCTCGGTTTTCTCTACCAGGGGAAACGTCGGAGCGCTTTGGATGTGGCCTTTGGCCGAAGTGGCGTCCTTGGTCTGAATGACCGCTTAACTATCTTCGATTGGCAATCGCTGGAGTCTGAATGTATCTCATGGCAGGATGTGTGAATGGATTGTTACTTTAATGATAGTCATATTGCTCGGTTACCTCTGATTCAGGGGTAACGTCGGAGATTTGGGGTATTGACACAACGGCCCTTGGCCAGCGTGATATCCCGGTTCCTGGACTGTCTTTTTGTAACAATCGTTAAACTCAGCACGTCTGACCATACACCTAGCGACCAAAGAGTTAGAGTGAGTCTGTGTGACGACTCCTATTAAGTCTGTGTAATGACCTGATGACTTAATGATCAGTCTGTGTGACGGTTAGGATCAGTCTGTTTGATGACGATCCCGTGATTCAGTCGATGACGAATCCGTAATAGTAGTTGGGGTACATTAATGTAATGGTAAATAGTAGATTTTTGCATGTGATGTCATGAGTCAGTTGAATACGGGAGATACTCATAAGTCTTTTTCTAAAAATAGGTGTTGGCCCCGACAATCCGATCATATCGCCCTTATCGCTTGCCAAATGAGAATAACTCGTTGTCGTTTCGTCACCAAGTAAGTGACTTTAATACTACCCTGACATTGTTGCCCATATTCAATTGTTTACGTATTGCCCATGTAGTAAAAATGAAATGGTACGGGGCGGTACTTCGAAATCTTCTAAGATATGTTTCCACGTTTATCGTTATATTGCTATTATCATATTATCCATTTCGTATCCTACAGTTTTATTGTCCTAAAGTCTGTTGAACAAATTGTTTAGTTCAATATTTATTGTTTCCTCAGACTTCTGTGAAAGAAAGTATTTCCATTGTATATCTTCCTACACGTATTTATATTACAAAAATTTTCAAGTAATATCAAGAATGAGATAGCGCAAAGCGCCATCTATCGCACCAGAATCGAACCATTCTAAATCGCGCACGGTTGCTATAAGTTGGGACCGTCGCAGCTCCCGTTCAGTAGCAGTGCCGCTAACTGGCTGATGATTCTGGCAGAACGCAGAGGGGTCTGCTAGCCTCATTGAGCAGGTCAAAATAGAATGGAATGCCTTCGTCTGTCTGACCAAGAAAAGAAGACAGCCAACCATAGCCAGCTGTTTCATGCTTCTTAGCTACTCATCAGCATGGTATAGGCTTGGTCTCTTATCTCTGGACGAACAAACGCGATTTAGTATGGTTGGATTCTGGTGCGATAGATGGCGCTTCGCGCTATCTCATGCTGATATACCGCACCTCCGGTATAGAGGATCAATGTGATGCTTTCGTTTGTTCGTCCAGAGATAAGAGACCAAGCCTATTCCATGGTTGGCTATCTTCTTTTCTTGGTCGAACAGAAGAAGGCATTTCATTTTATTCTGACCTCATATCAAGATTACTTGAATTTGATATCACATTGATAATATCTAATACTTGACTTGAGCTTAATTTGATTTCAAGTTGTGAATCCCCACTGTTGGTTAATCCGAAGTAGAATTAACCACTTGTAACTTATGAGCGCATTATTTTTTTGCTTCTTTGGAGCACAATCGACCAGATTGGGTTGTAGTCTGCTGATTCAAATATAATTATCATACATTTTTATGTACGACTTGTCTTGTATTCCCTTTCAATTATAGTACAAAAGCTTTTGTTTTTACTTTGTATTTAGTTCCCTTGGGTTGAGCAAAGTTACTTCATGTTGCCCCAATTTTGTATATTCTGTTTTGAAAGCTTTTCTGACAGGTCCCTAGTGGTTCGTTATTTTGGGCAGAGATGACAAGTTTGTGGAAGGTATTTTCTACATAGTGGAAACTAATCTGGCCTTAAAAACAAACTGAAAAAATATGTTTCCATCATCGTGAGATGTACTCATTGTCTTGTGGAACGTTTTGTTGCAAGACAATTCTCCCTTCTTAGAAAAGGAACATCGTATATACCCAGCAATGTTCTGGCACCGCGCAGCGGGCTTTCACCGAAGATTAATCGCTAACTCAAAACTTCCGTCGGGACGGATAGAGGTAGGAGAGTTCTGAATTTATATGAGAACTGGCTCATCTCTTCCTGTTTACGAGCCGCTACTGCAAGATACTTGTATCGTATACGGGACCTTTCAGGTTAAACTTTTCCTATGTACTTCCGCCATATAGTTAGGTTTAAGTTCCAACGCAGTGACATTGTTTTTCTATAATGAAGCAGCCGAGGTACCACGACTGCTAAAAGATGTGAAATAATTGACTAATCCGACTTTTGACCTTCCAAAAAACACATCCGTCTGAACTTATTTCCAGTATCTATTGTCATTAATCAGACGTGTTCAAGCTAAATCATCTCTCTGCTTCTTTAGCAAACAGGGACGGATAGCTTCTTGGTAGTCATGCTATGCCATCCCTAGAAACCGACACGGCCTTTATGCAAAAAGCCTATAAAATGTCAAAAAAAAAACCTATAAGATGTCATCTTGCAGACTAGGTAGTTTTTAGGGCGCAAACAGTCATTCCACGTTGGCTCACTAGGATCGTTGTGGACGTCCATCTATGGAAGAATCACACAATTAAAGAACATATATTATTGGTTGCATATGTTTTGTCAGGCCGAGTGGTCTGCTGTGGGTCTGTGTCCGTAGTATCTATCTCTATCTATAAATTCAGTGATATTTGCAGTGCGCGAAAATCATTACTGAATATGCTGCCAATGAAGTATATCTATTAGCTGTGCCCGACGGCTTATTTATATGTTGTGCTTTCTGAAGAGAGGTTATGTTCAAAGTTATAAATTACGAAAAACTGAGTTGAATTATGGGAAATCACCACCGCGCCCGCGTTGTGTGTAATGATTGTTAGCATGTACGAGTATATGGCTTGTACTCCGACAGTGTACAGTGAGTATGATTATTTTTTATCTCTCTCATTTTTGAAATTCAGCAAATTTGTATATGCAATTTCTAGAACGCATCAGAAAAAGTGGCTGCGCAACTATTTTCTAGCTTTAAATCTCCATTAAGTGTATTTGAGACAAAAATCTAATGGAATTATCATCAACACATACAACTTACAGCTTAGACCTTCAGTAATGCCATCTCTGCAACAGATTTTACATCACATCAGAGCTAAACGTTGATAACTTAAGCCTCTTGACCTTTAGGCAACACATACAACTAAGTGCTAAGTTAACATCTTATAGTAAAACCTACATAATGTCAAAAAACCGATATAACGTCACTTTTCAACATACATGATACCCGTGCCGGTGTATAGAGATGTTCAAAGTTACTAGGAAGATAATTATTTCATGATACTGGAGAATAGCTTAGGAGAGTTTAATAACATGTGTCCTACATGTTAAGTACATTGCTCACCCGTTCCAGGAAACCCAACCCCGCTACTGATCATCATCCCCTTGTATGGTGTGAGAGATTTCGACTGACATAATGTTAGGCGCAATGTCACAGTTGCGACACCTGCTGTCGGTCTCTTTGATCTTCGTGTCCCTAACTGCTTACCAGATTTCTCACTTATGTTCATTAGCGTCTGGAGTATTGTTCGCTAGGAGTTGTTACGCGTTATTAGCCCAATGTCACGAATGCCATATGACAAGCTACAGAATGAAGAAATTTGTATTTATTATTTCCCCAAATGCATTTAGCCCAGATAATTGATTTGTATTCGTGTCAAAACATTTCACGGATAAACCGTAAATGGCACAGCAACAGGAATCCCACCAAATGCATAGAACTCAAGTTGGCGTTGGTAGGACCTGATTTTTGACAGAGTGTCGCCTCTGGTAGTACTATATGGCAGTTTATTAAAACATCCCTATACTAAAAAAACTTGACGTGATTTTCTTCCCTGGGAAATTCTAACATCTGTTGACTTTTGTCAACAAGTTTTCGACTGCATCCATTACTGTCAAAATAGCATATTCCTGGGTTCTTCATATCATTGACAGTTCAACCACAAACAAGTACGTCTTTAGAGATGATACTGATGGACGACGGACGAATCAAGTATACAGTTCCCCGAAAAGTAAGATAACCAGGTCTTTTTCTCCGTTATTATATTTACTCATTTCAAAAATTAACCCCCTGGAGCTGAAAAATGATGCAGCGCATATAGCCTACACCCTCTAAGGAACCAAATTTTTATAAAAAAGAGCTAAACTATACAATCGGCAAACTAGGCTAGCAAACAAGACATGTTGAACCATAAAAAACATTTTAAATATTAGTTACTTAACTGCAAAATACAATTTGCTTTATACGGTGGACGTGGACTTCGACGACGACGTCCTAGGAGACCCAAATGCTGTCATTTTGTTGGTGCAAATTCACTGTATAAAAAATGTCTCAACTATAATTTTAATTGCAGCTGAAAGGACGTGAATGTTTCCGAAAACACTCAAGATAAAATGTAGGCGAAATGGCACATATCTAGCCGAGAAAAGTTGTTTTAAAATTTTCTTAATTACAGGGTAACGAATTGTGTGGTGTAGAGTTCTAAATTCGCCTCGACAGACGGATTGAAGATAGCTTCTGGGTCAATGACCATGTTGCAGTGGATAGTTACCACGATTTGTTCAACGAATTCGAACGCTTACTCCTAACCAGGTACATCACGGTTATATCGTTCAGTTGATTTTTGTCATTTCCGTGTTACTACTCAGAGATAAACCCTTCTATTACTACTGCAGGGGTATGTCATCTTGAAGTCTAGGTAGTTTTTAGTGTGCAAATAGTTTATTCGACGTTTGCTCGCTGTGATCGCTGTAGCATCATGGAGGAATGACTCAACGACACTACCGGCTCAAGCATGTATTGTTAGTTGCCAAAAGCCAAGTCACATCTGGATCATTATGTGTATTGGTCAGCGATATTTGCAATGTGAGAAAATGATTACTGAATATGCTGCCATGGAAGTATATCTACTAGCTATGCCCAACGGTTTATTTATTATATGTTGACCTTTCTGAAGACTGGTTGTATTTAAAGTCACAAATTACGATTATTCCCGTTTTTCGTGTTTTGAGAAACATTGAGAAGTATATGAATTACATGTATATGACTTGTAATTCGACAGTGTACAGTGAATATAATTGCCATATGTGGCAGTAACGATAAAATATAAGATTCCACGTAAAGTTACTTTACTTCACCAACCAGGGATTTTAATTCTTATTTCTGCCATTTTTGAAATTCAGCAAATCTGCATACGTAATTTCCAAAATAAATAAAAAATGTGGATACGCAACTAATTTCTAGCTTTGAATAGATCTCAAGTAAATGTATTTAAAACAAGAAACCAATGGACATATTATCAATACAGATTATTAGTACACAAATTCTCACTATGCACCCATGCACTGCCGTTTCCTTCCAGTTATAGTACATAACTTACAGCTTAGACCTTCAATAATGCCATCTATGAAGATATTACATCTCATTAGTGCCAACCATGGATAGCTGAAGCATCATGACGTCTAGGTAACACGTACACAAAAGAGTTCTCAATGAGAATACAACAGATGATGCTAAGTTGATATCTTGTAGAAAAACCTACGCTATGTCACAAAAAACCGACAAAATGTCACTTTTCAAGATACGCAATACCCGTGCAAGACTAACAACTAATCAAGTTCAACGTTGCCGCAAAACTTCTAGGGGGTTGAGAGGAAGACATTTTAATTTCACCCTTATTCACCTTGATACTCGCTCACGTCACTTTGATGGAAAGCTGAGCTCAACAACTTGGAAATGCACACTAAACATCCTACAAAATTTAATTTCATGTAGCTTTCGGGCAGATCGTGTAATGCTTTCTTGCATTTCTCAAGGTGTTTCGCATACTTGATAGGATAATTAGAGAAAGATGCTTTACACCCAGTGTTTCATATCTGCCTCCCAACGTCACCAAATCCGTTTCTAAGATGGCAGGCTCAGCTTTGTGTGCAAGACGATGTTGGCGATGTCGTACGATTTGCAGGTAGTAAAGTTAAAACAGATTCAGCCAGATTACTCCACTGAACTTTAATTATACGCATGGACGCTGCGGCAGAAAATCCTTTGATTTTGCAGCTGGAGAGAAGAAGACTCGCAGCGACTTCCTCTCTAACTAAAGGCCTAGAAGTTAACACTACTTGGAAACGCAACAATCTGGTAAATTAAAAAACAAATTGTCGTCAGGTTATGTGGAAATGTTAAACACATTCTTTGAACCAGAGCTTTGTCGATTGAACGTTGATTTAAATACTGTATGGGTCCAACAAGATGGCGCCATAGCGCACACAGCACGATCGTCAATGGCTCGACTGCGACAAATTTTTCCGGGAACAGTCATTTCGCAGAATGGAGATGTTCCTTGGCCGGCAAGGTCTCCCGGCCTTACGGTTTGTGACTGCTGGTTATGGGGTTAAGAGTAAGGTGTATTTAACGAGTACAATGACCATTGAAGAGTTGCAAGAAAACATTCGCAATGAAATTAGCGCAATTCTGATGGGTATGCTACAGCGCGTAATGGGAAATTTCCGAAACCGTTTGGAACAGTGTGTACGCAGTGAACGTCATTTAAGCGAAATTATTTTCCATTAATAAAATGGCATGTAATACACTTTCGAGTATTTGTATGTGAAAATAGACATCTTGAAACATACATTTGTAGTTACACATTAAAACTGGTCAGATTCCTTTGGTCCACCCTGTACAAGTGAGGAAACGAAGTACTTGAGGCTTTACTTGGATGATTGTGTTAATTTCCAAGCGTATTGTGAACATGTCGATATCAGAAGCTGGACGAAATGTCAATGTTGTGCTGTGAATCTGCCCAATGCAGTTAACTGCCCGATGTCACCATTCGACAACAAATTGTAGACGGAGCTGATTACGAAAGTGATGTCCCATTCTGCAGCATCAATGAAATAATCGGCGACAACGTGAATAATAACGATATTATGTTTTTTAAAGAGTTGATCATGCTTAAAAACCTTCTGATTGAGTTCCAACGAAAAACAATAAACAGTTTACACGAATAAATGAACTCATTGACAGCATTTATGAAGCAAGCAACATTGACCTGTGACTGAGCAGAAAGTACACGCAAGGTCTACTAGTACGTGTCGAAACAAATGAGAAAGCAGAAAGCCCACGAATATAGTAAATAAAATACATGTGCTTCAGCAGTGTCGAAACATCAGCTATCTTTAAATAGCACCAAGTTCTCGTATTCGAGCACAAACACTAGTCAGAAGGTGGCTATAGCAGTCAGTCCCCCAGTCAGTGGCAACCGGTCAAAAGTCGACGAAACAGAAGTAGACGCAGCCTAGTCATAGGCGAAGGAACCGTGGAGAAAACATTTCGCTACACGTTAGCAGAATCCATCCAGACACGAATATTGAGGAGATGTGCTCTATGGTTAAACTACACTTCCCTGAAGCTACTGTTGAGAAGCTCACCTCTGAACATCCTGATGAGTATTCGTCTTATAAAGTTACCATTGCCCACAGCAATTTCATCGCTTTTATACAAACGGAGAAATGTAGCACAAATAGGTTAAATTTTGTGCCATCACTTCTCTTGTTAAGCATTTAATGTATGAATGCATTTAAAAATAACGAATTGCTATTAATAATGATGGACTTTAAAAGCATAAAAAATGTTGTGTATTTTACTGAAACTTTCACACTTCTAGTCACTATTGTAGATCACAGTACAAAAGAGAAAAACAGTCTCTACCAAAAGTATAGATCTTACCACCTTTTGTGTAGAAAAACAGATAGAACTATGTGCTTTTCAATTTAAGGACAACGGTATAACCACGACTATCATTGTATGTTAAAGATCACCTTCAGAGGATATTAAAGTGTTCTACGATAAATTGGGTCAAGCTATACATTCCGTTTATCAGCCGTACCACCACCTAATTTTATGAAGCGGTTTCAACATATATTATACTAAGTGACATATAAATCCGAACACCCAGTTTAAATGGTTTTATTTTAATAAAATTTGTATAAGTAAGCATAGTAAGTAAATGATAAAAATTTCAAAATGATTGCACTGCTTTAAAGCCCTTTGACCTTTAATAATGTGTGGATGCACCCTGATATGCTACGCATTCTCCAACGCGCCTACGCATGTTCTGATCAGGTGGTCAATGTCCTCCTGTGGTATCTCATTCCAGGCAACCACCAACTCCTCTCGAAGTGCTTCTAGAGTCTGAGGAGGACGTTGCAAATTGAGCAATCTCCTACCCATCATATCCCACACGTGCTCAATTGGGGATAAGTCGGGAGATCTTGGTGGCCATGGTAACAATGTGACATCATTATGTTGAAAGAAGTCGATTGTGACTCTTGCAACATGTGGTCGGGCATTATCTTGTTGGAAAGTTGGATCTGCCAGGGTGTCAAGATAGGGTAAAAGATGGGGTTCTAGAACTTCGTGGATATAACGCTGCGCGTTCATGTTACCTCTGATGAAGATTAAAGGTGACCTGAAACCATAAGCTATAGCACCCCAAAATATAACTCCAACAGTGTGATGAACATGTCTTTCAACAAAAAACTGTGGATTCCTCCTTTCACCACGTCGCCTTCTAACCCTGGCACGACCACCGTGCATGCCTAAACAAAATCGAGACTCGTCACTAAAGACAATGCTGTTCCATTCCTGATCCAGAGTGACCGTTGTTTGCACCACTCAAGCGATTACGTCGGTGTAAGTGTTAGAAGGCGACGTGGTTAACGGACGAATCCACAGTTTTTTTGTTGAAAGACATGTTCATCACACTGTTGGAGGTATGGTTTGGGGTGCTATAGCTTATGGTTCCAGGTCACCTTTAATCTTCATCAGAGGTAACATGAACGCGCAGCGTTATATCCACGAAGTTCTAGACCCCATCTTTTACCCTATCTTGACACCCTGGGCAGATCCAACTTTCCACAAGATAATGCCCGACCACATGTTGCAAGAGTCACAATAGACTTCTTTCAACATAATGATGTCACATTGTTACCATGGCCACCAAGATCTCCCGACTTATCCCCAATTGAGCACTTGTGGGATATGATGGGTAGGAGATTGCTATATTACAATCAAGGTACTAAATGTGCAAACCTGAATCGTGTCCTCAGTGAATTCAATTTGTCCATCAGTGGGATGGCCGACAAGAATGGGACGTAGTTCAGTCACCACTATTGACCAGATATTTACAAATCTTAAAGACAGTGATACTTCCTGCGCCTTATAGAATAATATTTCAGATCACAGGACAGTCTTCTTAGCATTCTATGAAAAAATCTCAACAGAAAACAAACCCATTAATATCGGGCAAAGGTGCTATGATGAAGACTCAATAAACAAATTTATTTCAGATCTATGTGTTGAAGATTGGTCTGTACTAACATGAACGATGTTAGCCCTGCGTTTGGATATTTTTGAGATATTCAACACCATGCCGAATTTATACGATTTCAACCATAAGAAAATCGTGGGTAAGTAAAGAAACGTGCATTCTAGTCACAGTTTAAAAGGAATTTCATTATTTAGCAACAGTAGTTCCAGAATATTGAAAACGAGACAACACAGAATTCAATAGAACAGACAAAACGTAAGTATTATCAGAAAAAATATTTAATTCCGGCAACAGAACTAAGCTTTCTGGAAGACTGTATCTGAACTGACCGGAGCTAATAAAAAAAACAGTAATATGAGTACGACCACTTATTCTAATCAAAAAATCCTTGCAGATGAATTCCATCAGATTTTTAAACATTGTCAAAAATATTCCAATCCCATCCATGATCATACCTTCAGTTCGAGTAGGGAAGATGCACGGCATTTGATGTTGCTGTATCCATTTACTGATGATGAATTATTGACTTGACTTAGTGGAAAGCTAAGCTAAGCCAAATTTTATCGTAAAAAATTACTGAATTATATTCTAAAGCCACTGGTCTTCATGATCAATACATATTATATGATTCTGCACATGGAAATTTCCTTGTCTGCTAAAAACCGGAAAGTTGATTCCAGTATACAAAAAGGGGATGGGATCCCTCTGAGTTGAGTTATTACAAACCAGAAACGATACCATCAACTTCTTCAAAAGTAGTCAAGTACTGTTATCTGACAGATTGTTTCTCTTCTTAGTAAATAAGAATATTTTGATAGAGAATCAACACGGTTTTTGAAATAGAAAATCTACCACAATAGCAATTTACGGCTTCTAAGGTACTCTTGTTAAAATGATTGAGGCGAGCGAGTGCCCTGTTGCGATCTGCAGGGCATTTGACTGCGTCAATCAGGAAGTGCGGTTGCAGAAAATGTCAAGTTATGGCAAAAAAGGTCCACCATATCATTGGATAGGGTCTTTCTAGGGAATAGGTCTCAATTTGATAGTAAATGACCTTGAGTTCTCTTCCTCTGAAGGTAGATTCATTTTATATGAATATGATACTTCAGCAGTGATATCGAATAAGTGTGAGACTACCTTAGAGAGAGAGATTGTGGAGTTCTACTACAAAATTTTACAACACTATGGCATTAAATATCACTTTTAATAGCTCAAGAATGTCCCTTGACATGCAAATTAAATTCTTGGGCTTGTATCTAGATACAGGTTGAATTTTAAAGACCTCTGTGTATATATTGTATCAAAGATAACCTCCCAATCATATCTTACGAAAAATTTGCGAATGGCACATATAGTTTCTGTTTACGACGCTCAAGCCGAGACACGACTGAGGTATGCACTATGTTTCTGCGGATTGTCCACAAATACCCAGCAAGTATTTTTGCCTTAGAAAAAAGTTGTTAGATGCATGTTAGGAGTCAGTAGTAGGCATTCTTGTAAGGATACTTTTAAGCGCTTTAAGATTTTTAACTTCATCATCTTTTTTTATACAAAATGGCTGTGTATACTTTCACAAAAATAGGTTTTTAAATAATTTTGACTCGTACTCGACCAGGCAAGCTGGAGACTTTAATGTGTATTTTGCCAAGTATCAGATCGGCGTCAGATCTCCGGAAATACTGGGTCCACGAATTTTAATAAGCTACCATACCATATTAAACTGTGAGGAGATACATAATTTTAAAGCTAAACTGACAGAATTTCTTGTAAGTAAATGTTATTATGCCGTCTCTGAGTTTGTTATTTTATGATTTATTTGTGTGTTTGTTTGTATACATATATTTATTTTGTGTTGTTTTATTAGTTTTTATTCTGGCGAATCCGATACATACATTGTAATGTCTCTTAGAATAATAAAAAAATTGATTTGATTTGATCTAAGCAGCAAGCTGAATTCGCTGAGACTTATATTCAACAACATCAGGTCAGTCCCAATGAAAACCAGATATTGATGTATTATGCATACACTGAGTCTCGTCTGCGCTATGCGTTATACCTTTGGGACTCGTCATCTAATGCTCAAAAAATATTTTTGAGCCAAAAGAGGGTCCAATAGGGTCGTATATGGTATCAATACACGATAGCAATTCAGCAATATATGCACCCTTCATGGAATACAAAGTTGGCTGCAAGTCTCCTAAAATCCTGGATCCAAGAATCTTTAATAAATTACTGGATGACCTTAAAAGGACATTAAGATGAACTCTAAAGGCTATTTTTTGATAAAGCTCTGAATTCTGTCGATGATTATACAAGGTGTCCAATAAGTACCACGACAAACTTAAGGAGAAGGTAGACTTTGGACCGACCTCCCAAATAACCAAAACTTACCTATATAAAAGTGTCACCGCTTCTTGAATTTTTTCTTAAATTTTAAAAAGCTAACCTTTTCATCTGTGGTCTGCATGTACAAATAAGGTTATACTTTGTTCATTTTTTCTATAAAATACTTCTAGATGGTTGCTTTATCATATACAAATGCAATGTAGTTAAAAGATAGTAAGGAACCATGATAAAATAAGGACTGTTTTGGGATTTATAACCTTCTGACATTGTTTCCTCAACTTTCATAAAATCGTATCAGGAGCAGATAATAATAATGTAGCTTTGTATTTGAATTCAAATGTGTCAGTCGCTTACAAAAGCAGCTATCACTTTTTTCATAGCCCAGTACATTTTTGTTTCACCACAGATGGTCAAAGTTGAGGAAAAAATATCAGAAGGTTATAAATCCCAAAATAGACCTTATTTGATCATGGTTCCTTAATATCGTTTAAATACATTGCATTTGTACATGATAAAGCAACTGTCGTATTTTATAGAAAAAATTAACAAAGTATGACCTTATTGGTACATGCAGCTAAAGACCACAGATGAAAAGATTCGTTTTTTCAAAATTTAAGAAAAAATTCAATATCTCAAAATCGGTGACCCTTTTATATAGGTAAGTTTTTGTTAGTTTGGAGGTCAGTCCAAAGCCTACCTTCCTTATTTTAAGTCATGGTACTTTTTGAATGTAATGTAAAGTAAATATTGTTAGTTTTATCCTTGTCAATGTAATTTTTGCTTTTGTTTACATTTCTTGGAATGACGAGCCCTGTACGTTACTTTCAGTAACTAATGGATAATAAAATAAATTAAATGAAATGGTACCGTATGCTTCTAAGATACGGAACCGCACCTTAACTAACAAAAAACACTCAGGCGCACACATGGTTTCTATGAATGGTCGAGTTCTACTAAAGCATCACCATAGTTTTTAGGTTCAAGGTTTTGCTT